>OY744612.1:34165158-34177658 GCA_963556255.1 Allolobophora icterica | reverse complement strand
GGCTAGAGGCCCCTGCTGGGATGCGCGCCTCAGACGCCACCCCCCCTCCTTGAGTCCATCGAAGCACTAGGCCGCATCGGCCAAGTCTTCGGTGGAGGCATCAGTGCCTCAGGGACAAGCAAAAGGCTAGAGGCCCCTGCTGGGATGCGCGCCTCAGACGCCACCCCCCCTCCTTGGGTCCGTCAAAGCACTAGGCCGCATCGGCCAAGTCTTCGGTGGAGGCATCAGTGCCCCAGGGAGGCCCCAAAGGCGTCAAGACCCCCTTTCCCTTGAAGTAGTTGAATTAAATTTTCGCTGTATCAGGGTCAGCGACGGAGGCCGATCTTTCCCCCCCCCCCAATTTCGCTACAATATATTTATATATGTATGTACGTATGCTTGCGTGTCTGTCTGTCTGTCTGTCTGTTTGTCTGTATGTCTGTCTGTCTATCTGTCTGTCTGTCTGTCTGTCTGTCTGTCTGTCTGTCTGTCTGTCTGTCTGTCTGTCTGTCTGTCTGTGTCTGCATGGAAAACATTGACTGGGAATGAGTTTACCTTCGATGAGTGAGTCCATCGTCATGTCGACCTTCTGTTCCGTTGTTTCGAAGAGGATCTGGACTTCATCGAGGGACGCAGACGATCGAATCTCATCCCAGACGGCAGAGACAAGGTCCTGCAACGACTCAGCCCCTCTCTCCTCCACCAGCACCCCTGCAGCACACCAACGATCAACCCACAGTCATACCGATACGGACTGTAATCATGTTTTAGGACACAGGGCAGTTGGTTGAGAGGGGCTTCTATGATGAATAGATTAATTAATATCACTCTCTCCCGTCCCCCATGCAGTCACTTGTCGCCTCAAGTTCTCCAACCGATCCATATCCCATAATCCCAGACTTCACCTCAACGATGGAACGAACTTCCCTCTGAATTCCGCACATTCTCAGTTTCTCCACCAATACCGCCACTCGCTCACCGTCATCACTCATCGTCATCTGCTCAGGCTCCTCTACTCATCACTCCACTGGCGTTCCACTCCAAATTGAAGTCTCGCATCTTCAGGAATTCCTACGCTGATCCATCCGATCCTCTGCCTTCCAGGCTTTCTCGTCCTCAACGAAATCCGCCGTAACAGCTACAATGCCTCTCTGGTCTCTCTGGCAACCGAACTCAGATCTCCAATTGACTTCGATCTCTGGACAACCCCTCGGATACGACGCAGCGCTCGTGAATAAGCTGGTGCTTTGCCGTTATAGCTTTTAGAGTAGTGCTTTATAAATTTGGAGTTTACGATTACGATTACAATTACAGCAGTATTGTATGTATATAATGGGAGTGTGTATAATGCGCTAGTTGATACGCTAGTTGGACATTGTGTTGATTTTATAGCCTTGCATAATTATATAATTAGTTAGTTTGTACAGGTTTGTGTTGAGTGGGAAGCGGCGCACGAACGGATTCGCTGATGTGAGCGATTTGAATTTGTTACACATAGGGTATATGAGTCATGTTGAGATAGACTGAAGATACAATTGATGTGTAAGACAGAGTTGTTGTGTTGAACTGAAAAGAAGAATATTTAATAGCCATGTGCTACCATAGTAACGCTAATTAGCCTAAAGATAGAACTTAGAAAATAGAACACAGGCGATTGAATCGGCAAAGGAAGCCGAGAATATACACCTGTAAGAGACATGTTAAGGTGAAGCCAGAATTTGCAGAACACACAGACAAAGACAGACAATCACCCAGACGGTCCAGCATACTCGCAGAGAGGCAGATTAAAACGCTCGCGAGCGCACACACAGGCAGACTAGCAGACGAACATACTAACAAAAATACAGAGCAGACTCACAGGTAGAAAAGAAATACCATCGCAGACAGACCGACAGAATAGCACAGACAGATATACTAGAAACCTGACGCACAACGGACAGCTAGAAAGACTAATGATAAGCAGACAGATACTGAGAGAGACAGACCCAAGGGCAGACAGACAGACAGACAGACAGACAGACTGCTGCATTGGATTTCGACGGAGCCAATGGACCACTACGGATATTCCTTTACTAAAACTGAGTGGCTTACTGATTAAATGATTGATCGACACGAATGAGTGGGTGGCTGAGTGGGTGGCTGAGTGGGTGGGTGGGTGGGAGGGTGGGTGGATGGGTGGGAGGGTGAGCGATTGAATTCATTCAATCATTGGTTTGTTCATTCATTCATTCATTCATATATTCAGTCACCATGTGGCATAGCTCTGGGCTGCGGAAGCATTTCTGTATACACCAAACCACATCATCCTCATCATTAGTGGCTGCTGTTGCCGCATGTGAAGATGAATTATCCCGTTCAGGTCAACACTCCCACGTGTCTCATACACCCGACCATTGGCAGACGGACTTCATGGTCAGTCTGACCCTGCTGCTGACCATTTGAAGCCTTTGTGTACTGAATGAAAAATGTCTAGTTTGCGTTGATGTCTGCGAGAATGGAGAATAGAGTGGACAGGTCAAGCGAGGGCAAAAATAAACGTCGTCCAATCGTATATATTAATGGTCCACATACTCCGCTGGACCACGTGACATTGACCAAACTTCAGACAATATAGCTGACCAGATGTGTATTTTATCTAACGTTTTCCTGCACAGACTCAGCATTAACCTAACCAGATTTACAGACAGGCTTATGTCGTCTATTGATAAACTATCAGCCCGCATCAATAAATATCGACCAACATCAGTTAGCCGAAGCAACAATCGGCAAAACCGTCCAGAGCCGTTGTCAAAAATCTTCGGCGTGGCTCAAGATCTGCCAAGATAGGCGATCATCCACTAATACCGTCCACTGCATATACATACATATATATATATATATATATATATATATATATATATAAAATATCAGTCGAGATGGACACACGTCCACTAATTGACATTATCGTCAACTGAACAGTGAACAGTCTTAAGTCAAGATAAGCCAACATGCAGTGAGGCATCCGCTGATATCACCCACTTTCTTAGACAAGATATAGACCGGCTTCCACTAAATCATTTGCTGTAAACTGTTCTTTTCAGCACACACACACAGGGAAACGTCGGCAAATATCGTCAATAATCAAGTAAAAAAAAGGACAATATTGTACACAAAAATCGGACAACTCTCAGTCGCCTTTGTCAGCCGTGTATACACGACACATTGTCCTTGCATGCAGGAGCCTTCGCGTAAATCTGGCGACTGCAGTAATCACCCGAAGCGGACGAGACCTTTCGACGTGCTTGGCTAGACAAGAAATTGCGAATTCCATCCGACGCGGTGGGATTCGAATCCGGAATGGATAAACCACTCCGCTGGTCATCGAACGACCCCTGGCGGCCGTGTCCGAACGGGAGTTTTATCCTCCTTAAGAAAAAGAGAAGAACGAGGCGCGAACATAAAAGGCACGAATTAAACAATCTCAATATTTCTCTCCGGACCATTTCCTGCCGGCGTCATTCACCTATTATAGACCACGATTCCTTTCACACAGCGACACCGCATGCTTCCAACGCAACCGGCGTATTTCGCTTCTAGGGTATCAGCCTCCATTTCCCGCCTCAGCCTCGCTTTCAATGCAGCCGTCTGCCCCCTTCCCGCCATAGCCTCGCTTTCAATGGAGCCCCGTCTGGACATTCGGAATGCTGTAGCCGCGACGCGCGATATGTATGGTTATCGCATCCTGACACGCTGGGTACAAATTGCGTCTGATGGATCTCAGCATTCGTCTCATTGTCTGCCGACTTCTTTTCTTTCTTTCATCGGGCGCCATATAAATAAGCGCGTTACCTACAATCGCTGGTCATTTTCGACGCGGAATGTGGCGTCTTTTGGTGTCACAAAGGAACTGGCGCCACCAACGGGTGACCGGCAATTTCCCCAAGACCTTAGAGTTGTTCGTCCGACCCATCGATATCTATATTTAGACCTGGATTGCGCTTAGCCTATTCGTTCTGCACGAATCGGCGCGGTCGGCGAACCGGCCTTTCCGCCATCTTCCTACTCTTATTCTATTAGCTGTGCGTTTCATACCTGTAATAAAGTTTCGACTAAGACCTTCAAGTAAAGAGCATTTCCACATTCAATGCAAGCTAAGCAACCGTTAATTGATGTTCAGTCGTCTTACTACGACTAGTACAAATTAGTATGTGTTGTTTAGCAACGATTCTTTAGTAAAGGACCAAGGGGCGTCCATATAGTAGGACTACGTAGCCTACGCACAGCATAACGCATAGAGGTAGAGGGGTCAGGTATGCAAGCGCGGGGTCAGCGGAAAATGTACGTACACCTCCTCATTCCCGCGCAATGATGACTGGTATGACCACCACCACCACCTACCATTACATCACATCACGGCAGTGACAAGTCATTACAGCCCATCATAGTCGAGATCACCGTCAGAGCCAAGGACACTTTGTCATTCCCCTTTCAGACCTTACTTACCTCCTGCAACAACCTCTCTCCTGCCTCCTGGACCTTTTGCAAGACAGACACCCAGTTCTCTAGCCCATGAAGCTACATATAAAATATACACAATAATTTCTGTTTTGATGTATATTTACTAAACTCATGGGCGTAACTTTGGTCTGAAAAGTGGGGGTACCAATTTCTTCTCCACTTTCGCTTTGGCATGGATACCATTTTGGACATATTATGCATAACTGTAATAGTAAATTAGTAGCAGTAATAATAGTAGCAGTAGTAGTAATAGCAGCAGCAGTAGTAGTAGCAACAACAGCAATAGTGGTAAAAATAATATCAATAAGGGTCTATACTGCTCTGTAATGTGTTTTCAGTTTTGAGGGATCACTTGTTCCTTGGGAAGAATATGCGGCTGAAGCAGCTCATTGTACACATACCAAATCACATGAATGTCAGATCATGTGGATTGTGTCAATAAAAACAAGCCATCTTTTTTATTGTTTGTACCACTGTACAGAGCATTAATCAGTTATGTACATTTCAGTAGACATTGTACAGCACAAACAAAAGGAGAACCAAAAAGGCACCAAGGTCCCGCTACTTAGGGCTCCCTGTGCATCATTATATAAAATACATGGTTTGTTGACACCTACTGAAGCAATTTTTCATGACAAATTAGGTACAACGTTTGTTAAAGCAAAGTACGAGGTAAAAGAACAAAACGTGGAGTCACAAATCGGAGTCCATCGTAAAGACAAGAGAAAATATAAGCTATCATGGTACAACAAACAAAACAATAAAGTTTAATAGGGGCTTAGGCCATACATCATTTTTGTCACCCTTCTTAACAACTCGAAAGCGCTCTATGCCTTAAAACGGCACTGCACACACCTACACACACACACACACCACACCTACACAGACACCACACACACACACCCACATCCCCACACACCACACACACACACACGCACACAACACATACAAACACCCACATACAAACACACAACACACACACACAACACATGAGACAGCGCAAGGGCTTACGGGGTTTTACGCCACGCCAGGGGCCCACCTGCCAACAAAGGGCTTACGGGGTTTTACACCACGCCAGAGGCCCAGCAGGCCGCTGACACACACGCACACACACCACATACACCTACCCACACACACACCTACCCACACACACACCTACACACACCCACACACACAGAACACACACACCTACACCGCACACACACCACACCCACACACACCACACACGCCTACCCACACACACACTCACCTACCCACACACACATACCTGCACACACCCATACACACAACACACACACACACACCACACCCACACACACACACCACACCAAACCGACAACACAGAGCCAAGTGCACCCGTAACCTGCATCAGAATCCATCTCTTGTAACCCCCACAAATTACGCTATAACTTATAAAATAAAACAATTTATGACGGACATGAAAGTTCAGTTTAATTGTTTGCCTTTGGCATTGCTGTACTTTAAGCGCTTCTGTACTGCAACAGCACGATCAACAACAACATCCATTTTCCTTTTCAGAGATCTTGGACTATCTTTTATCAATAGGAGTGATCCTTCTCAGGCAGTACAACTGTAGGCGATGTTAACGGTGCACACGGTTCTGACATCTGTGTATTCATGGCAGCCTCAACTTGCTGCAATCGCTCTTTCGGGGGTTTCCGAGACTTCACAACCTAACGCAGCAACAAGCAACATAAAATCAAGAATACAGCTGATAATGGAAAACATACATGTGGTTGATAGGATGTTCAGAGGTAGCCCTAACCCAGAACATACTATTGTGCTATGTATTATTGTATCCTTGCGTTTTTCTCTGGATGGTTACCAAAAAGATGAAATGAATGTGCTTGTGCTTTTGACACATCTCTGTAAACACGTCAGGTGCCAGGTATGGGCTGGGACTGAATTTATGCACTATATAAATCCAATGTTCCTTGTAAAAGTACATATTTGACTGGCTCTGGACTTGGATCAAGGGATGTCTAAGTGGTGTCCTGTGCTTTGCTGACTTATACAAACTACTATCATGGTCTAAAACGATGTTACCATGTTTATAATTGTCTATATTTCATAATAGCAGCATAAATCAACAACAGCTTTACAAAACAATAAATATATTAATTGACGGTGTGCACAATTCTGACATCTGTCTATTCATGATGGCCTCAACTTGCTGCAGTCACTCTTAATTAATTAATTAAATTATCCTCAGTTCACCAGTTTAAATAAATAATAGCTGACAGATGGGTATGAAGTAAAAAGTTGTTGCAGGAAAAATCAGTATGGAAAGAAACCTTAACAAGGTGATCAGATAAGGTAAAGATGGTTGGCACAGATCCAGGATGAAGTCTGACTGTCTGTCCAGTTCGATCAAAGCAGCTTGGCTGAAAGTGATCAGAGCAAACGACCGATTTCTTTGATGGTGCAAAACTTTCTCGATGCATATTGTTCACCCACTGTTTCAGCAGTTCCGGGTGGGAATGTGGAAATCTGTTGATATATTCAGCATATTCACAAATTTCAATTAGTAAATATGCGTTAGTAGAAATTGCAAATATTTATTATACATCTATATAAGAATTTTGGGTGAGGAATTGTGATTAAGATGCGAAACTGGCAACTTTAAAGGTGCATGATGCAATGGTTTGGGATGATGTTTGGGACGTGTAAGTGGGGTCTTCCCGAATCCCCGATTCCCGAAAGTGGTGGATAAGCAAAATTGTTTGAATTCCTGAAAACAATTGTCTGCCATTTGTTCGAATACTGAAAACTACTATGGATTAGCCGGCCAATATCCTGAATAGGGTAAAAATAGCTTTCCGGCGAAGTTCTGTTTCGGGAATTAGCCGCGAACCCGTGTAAGCGATATGGGTATTTCGCGTGATTTAAGTCCGTATTCACTTGAATTTATTTACATTTTCATCAGAACTCCGCTCACTCAGTACTAAAATAGTCAGTAAATAGGCATACTCACACATGAAACGACTGTGGTGCTCCTTTAAATTGCTGATTAGAACAGTTTATAGCCGCGCAACAAGGCATCTTCAGTCAACATTCGACAACACTCAGAGGAGCAAGATGGCAGGTGGCTGACCTCATTTCTCAGCCCCCTTAGCGCAATCCAGGTCTAAATATAGATATCGATGGTCCGACCCGCATTTGCTGTGACTAGGCCTTTCTGAACGCAGTCTTCTAGATCAACCTCGTTGGCGCCATCTTGAATTAGCTCAGATTCGTCCATAGCTACCTAGCATCATGCTATGATAGTAGCATGTGAATGACAGATAAGTTTCTATCCAGCGACCTCTGGGGAGAGGATCGCCAGGTGAACGCACGAAGAGAATGGCGAGTGAGCGATAATACAGTATTTGAATTGGGTGCAAATGAGATTTACGTAGAACCAAACATGAAATCCCAGTGGATACCAAGTAGGTCAACGCATATGATCAGTAAAGAGTTGTGCATTCAGGCATTTTTGTAATGCATAGTGGAGTCAGACATTTTACGTAATTGCTACACTTTCTTAGAAAGGGTCAGAAGTACTATACACCCCAGTGTAAGAGGCGATCCACAGATCATGCACAGATCTTCAGATCTTGGATCATGCACAGGTCTTCAGATCTTGATCATGCACAGATCTTCAGATCTTAGATCATGCACAGATCTTCAGATCTTAGATCATACACAGATCTTCAGATCTTGATCATGCAGGGATCTTCAGATCTAGGATCCTCCACATAATACTCAAATTACCCCATCTTTTTCAGATTCCCCAACAGTTTCATGTCCTGTGGATCCACAATTACGCTACCTGGGCTTCGGTTCTCATGATGACAACAGGCACCAGGTCGAATCGCAACAAGTAAAGTAGTCATTCATACATAAACAGATTTCGCCCTTCCGCTGCAGAATACTCCTTTACTTCCTTTACTTTCCTTTACTTCCTTTAGATTTACTCATTTGGGTTCTCAGGTAATATTTGTGTCTAACACATTTGACCGGGATCCTTCTTTTCAGTTTACCCAGCATCAGCTATGTAGTCAGTCGGGCAACAGGGAGACGATAGGACTTTAGGCCGGTTCCAAATTCAATGCTACAGTTTAAACAGAATTGTTGGCAACATTGTATTCTGTGTGATGGCGGACGCGCGCCTGATAGATAGATAGATAGATAGATAGATAGATAGATAGATAGATAGATAGATAGATAGATAGATAGATAGATAGATAGATAGAGAGAGAGAGAGAGAGAGAGAGAGAGAGAGAGAGAGAGAGAGAGACAGACAGACAGACAGACAGACAGACAGGCAGGCAGACAGACAGACAGACAGACAGACAGAGGTGATAGATAGATAGATAGATAGATAGATAGATAGATAGATAGATAGATAGATAGATAGATAGATAGATAGATAGATAGATAGATAGATAGATGATAGATAGATAGATAGATAGATAGATAGATAGATAGATAGATAGATAGATAGATAGATAGATAGATAGATAGATAGATAGTTAGATAGATAGATAGATAGATGATAGATGATAGATGATAGATAGACAGACAGACAGACAGACAGACAGACAGAGGTGATAGATAGATAGATAGATAGATAGATAGATAGATAGATAGATAGATAGATAGATAGATAGATAGATAGATAGATAGATAGATAGATAGATAGATAGATAGATAGATAGATAGATAGATAGATAGATAGATAGATAGATAGATAGATAGATAGATAGATAGATAGATAGGAAGTTAAATAGGAAGATAGACAGATAGATACATAGATAGATAGATAGACAGACAGCAGATACAGACAGACAGAGATGTGAGCACAGATCTGTTTAGCCGATGAACATGCAGAGTCTTTTTGCAGACCTCTGACTCTGTATACCCAGACAAATCACTATGTATGTGTGCGCATCCAATGCACTGCAGTGGGCTGAGCAGCTGGCCATACAGACGAACAGACGAACCGTTGAATCCAGCCGTAGATCAGATCCAACAGCGACCGTGATTGCGCTGATAGAAAGGGCAAACGCACAACATCATCGACAATGGTCGACGACAAAGTTGACAAGAATGGTGATGATGATGATGATGATGATGATGATGATGATGATTGTGACGACGACGACGACTTGGACGTGCCGTTGAGTAATTGGCCAATTTGTTGAAGCCAGTTGCTGCATCTGTTAGTCGCAAGAGGTGCGGAGAGCGAGCATCCCAAAGGGGGATGTGATGAGGCCACGTCAACAATAGGAGGAATATTGCAAGCGAGAAATCAGCGATGGCTTCGGTCGGGTATATAGGTTATTAGGTGAAAAAGGAAGAGGAATAAAAAACATGGAACAAGGAGAGGGAGAAAAGAAAAGAGCAAGGAAGAAGGACGTTGACAAAGATGCTGGGGGAAGAAGACAGGAGGAGGAGGAGGAGCAGAAGGAGGAGGAGGAAGAGTAAAGAGGAAGGGTGTAGGGAAGAAGAAAATATAAGAGAAAGAGGAATAAGGAGCAAGAGACGTAAGGAGCAAGAGACGTACGGAGCAAGAGGAGTAAGGAGCAAGAGGAGTAAGGGCAAGAAGAATGAGGAGAGGAAGAGGACTAAGGAGGATTAACTGGGTAAAGAGGAAAAGTGAAAGAGGAAAAGCATGAACTGGCATTACAAGTATATAATGTCACAGTGAGAAGCAAGACGGAGACTTTGAACATTCTGAGAAAGGTAAATAGTTGGACATGGAGAACGAAGGATGAATTGGACAAGGAAGAGGAATGATGATCGAAAAGCAAGCGTTGCAACGGAAAGGAAGAGAATGGAGATGGATTGACGAAGGAATGAGAAAGAGGATAGATTAAGAGAACGTTATATGAAGGAAAGAAAACGGAAGAACGAGGAAAGGGAGAATGTAGGAGGAGGAGGACGAGGATGAGGACGAGGAGGAAGGTGTTTTAAATTAGCTGGTTAATTTGAAAATCATAATGTATTTGCAGGATAAATTGCAGGATACCTCACAAACTAAACAGCAAAAATTCTGCATTTCATATAAGACTTGTACCGTCCTTCTATATGCATGACGGTGATTATTAGAAGTGAGGCGCCATAGAAGAAAGCCAATTTGGCTTATTCGCACAACACAGTTGGCTAACAACGCTGTAAATGAAAGAGTTACAGCGCTCGTCTTGTAACGCGGGGAGTACGGTCTCGAGTCTCCATTGAGACGGTTACTGTGTAGGGATCTTGAGCAAGTCCTTCATTCACAATTGATCATAAGATAGCGGCACTTAATAAACGTATAATAAATAAAATAAATACTTATTATGCTGTTTAAACGAACGTATTTTTGCAGAAATTTCATGTTTCAAAGTTTTTTTAAATAGTTTTTTCCATGAAAATAATGTTCCCGACAGTAAATTCATTGGCTCACAGTTTTTGATCTATGGTCGAAGGTCTAGTCTTCGTTTTGAAACCTTCGAAGTTCTATGAAGAAATATGATAACATCTCACGAAATTATTCTATAGCCCTACGGTACTCTCAAGCACCCAAGAGGTCATTGCTAAAAATCTCCCATTCTATTGTCTCCATAGTCCATACTACACTCTCTCTAGACAGGCCTTCGTTAAATTTGTTCCATGTTCTGACCTTCATTCTTAAAAAATGTAAAAATTTTAACAGTAAATCCAATTATGTCTCCAAAAACCACTTTTAAAGCGCTACTTCAGTGGCTGTTACAAACATCTTTCTGTGTCAAACGCTTTCAAATACCATTGCGCCATTACCATATATGCTTGCGCAAGTTCTGTCCTCCGTTCTAAAGCTTTCCAAAGTTCTATAAGGAAGTCTCATTGTATTTCAATGACCTTCCTCCGGATTTCAGCGCATGCAGGAGCCACGCTTCCCTCGCCTCTAATGCCAACGCTCATGTGCCAAAGCACAGACCTGTCAGACAGATTGATGCTGGAGTAGATACTGCATATGCGAATCATCGGCGCGGATCGTTTGAATGTATAGACAAGGCCATCTGCCGGCGGCCTCACCTCTATTCATTTGGCCGCTGGGTGGCGCTAGGAATCGACAGACTGACCTCAGAAGACCCACCGCAGAAGTCATGGTCCCAATCGTCGCATCAACTGGATATATATCTCATATACATACACATAAACAAACATATAGATACATATACATGTACATACACATATTTAGTTTAGTATCGAATATAATATATGTACATGCATGCATTTGCATATTTAATCTACGTAAGACGTGTATATGTATTCGGGTGCAGACAGTGGCGGATCCAGGATTTCTTGCGCGGGGGGGCAAGGGTTTCTTCTGAGGGGCGCCACGTTCTAGGGTAAATTTGTAATCAACTTTAAATGATAGTACAGGTATATTTGAAGTAATGCCATTTGTAGTAGACCACTAGTATATACTATCCTATATTAAACTGTTTCAACGTGAAGAAATGTATTCTATGTACACCGTCAGTGGGAAGATGAGACGGCGAGGGAGAGGACCCACCCTCCTATATCGAGGCTAAGAAAATGAAGTCGCTAGCACTTCATACCCATGGCTGCCTCAGGGCTAGCTTAAGGGACTACTCTTCTTCTTCTTCTGTTCTTTTGCACTTGGCATCGTTCCTGCCTTATTAAATTAGGCATTACAGTTTGATCATTTGAAATCCGAAATTTTGCAAGCAAATGTAAAATGTAAATCTGCGACTAAATGAGGTTGCAGATGCTACAAAGAGACTTAGTGCCTACATGTAGGCTATAATCGATAACATCATGCTGTGGAGTCTGTCTATGCGCCTCAAACTTAACCCTGCCAAATCCGAGCTCATCTGGTTTGAGCGTTCCTCTAAGCTCCTACAATGTGCTGAACTCTCACCTTCTACTTCCTCCTCTCTAAGTTTCAAACATTGTTTGGCATTTGCTTGAAGAATAGCTCGCTTCGTAATTTTATGCTTATATATTCACTTCGCTAAGTTTTCTGCCGG
>OY744612.1:33957658-34160158 GCA_963556255.1 Allolobophora icterica | reverse complement strand
CGAGGGTCTCAAGAAACACTGATTGGGAAGTAATCCCAAGCAATCTTATCAGATTGACACGAATCTTAAGGTTCTTAATCTTGGCCTCTATGGGGGAGGGGGTGTCCGGAACAAAGGACCCCGTATACCAGACTCGCCAGGGAGCGGTCGCCTACGTCAATAACTGAGAGATCAACCGATGCATAGAACATTCGACTGAGGCAAAAAGTAGACTGTAATATTGATACTACAACTATGCTACAAAGATCGATGGTATAAGTGATAAGACAAGATGAGTCAACGGGCGTGACCGTCATAAGATGTAAAACACTGGATTCAACTACTAGGACGGTAGGAGTGTGAGTGTGAGTGATGAGTTCTCTGCCCGAAGGCAGGTTCATTGGCTTTATGCCACCCGGGGATGAGACGAGTGAGGTGGTTTCCCGTTGCCTTCCCCACAGACAATTGTGGGTGAGCAACTTGTCCAAGGTTGCTACGCAGTGGCTTCAGGTAGATTCGAACCTGCGACCCTCCGGTTACAAGGTACAGAACATACCACTACACCACCGCGTCCCACGGTGTACAATAGACGATGCAATGTGCAAGTGGAGAATCTTGGCCCTGGCTTTACCAGCAAGTTTCATCAACAGTAAAGTCTGAGTTTTTTCACTCATTTGCAAGCCTCGACAACCAATGGCTCTCGCTAAACGTTGCACTGAAGCGACACCCAGCGAGATCTAACCGTTCTTCGTTGAATTCTCTGGTGGCCTATTAAGATGGCCGAGGCTGTGAAGTTAAGCGATAGAGAACGCCTCAGCAGAGACTCTGACTAAGACAGTGCCAGCGCTTGGCTTTCAAGAAGCGCTTTACGATTCTCGGATCTACAGTTCATTAAGACCACAAGCGAGGACTCCACCAATTTATGCTGAGATTCACCCTGCTGTGGCTCGTTGCAAGTTTTAGTGGGAGTCAAATGGTACATGGGCGTGAATTGGGACAATGACTTCGTTGTTGCCTGGGTTAGAAATAGAAGAAAGGGTTTAGAGCGCAATCAGTCAAACACCTGAATATCTTTGAGTGCGGCCATGGGCATCCAGAAAGTCATAACGACACCTGCTGCTAATGCATTCACACTAATACTGGACACATTCATTCGTTATTCATGATCACACGAATGACGCAAAAATAATGTAAATTTGCCTTCACTCTATTATGCATGTATGTTTGTGGCGGTCAAGGCCACAGTGCGTAAGTGGGAGGATTTATTTTATGCGAATAGCATCGTTTTCTTTCAGTTTACATGCGAAGGGAACAGCATCGTTTATCTTAATTTTTCATGCGAAGGCCCAGTATCGAGCATTTAATTTTTATTTAATTTCAATAGGCGACTGTCCGGCAACGACCGTGATAGGGAAGCCCGATCGACGGTGTAAAGCCAGCGCATAGCGAGCAGACGCGTTAATTCGGGATGCATAGAGCCTGCCTCACGGTGTGCTGCTTTATACGTGAAGAGTTGGTTCGACTCTTCATACATAGCAATACTGTTAAACAGCGTTGTTGGTTAGCGATTCAGTTACCGATTCAAATATACTGCACTCAGTGTGGTAGGCGAGTGATTTTTGTTACGACAGAGTCAGAGTTCGAGTTTCCGGTTAGTACAAATATATTTACGGACGAAAGGGGCGTCCGAATAATATAATCAGGCGATCCCGAGTACAGCTAAAGAAGTTCACTGTTGGGAGACGGGCCGACAGCGCCGATCCGGCGGGTTGGATCCCTCCGTTGATCGCGAAGCGGTCTAGATCCCGATTGCGGGAAATCTACGGCTGAGTAATACTCGGGGAAGGATACCGTTGATACACAGGAAAACCAATTCAGTGTGAGATCGAAAACCAGGGTGAATTTGGCGACGGGCAGGAAAGTCCCTCTTGGGTTTTGAAGAACTCCGCGATCGGAGCTTGTCCGGTAACCCATGGGAGTAAAGGTGACTTTCTTAAGGTAGCCATTTTCTGGAATTCTGAAATCCTTGAAACCAAGAGTAAATTTGGAGTCGGGCAAGGAAATCCCTCTTGGAGTTCGAAGAACTCCAAGATCCGACAGTGTTTGGTTTTATACACTGAGACGAGTTTTACGCGATTTCGGCGTACTCGACACAGGGGAAGTTCTACGCGCTTTCGGCGTACTCGGCCGGGAGAGTTTTACGCGACTTCGGCGTCTTCGGCTGGGAGAGTTTTACGCGACTTCGGCACTCGGTGAAGTGACCGTCGGGATACCTGAAAAAACCAGTTTAGTACAAAAACGATAATAAGGGTAAATTTGGCGACAGGCAGGAAGTTCCCTCTTGGGTTTTGAAGAACCCCGCGATCGGAGCTTGTCCGGTTACCTGTGGGAGTAAGCGTGACCTTCGTTAGGGAACCAAAATTCGGAAATTCTTGGGAACAAAATTCAGGACATTCTGGTAACCTTACGGGGTCGGCGTTACATTTGGATTGTGACACTTGGATGGCTGACACGCCGGTGGAGCGTTGGAGGGGCTCCATCGCCCGGTAACTAAAAATAGTTACTGGGAAAGACCACTGTTACCGAAAGACCGCAGTACGGGAAAAGACCGCCCGACAACTGATTACAGTGCGGTAAGACCAGGAAAACGATAGAGTCAGGAAAATCTTGTATTCAAACCAATCGTTATTCAGAGCAAATAACTTGGTGATCGAAACACGTAGTTCCGAGAACTGACCGAGTGCGAAGTAGGGCCCACCTCGTGCGCCGGTCGGAACACAGTTCTGCGTGCGGTTAGGGAGGTTTTAGACCTAGAACCTGTCCTATCAGAAGAGAGTGTCGTGAGACCAGTACACCGCGTTAATATCACACGTGCATATATTATCGCAAGATGTTCGCGTGTTTGAGACGGCACGACGTGACGACTCGTCAGATGTACACCTTGTCCTCTCGGACAAGAGAACGTTCAGAGTTTTCCCCTATTGACGATAACTCGAGAGTCATGAGATGCAGAATGGTACGTGAGGGTTCGGTTAAGGTGGAGAAAAAGAGGAAGTCTTTGACTAAGAGATCTCACAGGAAGCTGAGGACTCCTGCCGGCAAGAGAGCGAACCCTGTTCTAAAGGACGGCCATCCTGAGGACGAGGACGTTGCCCACCCGGCGACCGCGGCAGTGGCAGAGTCCGAAAGTGAGATGGAGCTTGACAGCGACACTGTTCGCAAACAAGCGATACCCTCGGGACCTCCTCTTGGAGAAATGGGCACTGAGAGCGGAGACAGGGAACCGCTCGTCTACAGCAGAAGTAGACAGGATAGTGACCCGGGCGACTCCAGAAGGTCAGTTGGCTGGAGCCGAACCCAGCCCGACGACGAAGCAGCGTCTCGGGTAAGACCGACACAAATTGGTACCATGTCTGATGAAGGGTTAGTTGATCTCGAGCGACGAACGTCACAAACTGGTACCAGAAGTGGGGTTCTAGCGTTTTCTTGTCACAGAACCAGGCAAGGTCAGGAAGATACCGAGGACGAGTCGGATGAAATGCCCCATAGTGAGCACGGAGGCGCGCGTCCAAAGTTA
Source organism: Allolobophora icterica (assembly GCA_963556255.1). Classification (NCBI taxonomy): domain Eukaryota; kingdom Metazoa; phylum Annelida; class Clitellata; order Crassiclitellata; family Lumbricidae; genus Allolobophora; species Allolobophora icterica. The sequence continues at coordinate 34,156,602 of OY744612.1, read as the reverse complement.
CGTAAACGGAAAAGCAAACGAAGGTTGCTTGATGAAGCGGGTGCACCTGACGAAACCAGTGCATTTGAAACGGAAGCTGGAACCCGCAGTGGGCGTGAAAGAGGTTTCCATGAGGATAACGGATGGTTGATAACCGTTCCAAAGACTACTGAGGTAGTACAGAACGATGTGAATAACGAGACATTCACACACTGGCGAGAGACCGTTGGTGAGAGTAGGTTTGACAGGTCCAAACCACTCGACGACAATAGAGTTCCGCGTATAATACATGAGAGAACGTTCGACAATAGATCGGGGAACCTTGTGCAGGTTCAAGTACCTAGTATTGTACGGGGCAAGCAACCTGTACAGTTGAGACAGGCTTGTGATAGGCCAAGAGACATTGAGACAGGCCTGAAACCGCGGGGTGACGCCGTAGTGCAGAAAACGAGTGGTGACATCGTGGCGCATCAGCGAAACGAAGGTAATCGAGTACCGTTTACCAACATGGAAGAAGGTCGCCCAAGACCTGTGACAGATGAGGTAGATTGGCAAGCGGAGATGTCTTACCTGCGACAGAGTGTGGCAATGATGAGTTCGAAACTCGAAGAACTGTCTGTTCCTGCTGCTCAGCATGCGAAGTCTTACCGACGCGAGACATCGGGGAAACCTACGGGCCCAGGTTACCAGATGGATCGCCGAGGGAAGCTGCAGATCGAAGAGCCAGCACGGAGCCGAGGTAACACAGAGACACGCGAGGAAGTTTCGCTTTCGGAAACTTCGGAAAAGTTACGTAGCCGCTATCTTCCCGAGGACAGCGGGAGAGAGTCACACGGAAAAACGGCAAGGCAATCGAGTCGACAACGTCTGTTGACAAGAGGAAGAGTTGAGGCGAAATTACGTTCGTCAGTGAGTTCTTCGGATTCAGACACCGATAGTGTTGGTCCAGAAGAGGCCATGAGAACCGGAGTCTTTGACAGGAAAAACCTCCGTCAACGAGGAAGACACGAGAGTTATGAGAAAACTGAAAGGGAGACGTATGGTAAGAAACGTCTACCAGAGTACGAGAGACGCGGTTTAAAACAGGCACTTGATAGAGAAACCGAGAGAGAATCGAACATGGGAAGAGACAGAGATCATTTGGCCTGGGATGAGACCCACGAGCGGTACTCTAAAGGGCACAAACCAGATTCGAGAAGTCGTAATTGTCTTAGGTACGACGAATCTGACAGACCGCCAGAGTCAGGAAAAAGAGATATTCGCGAAGAAGACAGAAGAGTTACGTTCGTCAACGGAAACTCTCAGAGCTCTCGCAATAAATATAAACGATCGGAGTCCAAAGACTACGAAGGTGGTGAGCCTCGTAGAAAAGGTCAGAGACAGGCTGAGTACATCTCTGATGAAGACAGTGCAACGTCAGGCGACCGAGAGATGACTACGATGTATTCTAAGTGGCGTACAGGGAAGACGTTGGGTACTCTGAGGGGACAGAGTCGGCACCGGTCAGTGGTGAGGACAGACGAGGAAAACGATTCCCGGAGTAACGATGAGGACGACCGGAGAGGAAATCCCAAGAAGAGTGTCGGAAGATCACTTGTTACGCGGACAAGAGGCGAAGACCGATCGGATCGCGGTATACGAATCAAGCTAGAGAAGTACGAGGCAAGTCAGCGATCGCAGCCTTTCTAGCAAAGTTCGAAGTTTGTGCACGGTGCAACCGGTGGAGTGATCAGGAAAAAGCAGACCAGTTAATGTGTGCCCTAACGGGTCCCGCTTCGCAGCTGTTGTGGGACATGGGTGCACAGAGGGACGTGTCTTGGCGAGAACTTGTTGAGCGGCTTAAGGCCCGGTACGGGTCTGATGACCAAACTAGCCTATATCGGATGAAACTTCGCACTTACCGGCAGGCTCACGGAGAAACGCTGAGTAGTGTAGTGCAGGAAGTACGAAGGCTAATGGCTTTGGCATACCCAGGACCAACAAGTGATATCGTCGAGACGGTCGCTTGTGACGCTTTCATTGATGCACTGGCCAACCAAGATTTGGGGCAGAAGGTGCGCGAGCGAGAACCAGTTAACCTCGAAGCGGCGTATAAACATGCGGTGAGGTTGGATGCCTATGGTCGATCTTCGACACAAGGTGGTGATTTAGACCGGAGACACGCGAGAGTTAAAGTTACCATGGAAGACCGAAAAGACTCGAGCACTGAGGGGCAACAGTCTCGTCGTCTAGAAGATCTCGAGCGAAAGATTAAAAATCTTTCAAGAGAACTTGATCGAGTGACAATAAATCAGAATTTGGGCATCGTTCCGAGAAAACCTCATGAAAGGGAGAACAGTTCTGATCTAGCGGTGGGAGATCAGAGGACAACCGAACCGAATGTGGGGTGGCGACGGATTTATCCGCCCACACGGTTGCGTAACCCGGATATCGAATGCTACTTGTGCAAACGAAAAGGACACATGAAGCGATATTGTCCTCAGAGAAACGCTGAGACGAATGGTGCAACCGGTACCAGTGAACCTATAAAGGCTGAACCGATACAAGAGGAAACCCAAAACCGACTGGTCAAAGGCAGTAGGGTGGCCTACGTGGTTGCGAGACTGGCAGGAAAACGTATACACTGTCTACTTGATTCTGGAAGTGAAATGTCACTTGTGCCACGACGTTTCGTGCTAGACGCTGTGCTAGTACCGTCAGAACAGCGACTCCTAGCCGCTAATGGAAGTCAGATTAAGGTGGATGGTGAAACTAACCTTAAGATTCGGATCGGAAAGCAGGTGTACCCTGTACCCTGTCTAGTTACAGACCAAGTGACAGAAGTGATCTTGGGGTTATCTTGGCTGGAAGCCAATCAGGCAAGATGGGACTTCGCAAGTCGATGCGTTTTCCTTGGGAGCGAGAAGATCCCTCTGAAAGAGGTCGTTACCGAGTCCATGTGCCGGAGGGTTATTGTGCAAGAGGACATAATAGTTCCTCCAAGGAGCGAAGTTGACGTTCCCGCTTGGGTCGTATACCCGCACTTCCAAAAAGATAACGAAGATTGGACGACCATTCCAATGGAATTATCAAAAGATTTGATAATCGGACGTACGTTGGTGACAGGAAGAGACACGGAAGTGTGGATCAGGATGTTGAATGTTGGAGACAGAGATTCGCTAGTCAAGAAACGGACTGAATGTCCGCTGGAGCGAGTGAACGTAGTCGATGTGACAGTTAATCGAGCCAGAACGGAATCGTATGATGAGCCTTGCCGAAGCGAAAACCCGGAGAAGCCTATGGGCCCAGGTTATCCGGAGGAACGCCGAGGAAAGCAGCAAAGTACGATTGACCGGTTTGGATCGAAGATTAGTACAACGGCCAGTGTGGCGGAGCAGACGCTCAACCCACTTGCCGAACAGACCCTAAAACGACTATGGGAAGAAGTGCCAGCAGACATTTCGGAAGAAGAGCGAATCAGGTTACGAAAACTTGTGCTAACGTACAGCGCAACGTTTTCCCTTAACGAAAGTGATAACGGATTCACTTCGGTGATCCAACACGAGATCGATACGGGACAGGAGAAACCAGTTCGGCAACCTTTGAGACGTCAACCGCTTTCCATGTTACCGGAAGTTGATCGTCAGGTAGAAGACATGTTGAGACAAGGAATCATTGAACCTTCGATATCGGAATGGGCATCCAATGTCGTAATGGTTAAGAAAAAGGATGGCAGTATGCGTTTCTGTATCGATTACAGGCAACTGAACCTGAAGACACGGAAAGATGCTCATCCGTTACCCCTTATCCGCGAGAGTTTAGATACCCTGGGTGGCGCCAGATGGTACAGTACGTTCGATTTGAGAGCAGGTTATCACCAGATGGCCTTGCACCCAAGAGACAAACACAAGACCGGGTTCGTTACGAGAAGGGGCAGCTTCCAATTCAAAGTGTTACCTTTCGGATTGTGCAATAGTCCGGCCTCGTTTTGTCGACTAATGAACTTAGTCTTGACAGGGCTAAACTATGACATCTGTCTGGTTTACTTGGATGACATAATTGTGTTCTCGAGGGACGTAGAGACGCACATGCAACGTCTAGAGATGATTTTCAGGAGATTACAAGAGTATAATCTCAAGCTGAAACCATCCAAATGTTACCTGTTACAACAGAGAGTATTGTTTCTTGGTCACGTTTTGAGTGAAGAAGGGGTCGCGACGGATCCGAGCAAGATCAAGGCCGTAGAAGAATGGTCTGCTCCTCGGAACTTGAGGCAAGTCAGATCCTTCGTTGGTCTTTGCTCCTATTACCGACGTTTCATACATGATTTCGCGGTGGTAGCTCAACCACTTCATTTTCTGACCAGGAAAAATGTACCGTTCCATTGGACTGACGAATGTCAGGGAGCTTTCGAAGAACTTAAACGAAAGTTGGTTTCCGCACCTATACTTGGGTTACCGAACGACGAGGGCCAGTACATCCTAGATACGGATGCCTCGGCATACGCCATTGGAGCGGTGTTATCGCAAGTACAAGAGGGAGAAGAGACAGTGATTTGTTACGCGAGTCGGCTCTTGTCGACGGCGGAACGGAACTATAACGTTACCAGGCGAGAGTTGTTAGCTGTGGTGTATTTCTTGAAAGAGTTTCGTCAGTACTTACTGGGTAGTAAATTCCTACTCAGAACAGACCACTCCGCACTTCAGTGGTTACGCAGAACACCGGAACCGATTGGCCAACAGGCTCGTTGGTTAGAGATGATAGAGGAGTTTGACATGGAGATATGTCACAGACCGGGAGCAAAACACGGTAACGCAGACGCGATGTCTAGAGGTCCGGATGAGGAACAACCTAAAGTGATTACCATGAGAGTTACGAATGAAGACGTGATGTGGGCACGTCCGATCGGAGAAGTAACGCGCTCCGAGGTTACCAGTGAAGATACAGGCCAGGAAATCCGTTGGACAAAAGAGTTTCTTCGAAGAGAACAGCAGAGCGATTGCAATATTGGTACGGTCCTTGATTGGAAGGAGTCGAAGCATCATCCAACACAGGCAGAACTATCACCTGCTAACGGAGAGGTGAAAGTGTTGGTGAGCAACTGGAATCAGCTGGAAGTCCTGCAAGGAGTGTTACACAGAGGCTGGATTCAGGGTAACACAGGAAAAGCTGAGCGATCTCAGTTAGTTGTGCCCTTATCTCTACGGCAAGAGATGCTTCAGTTAACACACGCAAGCTTTGCCGGAGGACATTTCGGGATTCGGAAGAGTTTAACTCAGTTGCAACGTCGGGCGTATTGGCCGAGTTGGAAGGACGATGTTAGACGGTTCTGCCAAAGGTGCGATCGCTGTGCTCGTTATCGAAGGGAGAAACCTCCAAGACAGGGTTACATGCAGACTCCTGTGGTCGGTGAACCAATGGAGAGATTCGGAATTGATATAACTGGTCCGCATCCTGTATCAAGTAAAGGCAACAAATACATACTGACAGCGATAGATTACTTCTCGAGATGGGCTGAAGCTCTGCCTATCAGAAACCAAGAGGCCGTTACTGTGGCAGAATCGCTTATGGTACACGTGTTCTCGAGGTTTGGTATGCCACGCCAGATCCTGACGGATCAGGGACCGTGTTTTGAGTCGAAGTTATTCAAAGAGCTGTGTAAACGCATGGAGATTGACAAAGTACGTACAACTCCATATCGACCCTCTGGTAACGGAATGATCGAAAGGTTCCACAGAACACTGAACATGTTGATCGGAAAGGTAGTGTCGGAACGACAAAAGGATTGGGATGTTCATGTACCATATGTAATGGCGGCATATCGAGGTACTGAACATGAAGCGACCCAACGGACACCTAATTTCCTGTTCCTGGGAAGAGAGAACCATACGCCATTAGACTTGATTCTAGCCCAAGTTACAGAGTTCGAGAGACCGTCTTACAGTGACATGGAAGAGTACGTGGAGAAACAGAAAGAGAAAATGGAACGATCGTATCGGCTTGTACGAGAACAGTTAAAGAGAGTAGCAGAAAGAAGGAAAAAAGCCTACGATTTGAGAGTGAGACCTAGCAAGTTCGCTCAAGGAGATTGGGTTTACTATTACTACCCTCGGCTAAGAAGCGGAAGGAAGACAAAATGGGCTCGCTATTACACCGGCCCATTCTTGGTTATTCAAGTGCTCAGTCCGTGTCTGTACCGGATTCAGAAGAGTCCGAAATCCACGCTAATGGTTGTGCACGTGGATAAATTGAAGCCGTTTTACGGTAAACCTCCGAGTACCTGGTTACCGGAGAGGGACAGAAATCTTGAGTTACCTACAGTAGACTGGCCAGTCCTGGCTCAAGATTCTAATGCAGAACATGAACCAGAGGAACCTTCAGAAAATCCAGACGAGACCGCTGATCCAGAATTGCCACCTGGACGACGGACGAGACGAAGACCTCGCTGGGATGGATGACTACGACTGTAGAAGTCCTTGTTAGTGACCTTCTGAAGCAGACGTGTATCTAGGACCAACTAGATGAACGCTTAATTGCGTTGGTTTTATTGACTATTCGAGACCCATGTTTCAGTTGCCCTTTTGATGAGAGTATTTCTTTTGAGCGGTATCTGGGAGCATACAGTACCTGTGCTACCAGCAACGCTTAATTGCGTTGGTTTTACAGATTGTCAGTGAATGACCGTTTAAGTTTCCTTTTGATGATATGTTTTCGGTTAAACATTGGCTTAGTGGTTAGTACTGAAACGAGTAAAGATTCCAGTGCTAGAACGCTTCATTGCGTTGGTTCTACAAGCGAACTATTGGAGAACCATGTTTCCGTTTCCTTGTGATGACAGAGTTTCTTTTCGACAGTATAATGCTCGTAACAACGAGTGTTAAGGAAATTCGGGGCAATGCGATTTCCTTGGTTACCGTTTCATGATACTTTAGTGCGCTACCTTAGTGCGCTATTTAGGATAGAGCATCATGCGATAGAAGCATATGTTAGGACCTAGATCATGTGCGTAAATATGATAACTTGTACTAGTTAAAATATGTACAAACTGTTGTCCGCTTTTATTTTGCTTTCACGATTTTGAAGTGGTACCGGGTGTGACTGATCGACGATGGTTACCAGATCGGGAGACAGTGGGCGACTTTTCTCTCCTTTAGTTCTCCTGGCCCTTGGGGTCCGGTAGAGCCCAGGTTCATGATAGAGGGCCTGTTAAGGTTGGCGATTTGTCAGGAACGACAGGTTGCCAGTAGGGTGGTGGTTCGGATCGAAAGCATCATTAAATAGGCTGTCGCTATCACGGTTCTCATCGTGTTTGGCGTACGTGCAGGGTGCCGAGAGATCGAAAGCATCATTAAATAGGCTGTCGCTATGTTTGGCGTACGTGCAGGGTGCCGAGATTGCTGATATACCGCCCTATAACCAAAGGTGCATTTGGTTCCTTGCTCTCTAAGTGGATCTGGGTTGGGGATGTTCCTGTCACGTTTGATTAAGGTCCCCGATTTTGGCAGAGATGCTCCGCATCTAAGTAAGGTGGGGAGAGTGTGGCGGTCAAGGCCACAGTGCGTAAGTGGGAGGATTTATTTTATGCGAATAGCATCGTTTTCTTTCAGTTTACATGCGAAGGGAACAGCATCGTTTATCTTAATTTTTCATGCGAAGGCCCAGTATCGAGCATTTAATTTTTATTTAATTTCAATAGGCGACTGTCCGGCAACGACCGTGATAGGGAAGCCCGATCGACGGTGTAAAGCCAGCGCATAGCGAGCAGACGCGTTAATTCGGGATGCATAGAGCCTGCCTCACGGTGTGCTGCTTTATACGTGAAGAGTTGGTTCGACTCTTCATACATAGCAATACTGTTAAACAGCGTTGTTGGTTAGCGATTCAGTTACCGATTCAAATATACTGCACTCAGTGTGGTAGGCGAGTGATTTTTGTTACGACAGAGTCAGAGTTCGAGTTTCCGGTTAGTACAAATATATTTACGGACGAAAGGGGCGTCCGAATAATATAATCAGGCGATCCCGAGTACAGCTAAAGAAGTTCACTGTTGGGAGACGGGCCGACAGCGCCGATCCGGCGGGTTGGATCCCTCCGTTGATCGCGAAGCGGTCTAGATCCCGATTGCGGGAAATCTACGGCTGAGTAATACTCGGGGAAGGATACCGTTGATACACAGGAAAACCAATTCAGTGTGAGATCGAAAACCAGGGTGAATTTGGCGACGGGCAGGAAAGTCCCTCTTGGGTTTTGAAGAACTCCGCGATCGGAGCTTGTCCGGTAACCCATGGGAGTAAAGGTGACTTTCTTAAGGTAGCCATTTTCTGGAATTCTGAAATCCTTGAAACCAAGAGTAAATTTGGAGTCGGGCAAGGAAATCCCTCTTGGAGTTCGAAGAACTCCAAGATCCGACAGTGTTTGGTTTTATACACTGAGACGAGTTTTACGCGATTTCGGCGTACTCGACACAGGGGAAGTTCTACGCGCTTTCGGCGTACTCGGCCGGGAGAGTTTTACGCGACTTCGGCGTCTTCGGCTGGGAGAGTTTTACGCGACTTCGGCACTCGGTGAAGTGACCGTCGGGATACCTGAAAAAACCAGTTTAGTACAAAAACGATAATAAGGGTAAATTTGGCGACAGGCAGGAAGTTCCCTCTTGGGTTTTGAAGAACCCCGCGATCGGAGCTTGTCCGGTTACCTGTGGGAGTAAGCGTGACCTTCGTTAGGGAACCAAAATTCGGAAATTCTTGGGAACAAAATTCAGGACATTCTGGTAACCTTACGGGGTCGGCGTTACATTTGGATTGTGACACTTGGATGGCTGACACGCCGGTGGAGCGTTGGAGGGGCTCCATCGCCCGGTAACTAAAAATAGTTACTGGGAAAGACCACTGTTACCGAAAGACCGCAGTACGGGAAAAGACCGCCCGACAACTGATTACAGTGCGGTAAGACCAGGAAAACGATAGAGTCAGGAAAATCTTGTATTCAAACCAATCGTTATTCAGAGCAAATAACTTGGTGATCGAAACACGTAGTTCCGAGAACTGACCGAGTGCGAAGTAGGGCCCACCTCGTGCGCCGGTCGGAACACAGTTCTGCGTGCGGTTAGGGAGGTTTTAGACCTAGAACCTGTCCTATCAGAAGAGAGTGTCGTGAGACCAGTACACCGCGTTAATATCACACGTGCATATATTATCGCAAGATGTTCGCGTGTTTGAGACGGCACGACGTGACGACTCGTCAGATGTACACCTTGTCCTCTCGGACAAGAGAACGTTCAGAGTTTTCCCCTATTGACGATAACTCGAGAGTCATGAGATGCAGAATGGTACGTGAGGGTTCGGTTAAGGTGGAGAAAAAGAGGAAGTCTTTGACTAAGAGATCTCACAGGAAGCTGAGGACTCCTGCCGGCAAGAGAGCGAACCCTGTTCTAAAGGACGGCCATCCTGAGGACGAGGACGTTGCCCACCCGGCGACCGCGGCAGTGGCAGAGTCCGAAAGTGAGATGGAGCTTGACAGCGACACTGTTCGCAAACAAGCGATACCCTCGGGACCTCCTCTTGGAGAAATGGGCACTGAGAGCGGAGACAGGGAACCGCTCGTCTACAGCAGAAGTAGACAGGATAGTGACCCGGGCGACTCCAGAAGGTCAGTTGGCTGGAGCCGAACCCAGCCCGACGACGAAGCAGCGTCTCGGGTAAGACCGACACAAATTGGTACCATGTCTGATGAAGGGTTAGTTGATCTCGAGCGACGAACGTCACATGTTCAGTTTCTGGAGGGTTAAGATCATCTTTCTAAGGCGGTGCAAGATAATCATAGTCAGAGATTTACGATTTTGGGTTTCAACTCAATTGACGATAGAATGAGGATTAGCACAATTGCGCTATAGAAGTCATTTGAGTAAATATGATCAGATGAGAACGAATTAGACTGGAGTGGACTTGATTAACTCACATGAGATTAGATTAGATTAGATGAGATCAGATCAGATTAAGTTGGATTAGATTAGAGTAGACTGGAATGCACTGGAAACTGGACTACATGTCTGGACTACAAGTTTAGACTAGAATTTACCTGATTAGCAGTTAGGTGAGTGAAGCGATAGTTGGGGCTGGAATGTAGTCAGGCAGTGTAACAATTCGGCTACTTGTAAGTATATTAATTTAAGTCCGCGAAACTCCTTTACACCACAGTTATTTGCAGGGCTGTAGTCGAGGGTATACGCGGGTATACAGCGTGTACTCACCTCTAGAGACCGTATACTCACCTCACCAAATATCTATATTTATTAATATTAAAATACAGTAGTGTATAAAAACTGTATACTCACAAAATACTGTAGCGTATACACACCTCTAATTTGTTTCGGAAAACTAACCGCTAGCGTGTACTCGCCTCTAATTTTACCACTACAGCCCTGGTTATTTGGAGTTACACGATCGATATAAACCATTTTCCATGTGGTTTGACCGAGTAAAACTAACGCTTTGCTCATGAGATCCTCTAAGCTGCTCTTTATGCTATGGTACCCTGATGTAGGTTGATATTATGATAAATTATACTGTTTAAGGAGTAGGGTTACCTTTTGAGACAATATACAACAACTTGTTGTTCCTATGAGTATTTCAGCTAAAACTGCGACTGAAAACGCCTTTAATTTTTAACTTTTTTCGGTGTCATGTTTGCATCTTAGTCGACTGTTGGGCATTGCAGAATCTTGACGTGTTACGGAAGTTCATTTACTTCGTTTAAAAAAAACGAATAAAAAATTAATTGCGGCTTAGCATATTTTTTATTATTTATATACATTTCCAACGTCCTCTGCTTCTTTTTTGACAAATCGGACCCTGGTTTAAACTATATGTACAATATATATATATATATATATATATATATATATATATATATATATATATATATATATATATATATATATATATATATATATATATATATATATATATATATAGCAGACAGAGAGACAGACAGACAGTCAGACGAGATACGTATCTTGCTGTGCATTATTTATGCATTAGGTCCATCTACATGGGAAATAGATTGGCAGCTGCATGACGGCTCTTACATGCCTTTATATAAATATTCGTCTGTTTTCATGCTATCACTAAACGTTTCTAGGGGATACTAAATCTCTTATAAAGTACTACATAGTGGGTTACTAAAGTATAAGCATCGTTTTAGTATTACAAGTAAAGACTATAATAGAGGACCAAGCTGTTTACAAGCTTCTATCGGAACTTAAGAGACGCATGGTAGAGCTTGACGGAACTCTGGCCCTGCAGTAGCGATCAACCCTAGAGCAATTCAACCATCTCAGTTTGTTAACCTTTCCACTTGCGCTGGTATACGTATATTCAATCATTGCGTGCTTGCCAACATCGTATATCCACAGTACCAAACCGCCATCCAGTTTTGTTTAGATATCACCAAGTGCGTGATAAGTGCGGAATAATTTAGTACATAGGCCTATATTTATATGAACATGACTATTTAGTATTTATATATTAGCCTAAATAACGAAAAAGATCATAGTATAAGCCTAATGTGGGTCATAGAACAAACTTGGTTGCAGAATGCAGAGCAGTCAGTGTGTACCATAGTTCTGACAGATTGAAAAAGGATCTTGTGCAAATATCAAGTTCTGCTCTGTACCCTAAAGACTCAGAATCCTGTTTGTGATACACAAAATCCTACAGACCCTAAGAACAGTATTTGTCCGACAGTTAGTCACGCTGAATGCTTCTCGTGTCTCTATAGACAGTGTATGTTCTCGTGTTGTTGAATAGCTACACAAGTTTCTATTGCCACCAGACATTAAGAGACGCAAGCATATGCGACGCCTGACTTCGTCAAGCTGCACATGCCCACCAAGACCAATGCGCAGCTGGTATTCGCCTCTACTCGTTAATAATACTGCAGATGCAGGAATATGCCTGTCTGTCTGTTTGTCTGTCTGAGTTCGTCTGGTTCTGTCTTGGTTTATGCGTGCGTGTGTGTGTGTGTGTGCCTGCCATGGGTGACTACGACACTGTACATGCACAGTGCACAAGAAACTGGCGCATAAAAAATTCATGTTCAGTAATAAGGCGGTGTGTAACAGCGGCGTCGCATGCATATGTGACGACTGAGACATCTTGCGGTTCACATAGGCTCCGAAGACTTAAATTATAAAAGAAATTATATATATATATATGTATATATATTAAAAGTATGTGATCAGCAGCAGGAATATATATATATATCAGCAGCAGGAATATATATATATATATATATATATATATACATCTGACATGTATATTTATATACGTATGTACTTATTTGTGTAACTATGTATATATCCGGTGTCTTATTTTGATTTGCTGGAATATAAAATGTGTATAGTCTGTCCGGTCGTTGAGTGAAATATTGCTTTAATATGTGAAGTTATGGAGCAAAGTGATTGGAACGGATTTCATGAAGGTACAAACATAGAGAGAAGAGGATGGAAAAGAAAAAGAGAAATTGAGGTGAATGAGGAGGGATAAGAGAATGAAGGATAAGAAAGTATTGGGGTGGATAAGATGAGTTTACACGAAAATAGAGGTTGAGGAGGAAGAGACGAGGTTTGGAGAAGTTAGGTATACACTGTAATTATATAGAGGTAAAGATAAGGACGGACAAAAGGAATTTCAAGGAAACGACGGAGGAAACTAGCAGTAATAATATAGCATAACAATGGAGCATACTATATCATGACATAGCAAGACATGACATGACACAGCAGGACATAATAATTATAATATAACATAAGAGACAGACAGACAGACAAACAGACAGACAGACAGACAGACAGAGACGATATATAAATACAACAAATAATTAGCATAGGACAAATAAAAGGAACAAAATGAGAAAAATAATGTGATCAAAGCAGTTAATGAATCAAATTAAAGAACCCTTATTGCACCAACGTTAGGCCAAATAACAATCAGCCGCTGATAACTAACTAGAAATGCTTTGCATTGGGAACCACAAGAAAAATAAAACAAAATGCGAAAGAGGAGGAGGAGGACGAGGAGGAAGAGAAGGAGGAGAGCAAAGAGGAAGAGGAGTAGTAGAAGGAGGAGGAAGAGAAGGAAGAGGAGAAAGAGGAAGAGGAGTAGTAGAAGGAGGAGGAAGAGAAGGAGGAGGAATCGAATCCTGGAAATAGAGAAATGCATTAGTAACTGCCACATACGATCATAATCTGACGAATTAGAAAGTGAGAACACGAGTAGCAGGAGAAGCAGGAGGAGGAGGTGAGGAGAGAGGAAGAAGAAATGGAGGAGGAGGAAGGAAAAGGGTGGAGTAGGAGGAAAAAGAGGAGGGTAGGAGAGGAAGGAGGAAGAAGAAAGAAGAAGGCAGGAAAAGGGAGGAGGAGGAAAATAAGGAGCAGGTGAAAGAGGAGGAAGAGTAGGAAGATTAGGATGAGAAGGAGGAGGAGGAGGAGGAGGAGGAGGAGGAGGAGGAGGAGGAGGAGAGGGAGTAGGAAGAAGAGAAGCAGGAGAGAGAGAGAGAGGGGAGGAAAGTGAAAGGCTGGAGGAGGAGAGACAGAAGGAAGCAAACAGGAGGAGAAGAGGAGGAGGGGAAAGTAAAAAGAAGAATAAGAGGAGAGGAAGGAGGAAGAGAATAATAAGGAGTAGAAAGTGGAGGAGAAATAGGAGAAGGTAGAGGAGAAATAAGAGAAGGTGGAGGAGAGGGAGGAAGAAGAGGGGGAAAAGGAGTAAGGGGAGAGGGAGGACAAAGAGGAAAAGACGGAGGGGGAAAGGGAGGAAGACAAGGAGGAGAGGAAGGAGGAAGAGTGAATGGAAGAATGACGAAAAGGAGGAGAGAAAAGGGGAAAAGGAGAAGGGGAGGAGAGGAAATAGGAGGAGGAAGGAGGAAAATAGGATGGAAACTGGAAGTAGATGTCGACGAAGAAACATAAAATGGGAATCGCTGGAAGAACAAGAAGACAGAGGAAAGAGAGCTGTCAAGACAAAAGGAGGAACAATGGGATTAGACAATAGCAGATCTTGACAGCACTTTACAGTTCGTAATTATTAGAAACAAGATGACGAACTTAATTCAAAGTTGCAATATTATTTATTGAGCGCATGTATACTTATATATAAATAATACGTAATACACACATTCCATCGCACACATCTGAACGGTGCTTCTTTTATAGCGCTACCGTGATCCCGCTTTGTTTATAAGCACCTGCAGCGCAGGGGCTGCTAAACAAGACGGACTGTATTTAATAATAACATGTAAATAATAGTAATAGCAATAACAATACGATTTATATAGCGCCGTAGCACAGCCAAACCCGAAGAAAAGGGCGCTGTTATGTGCGCTGACATTATTCACCAACATAAAAGTGCAAATATAGAAAATTATTATACGCAAACCATAGGCTGGTTTTTCTATACAGAAGCAAACGTATAGCATAATATGCCACCACGAAGGCGTCAAATATACTCCGGCGCTATAATATTTTAATGTGGCAATGTTATATTGAATATTTAAAGCAGCGACTGCCTTTCCCCGTGTCCTTTTGCAATGGCGTTTCTTTGCTGAATCTATAGTAAAACACGTGTGATAATCAGTGGTTAGATTTTTGCCAGATCCCGCTGGATCTGAGACATAGCACATCTGATTTGAGATGGGACACCTGAACCATATGAGATCCGTCACTTATGACAAAGGAGACTCGTCACCTGAGAGGTGGAAGATGGAGGGTGTCTCTAATACTATGACAGTTCGCTCATTTAAAGGTGTCGCCATTGTAATGAGCTCTGAAACGGCTGAGGAAGATGTGAACAATAAAAAACCAGTAGCCTCGATTATAATCATCGACGAAGTGCATCGTGTTTCTTGTATTACATAATTCATCGGAAGAACGAATGGAGAGTATCGGTGCCAGATTCGCCAAGTATAGGATTAGGTGATAGATTTGGAAAAATTTGGAGATCTCACATCTCTGGATGAGCAGTTTAACGACTGATGATGGCACTGCGCAGCCGAAGATGCTTCACTGTAATCTTTGTAGTGTGTCTTAGAGCGAACCTTTTCAGAATCAGAAATTGTGTTCCGGTTTGGCACCTTTAAGAACCTTAGAAAGGCACTTAGAAGGTGCCTTTCCTTTGAAAAGCACTTATAAAGTTACAAGGTGCCTTTAATCATATTATATAGCTTATAATAGAATAAGGTAACCTATGATACTACATTGCATGATAGCATAGGACAACACAATATAATGCGTAGTAGCATGTGCTAGTATTTGATAACCTGCGACATATGATGTTAGGCCAGCTTAAGCCAGTAAAGTATAGCCTATGTAATAGTTCTTGATAACTTGCGATTTAGTAGGCTATAAGACAGCCTTTGACAGAAAAGGATAGCCTATGATAGTATATGATAGCCTGTGATAGTATATTATGATAGCCTACGATCAGTGCCGGTCTTAGGATGTTTCTGGCCCCGTGCAGAGTATACACTGTAGGGTCACCCATGACACAAGTCAAATTTGTTTTTCATTGCTAAACATTTTATTTTAGTAGATTGTTAACAAGTAAAACAAGTCAAATTTAACTATACACGAGAATTCTGGGATATAGAGGACGTTGACTTTTATTTAATTGACAAAAGAGAAGATTTAATCGAAATTATTATATTATTATTAAGGTGTCTTGTTCGTGTTAATTTTCTGTGACATTTTCGGGTCCCCCTAAGTTGGGGGCCACGTGCGACCGCACGGTTGGCACAGGGCCGGATTAACCACTCTGGGGGCCCCATGCTTATTACACACGGGGGGCCCCCTTGTCGTATTGAGCATGGAATGATGGGGATGCCGTAAAGACAGGGTCAAATGCTGTATGCCATGTTGCTCAAGTTCGTAGTCAATGAAGATAACACTAACGCTTTGCATAATTTGCAACTATCTAAGGTCGTTTCAAATGTTTGTTACAGTTGGCCTATATCACAACATGTAATTAGCTTAAAATTATAATCAAAATTCGAATCTGTTCTCTTCATTTTTACAGCTCAGAAGCATTTGCGACTTTTAGCAGCAGCAAACTGCGTAATAATATCATCAACTGAAATCAAGTTATAAGCACACCAATTTCAACACAAAGAAGTTCCAATGTATAGTTAGACGTTTGCAAGTCAGAAGTTTGCAGTTTGTTTTTAATAAGTCCCATCTTACTTAAACAGCGTTTACCTGAACAGTTCGAGATCATCAATGACATGAACACATGCAGAATGATAGAAACAGACATGGGCGTCCAAGGAATTTTTCTGGGGAGGGCACAAATTTTTTCTAGAGGAGAAAATTTTTTTCAGGGGGGCAAATGACGTTTTTGTATAACTATTCACGAACACAGAAAACATGACAACTTTCAAAATCCAGGGGGCAAATGCCCCCTTGCTCCCCTCCGGACGCCCATGGAAACAGAGATTGTTTCCAGAAGTTTCTTGGTATGCAGTAGAATAGCTAAAGCAGCAGGTGTGGCACAATCTCTTAATTTTTCAAAATCAGCTAGTTAAAACATTTCTTCAGGAAATGTGTCAGGCTACAAATCTCTGTGTAGCCCTATGTCGTGATCAGCCTGCTGGAAAATTCTTAAATCTTGTCAGGCTCTAATCTATCGAAAGCTGTTAACAACTTGGAATACATGACGATTCAACTTCCTGTAAACGTGAATTCTCTGCCTCAGGGGCGTCAACAACTTGTCTACAATAACCAAATAAGTTTCAGCACGAAACTTGTCTCTACCTTGCAAGATGAGCTCGCTGCCATGTGTATGCCAGGAAAAAAATCGCGTCGTAATAGAAACAAAAGTAATGTCAGCATAGATTATTATATTGATTGAAAGAAGTCGAGTCAAAGGAAACGTATGTACACAGCAGGTGGTTGCATGGCTGACATTTCAAATTTGCAATTTGCTTAGTCAAATGCTTGCTTAAACTGAAACTAGTAAAACTAAGCTTTTCTTGTGAAAAAAATTATTTGGTGTCATAAATTCTGTGTTTGTCCTTCAGTATTAATTCCGACTCTAGTCGGGGGGCCTCCTGTAAGCGGGGGGCCCCCTGCTAAAGTATATTGAGCATACTGGTTAATCCGGCCCTGGGTTGGCACGCCCCTAAGAGCGGCACTGCTACGATCGTCTATAGGATCCTAAATATGATAGTAGATGGTATCCTATGTATGTTTATGTAGCCCATGCATCCTAATTCAGTGTTTATATATTGTCATACAGTAGTGGTCATGTCCATGCATAAATTACACCGCTTGCCTCCTACGACGCAGGCACGTGCTTAATTAAAAGCTGACTGTGCGCACAATCTACAGGATTTAGCAGAGACAGCAGTGCAGTAGAGGAGAGGATTTAGCAGAGACCGTGGTGCAGTAGAGGGTCGCCTGGCTGTCGTCCACCGGCCGAGTCACCCAACGGTCGATCCATCCGCCGCTGAATAATGAAGTGCAACGCCGACCAACGAGATTTTATAGCTGCTTAAACGACAGACGCACACAGGCAGACAGACGCACAGGCAATGGAAACGGTTCGAAGGCGGTCTAGGGAATAGATGGATGGATGGATGTGTGAATGGATGGATTGTTGGTTGGTTGGATGGATAGGTGGATGAATGAATGGATGGATGGATAGATGGACGGATGTATGGTTGGTGGGATGGATGGATGAATGGATCGACTGATCAATGGATGGTTGGATGATTGGATGGATGGATGGATGGATGGATGATTGGATGATTGGATGGTTGTATGGATGGTTTGATGGATGGATGGATGGATGGTTGGATGGATGGATTGTTGGATGATGGATCGATAGATGATGAATAGGTGCATGGATGGATGGATGGATGGATGGGTGGATGGATGGTTGGATGGATGGATGGATGGATGGATGGATGGATGGATGGATGGATGGATGGATGGATGGATGGATGGATGGATGGATATATGGATAAATGGATGGATCTATGTTTGTGAGGAGGTACGGAAAGACGGATGGATGGATCGATTGGGACTGAACTGAGATAAGGTGAGCTGTGAAGTGCAGACAAGAGCAGAGAAAATAAGATCGTCAGTTGACGCTTCGAACCCTGTTCACTGCTTCACATTCCTTTTCATTCGGCGTCTTAATCGCATCAACGCATCTTTCTCGACGCTAATTACTTGAAAATGACAACCGATTAATACGGCTTGTGGATCTAATTGCTAATTATCGATCGATTAAAATCGTTCGAAGTTCAGTCACCAGCCTCAGACCTCGATTAATGTGAGGTCGACTCACACTGTCTGTTCTATTGCATGACCAATCGGCCTCCATAGACTTCCCACATCGATAAAATCCATCCAAAAAGAACGTCCAATTAACATATCGAAAAATCCACGTCCTTATTTCTAGGCATGCATACCATGATACAACAGCACACATCATACATAGATACATTTATACATACATACATAATCCATACCTACATCTATAGCTACATACATACATACATCATGCAAACAAGCAAACATACATGCATACATACATACATTCCTACATGCATATTTAAGAACTAATTAATGAATTAATGAATTAATAGCTGATTGGATGAATGAACGAACGTGCAAGCTTAAATGAATCAACTGAATGAATGAATGTAAAGAAGGAAGGAAATAATTATATGAACTAAATGAATTAAATGAATTGAATGAAAATTATACTGAATTAAATGAATTAAATAACTTAAATTAATTAAAGAAATGAATTATTCAAACAAGCTAATGAAGAATGAATCAATCAATCAATCAATCAATCAATTTCGTTTATTCCCAAAAGCAAACTGACAAGATCGCAACTTGTAACATAGTACAACTAATTATCATAAATAATAGTTCATAAGTAGTTAGAAGATTATGACTGTAGGCATTATAATATAATTTGAGATAAATCTAGGAATATTATCATAGGTTCGTTGTTCAGTATATGGATGAATGAATGAAGACTGACACTGTCTACGCCTGGTGTTTTTGTAGCTTTTCTGGCAATGAGGAATATTACAGTTTCGAAGCGGTTGAACAAGTTTCTGTTTACATAACAATAAGTTTATTTTTTTCAGCGGAGGGAGATTACATGAGAGCTTTCCTAAGAGAAACGCATCCTTGCGTGCAGCCAGGAATGACGAAAACGGAAGGAATGAACGATAGAAAGAAGGAACGAAGGAACGAAGGAAGGCGTTCGTTTTGATGGCCTGTGGCATGGAAATAATAGTTCTAATTTTGTCGACAAAATTGGTTTTTCCGCTTTCTCGCTGCAGTCTCCCATGCGTCACTTTGATATTCGCGTAATTACTGGACAACGGGAGCAGGAGTAATGGAAGGGAGGAGGAAGGAGGAGGAAACGAAGGGGTGAATCGGCCACTGGGGAAGGGAGGAATGGACACGCCCGAAGCCAGATGCGAACTATAAATGGTTTTCGAACAAAAATAAACAGCAATAGACAAATGGATATTCCAGGGAATCGCTGTTTGGAATTTGTTCTCAAAGACCCTGGCGACCTATATATCCACCCGTACCGTGTTGAATGGTTACCTGTTGTCAACATAGACATATATATATATATATATATATATTTATATATATGCATGCCCATATAGACTATATATATATATATATATATATATATATATATATATATATAGTCGTACTGTCGTACATACTGTCCTTGCATTGAATGTATATAGACATACACTTATCCGTATAATTATACGTAGGATATATGTAGTCTATATATCAATATCATATAATATACATATCTAGGCCTAATAAACACACAATGTCATATTAAGAAATGGAAGTGTCAAGATATGTACGCATGTGCTTAAAGATTTTTATTTTCTTATGACGTTGTTACTCCACATTAAACATGCAAACTTTCATCTGCATGCTGATGTGTGTAATGATTGTAAGCATATCTTCATACTTCATGCGATTAAACTGCCAAACTGCGCAAACTACACACACACACACACACACACACACACACACACACACACACACACACACACACACACACACACACACACACACACACACACACACACACACACACACACACACACACACACACACACACACACACACACACACACACACACACACACACACACACACACACACACACACACACACACACACACACACACACACACACACACACACACACACACACACACACACACACACACACACACACACACACTACTGTAATAACTTAAATATATTCTTAAAGACGATATATCAGGTTTTATATAAACAAATTGGCCATAGGACCCATAAATGCAGTCATATGGGCTTCTGGCGCCTTTACAACGTGTTGAACGTGGGCGCCGGTAAACTACCAGAAATGCGCGTGCACGTTTAGAGCAGGGCGCACTTAGAATTCCTTGATTTCGAGTGCCCATAATATTCACAATATGTAGAATATGGATGCACGTCTGTAGAATACCAATAGTGCGGGCATCTCCGTATGGGTAACATGATACCCATACGGTGTGCAGTCCCGTATTACACCCAAGGTGCTTGCATGTTCCGCATATAATATTTAGGATATTGGTGCCATTGGCCATCTATGTGGTGCATGCCAGAAGCTGTGCGCCGTGAAATTGTGACCACAGGTCGAGAGAGCAATAGCAGTTCCATGAGAGCAATAGCAGTTCCCTGAGAGCAATAGCAGTTCCCTGAGAGCAATAGCAGTTCCCTGAGAGCAATAGCTGGCGAATTTCGAACTGGTCCTACTTATCGATTAGCTATGAATCTTTGGCAGGAAACTGCATAGCACAATCTTGTTTACATTTGCCACAATGTTCCAACTCGTGTCAGTTGACCCGCATTCACGTAAACACTGCATCAGCACGGTTCAAACTGTCTCAGCTCGACAGTGTGTACATTATCCTCCGCTACGTCAACTCACGTCAACTCGTGCGCGGTTCGGAGGACTTGGAAGTCCCTTGTGCATCGGTCAAAGTTGTTGACAATTTACGCCGGTCAGAGTTCCCCCGATCCAGCCATGCGTCCCGGTGACTGATTCCGCCTAATTCCAGCATCGATCGAAGGACGGGAAGAGACGGAGGACTGTCTCATTCCAGATGGATCAATGAACTTCAGGGCGGGAAATTACTTACTTACTACTTCTGCGTTCCCTTCTTTTACTGCTCTTGAAATAGTCAACCTGCCGACCCTATAACTGTAAATTCACAGCGATAAGAGAAACACGGTTGGACGCACACACCAGAGCAACGAAAGAAACAAAGGCACAAGAAGACTAAATGACGGAAGGAAGAGAGAATAAAGAATCAATGAAAAGCTAAAGAAGAACGCATCGAAGTAACAAAGGAAGAAAGACGAAAACATGGAAATAGCAAGTGAAGTAAGAAGGAAACTTGGAAGTTGAAAAGGAAAGAAAGAAGGAAACAAACATGGGAAGTAATAACTAAAAGTAAGTAAGTAAGTAAGTATATTCTTTATTAAACCAGTTGCCAAACTGGTGAACAACGTCTGTTAAATAGATCTTCTAAAGTAAATAAATAAACATACATCTGTATATATGTATGGATAGCGTTCTATCCTGTCACTCTTGCTGGCATTTCCCTCGATCTCACTAAGCGTACATACACACACACATATATACATATACATAAAATATATTACTATATATAGCATACATATAGCATACATCCAGTTGGTCAGTAAGTATACTGATTCGAGTAAATCAAAGAAAGAAGGAAAGATGAACTAAGACACACACACACGTACATACAAAGACAGTCACAGTGACAGAGACAAGGACTGAAAGTGACAGAAAATACAACTTAAGACGGAGACACTAGAGGGAAGGAAGGAAACAAAACGGGGTGAGGGTTTTGGGGGATTAGGTAGATGGGGGAAGGAGGAAATCAGAGGACCAGTGAGTCAATAAGACATGCAGGAAGGAACGGTAGGAGGGGAGAAGGGGAGGGACGGACGGATGGATGGATGGAAAAGAAGAATGAAAGGACGAATCAGTTGGTCAGACACGGATGGTGACGTGGTGGAAGGTCGACAGGCGATAGGCGAGTATGGAAGTGGGATGGAAGTGGATGGGATGGAAGGAGGCAACTGGACGGACACACGGATAGAAGATGAGCAGCAATTAATTTACATCAGTCGTTTGGTGTTTTTCTCGCTTAGTGAGATCGAAGGAAATGCCAGCAAGAGTGACAGGGTCACAGGGACGAAACAGACAGAGTGACAGACAGACAGAGAGTGAGACAGACAAAGAGAAAAAGACAGAGACAGAGAGTGAGAGAGATAGAGAGTCAAAGACTAGGAGAGGGAGACGGAGAAAGCATGAAAGAGGATATGTGTAGGCCTAAACAAACATGTAGGCCTACGTGTGAGAGAAACAAGGCAAGAGAAACATACATGACGTATCAGTTATCACGCATTAGATAATTATATAAAAATTATCTATTGTAATTTTTAACAGTCCTTTAAGCTGGTCTGGTTTGGGTATGAAGCATTATCGACTTAACCACATCATATGAAGTTTTATGGTCGGTCAGCCGCATTATCCTCCCACTGACAATGTACGAGTAATGTAATCATTATAGCTGAGTGGGTTATAAGATGCAAAATTCCGAAACATATTTCTGTAGCAATAATGTTGAGAGTGAAGCACGCTAACCACAAGGCTATCTGAAGGAAAGAGGAACGAAGGAATGCAAAGACGGTGATGGATAGAGAGCAAACATGAAGAATAGGACTAAACAAGAAGAAAGCATTGAACTTGGTATACAAGGAATTAAGCTGGGACATTATGCAACCATCGCCGTTAACAGGTTAGCGTCGGGAACTGATCATGATGATGACCATGATGATGATGATGATGATGATGATGATGATGATGATGATGATGATGATGATGATGATGATGATGATGATGATGATGATGATGATGATGATGATGATGATGATGATGATGATGATGATGATGATGATGATGATGATGATGATGATGATGATGATGATGATGATGATGATGATGATGATGATGATGATGATGATGATGATGATGATGATGATGATGATGATGATGATGATGATGATGATGATGATGATGATGATGATGATGATGATGATGATGATGATGATGATGATGATGATGATGATGATGATGATGATGATGATGATGATGATGATGATGATGATGATGATGATGATGATGATGATGATGATGATGATGATGATGATGATGATGATGATGATGATGATGATGATGATGATGATGATGATGATGATGATGATGATGATGATGATATGATTATTATGCTGTACAGGAGTGTGTATTTTATTATTAGAGAGGGAGCGACAAATATATAGGAAGGGGAGAGCGAGAGGAACAGACAGAAAAGGCGACCATCACAGGAACAGAGGTTTGGCTGTTTAGAGACTTATGTTGTGTTAGAGACTTTTATGGGGTGTATGTTAGAGACTTGAGCCAGTGGATAAATTGAGACAGAGAGAAACAGAGGGAGACAGAGACAAGTAAACGCAGAGAAGGGGAAATGAACAGAGATGGAGAAGGAGAAAGAGGCGAAGGAACAGGTAGCATTTTATAGCGAGTGGGGGAGCTGTGAAGAAAATAAGTCAAGGTATCGAAGCAACGAAAGAGAAGGCACGGAACCGAATATTGCTATTCTGCACACCAGGGCCAGGCTATCATTTGACCTCGTTGGAAAGCTCCAGTAGCGGAGTGGGTGCCATAATGGGAAGCGGAGGGGTTGTTGGTTACGCGGAGGGCTTGAAGAGAGTGCCGTGAAATGGGGGAAGGGACCCAGCGTCCTTCGACCGTTTGCCATGGAAGACACGTCAGACGGCTGAGATTCAGGACTTCGACAGATGAGAGGTCGTAAGATTGGTCGTTGGTCCCCCGTTATTAGCGTCAGGGGTGCGTGGACGGGGAGCCAGCGCAGCGATCATTTCGAAAAAGGCGATGATCCGGAAGGCAGGAAAGTAGGGAGGGAGGGAAGATGGACGACATGGCGGAAAGGAGGAAGAGGAAGGGAAGGATGTAGATACGGAGGAAGAAGGATACGGAGAGGTGGAGATGGAAAGCAAAGGCGAGGAGAAGCAGGAAGACGGAGTGAGAGAGCAGAGTAGCTACGGAGTCAGAGAAAGATGGGAGAGGAAGGGAACAATGGAAATGAGTGGAGCCGAGGGAAGAGGAAATGGAGATGAAGGATGGGAGAACGATGTTGGCGCGACGAGTGAAGAGTGGAGAAAAATGGAGCTAAGGGTGAGTGGTAGTGGCGACGTGGTAGATCAAAGACGCAAGACAGGAGAGAAATTGCCGGAGTGTGAGCTCGAGAATAACAAAGAGGAGTTAACAGACGAGTATAAGAAGAGGCAGACAAAGAAACAGACGAAGAGGCAGACAAAGAAGCAGACGAAGAGGCAGACAAAGAAACAGACGAAGAGGCAGACAAAGAAACAGACGAAGAGTCAAAGCAGAGGCGACAGAAAGAATCGAAGAGAAAAAGAATAATCACAGAAGTGAAAGAATATGCAATATACATGTATTATCCGATCTGTTGGCCGACTGTATATATACATTATCGGATACGGGCTGCAGAGGCAGGGTGCGAACGTGAAAAGAGCGATGGATAGCATGAGACCGACCGAGTGAAAGATGGACAGACATATGCGCCGAGATAGGTAGACATATGCGCCGAGATAGACAGACATGTGCATATGAAAACGACAATCCTGAGGGCATTTTGGTGGCGGAGATTGACTTGTCAGTCACCCTGGTCTACATGTCTCTTTCGTTCTTGAATTGACAGCAAATGGCATCAACCAATCCCTCATCTCCATCGAACTGCTGCTGCTGCTGCTGCTGTTCCTGCCTCTCCTCCAGCCTCTCCCTCAGCTTCAGCTGCTGCTTTCTTGGTTGCTGCGTTTGCCTTTGTCTCTGCTGCTTCTGACTGTAATTGACCTGTTTCCGCTTCTGCTTTCTCCAAAATGCTTTTGCTTTTCTCCAGAATGATTTTGCTTTTCTCTAGAATGTTTTGCTTTTCTCCAGAATGTTTTTGCTTTTCTCCAGAATGCTTTTGCTTTTCTTCAGAATGCTTTTGCTTTTCTCCAGAATGCCTTTGCTTCTGCTGTTCTCTTCTGAAAAGTGTCTTGCTCTTTTCCTGAATGTTTCTGCTTCTGCTTTTCTCCAGAATGCTTTTGCTTCTGCTGTTCTCTTCTGAAAGGCTTCTTGTTCTTTTCCTGAATGTTTCTGCTTCTGCTTTTCACTGGAACGCTGATAGTTCTGCTGCTTCTGCTGCTTTTACTTTCTCTGCTGTTGTTTTTTGTTATGATGCTTAATGTGTTTACGAACTCAATCACATATTATTATGATTTAAATAGCGTATGAGATGCGCTTCTCAGTGACTGAAATTTGTCGAATACATCCCAAGTATCCGATAGGACCGTTGCATGTAGCAATCAAGCCTGAATGATACCATCCAGATCAGTATACAGTATACTACTAATATTAATCAGCTTTCATTTGTCTTTAAGGCTCAGCTTGGTCTTGCTCCGAAATATTTATGGGATTTAATTCTTCGCCCTCACTCTGCTGCTTCTCTTCGTCCTCTTCGTTCTCTGACCTTCTGAACCTTCTGATTCCACGTGTCAGGACTTGAATGGCTCAATCCAAGTCTTTTGCTTCCATTGGCCCTGCTTTTTGGAATGAGCATCCTCCGTCTGTTCGTTCCTCTATTCTCTCTGGTAGCGTATCTTCCTCCTTCGCCTTGTTTAAGACTTGTTTCTTCTCTCGGGCTCTCTCTCTCACTGGGAGCACTTCTTAATGGCTCTCCCTTCTATAGAGGCACTTTATAAGTGTCCGAATACAATACAATACAGTATCAGTTCATATAAGTGAACTATTTTCCTGTCTACCAGATTGCAGGACACCACGTGTCCATGCCTCTGAGGAGCGACTTTAAGGAATTTCTCTGACAAGGCGCTATACATAGTTGCAATTGCAATCACATTTACAGTTCCCTTTTTTACCCCGGTATTTTAGCCGAATTTATTACAACGATGTTTCCTTTACAAAAATACTTGATTACTTAAAGATACGTAGTAAAGTTACATTTGTTCAGAATATAATGGCCTTATATATTTTCTCGATTAGATTGTCCCCATTGCTATTACTCCCCATTGCTATTACTCCCCGTTACTATTTCTGCCCATTACCATTACTCTCCATTACTATTACTCTCCATTACTATTACTCCCATTACTATTACTCCCGTTGCTATTACTCCCCATTACTATTACTCCTCGTTGCTATTACTCCCAATTACTATTACTCTCTAGCTATTACTATTACTTCGCCCATGTTCGAGTTGCTACATGTTGAAGCACATGTTGATGCCTACACTAATGTAACAAGCTCTTATATATCGCCTCTTCACGAAGCGAGCACATCGAAACGTTCGGTCGTTCCGTGGTGAACTTTCCGTCGAACCTTCTGGAGTGTTGTACATTGAGAGTGAGCGATAATGGAGGAAAATTACGTCAACTTACCACATCGGATTTTGCACGCAGCTTCCGGCGTCTTCTCTAGCAGGGGTCCATTTGCGGCAGTCAATGGCATCTCCAGAAACCATATGGCTAATTGAAGAATGGCTAATATCGGGCTACGGTTAGCCATACGAACAGTCGATCACAGGCGTCGATCAAGCGCAGAAAAGAACTTCAGCGGACGAAGGAGAGGAAGCCAGTGCATTTGTCGGTGAACCGTTTCAAATCGGTCTAATCACAGAGGCAAAGGGAACGAATTCGTCGATGGTGTATAATAAACCTGATTATCTAGTGGAGGGTTGTTATATCTCTTCGTATTTTCATTTCATATCTTTCGTGGAAAATTCGACAACCCACTTCAGTATTGTCACCTAATTTGCGCCTCTCTCAAATGTGTGTCACTTAGGTTTAGTTGACTTAACGACGGATAATTGGCTTTCTTGACACATCCCTCAAAATGAACCACTAGAACCCTTCACAAGTCCTCCTGTAGCTGCTTGGAAAGACGTCATAATGAGGTAGGGTACGGCTTAAGTTGATGCCCACTTAACTCTGTTGACTTTGGCAGTGATGCCTTTCAGCTTATTATGCCTCCTGTTCTATTCATGGCACTTGAGGTCCTAACTGTAAATCCAGGCGACCAGTAGCACCTCAGTCGCCGTCCACTAATTGGCGATGGGTCTGTCAATTGGTGGACATCGGAGAGGACACTCCAAGGTCATCGTTCGAGGTCTGTTTTGATGAGGACACCAACCGTCTTAAGGATTCGAACTCAGTCGAAAGACGTATCAGTTCATCCAGTCTGTCTTTCGAAATTAACTCCACGTACACGCACTTTCCCGTTTTTCACTCTTTAAACGCGGCTCTGTCGTCCTGCCTCACTGTCTTGCTTTCTTTGTGCATGGGTATGTGTCTCTGACTGTGTCTTTCTGTATGTGTGTGCCTTACTCTTTCGATGCCTTTTATGTTTCTCAATGATCATCTTTTATTCTGTTCTTGTCGCTTTGCAGTCTTCTCGGAATCCTTTTTATCTTCTTTATACGTCTGTGTCTCCTTCGCAGTCTGTTTCTGTGTATTCCTTTATCTCTGTGTCTGTGTCTTTCTCTCTCTTCCTGCTCTTCCCTAATTTCTTCCAATCAACATTTCTTCGTCAGACTCCCGTCCTTGCATGCCGCCTTCAAATCAAATCCCTTTCTAGACCAACGCCAACAAGCAGTAATTACCTTCGCACACATCGACCGCTGTGCTTTGCCCTCTTGGTTTACACCCTCCCCGGGACCGTCCCGTAGAGCCGAACCTCTAAATCTCTGCCCCGACCATTCTGTCACCTGCGCATTAAAACTGTTGACGTCTTCGCTGACAATTTTACGAGCTCGAGCGTCCGACACGCGCCATATTCCGGAGCGCCATCGCCGCGAGCTTCTAGTCTCGCTGGCGATTTAGCGAGAAATGTATCCTTGAGGAAATTAAGCTAAGTTAAGAGACCTGAGGATCCGCGGAAGAGGGTATTATCTGGTCAATGCGTCCGGGCGCTAAAGCCGTTGCGATCTTCATAATATTTCTTCTCGTGTAGGATTCAACGGGTCTTAGGGTTAGAACGACGATGACGACGAAATAGATAATCGTCTTGTTGTCTGCTACGAAGACTGTGGGCGGGAAAAAATGATGAAGCACGCTGATATCGTCTGCTATGCAGGGCGGGGAAAGATGATGACGTATTCGTTCACTGATATCGTCTGCTGATATCGTCTGCTATGCAGGGCGGGAAAAGATGATGACGTGTTCGTTCACTGATATCGTCTGCTGATATCGTCTGCTATGCAGGGCGGGAAAGAATGATGACGTGTTCGTTCACTGATATCGTCTGCTGATATCGTCTGCTATGCAGGACGGGAAAGATTCAGACGTCCTTCGTTTACTTCATCGATTTCCATGGAAACCGCAAGACTTCGGACGATGCGACTTCAGAGATAATCATGTGTCGTCTGAATCTGCGGACGCGACGACAAATCTACAATTTGCACAGACAGCCAAGTAACAACTGGACAGAGAAATGTCTGCTCTGTTCAGACAGGAATTCGATTTGTCATCCATTATCACGGTACGTCAAAATTGAAAATACATGAACTGTTATCTAGACTCTAGAGAGTTTTTAACAACTTGACAATTCATAAGAAGTGAGAATTATTGCATTTTTCAAATGTCTTAAAAAGGACGTCTTTAGAGCTGTCAGATAGTAATAGTTAAAGCGCTTTAATGAAGTACTTTAACCGCGCTATGTTAATTGTTCTGATACATACATACATACATACATACATACATATATACATACATACGCATACATACATACATACATGCATACACACATACATACATACATACATACATACACACATGCACACATACATACATATATACATACATACATACATACATACATACATATATATATACATACATACATACATACATACATACATACATACATACATACATACACAAATCATCGTCATCATTATCGTCATCGTTATCGTCGTTATTATCGTCATCGTCAGTGGCTAATCATTTTCTGCGTTTCCAGGGTTCGATCAGTCGCCGGCATTAATTGGATTAAAGACGAAGAAGAATCGACCGACGTCGACATAAAGACAAACATGAATTCATGCGAGGACATGTGATCGCTTTTCATCAACACCGACCAAAAACACTTCTATTGTTTCAGATGACAAAGGACTCAAGTGACGAAATACTTCACTCCTTCTTTGATATGAGAAACCACAAATGTTCTCTGTTAGTGTCTTCATACATACATACATTCATACATGTATATATATATATATATATATACATTCACACAATCATACATACATACATACGTACATACGTACATACATACACACGCATACATGTGTACACGCATACATACATGCACACATACATTCATGCATACATACATCATTCTTGCATACATACATCATTCATGCACACATACATCATTCATGCACACATACATACATTCGTACATACACGTACATTCATACGTACATACGTATATATACGTTCGTACATACATACATACTTACATATCATAAGTAAATACATTCGTGCATACATTCATACGTACATACGTACATACGTGCGTTCATGCGTACATATATACAGATATACATACATACATACATACATACATACATACATACATACATACATACATACATACATGCATGTGTACGTTAGAACGTCCGTATACATACATGTATAGGTTGCTTCGAAATCATTGCGTGACCTATACAGCAGCAGCTGGCTAAAGCAGGGCCTTAACCGCATCACACGGTGGCTGAGCCCTCGAGCCCCCTCCCTCCATCCCTGCTTCCCTGAGACGGGATCCATGTTAGGACGTTGAACAAGTCCTTGATGAACAATTGCTTTCTGCAATCGATTGACGATGCCAAGTCACTGGATATTGGTGCTATATAAATGCAGTCACAATAATAATAATAACTTGGATGAATACGTTCGGGAAATTTCCACAGCCTTCACGGTCAAGAAATGGCAAGAGATCGATTGGGTTACTGGCGCTTTTTCCCTCAATGAACATTATATATATATATACACTGTGCCCCATAAAAAAACACACCAAAAAACTTTTCAAAAATCTTCTATAAAACTAAGCCAATTGTAATAAAAGTTTGTACGTTGTTTCTAAAATAATTTTGCCACAAAATATTTCACATTTTACTTACTCACAGAAGTGGTTGCTGTTAGAGGCAGTGACGCAGACTAGGCGACTAGGCGTGTTTGGAAACATATAAACAGAGATTAGTAACTTAGAGTTAAAATGGTTTTCAGCAGCGAAGATAAGATTTTTATTAAGAATTTAGTATTGTTGAAGGATTACAGTAGTCGTCGGTTGATAAAAGAGTTCCCGCAGAAGGGTTGGAATAAAAATGGCCTCGATGTACTGCTGCGAAAGATTCGAAAAACGGCCAGCGTGGATCGTCAGCCCGGCAGCGGACGACCACGTTCGGTGCGCACACCAGAGAACATTGATGCAGTAAACGATCTTGTGCTAAGCCAGGAGGGCGCACCACAAACTCACAGAACAACTCGCCAGATTCAAAGAGAAATTGGAATGAGTAAGGGAACAGTGTATAGAGTAATACACGATGACCTTCAGCTGAAGTGTCTGAAAAAACGCCGTGCCCAACTGTTATCAACATGCAACACAGATTCACGCCTGGAACGATGCAAGCAACTTCTTAGGAAGTTTCCCGAGCATTTAGTCCCTTTCATCTGGTTTAGTGACGAGAAGCTGTTTACAGTGGCGCCTCCAATAAACGCTCAGAACGATCGTCTCTACGTATCCACGACAACACTGAAGCGCAACGTTGACGCCAATCGCCTACTGCGGACCCGCCCGACTTTCAGCCGCTCACTGATGGTCTCCGTCGCCGTCTCGAAGCTCGGGTGCACGGAATTGTTCTTCGTGGAACCTGGGGTGAAGGTCAACGGCGAATATTACAGGAATATCCTGTTGATGGAGCAGATGTTGCCAGCGATCAGAGGGATGTCAAGCGACTTATTTATTCTCCAGCAGGACAGCGCCCCAGCACATCGCGCAAAGGACACCATTGCGTTGCTGCGACGTGAAACACCAAGCTTCATTGGACCGGAACTCTGGCCAGCAAACTCACCAGACCTCAATCCCGTTGACTACAGAATTTGGGGTCTAATACAGGAACGCGTCTACCAGACAGCAATACGGGACATCGACGAGTTGAAGGAGCGCCTCATCGTTGTGTGGGCACAGTTGAAGCAGAGTGTCATTGACAAAGCTATTGAACAGTGGCGGCCAAGGCTGAGAGCCTGCGTTCAAGCGAAGGGACATCACTTCGAACATCTTCTTAAATGAAACATTACTTTTTCTTATTTAACATTAGACTTACAAGCGTTTCATGACAACGTTTTTTGGTGTGTTTTTTTATGGGGCACAGTGTATATATATATAAAACTGGACGACATAAATATATATATATTATGTATATATAACATAGATATACACACACGCACGCACACACACACACCTATACACACACACATCTACACACACACACACACACCTACACACACACACACACACACACACACACCTACACACACACACACACACACACACACACACACACACACACACACACACATATATATGTCGTCCAGTTTTATGCTCTGAACTTATAGCTCGGACTTAATCATGGCGAATTTACTTAAGCAGTGACGTTAATATAAAACCGAAAGTAAAATATATATGTGCCTTAATTTTTAAATGTTTAAATTCCATTAAATGATATGTGATAGTCTAGTGATTAGCGTGTGCTGGACTGTCAACCGAGAGGTCGGAGGTTCAAATAGCACCGAGGCCGAAATTTGTTTAGAGATTTCTGCTTCACACGCCCACTCAGCTATATGAGTACAATGACCGTATACACTGTCGGTGGGAAGAAGAGACGGCGAGGGAGAGGACACTGGTCACTCGCCCTCAGATGCAGAGGCTAAAAAATGAAGTCGCTAAAGCTTCACGCCCATGGCTGTCTCTCTGACTAACTTAAAAGACTGTTTTTCTTCTTCTTTTTCTCCTTTTTCTTTTTCTTTTCCCATTCTTTTATCTTCTCCTTCTTCTTCTTTTTTCTTCTTCTTATATGATAAAACAGCACAAACCAACGCAGTCCCAAGTCTAAAAACCTTGAAGTGCACGATAAGACTAGGTCGACATTGACGCTATCATCGCTGCCTTAGGCTTCGTCTAGCACCTGCTCTCCAGGCTGCCTCTCCTCAATTAAACTGTTGGAGAATAAATTTGACAGAACCGATAGAAAGGTCAATTTTTCTTAATGCAGATTAAACTAAGACCAAGTTGACCTAATTTTCTCTGCTTGCCTTCCACAGATCAAGAGGTAGCAGCTAACAGTCCACAGACTAGTCTGAATGTCCTTCAAGGCTTCGAAGACATTGAAGCAGGCTCAGTCAGGTCTTTCATACGAAGCCAGTCTAAAAGCCAGTCCTGTTGATTCTTATGGTGTCAGTCAACGTCAGTGGCTCTAAATTACTTTCTGCCACGAGATGCTATCGATTTTACAAACACCAATGACACACGTCAACATGAATGTCACAAAGGCGTCATTGATAGACCTCATGTAGTCAGCGTCTTTAATAAGCCCTTGACGCATGTCATCCCCGACTTTGCAGGCGTCATGATGACATATACAATTCGGCCTAATTCCATCACCGCTGCCATGGAGTTGTCGACTGGAAGTGCAGATGAAACGGAAGCGAGAGGAATTGTGGGAACGATGCCCGGAAGTGAAAAGAACTCACACAGTTCTCTGCCCTTTTCGCATACGCCGCAGCTGAGCTTTTTTCTCCTCATCATCGTCATCCTCCTCCTCCTCCTCTTCTCCTTTTCACCTTCTTAATCTGTTGTCTCTTTGCTTCCGCCTCTTTACATCTCCTTGTGCATCTTCTACTGCTTCTTCTTTTTTCTTCTTTTTCTTCTTTTTCTATTTTCTTCTTCTCCTTCTCCGTCTCCTCCTCCTCCTCTTCCTCCTCCTCCTCCTCCCCCTTCTTCTTCTTCTTCTTCCTCTTTTTCTTCTTTTTTTCTTCTTCTTCATTTTCTTCTGCTTTTCCATCTCTTCCTTCTTTACTCTTCCTTCCTTTTCTTCTTTCTCCTCTTCCTCTTTCTTCGTTTTCATCCCTCCACCTTCTTTCCCTCCTGGTCCTCCTCCTGCACCTAGTCTTTATCCTCCTTAATCCTCTCCTCCTCTTTTTCTTCTTCCTCCTCCTCTTCTCTTCATTTGAGTTTCTTCGACGAGAGCACAAAGGAACAGAGGAAGAACAGAGAAAGAACAGAGAAAGAACATGAGAAAAAACAGGAGAATGAACAGAAGAAAGGAAGGAAGGAAGGAAGGAGCGGTGGATGGATGGTGGATGGAGAGAAATCGAGTCGGACAGCGTGAAGAAAACCTAATCGAATATCTGCGTCTGCGCTCGTTCCACATCGAACGAACAACGACATCGACAACGACTACGGCGACGACTACACATATTAAACGACAAAGACAAGGACATGACACACGCACACGGCCAAACACGCAGACAGACTGGCACGCTGCAAGAGAAAAGGTAAGGTCAAAGGCCGACCTCACATAAAGAAAAAGACAGAGAGGCAGAGAGAGATACTCAGAGAGACGCAGACCGAGAGACACAGACAGAGAGACACAGACAGAGAGACACAGACAGAGAGACACAGACAGAGAAACACAGACATAGAGACACAGATAGAGAGACACAGGCATAGATGGACGGACGGATTGAGCGAGGGAGAGAGAGGGAGAAAGACAGACGCAGAGAGACACAGATAGAAAAGGACGGAAGGATTGAGCGAGTGAGGGATGGAGAGAGAGGAGCAGATAGAAAGATTTAGGGAGAGATCGAGGGAGAGATAGAGGAAGGTGGAAGAGAGAATTCATGGAAAGAACCAAATTGGTGAGAGACGGTGGAACTTAAGTGTAAGCTTGGAGATCGTTAAAGCGCTAGTTAAAACCTAAGCGCATGGGAATCAGCTTATTCACGAGCGCTGCGTCATGTCAAGGGGTTGTCAAAAGATATAAGATGAAGAGAACAATTTCTCGGCCAGAAGACCAGAGAACGTCAGAGAGAGAGAGAGAGAGAGAGAGACAGAGACAGAGACAGAGACAGAAAGCCAGAGAGACAGAGAGACAGAGAGAAAGAGAGACAGATAGAAGAAGTAGAAGAACAATAAGAACAAGAACAAGAACAAAAGAACAAGAACAAGAAAAAGAAGAAGAAGAAGAAGAAGAAGAAGAAGAAGAAGAAGAAGAAGAAGAAGAAGAAGAAGAAGAAGAAGACAGAGGAACTGTTACGGAGAGAAAGCAAGAGTGACTGAGAGAGTGACAAACATAGATGAAACGCCGACATTCCAGGGAAGACAGACAAGCAGGCAAAGATACACGAAATACATGAGCAACGAGACGGAGAAAGACACTTACACAGATGAACGTCAAAGCACACAGATATGCGCAGATACGCAGACAATCAGAGAGAGAGAGAGACAGACCGACACAGATCAGGTAGAAAGATAATAGGCAACAGATGAAGAAATCCAGGAAAAACTGTCTCCACATCCCGATAAATGCGATAAATTCATATTAATACGAATAGAAGCATCCAAGCACAGAGATAGGCAGACAAACAAACACACGTACACACACACATTCACGTATACAAGCGCATTCCTACATTGCCCTAACCAGGCAGAGACAGACTCAAACACCATTCTACGCAGACAAACACACAGACACCACCTGACACTTGTTGTACACGTACTCTACAGACACAGAGACAGACCTAAACATCGATCTAGACAGACAAACACAGATAAAGCCTAACACTTATCGTTAGACACACATACAAGCAGAAACCCGAATCAGTGGAATACAATAGAACTGCTCGGACAAATGAAGTCAGTTGAATTATAATGTCGACAACGCAGAACCACTGCAGACGAACGGACAAAAGAAAGAACAAAAGAACGAACGAACGGACAAAAGAAAGAACAAAAGAACAAAAGAACGAACGAACGGACAAAAGAACGAACGGAGGGATAAAAGAACTTACACAGAAGAGACTAGCTTTAAATCTTGTAGGCCTATGTTTCACGTGTTTTATTCAATAAATATAGCCTATCATGACTTGTAAGCATAAGAATTTATCATTTTAGCTAAATCAGACAGAGGGTAATGTGAACAGCGCAGGGGTAACTTGAAATCGCGTTCAGGCTAAAAAAACCGAACGAACGGAGGGACGAACGGACAAAAGAACGAACGAATGAACGAATGGACGGACGGACGAACGAGGAGACGCATAAACGCAGAGGCGCGTTTACAGAAAATGGGGCCCTAGGCGCTAACGTTTTCGGGGGCCCTTCTGAACGTGTAGACTGAGTCTGCAACTCTGGTGGTGTTTAGCCAATCATGTATACAAAGATCCACGAAGTTGAACTTGAAGCCGTTTTGTGACTGTTATTGACCCTGTAAGCTTAATTGTGATTGTTCCATAGACCATTTCAAGAAATATGAAATTATTTGGTTTAATGTTATATTTATAATTTAAAAAATATTTCCATCCGTTTGTGGGCCCTCCGAGATTTGGGGGCCCTAGGGGCGCGCCTAGTGCGCCCAAACGTGTAAACGCGCCTCCGCATAAACGGACACGGACGAGCGTATACTCATGAACAGACGGACGGATGCTGAAAAGAAAACGCCATAGATATATGGATGAGATGCATGTACTATAATTGTACGACGTACGTACAACAGCACGAACAGCAGTATCACTCCTCTAAGCTATTATAAATACACAAAACTATATATATTTATATATTTGCTAAATCTGCAATGTATTTCTATTACGAATGTATAACAGATATATTTATATTTATAGCAATACGTCGGATGCAGATGGTGTTTAATAATCATCTTCTTCTCTTTGAACTTTGTTAAATGCCACGATTATACTTTCGTTCATCGTTCATTCGTCTGCTGTCCGTCTGTCTGTCTCTCTGTATGTCTGCCCATCTGTCCCGTACATCCTATACTGTGTAATGCATGTATGTAAACGCGCAAATATACAAGCGAGTGCATAAATCCAGATTGAATGGCTAAATGTACGCGCATGTACAATGTATGTATGCATACGTATAATAAGCATGTATGCATGCTTGCGTGCATACATTTGTGTGCATGCATTGATTTGTATGTATATTTGTTATCTGATACATACTCTGTAGTCATGGAATCATCACCGCGTATACTTCGACTCGATTTTTGCCATGCATGTATTGTATGTAGTACGCATGTATGTATGTATGTATGTATGTATGTATGTATGTATGTATGTATGCATGTATGTATGTATGTATGTATGTATGTATGTATGTATGTATGTATGTATGTATGTATGTATGTACGTACGTACGTATGTATGTATGTATGTATGTATGTATGTATGTATGTATGTATGTATGTATGTAGGTCTATATATGTATGTGTGTATGTATGTATGTATGTATGTATGTATGTATGTATGTATGTATGTATGTATGTATGTATGTATGTATGTATGTATGTAGGTCTATATATATGTATGCATGTATGTATGTATGTATGTATGTATGTATGTATGTATGTATGTATGTATGTATGTATGTATGTATGTATGTATGTATGTATGTACACATGTGTGTATCATTCACAAGTAAGTAGTTTATAGAGCATTTTATCGCGCATTTCAGGAGCCGACCTTGTTTCATAAAACACGTATCTGTGTGATGAAAGGCGTACTTTTTTACGAACCTGTCTGTCATTTATGTAGCGCCTATATTGTTCCCTCGGAGGCTCTGCTGTCACTCGGCGTTGGTGTCAGAGTCCTGTAATAAGGGATAGTCCCTTATTTTGCGACCGTGGCAAAGAACTGCTTCTGCCTAATGTATTGTTCCTGCCAGAGTTAAATACCTACCGCGATTCTTTCAGTATGGCACGCCGTCGGAATAAAAACGCATAAGAAAATCGCGCAATCACGCCGCAACAGCGCTGAGTATATGAGTAATGAGTAGAGGACGAGTTGGTAGCATCGAAGCCGAGGGGAGTCGCTCAGCAGGGTCCCCTCGTCGTAGGTTGCGAGGACTGTCTCTCCTCGGGAAGACCGGAACCTGATCCGTTTAAGCCAGGTCCGCAGAGACCAATAGTGTGTAACGCCGAATAGTTAGTCCGTTGTCGGTCCGTTCCGCTGCGATGGGGCGACTGCTTCTGGCTTTGCCGCCGATCGCAAGCAATTCCGCTTCTCCGACTGCAGCAGCAGCAGCAGCAGCAGCAGCAGCAGCAGCAGCAGCAGCAGCAAGCGAGACTGGTTCTCTGCCATGCGACGCGAGCGCGCCGTCTAGCGGTTGGCGACGGCGGTCTATTTGACGGGAGCGACGCTGTCGTCTGCGCTTGAACACGGCGCCGGTAGAAGGCTTAACCGCATAATCCCTCCGCTGGTCCTGCTGCTGCTGCTGCTGCTTCTCTCTCGGCGCTGGCTGGATGGCTGTGCTGGCGGCTCTTGGCATTGCCATTCTCTGCTGCCCACCTAACGCCTCCTCTTCAGCCGTCGCAAATAGGAAATCAGAAGATGGAGGAGTTGTCTTCCCCTCCTACTCCTACTTCTACTTCTACTCCTCCTCTTCCTCCTCCTCCTCCTCCTACACCTCCTCCTCCTCATCCTCTTCGTCCTCCTCCTCCGGCTTCTTTTCCTCATTCTTCTTCTTCTCACATCCTCCTCCTCCCCTCCCCTCGTCATCGTCTGCTCTTTCATCTCTTTCTCTCACTCGTTTAAATCTTTTCTCGTCGTTTTCTGTTGCAAAAGATTTCTATGTCTCGACCGCTGTAACTGTCTTAATCTCTGCCTGCCTGTCTGTCTGTCTGTCTGGCTCTCTGCTTCTCTGTTTCTCTGTTTCTCTCTGGCTGTCTCTGTCTCTGTCTGTCTGTCTGTCTGTCTGTCTGTCTGTCTCTCTCTCTCTCTTCGTCTCCTCGTATATATCTTTACCTCGGTCTACCGTTCCTTTAGTCTGCTTGGTCGTTCGTTCTCCTCTTCTCTGATCCCTTTCTCCGTCCTTCTAACCTTCTTACTCGTCTTCTTTGTCTTCGTTTAGCCTTCGGATATGTTCAGTAGAATGCAGCATACGCGATATTCGTATATATGGCAATCATACGGCAATCAGCTGATATCAGATGCTGTGATTTTCGTATGGTAGGCATGTTCGAAAGAAGGGGGCTGTTATCGGATGCTGTGGATTTAGTTGGCAATCGTAGATTGCATTCCGTCATAGATTTGTTAGTACGGTAATTTTAGCCTTGCGTTCTGTGAAGTCTGCGATTTGTTAGTGTGTTAATTTCCAGCTTCTGCAGTCACGTATTTGTTGATCTGCCATTAATTCCGTTCTCGTCCGCTCGACGGCTGCTCTACTTTCTTCGTTAATGAGCTTCACTGGCTACTGATTCTGCGTCTTCGCATCTACGTGTGTTCATTGAAGCGTCACGTCAATGCTACGATCGCTTCATTGAACCGTGTGATTCAGTTGCCGATAAAACGTTCCGATCGCATCACGCACGCCCACTGGGCCGGACTGACCATCGGTCGGCCAACAGATGTCCACCAGAGGCCACCGCAAGCACGGACACAGCAACGCAAAGACACACCGAAAGGTAGACACACGTACTTGGAGACACACATAGCAACTAACGCGTTTACTTATTTACATACTTGTTTTCGCTAAAACGGGTGAATTAGTCAATTAGGGAGTCAAACGAAGTGCATTTGTTGTTGCTCTGTTGCTATATATATATGTCTGTCTTGTTGACTAACTCACCTGTTTACAAAGCAAACAAAGTAAGCAATAACAAGGTAAATGAGTCACTGTATAATTCAAGAGAGTTTAATGAGTGAAGATATGGTCAGTTGATACATTTCGCACTACATAAACCCATAAAATATTCAGTTTTTGTGGGTGTATGTAAAGGCCACATATAGACTATATAGTATATAGGTCATATAGGCCATATATAGGCCACATAGGCCATTTCAGTTATAGACCTGTATTATGCATTCAGAAGACGTATTAAACCAGCAGATCTCAGTCAGAGGCATAGGATTATGATCATTTTATTCGGTCTATAGTATAGCTTCGTCTATTCACTACTTTTCACTTGTAGAGACATTGGAAAATGGTTTGTACGAATTGGACATATTGAATCAATGAATTGTATATAGAGCCCGTCTGAATAGATCGATTTGGCCTATAGTCAGTTTGCATGTTCATAGTATCTGTAATATATTCATTTATGTATATATATATATATTATATACATGCACACTTGCACAGATGTAAAGATGCATAGACGTTTGGCTATAATTGTAGTATATATATAATATATTATACATTATACACCACAATTATACATTGATATCATTCTTGTAATCTCAATCCTTACGACGGAATGAACCTTCCCGCGTTCTGTTGACATTTGAAGCCGAAGTATAGAAGCCATTCTGCAGTCAGTATACACAAGGCCATGCATACCGGTCAGGAATGGAATCCAACTTAGAATGGGGTCACCAGGGTGGGAATTATCGGGGGTTGGAGTTCAACCCATGCATAGTCTTTCTTAGGACCCCCCATCGGTTAAGTCTTCATTGCACACCCAGGGGGTCGTTTCCAACCCCCTCAGTTGTGCTAGTGTCAATAATTTAATGTTGCAATTGTAATTGCAAACGAACATTTATATAGCGCCACACAAATCATCGTCGCTCTCGACCCGCATCATTGCCAGAACCGGAAAAAATAAAGGTTTTCAAGCGTCCACGGAACTGAAGAGGAGAGAGGAAAGATGCATTATTTGACCCTGAGTCTCTAGGACCAAGAGAGAAGATTTCCACGATGTATAATGTATGCATTGTTGAATTTTCTCAAAACAGAGGAATTGATTTTGATCCGAGTCTGACTTGCAAAACTCCTAGCGTTGAAATCAGCTCCTTTCAAATTTCGTTGACAAAATATAATACTGAAAAAATGTTCAACCACCCTCCCCAGTCTTTTTTCTACAATTCCAATCACACTGGGGGTCACGGATGTCGAACTGATCACCATATGGAGAAGAGTCAAAGACCCTGACCATCTATCTGGATGTGAACTGAGATGAGAAAATGGTGAAAACTACCATGAACTGACGTTGTGCCAGAGCTGTATCTTTAAACGACTTTTGTAGATATGACTGACTGGCTGACTGACTGGCTGTGTGGCTGACTTGCTCATTACTCACACGTTGGCTGGCCGGCTGGCTAACTCGATGGCTAGTCGACTGATTCTCTTCATGGCTTGATAATAAGAGAGGTATAAAAGCGTGGAGAGAAAAATAGGCATGAAAAACCGTTCTTATGTCTCACTGAAGTCAGAAGGGATCAAAATGTACTTTAAAGTAAGCTTCGAAACGCCATTGTTTTCCGCAATGTAGTTATATATTTTTAAACTCAAGCACCTGTATCATTGGCATTGTGTGGTGTACATTATGTGGATATATATACGTGTAGAACCTATGGGATATAATATATAATTATATATAGACGATGTAAGCTAAAATTTATGAGAATGAAGTCTGTAAGTCTTATGTCGCGGTCACTTGAGCCTCAATCGAGTATCATTTTATGAGACCACGGACGCAAAATCTGCTACATATGGACGACCACTGAATATTGAAATGTCGCGGAGGAATAATTTACTGGGCGTCGCTTCGGCCGCCGCCGCCATATTAGGACGTCGTTGAGTAATAACGTTGGACGGTCGAAGCAATGGGGGAACACGCTTAACGAGATTCTTATTGAAGTTTCGCAGACTTGGGAGCGTGGGGGTGTAGGGGGGGGGTCGACTGAGACCTGGCAGTCTCATCATTGGCCGCTGTATTGAAGACATTATCGATCTATATGTTCATCAGATTCAGATCTCCGGGGCACACGTGCACGCGCGCTCAGACACGCACATTGGCTTTTGTGCATTGATGTCATATAGAACATATCGTCAGCGTTTCTGAGGGGTTTTCAAAAGAAATTTAAGTATCCTGATACGCAGTTCAGTACCTGCTGTTGAAGATATAGACATGGAAGGATGGATGGATGGATGGATGGATGGATGGATGGATGGATGGATGGATGGATGGATGGATGGATGGATGGATGGATGGATGGGTGGATGTGTGGATGGATGGATGGATGGATGGATGGATGGATGGATGGATGGATGGATGGATGGATGGATGGATGGATGGATGGATGGATGGATGGATGGATGGATGGATGGATGGATGGATGGATGGATGGACAAAAAGATGAATAGATAAATTGAGAAATGAAATAAGCGAACGAACCTTCTAATGCAACACAAACCTGAGAAGAGTTTTGCTTCAAGGTTAAAAAATTACCGATGTTTATTTTTTTAACTCTTCTCCATTTGTCGTGTTCCACTACGTCTACACGAAGATTAGCAATTGGAAAATGAAACCAAAAACCAAAAAACGAAAACAAGGAAACGAAACCATGAAAAGAAGAAACATGTTAGTTTTAGAACTACAAAAAACAGAGCCTGGCTGAAAAGAAAACGAGAATATAAAGAGCAGGTCCATAAAAACGTTAGCCGACGTCCTATATATCTTAATTCCACAGGATGCAACCGACGACGGTTTCAGTTCCATACAGAGTCTATCGAAGCAGCAGCTGGATTTTGCAGCAGATTTATAACACGTTAGCTCTGCAAATTGCATGTTGGCCAGTTTTCGCTTTCCAAGCTTTCCCTTCCGCCTTCCACACTTTCTCCTCCGCCTTTCAAGCTCTCTCGTCCGCCTTCCACACTTTTCCCTCCGCCTTCCAAGCTTTCTCCTCCGCCTTCCAAGCTTTCTCCTCCGCCTTCCAAGCTTTCTCATCCGCCATCCCAGCTTTCTCCTCCGCCTTCCAAGCTTTCTCCTCCGCCTTCCAGGCTTTCTCCTCCGCCTTCCACACTTTCTCCTCCGCCTTTCAAGCTCTCTCGTCCGCCTTCCACTCTTTTCCCTCCGCCATCCAAGATTTCTCCTCCACCTTCCAAGCTTTCTCCTCCGCCTTCCAAGTTTTCTCCTCCGCCTTCCAAGCTTTCTCCTCCGCCTTCCAAGCTTACTGGTTCTCAACGATATCCGCCCTATAGCAGCTGCTCTGCCTCTTCTCTCTGATCTCCCTGGCAACCGGACACGGACTTCCAATGCACATCCATCTCTGGACAACCCCTCTGATACGACACAGAGCTCGTGAACAAGCTGGTGCCCTGCGCCTAGCTTTAGAGTAGCGCTTTAGAAATTTAGAGTTTACAATTACGATATAGACAAACCTACATGAATATCTGGTTATTGTTTCCTGAGCTGTTTTGGTGGCAACGTTAGAATCTTTGGCGAATGCCTGTTCCATTAGGACGAACCAATGAACGGTTCCAGACCGCAACTGCGCTGAGCTATTTATTGTCATCTCTGCAACCTTGGGGGATGAACGCACATTTGGATTGGATCGGAAATTATTGATTCGGACTAATAGTTGGCTTCGCAGGCCATGGCGTCTGATGGTTGGGTTTTGACCCTGTGGCAAGAATCCTTGCGCCATCGATCTATTTAAGAGCTGGACCGATACAGGACAAGGTTCGTTGACGACGTCTTGCATGGACGAGCAAGGTTGGTATAGGATCCGTTAGAACGTGTTTGACGGCGAGGACACAGGACGCCATCTTAACCAATTCACCTCTGATTCAAGTTCTGACTTATACAAGACCCCGATCGAAAAAGAATGGTCTTTAATTGTACAGAAGCATAAAATAGAGAAAACGCTATGTCGCAGATTGCATGGAGGCTTGCTACATGTAGCCACTCTCATGCTACAACTACTATTATCATTGGGCCCTATTATCATTATTTTTCCATTATTGCGATCGCGTTGAACCATGGGATTGTTGTAGCAATACTTAGAAAGGGGAAATAAGTATTATTATTATTACAGTCATTTATTATTATTAT
Source organism: Allolobophora icterica (assembly GCA_963556255.1). Classification (NCBI taxonomy): domain Eukaryota; kingdom Metazoa; phylum Annelida; class Clitellata; order Crassiclitellata; family Lumbricidae; genus Allolobophora; species Allolobophora icterica. The sequence continues at coordinate 34,113,303 of OY744612.1, read as the reverse complement.
TATTATTGTTGTTGTTGTTATTGTTGTTGTTGCTGCTGCTGTTATTATCATCTTTCTTTTTTCCCGAGGTATAGCCTCCCTCGGAGGCCTACAAATAATCCCTTGGGTTTGCAAATGAGGGTAGAGTTTTTCTGGAACGGCTAGTCTTCGCACATGATTTTGTTATTATTATTATTATTATTATTATTATTATTATTACTACTATTATTTTATTATTATCAATATTATTATTATCACTGTTATTAGCAATGAAATGAATATAAAATCTTTGCTGTTCAGAACTTCATAAAACTCGTTCTCACAAACTATAATCAATTTCATTATGATCGTCTTCGCATATTATGTCTACTATATATATACTTGCCATTACAATCATCATCGTCGTCTTCATCGTCGTCGTCGTCGTCATCGATCTTTTTGTCATCCCATCTGCCGCCCGTCCAAGCTCTCATCAATCTTACCAGATTCGCTTTACTTCGGACTTCATTACGACATATTTCTTGCAGTGTGAAGGTATTTCTTTGTGGATCTCATTATATATATATATATATATATATATATATATATGTATATATATATACACGTACACATTGTGCCTATATATATTTGTTTGATTTCGTAAGAATTGCAGTGATCGATCAAAATTATAGGAAATCCAAGTACAAAAGCTTCAATATAACGGGAAGTCATAGGTCATAGGTCGTCAAAGCGATGACAACGGAGAAGGCGCTAACTCCGTACTTTGCTTAGGACTGTTTTTATAGAAAGAATGAAAGGTAGGTCTTTGAGGCTGACACACATCAGCTCAACGTCTGTTAGGCCTACTTTTGCTGTCGCAGAAGCCATAATTAACTGAGGAAGCAATTCGCTATAGCCGTATGTATATGACTATACGTTCGTTTCGCACAAACGAGTTATTGAAGATTGCGTGAAGTCCCCTCAATTCCCGGATTTTCATGAGACCGCAGAGATCTTAATAGATCTGAACACACGTTGAGTGTCCGCCATAGCAAGCATTGTGTTGTGGTGGTGGTGATGATTTTGATGGTGGTGATGATTTTGATGGTGATGATGATGATGATTATGACGATGATGATGATGATCATAATTATGATGATGATGATGATGATGATGATGATGATGATGATGATGATGATGATGATGATGATGATGATGATGATGATGATGATGATGATGATGATGATGATGATGATGATGATGATGATGATGATGATGATGATAGACTGTTCACGATTGGTGAACAGTTTATTAAATAAGGCCTATTGATTTTTAGCCAAGTACCGAACTTCAAAGCAGACTCATCACTGTTCAACTGTAGGTTGTTTGCCTTTTTACGGCCATCGGTTGAAAGGCAACATAGGCCTGTATACCATGTGCTGATGCATACATGTAGGCCTACAGACGAACTACATTTATCTGTATTATTAGGCTTACTTTGAGTAATGGCGTATACAGACCGTTACAGTAATAATGATTACAAATGACTCACAGGAATAATATTTACAATGATTTACAGAAACAATACGATATTAAGTTTTTGCTAGTTTTTATAACTCGAATACTGTTACCTGTACGTATAATTACAACAGATTACAATACTGGTCAACCATTCGTTCCTATCATGAACTTGTAACGTAATTCAACTAAACATTTATAGAGCGCCTTTCATCCATCCCCCAACAATGCAAATTACACGGCTATCTGAAACAGATCTAAACAAATTATGCAATTACTTAAGATAAGCAGAAAATGTGCCTTGACCAGCTGAATCAATTGAAACAGAAGGCGTCGTTGAAGGAGGATTATCCAAGAGGACAGTATACGAAGCCGGTGCATTTGAGCAAACAGTTATTATTGTTGTTGTTGTTAATAATTAATTAAGTAATTAAATTTGTAACGCGCGCACGGTCACACCGAAATGTGAATCTGAGGCGCGCGCCAGGAGAAGAATCAGTTAGATATCTAAGTCCTTGAAAGCCAAGGAGAAATAGTGACACTGTAAAGCATCCTAGAAATAGCTTGCGAACGGACGGTGCTCTACAATTCTCGTAATTTTAAATTTTAAATTATAAGGAAGACCTATGAGACGTAATAAACTAATTCTTTAAGTATACTGGACAGCGTACGCAATAGGCTTATACATGTATACAAGCACTGGCGTAAACTTGTCCAAAAAACTGGGGGGATTTGGTTATTCATTCTACACTTGTTGCATTGGGTGTACAGTCCGTCTCAATTAATGGGGGGGGGCACGTGCCCCGGCTGCCCCAACCCCCAGAGTCTACGCCTATGTATACAAGCAATCGACAGTTCAGAATTAACGATGCTGTAGCACATTTAGGGACGACGCTGTGTCCCTAATGTATATGATCTAATAACTTCTGTAGCGCCGTAGTAATAATGCACTAGGGATCAATCAATGATCGCTTAAAGTTAGACCGTATATGATCAAAATTGTAATTCGTCGACACATTTCGATAGGTAAATGAAACCAAAGTAATTGCAGTTAGTTATAACTTCTATCGCGCCGGCGTCTAAATGCACAATGCATTAAGCGATGGCACATAAAAACATGACGTAATGACGAGGTCAACATCCACACGATCAGTCAAAGTCAGAGTACGGTCGGTAAGGAAGTTTAAGACGAGTCCAATTTATATAGACAGAAATGGAACGGTACAACGACTAACGCTGCTTCGGACCAGCCACTGAGAACCAGCCACTGAGAACCAGCCACTGAGAACCAGCCACTGAGAACCAGCTATTGAGAAGCCGACATTGAGAACCAGCCACTGAGAACCCGAAAGCGAGAACCAGCCACTGGGAACCAGCCACTTATAACCCGAAACTGAGAACCAGCCACTAAGAACCCGAAACTGAGAACCATCCCCTGAGAACCAGCCATTGAGAACCAGCCACTGAGAACCATCCACTGAGAACCAGCCACTGAGAACCTGAAACCGAGAACCAGCCACTGGGAACCAGCCACAGAGCGCCCATCAGTGAGGACCAGCCACTGAGAACCCGACACTGAGAACCAGCCACTGAGAACCAGCCACTGAGAACCCGACACCGAGAACCAGCCACTGAGAACCGCCACTGAGAACAAGCCACAGAGGACCCACACTGAGAACCTGCCACTGAGAACCAGCCACTGAGATCCAGCCACTGAGAACCTGAAACCGAGAACCAGCCACTGGGAACCAGCCACAGAGCGCCCATCAGTGAGGACCAGCCACTGAGAACCCGACACTGAGAACCAGCCACTGAGAACCAGCCACTGAGAACCCGACACCGAGAACCAGCCACTGAGAACAGCCACTGAGAACTAGCCACAGAGGACCCACACTGAGAACCTGCCACTGAGAACCAGCCACTGAGATCCAGCCACTGAGAACCTGAAACCGAGAACCAGCCACTGGGAACCAGCCACAGAGCGCCCATCAGTGAGGACCAGCCACTGAGAACCCGACACTGAGAACCAGCCACTGAGAACCAGCCACTGAGAACCCGACACCGAGAACCAGCCACTGAGAACCGCCACTGAGAACTAGCCACAGAGGACCCACACTGAGAACCTGCCACTGAGAACCAGCCACTGAGATCCAGCCACTGAGAACCTGAAACCGAGAACCAGCCACTGGGAACCAGCCACAGAGTGCCCATCAGTGAGGACCAGCCACTGAGAACCCGACACTGAGAACCAGCCACTGAGAACCGCCACTGAGAACTAGCCACAGAGGACCCACACTGAGAACCTGCCACTGAGAACCAGCCACTGAGATCCAGCCACTGAGAACCTGAAACCGAGAACCAGCCACTGGGAACCAGCCACAGAGCGCCCATCAGTGAGGACCAGCCACTGAGAACCCGACACTGAGAACCAGCCACTGAGAACCAGCCACTGAGAACCCGACACCGAGAACCAGCCACTGGGAACCGCCACTGAGAACTATAGCCACAGAGGACCCACACTGAGATCCAGCCACTGAGAACCAGTCACCGAGAACCAGCCACTGAGAACCAGCCACTGAGAATTCGACAGTCTTCGTACAAAGGACAGCATGAGTCAGCGTCGTTTACGGAGTGCAGTATTTATTGGTAGAAGGGGTGAGCACTGAGCAGAGAGCAGAGACTGGTCGTCTGCTGAAGCGCAATATGGCGCATACCTTGCGACCTATAAGACGGATTTTACACTCAACTCCTCACTCGATTGGCAGCCAGTATAAGGAATGCAATGTCGGTGTAATAAGTTGATATTTAAGGATCTTTCTTATGGCTTTGTTATGGCCCGGCTATTTCCAACCATATGCAGTTTCTGCATCTCTCTATCTGCCTACGCCTTATAGTGCATGTTTATGTTTTTGTTTACATTCGGTCCGCGATCTGTCTGCGATTTTATTTCCCACATGTGAAATCGAATTGCATACACTTTCTCAATTTCACGACCGCTGAACACGAAGATTACCACTCTCCAAGCGACCGCGTGGACCAAACACCGAAAGTTGTGTTACAGATAAATACGTGTTTACCGCATGCAACCGTATTGCAGTATTATATTCTTACAGCAGGACTGTATATATGCACTACGTGCGTATATACATATATATTATATATATTATATTATATATAGCCTATATATGCACACATTCACTGATCCCTTATGCAATATATCAGACACCTGGTGAAAAGTTGCTCTCCATAAATCCATAATCTTCAAGATAATTCAAATTGGGGCATTCGTAGACCCTATATGAAAACCTGATCGAGGGCTGAATATTTAGGCTTCGTTAAGTTCTTTCTCTCGTAAGTTTGTGGTTTATATGATATCTGGTCCTCAGCCTGTTCCTGCAGTTCGTGGATGATAAAGTAGGGCTGGTAGGCTACATGTAAATGTAACCAATGCAGGGCTGAGAAAGAGTAGCTTTAGACTATTCGAACTATAAATTCCTCGAGTTTCCTCGCGACACCGTCGCTATAGGCCTAGGTTGCAACAAAGTCAGAAACTACAGCTGTGCCGTAAACCAGTTGAAAGAATTCTGCAGTCCGAGCCGAGATTTATTTTCGCCGTGTTTCAATCAATAACGGAAATACATTCGCAGTAATGCGCCTAATAAACGAGGCACAAAATGGCGGACTGGATTAGAATCGCAAAATGGCGTCTGGTTTTCCTGATCGAAACCACAGATATTAAATTAGTAAATGTACCCTATTTGATCGAAACCAATTTGAACAACGATCGTTCGACTGATTTACAGCCGGTTTGCGGTTTCTGTCTCGACCCGATTACGAAATAATTCAGACAGATCCGCGTCCCATCTAGATGCGACCCGGGGTCTCGCCGTGTCCACTCGTGTACCAGAGGGACACGATGGGGACGCATCACCCAATAGATCTGCCGAGGCGAGGCACGCCTATTGCCACGACCTCGCAATTGAATCCGCTTGCCGAGGCCACGAGACGGATAGGAGCCGTTGTCCCATCGGCTGCAACCCTCGGTGACTTCGAAATATTTATTAAGGAGCTAGATAAATAGACCAATACGACTCCACTGTTGTAGGATAGTTATACAAACCCAATTATCGTTCACCGCGTTGATGTGGAAAGCCGATCGTCGATTAATTTAATCACTCACTTGGATTGCCGAAAGTCTGCTGTGCTGACAAATTGGAGGCCTTGGATTCGACAAACAAGAAATCGAGCATTCTATCCAACTGGTCTACTCTATTGCAGCGCTTCCCAAACTTTCACTGTGACGGACCGAAAGGAATTTACTTTTCAGTGTGACGGACCGGCAGGAATTTTTTCATTGCAGCAGGACCGGTGCCCAATTTCTTAATTATTTTTCTTTTTCAATCAACTTAACTATGTATTAATTAGCCGAATAACTGTTTCGTCGGCAGTTTCGTTTAAAATAGCTGAAGTGCATTTAGGCCTAGGGTCTACCCCAAAACAAATCTTTTTAATTTATTTGAAAAACATAGTTTTGATTTTTTGATTTTTGTGTTTTTTGAAGAGAGCTCGAAGCGAGATCCAATCGATAAAACGACTATTGTCTGTTTTCTTTCTTTTTCCAGTTTCTTGACTCACTTTGCGGACTAACCGGCAGTTTTGGAAGTACTGCTTATTGAGCTCAGTCAACAACTGTACAGGCCTGACTCGAGTTTATATTCGATAGGTGGTAAGGGGATAATAATTAACAACTGGTCTTGGCTCCCGTGTACAGAGGCTCACAATTTCGCTATGACCATCTCACAAAGTAGCATATTAGGTAGCTTTGACCTCTTGTATCGGAACTCCTTCACATTCACGCGCCACTCATTAGGGGCCGTCCACATATTACGTACGCACTGGGGGGGAGGGGTCCGGATTTTGGCGATTTTGCGTACGGGTGCGAACGGGGGGGAGGGGGGGGACAAAAGTGTACGTACGCAAAATAAATTTCTAATTATGACGTCCACATTAGCCTATTTATAACTCTGTATTGTCCTCCGATGGCATTTTATTACATTATATAAAAGCCATGTGCAGTTATTCTGTGCTGTGAACGAGACACCTATAATTTGTCTATATTGGCCCTTCACTCATCATTCAATCTGGCCTAAAGTGCACACAGTCGGGCTGTCGAGACACTTTCTGCAGCTGGTCTTCGGGGGGGGGGGGGTGCGTCAAGTGTACGTACGCGGGGGGGTGTGGAAGAAAGTACGCTTGCGAACGGGGGGAGGGGGTCCAATTTTCCCGGATTTTTGCGTACGTAATATATGGATGGCCCCTTACCAAACAGTTCAAACACCAGCAACCCTTGGTTTACTTCCTATCTCCAAGCCTTTAAAACTTTCCGCAGGCGCCTTGAGCGCATCTACCAGCGCACCTTCGACTCCACAACTACAGCAAAAGTCCTCAATACCATGAAATCAGCCACCAGCAGATACCACAAACTCATCGCTGCTGCCAAAAAGAAATACTATTCCTCACTGATCCATTCCAGCGCCTCCAACCCAACACATCTTTGGAAAGCTGTCAACACTCTCCGTCGCAAATCTCCCTCTCCACTGTCCATCTCCTGCCCTCCTCCTCTATTTCTGATACATTCTGTTTATTTTTCTCGGACAAAATCTCATCCCTTCGCTTCACATTACCATATCTTCTAGACATAGCCTACACTCCCCATTGTCTCCACCAGTACTGAGTCGCTCCCTTCTCTCAACCCTAACCCTCCTGCCTCTCAGTCATCGCTCCCAATTCTCTATCCCGCCTCCAAAGCAGAAATGCCACTCCTCCTAAACTCTCTTCCTAACAAGAATGCGAACTTGATCCTCCCTCATTTCTAAAAAAAACTGTGCCTCTGCCCTCGTTCCTGCAATCACCAAAATTATCAATCTCTCACTCTCTATATACCGGCAACTTCCCAATGGCCTTTAAGCACCCTCTAGCAATTCCTCTTGGCAAAAACGCAAACTTTGACAAGAAAAACCTATCTAAATACCGTCCTATCATAATTAATCTTTCCTTTCCATTGAAGTTAAATGAACGAATTTTTGTCCTTGCTCGGCTACACGACTACCTCTCTTCTAATTCACTCCTTAACCCTACCAATTTGGCTTCACTAAACACCACTCCACTTTATTTGCGTCTCTGTAGGGCCTACAATAAATTGGTCTCTGCGGTCAGTCATTAACAATCCTGCTTCTGTCTTCTTGACATCTCCGCCGCATTCGACACCATCGATCACAGCCTCCTTCTTCAACGACTATCTTTTTGGTTTAGCGTCTCTGGCACTGCATGCTCTACTTTGGTTCCAGTCTTACTTGTCTTCCCGAGCCTTCTCTGTTAAAGCTTCCAGCCACTGCTCGCAACCCCTCCCTCTCTCCTGTGGTGTCCCTCAATGCTCCGTCCTGGGTCTATTCCTCTTCATCCTGTATACCACACCTTTAAGCCATCTCATAAATCCTCCTCTGTTGACCACCATCTCTACGCAGACGACACCCAACGCTTCATATCCTTCTCCACAAGCTCTATTTCCATCTCCATCACACAATTACTCAACGTGGTTAAACTTATATCACAGTGGATGTCATCCAATCTCCTCTGCCTTAACCTTCCAAAACAGAATTCATCATCCTAGTCCTTCCTGATCAAATTAAGAAAATCCCTGACCATACCATTCCCCTATCGCCTAGGCTAGCTTAGTCTCTTACCTTCACCTCTGACTCCCCTTCCGCAACCTTGATATTACTCTCTAACCAGATCTCCAACCTCTCGTGCTCCTGCTTCATGCACATTCGTGACCACCGACGCATCCGGCCCACGCTCGACCTTAAAACTGTATACCTCCACCACTGCTACCTCCATAGTTCATTTAAAGCTCGATTACTGCAATTCCCTCTTCCTCAACCTTGAATCCACTCTAAATCAAGCGTCTGCAAGTTATCCAAAACTCACTAGCCAGGGCTGTCACTAGAACGCACAAGCATCATCATATCACGCCCATCAAGAAATCACTCCATTGACTAAAAATTCCAGGGCGAATCCATTTCAAAATATCACTAATCTACAACTCTCTACAATATTTCCAGCCCAAGTACCTCCTTGATCTCTTCACCATCCAGGCAACCCGCTCAAACCGGTCATCTTATATGCGAAAACTGTCCTCTTCTCCTCGCCCTGTTCGAGTCTAGTATGTTTTCTTTCCCATTTCCTTTTGGAAGACAGGAATTTTCCAGGTTCGATGCTCACAACAGTTGAGCTAATTCTCAGATCATTAGAAACAGGCAACAGCGGACACGCCATTCACAACACGTCCTTGTTTCAACAATATTATATTAGGTGACTTCGACGTGTTGGTATACTATACAAACCGTACGAAATCCAAAGCAGCCTCGAAGAAAGAAGTCCCTTAGACGCAGTTGTCTAAACGTAACGAAGATCATCGGACAACTATAGAGCAATTTGCGTAAATAAGACCACAACGCGCCGACATCGAAAGAGCCGCTTAGTTCGGTAATTTCAACCTAGAACTCGCTAGGTGGCTGCGGCCCTTGTGCGGCACAGCCATCTAGCGAGTTTTTGGGAGTTGTTCAGCCCAACCGAGTACAACCAGCGTACGATTTATGGCGTTTCTATCGTAAAGGTCCTGCGTCCCAAAGTGGGATTGGGGTGGGGGGTTGCGCTCATTTCCTTTTCGTAGGCCCTTGAGCCAGCAATAGGCTACTTAAAAGGCTCTGGACACGGGGCCTACATATCGCAAGACCTGCCTTATACTTTCCAGCTAACGCCGGTATCAATTTTCTTTAATAAACAATATCCGTGACAAATTATTCCTAACCCTTCCAACCACATGGTTCGAAATGTTTTGTTGGGTTCAAGGATGTTTCCCAGTTCTTCCAAAGTAAATACTGACCTGGAATATTATAGATTAGCTTACTTCAGGAGCTTCCACATTTAATCGATCCACACTGACTTTTCTATTTCTCTCTTCTTTTTCACATGGTCCTATAGGGCCTACCCATTTTTGCTTTTCCACTTGATTCAAACAAGTTGTAATTAACACTCTTTCTGTCACCATTTACATTCCTTGATAACTTTTGCTCATAGCTTCCAAATTTTTATTCATTATTGCAGTGTCGTGCAGGAGTCTGCACTTGGTCCTACCTTGTACTCAGTGGGAGCGTCAGATCTGCACCCACCCGATCTATACCTTTAACATTCTGCTCAAATATGCTGACGATTCCTACTTACTGATTGGAACTTCGCATCTGAGCACTGCCACAGAAGAGTTCAAGCATATCTGTGGCTGGACTGTGGCTGGGAGCGCCTCTGAGTAGGTACCGTATCTTGAAGAGGCGCTAGATCAAATTCTCAGAATGAATGAATGAATGAATGAATGAATGAATGAATGAATGAATATCATGTAATGGGCTGCAAAGAACAATCTCCGTCTCAATGCAACCAAGACCAGAGAAATAGTGATACATAAAAAGAGGCAGAATAAGTGTTTTCCTGTCGTGGAAGTTATCCCTGCAGTAGAAAAGGTCAAGTCCATGAAAATATTAGGCGTCACGTTGCAGTCTGACCTAGCAGTGACAACCCATGTAAACCAGGTCCTCTCCGCCAGCTCATCCTCGATATACGATCTTCGTGTGCTCCGTTCGCATGGTCTCCAATCAGCAGCCATTCACGATGTCACAATGGCAACGAGGGTGGCAAATATTTTATATGCCTCCCAGCCTGGTGGGGATATACTAACAAGAGGGATAGAGACAGGACTGACTGTTTGTTTAGGCGACTAACCCGTGGCGGATTCCTCCCTGGCGATGCTGACGGCGTCAACCAATTGGTCAACAAGTCAGACGAACGACTTTTTCTTGCTATTGTGAGGAATCCTAATCATGAGCTGCGTGATCTGCTCCCTACCCTTGTAGCGTCCTTGTAGCGGCATGGTCGTGTTACGGCGCTCTATAAATTGTCCGTGTTATTACCCTCCCAGAGGCGTAGCTAGGGGGTGCATGGGTACATATATCCCCAGGCGCCAAAGGAAGGGGGGTCAAAATGAGGGTAAAAATAATTAGTTTTACCCTTAATTTTTATGCAATTTTAACTAATTTATCCCAAGTACATTTAATTTTGGCATCCCAAAACTACCCAGTTATCATGGGCGGCGATCCCGGGGGGCTCGAGGGGGACAAGATACCCACCTTCAACAATGGGGGACACACTATACACTTGCTCCCCACCCAAATTTTGAAGAAACTCTCAAAAAAGGTGAATAAATGTTTCACCTCTTTTTGACCACATCAGTTCAACTGTCCCGTGCCCCCCCCACCTGTCAAACAAGATCCCCGCCAGTGCCAGTTATATCCTCATTACTTACAAACCAGTTGTCAGACCTGTAAGATTTTGGCTCCCTATTGAGTAATTAGGGGTAGGCCTACCATATACTATCTGGATTTTTTATTTCACTAAAATTTAAATTACCATTAAATGTATTTGGAAAATGTGAAATAAAACGGAGGGGGCGCCAATTTTATTCATAGTTCGTCCCCGGGCGCAAAATATCCTAGCTACGCCGCTGTCCCCTCCGTACCAGTGGACTGCATAAATTCACCCTACCCGAAAAAGATAACAATTTTATACCCCGTAGGCCTATTCTATATAAGAATGCCTACTGACGCTAATTATAGCTTCTCGTGAGATTATAACCTCTGTAGCTTGTTCTAGTTGCGCTATGTCACCTATGATGTTTCAATAAACGAGAATTCATTCATTATTACCTTTTTCATACTTTTTCAAGTATGATTCTTAATTTCTGAAGTAAGGCCTACTTCTTGTGACATTCCCATAATCCATTCATTCTTTATTTCCTTATTTAATTAAAGAAAATTCTCATGTGCACTATTATTTGCCATTTCCTTGTTTGACCTTCTCGTACACGGTTGCAAACTCAAGAGAACCAATTCTCGGAGAAACTTTACTCAGCAATAGGCCTATTCAAACCAAACCCTTGAAATCCAGCAATAAGGAGTCGTCGATATCTATGGTCGATATGGGCCACCACACTGACAGGCACTTCCTTGACATTAAGCCCACTCCTCCCTCAGCAAGAATAGGACGTGACCATGGTGAAGAAAAGGCCCTACTTAATTATGCTTACCCACCCATGCAGTCAGCTGTCAGCACACCCCCATTTGGCCAGTGTTGGCATAATATTGGTCAACATTGGCCCAACGGTGTGTGTGCTGGCTGGCTACTAGATCCGTAGCAAAGTGCCCTTTATCATCTGGGACTATGAATATTGATTTTGCGCCAAATTCATGTTTCTGTATGTCAGCCGCATGCATGTTACTATGAACTGTATTGTGCCGCATGATATATTAAGGCCGATTCCCTCAGTAACGCATTGGGTAGGGAGATCTCGAGACACAGTGAAGTTTCATCTGCGATTTCCAGCCAAACAGATATTTAATGCATTCAAAAACAAAAATCACAAATATTGGGACAATGCCCTGAAATGTTTACCCCAACTTCTTGACACGACACAGCGATAAGCTGGTATACTGCGCTTAGCTTTAGAGTAGCGCCATCTATGTTTTTTGTTCACGATTACGGTTCCTTACACTTTCAGCTTATGGAAAATATCAAGAAATCAATTCCCGACAACCTTGCCCTGCAGCCACTTTCGTTGGGCTCACACCCATAGCAGGCCATCTGCAGTTGCCACAAGTAACACAGCACGGGCCGGTCTGGACCCAATGACTGCCTAGCAACTTGACCATTTTCCCACTGACGTCACTTACTAGCAATTATCAATTGTCAAACACTTCAAAATTCAACCTACAACAAACCAATATCATTAAGAAAAATTAACGTACAAATTATAATTATTGTAACTCAGTTTGATTAGATTACTTCTATATTTTAGCAGATGTGAATGAAATTCCCCTCAGAATAACTTAAAACTATGAATAACTAGCAGTTCAACTATCACCAAGTTCTCAGACGATTCCTCCACAGCTTATAAGACCCATGCTGCTGAAAGTCATCTCACAAGCTGCATTGGAAATAGGAACAATAAAAACTAACTTCAAAATTCCTTGTCCCCAGTTTACATATCTCTTTTCCTCTTAAAATCATTCCAACTAACCCACATTTCTTCTAAGATCTATGCTAGTCGTTCTGCTTCTTGCAGAATACAGAAATCTTCATAAAGGTTGTCTATACCTACGGCATTAGAATTTCTGCACTGCAGCATGTGCTTACTGTTTAGATTCATTACTATTTTTGACAAGTTTGAAATGGAACAGTAAAATTTAAAGATTTCGTCTCTTGAATATCAAAATTTAGCAAGAGTTGTAAAAAAAAGCACAAGAAACAAAGAAAATGAGAGATTCCAGTCTCCTGGGTAAGTCTATCTCTGACAAGAGCCCAAAACTAGTTGCCATGATCGTTTAGCTTCCAGCTACACCTCTGGATCCACCTTAGTAGCGCCCAGGTGGGGTCTGGGTTCAGCTTCCTCTATGCTGAACTCATTTTCTTAGTCAAGAAACAACTTCTTATGTGTTAACATTTAACTACATGAATATAAACCTGTAAGCTTACAACACAAACTTTAAAAGTTTGGTCAGAGGTGGTCCTTCTGGAGAATGAGAAATCACAAATAGTTGAAAGGTATGAAACGCGAACAGTTTCCAACTAAGAGTGTGGATAAATGGGGTAGAGTATCTTACGATTTCTATGGAATATCGTTATGTTTGACATTGAAAGGGTTATAATAATAATTCTGTTACTTAGGCCTAATATTATGTTAGCAGTGATATTAATACCCCAGATATTGTTATAGCTATTTTTTCCCCATGATCCATTAGAGAGAGGACTGGCTAACCCTTGTCAAGCTTTGGCTAAAAAGAAATTGCTGCAGAAGGTGAAACCTTAGTTATTTTTCCTTTTATAAAATTTCCACTATAATTATTGTACTTGATATTCAGCATTTCAGCAATATACACGTACAACATCTGACATACATGTATTTCTCAAGCCAAACGCTTAACACAGTATGTTACAAATTCACATATACATAAATTTAATATCAATTACACAATGATTACGTATCAATCATGCGAGTCACATATCAGTTACAAAATTACATATATATCAGTTTTGAACAATGTACAACACAATAACAATTGACCACAATATTGCATAAAATTGTTCATCACCTGCACAGTCAGGGTCTGCAATATATCTTATGAATTTAGAAATCTATTATGAAAACCGTAATCCTTTCTATCGAGTGCAAGTGCTTCGTGTTAATAGGAAGCCCTCGTCACTAATTTCTGTCACTTGTTCAGTTCCGGTGTCCTCATGCTATATTCCAGTGAATTCCAGAATATTCCAGGTGTTTCATTCCACTCCACTGATTAATACATTCCTTATCATTACATAGATAGTTCCCTAATCCTTCCCCTCTTATACTAATTTTTTGAACCTCATTACCAAAAAGCAGCACTAGTTGTCAGTGGAGTGGTAGGACCTTTCCTCTTCATATGCCTTTCTTATGACTCCTATTCACAATTTCATATGAGTTTCCCTGCAACCTACAAGAGACTGGTGCATTATGGAAGTTTGAACCTGGCTTTGTCACTGATTATCATTGTACTAAAACTCATTTGCTACTGCAATATACGATTATACGGGTTAAGCTCTTAAATTCTTACTTAAACTGCTTTTTCAAACAAATATATACTGTTGAGACGCAAAAATAAGGCCTACTGAACACAATTAAACACATTTTGCTTTCCAAGTCAATTCCAACAGGTATGCTGGAATGTGTTCAGAACTGGAAAGATAATAGCCTTTCAGAGGACTTTTGTATCATTTAGTTCAAGATCTGATTCATTGCTAGTGCATAGAAATCACACAGTCTGATAACTTTGATTACAACTGTCAGGTGCTTCTGGAAACTCGTCAGTGCACTGCCCTGCTTCAACCATGGCTTTCAACAGTGATGCCACGTCAAGTAAACATTAATTAGTAAACTTTAGCGATACCCCAATGCACATTTAAATGCTGTAGAAATCATTCCTTTAAAACACACATGTACATGACAATAGCAACCCATCCACTGGGCAACCCCTTCCTTACCAAAGGCTTGGCTCAATAACAAACCCTAATGAAGAATCAAGCCCCAGAAGGGTCACAGTGCTAATATCCAACCATCACATTACCGATCGGTTTCAACATTCCAGGTTGCAAGTGAGAAATCAACAACATTCAGAGATACTTGTTTCAGGGCTTATGCTCAAAATTCTCCTGGTCCATGACCTCGTATGTTCCAGACCGCCTTAGTTTAACCCTCTGTGAGTGAGAACTGCCAGAAGTGCTGGACGAAGATGACAAAGAATGGGCAGACTGCAGTCCTGCCTCTCGACTAGAAACTGCCTTTGGGGTTGAAGCATAAAAGTCAGAAAAACCATCGTATGACCTCGACATCGTGGCTTCTTGATTCGCATCGGTGTTTGAACGCGTCCGACGGGTCATTGTGGCAGCTTGTTGACTGTCATATGATCGGGACATGAGGGAGACGTCGCTCATTCCCGGAGGAAACTTTTCTTGAAGGCAGGAAGGTCCAAAGTCACTTTGACTGAGTCGCCACATCAGTTCCTCGTTTTCCATCGACAGTCGTTTCATTGCCTTTGATTCTCGCTCAAATTTTCGCAGCAGCACCTGATGCATATCTGCGAGTTGTCTTTAGCGAAAGAGAAAACACAATCAAAATGGTTCTAAGCACAGTCTCTAGTTCGACAAAATTCATATACAATGGATTTCTTATCCATAAAACAAAACTGGTCTTTTCATCATACATTCTCTATGAACTAAATCTGCACTGTGAAAACTTTCTGGCTTAAATATGATGTTAGAAATCGAGGCAAAAAGCAATGAATGCATATCTGTGGTAATTTAAAATTTTATAAATGTATGTATCACAACACTTAATAGTGCCTTTAACACTTTAACAATAAGCTGCATTGGTTTCTCAGTCGCTTTTAGTACACTCTCGTCATTAAAGGGTTAAGTACCTCAAAAAGTCTCTCAACATCTTCAATTTACAAGTACTACTGGTCTTATAAGATGCTCCCCAAGCAGGACTCAGCAGCAATACCTCCAGGAAAGTTAATGATATATTGATAATAAATGCATGTTATACAACATGTTTCTGTATGAATCTGAATGCTGGACACTTAGAAAGCAAGACGAAGCAAGCGTGAAGAAAAGAAGTCTCACAACAGCAATGAATTGTCAAAGGAAAATTGCAAGAAGTTTCAAACGAATCTGTAAAGAAGAACATGTGACATTTCATTTATATATTATTATTATTATTATTATGGAATTTAATGTCAGAAACCCATGGGCAGTGATTACAACGTACGCTACAACTATCACTATCACTACAACTATCACCCTATCAACTATCATGCCCCCTTGTCGCGCGCTTTACATTCAAGTTCCATTATTAATTAATTAATTATTATTATTATTACAAACATTTTTAATGCGCACAAGGTTACACACAAATGTTAATTGGAGGCGCAGCTAGTCAGTCGCCAGGTGAAGAGCTGTAAGGAAGAGAAAGAGTTTGAACTTTGGCCAAGCTTTGGTAGTCGGTTCCATCCTTAGGGGCAACAACATGGAATGCATGAGAGACCACGACCCTGTTACATCGAGGCTCAACCAAAAGACTCAGACCCCAAGATCGCAGACTGCGTGATGGAATATAAGGACAGCAGTGGTTGAGGGTAGGCAGGACTGCTCGTTGTGAGGGTTTTATGGGTAAGACAAGCCAGTTTAAATCTCATTCTCAATTCTACAGGAAGCCAATGCCGCTGACCGAGCAGAATGAATAAGTTTGAATGAGAAGATGTACGTAAGTCAGAGAATTTTGGATGCGTTGAAGCCTGTTAACTTCAAGATCTGATATGCCTGCAAACATGGAGTTGGCACAATTGAAGTGAAAGCAGATAAGGGAAGTCACCCAAAGTGTTTTGACAGTATTTGATAGCGGAACAAGTACCTCAAAAAGTGCCAGCAAGGTCAACACTGGAATGAGAAGGGAAAGAACATATAAGAACAACCCTGCTAGACACAGTCATACAACAAGACTGATGGTTTGGTTATGCAGAAAGAATGCCTGATGACCAGATGACAAAGAGAAGCAATTTTGATTGATGATTCATGGAAGATTTCAAAACTCACTTTTCATGACCAGACTTTAAGTCGTTGACAGCTTCCAAGTTTTCTATGCTCTGTTGAAGTTTGGTGATTCTTTCCTTCAACACTGGAATCTCTTGAACCTAAAATGCACACACAAACTTCTGTACCTTCCACTCAAAGAACCTGAATGAAAATCATATAACATGCTAATAGCATAATTTCTATTTCCAGCTAGATATCTGGATGGGAAGAAAGACTGCCAACATCATTCATCTAAAAAGTGAGAGCAGATAAGGGAAGTCACCCCAAGTGTTTTGACAGTATTTGATAGCGGAACAACAGTGCCAGCAAGATCAACACTGGAATTTTGTAAAACTTTAACATGCTTCAGGTAAGCACGGACTCTGAGGTGGTTCTTAATAGGCACGGCAGAAATGGCCATTATGTTGAACAACAACATTTAAATTTTATGACTGTTAACCTTTTCATCCAAAAGAGCATTCTGCTGGCGAAGTTTTCTGATCTCCCCATTCCTCTGCTCCAAGACAACTCGGAGGCTGTCGACCTCAAGAGCCGCTTGTTCACGCAGATCGGTCTCTCGCTTACAGGTGTCTTTGTAGCACAGTTCACGGCTACACAGTTCATCGCATTTGCTACGTAGCTGTTCCACTTTGCTCTGCATATTTATAAACAAACAAGTGTTCCCATTTAGACAAGAATTTCTCTAGCGATACAAACAAAACTCATTGATCACATAAATAAAAATTCACCAATTGCAATAAACAACTTCCAAATACTGGTAAAATCTGTTTTACTTTTCTAGTGCAATCAATACTTTCATAAACCAACATCTTCACAGTAATTCAAGATTGTGCAAATTACTGAAATGGTAGATACACAAAAATTTTCAAATGCCTCAGAAGTTAATCTACTATAACTGCCTCGATTGTGAGCATCATACAGGTGAATGAGAGTCTCGTATTAATCCAGCAAAACACAGTAAACATTTAACTTTTACATCTATTTACCAAAAATAAGACACAATTTCAATATTTATTGTTTTCAACTTACAGACAATGAAATTTTGATTTCCTCAAAGCGTTCAGAAATCTCGTTCAACTGCTGTTCGTGAGATGCTTTAGTTTCTAAAACATTAAGAATATCTATCACGAATACTGGGTAACCCTTCTTATATTTTAAACTTCTGAGGATAGCACAAATATGTTAACCTTACATACTGAATCTGTACACAGGAAATGCATCACATCTAAGATTTTCGTAAATTGGGCCAGGTCAGTTCATTGTCTTAAAGAAATAATTAAAGTAAACAATTTGAGAAAGTCTGTTGGATAGGCTCTGCAATACCTAGTCCTGAAATTATCCTTATTATTATGCGTTTATTAAACACTGCTAATGACCAAGCATCAATCAATGGCACTGAACAATTGTGAGTGAAGGACTTGCTCAAAGTCACTGCACAGTAGCCATCTCAGGGAAGGCCTGAACCTATACTCTGCGTAACAAGGCGGGCGTCTAACCAATGTTCCCATGTCCCACAGTGACACAACTGATACAACTTGCATCTTACGTCCAGTACGTTTGGCACTGGTGAATAAAAGCTGGTGTCCATGAAGCAAAATTTCTACTTAGATGAGGAAATGCTAGGTAAATTCAGAAAAGTCTGAACAAGAACAAAATTATCAAAAATGATATGAATCTACTCTACCGTTAAGTTCCTTAAGATGTTTGGCCTTTAGTTTGGCAATGGCATCTTGGAACTCCTTCTCTCTGGCTTCCAACGCTGTGCGATGTTCTTGCTTTGCCTCAGAAAGCTGCAGTACAGAAGGTTTCAATAGCTTAGATAAAACATGGTACATCAGCACATGGCAATATATTCTGCTAAAAAATGAAGAGTCATTCTGCCACTTGAAACAGTTGCAGAAATGTACTGTTTACAAGGAACATCAGTGCAACATATTAGTAGTAGATTCGTAGCACCCTATCAGAGCAGGATGCCCAGAAACAATACTGCAATACAACTCAAAAGAACTTCAGTTTGTATGCAAGAACAAAATAAGAAGTTTATGATACAATGTCAGTGCTTCAAAAACCAGAAAAAGCCTCTTAAGAAAAGTCTTTACAAATGCAAAGATGTCAAATCACAGTAACTCTACACTGCATTTCTTCAACAATTGGCTAAATCAATGAGCTTTTTTGGGAGGTTCTCAATGCAAATATAATTTACTAGTAATCTAAATTTCTCATTACTTCACTAGAAAATGATATTTCACATACATGTCTGTCATGGTAAGATTTCAGAGTTCTGACTTCATGAGAATGTTGATCTATGACTAAAAAAACAACCAGCCACCTTTGTTTAAATCAGAGCAACAATCTCTAATGTTAAAAGTCAATTTACATGTCTTCACTTCACAAATACACTTACAGTTCGGCATCAAAAATAAAATTTTAAGTTGATAGTTTCTATAAGAAGAGGTTTTGAGGTTTGAAGAAAGGTGTATGAGTCATGCTTAACGTGCCAATTAAAACGACCGTCACTTCCACCACAGAGTTCATGCAAAAGGCATCAGAGGACAAAGAGTCACTTTAGTTTGTGCATGATCTAAAAATTCATAACACTGATAACCTGGGCAAAATCATTCTCAAACGTTATCAACACTGCAGATTTTTGCAACAAGTTTAACGTACCTTTCTCGACCTCAGTCTTTGTTTGTTCAACAAAAGCTTTCTTGAGAGAATCTATCTCTTGCTGATGTTTTTGTCGAATTTCTCTAATCTCAGATGCCTGCTCTTCTTTCATGTGTGCCACTTTTAACTGCAATTCTTCTCTTTCTTTTACACCTCCCTCTGGAAAAAAGTTCACCCATTAATATTATACAATATAATACAATAAAATACAATAATACAATAGTTACCTTGAACAGCGTGCTATATAAATGTTTAGCTGATTGATTGATTGATTGACAACAGTGTTATCTTGCAGCTGTTGACAATCACCAGTAGATGCAGAGAAGTTAATCATGCTGAGCCAAGTACTTCGATGAGTGATGATCCATACAATACCATGTCACCCGTTTGGTAAATGAGTACCAATGCACGTTAGGGTACACTCTTCTGAGGATTTTTCTATAGAGACCCGTTAACAAGTGCAGCATCTTTACCTTTATTTCAATGACTAATATTTCCAAAAGCAAAATGTCTTCATGTGTGCTAGAAAATGGTATGGTAATGTCATCAATGTATGTATGTCACTTCCACATCTGGGGTTTGAATCCCAGCATGTCAAGTAAGTTTCATTGTCAAGCCATATGACTGTTGTTTGCACTCAGCCAAAAAACCTTTAAATCCCAGTATTCAGAGGACTATTGCTGAAACAGGAGCAGAGGAAAGAGGTGATTTCAACACCCTATATGTTAGGAAAAGGCTAAATTTGATCACTTTGTTTAACTGCAAATGATAAAAACTTCGACTGACCCAGTTGTTGCTGTGTTTGCTTGAGTTGCGATTTGAGTTCATTGACCTGCAAGGTTAGCTGAGAACTCGAATCAGCCTGAAAAGACACTACCTTCTATAGGTGCACAGTTTGTTTTCACAAAGCCTCTTTACAAGTAACAGAACTTTGATATAAATTTATAAAGCTAAAATCTTCTAGTCCTGTGTACAGGGAAGAGCACAAGAACCATTCCAGACAGAGCCACTAACAGCTACTATCCTGTTCTCAAAACACTTCATTGTTAAAAGTCTCTCAGCATATACATTACATAATTGTTACTTTTACCTACAATGCCCTTCAAATCTATCGACCCTCTTATATTCGCCAGCTATTCGCCATCCAACTGCCCATGTCTACTCACTCATCATCATATCTTTCTTTATCTCGGTTTTCACTCCACCTCTAAAATTCTGGAATCACTCCTTAGTCTATGCTGCACCAGCTCTATGGAATGAACTCTCAAAGAAGGTGAATAAGCTGGTCTCCCTGCCGTGGCTATTGCATGGTGCTGTGAAATTTCTGAGATTTATATTACATCATCCAGTACGTTGAATAGAACTCAGAATGACAAATTCTATAGACAGTTCCAGTGGGAACAAAACTATGGGATCACCAATAATAAACAACAAATCGAGTTAATAATGAGTTTATATAATAAAAAAAGTTATGTTATGAACAAATGCGATAGTTACTTAATTGCACTGCATCACATACCATACGATTCATACGTAACCATATTTCTATTGCATAATACTCCTCAGTGACCATCAGCACATTACCAGTACATTATCAATCAGAGAAATCTATTGCAAACAGGTGTGCTCTCGCAATGACTCGCATGAATGCTTCAAATGCCATACTGAACTTGCAGCTAACAAATCAAAGCAGGCCATCAATTACTGCCACCTTCAGCAACCATGCTCTCTCTGTCTCTGTCTGTCTCTGCTCGTCTGTCTCTGCTCTGTCTGTCTATCTCTGTCTCTCTGTCTATCTATCTATCTATCTATATATCTATCTATCTACCAATCTATCTATCTATATATATTTATTTTATCAATATACAAATTACTGCTTTTCCATTGCTAATGATATACTAAATGTCAATAGTCTGTAACAAAGAAACAGAAAATATATTGGATATTTATAATACTTTAGACTTTGCATCCTTAGCGGTTGCAGCAGATGGCTTCTTGCTAGCCGGTTTTGCTGCTTCTGATTCTTTTGTCTGCTTTTTAGGTATTGTTCTATCTCCATCAGTATGTCCTGCTGCTGATCCTGGTTTCGGTATGCTTTTCTTAGAAGCTGGATTGGACGAGGATGATCCCTGAGTTACACTGGGCTTTCCACCTCGAGCTACACATACACAATAGAAGATCAGATTTATCAAGCAGTTACAAGCAGCGAGTATAAGTTATTGGGTTTTACTTTAACTTTACATAAAAAGGATACTGATTGTCATTTCTAATAATAAATACTTAAGTTAATAAATTCATTATGTAAATAATATTATGTTATGGGGTCAATACTTGCATAACACCCTCTAAAGGAATACCATTAAATGCAGTATAATAAAATTAAATACAGATAGACTGAAAACAGTTTAAGCACAAGTACATAACTGTTCTGATATTTAATTTGCTAGTATACAATAGGTGACCAATTGTACTTGTAAAAAAAACAGGTCACTGACCAAGCTTTACTTCAAATTAGGTCATATACCCTTTATACATATAGCAACCCAGACCAGGCAGTATTTCTGTTACCTTGATATATCAGATCTTGGGACAAGCACATCCATGATACTTATATTCCAGAATCTTACAAGTATAAGAATAATATTTCTGCAAAAGGATTAGTGCTGAACTCACTGGTAGCCTTAGGAGCTTGCTGCGAAGATGCTCTGGGACTTGATATATCGTTGATTTGGTCAGCTTTAACTGATTCTTTCTTTGACAGCCGTGGAATAGCAGCCTTCTTCTCAGACACAGCATTCACAATCGTTGTGGCATTAGAAAGTCTTCCTTTCCCTTCACTCCCAGGATTTGAACTGCCTCTTTTCTGAGCCACCAATGCGCTGCCTGGATTATGACTCGGATTTTTCCGAGCAATGCCCGTTTTCACATTTTCTTGAGCACTTTCTGCCTTTGCCCCAACCAAGGTTTCCTGACTACTCAGAAATTTTCTTCCCATAGACCTGCCACTGGAAGGTACCAAAGTAGTGGGTGAAACCCCAGATTTTTTAGCAGGTGCAGTCGTGTTTAATCCTCCAGTCTTAGCAATTGAAGGTTTCTGAGGCTTAGCATCCTTTGTCACATGTCCATTTAAAATCTTTCCCTTATCATCGGATATATTACTACTGGTGGATTCGGACTGTTTGTTCTGTTTTGATTTTGTTCCATCCTTTGCTCCAGAAATTTTGGCAGCCGAAGTATTTTGCAGAACAGAAAACTTCGCCAAATTTGCACTCCTTTTATCTCTGATTGTGTCGTCACTTTCAGATGATTCTGAAGCAGAAGCGCCTAAATCTTTATCAGTTGAACTTTCCATAGGTTCTGAAACTGAAGCACTCTTTCTCTTGCCATTTCCTTTTAGATCTTTAGGTGATTCGGGGTGTGGGTCTTTGTTTTGATTTTTAACTGCAGATAGTTTTGATCTAACACTACCTGTCATAGTGTCAGAGTCATTCTTACTATTTCTGTCCATGTTTGATTGGCTTCGGCTAATCTTGACATTATCGGTAACATTCTTCGTGTTGGCAGAATCACTCTTAGCATTTCTACTGGAGTTAGGCAGTCTACGTCTCGCATTCCCATTCTCAGCACCAGAATCATCCTTTTTGATTTTGCTCACATCAGACGCCGTCTTTTCCAGTTTGATGTTCCCAGATATAGTTTCAGATTTGCCTGTAATACTGTCAGAATCAGCCTTAGTGTTTTTACCAACATTAAGCGATTTCTGCTTTGCCTTCCCATTCCCAACAACGGAATCATCTTTAATGTCCCTCTTGTCATCTGCTTTTCTCCATTTTGTCTTAACCTGTCCCAATGTCTCTGAAACATCACCTCTCACATTGCCTCTCGCCATCAGTTTGGACGGTGTTTTTGCATGACCATTTCTCACTCCTTTAAATGCATTCCCACCATCAGTAACATCTTTCTCAGGCACCCTCTTTTCCGGCAGGTTCACTGTAACCTTTCCAGTTACTTCTGAATCTCCAGTTGCATCATTAGTAATTTCTTTGGACATTCTTGCAATTTCGTTACCTTCTTCACTCCTCTCTGGTTCCAAAATCACATTCTTTACCGCTTGCTCTTCATGACCATCTCTTCTTACATCTGAAGAACCTCTGGTTTCATGGTTCTGAATGGCTATCTGTGGCTGCTGCATTACATCACTGCTAACACTTCTGTCAGTATCTTCGACCTGCTCCAGCAACCTTTGGTCAACCTTTTCCCTGTCTGTAGCCTCTGACACAATGTCACTGCTTTCAACTAATCGTACCAAAGTGTTACTGTCTTCTTTTGATTCTGACACAGTGTCACCTCCTTTTCCTGTCACGGTTTCATGGTCCTCTGCTATTCCAGTTACGGCAGTTATAGTCTCTTGTCCCTCTGACAAAATATTGTTTTCTGCTTTTCCTGACAAAATATCACTACCGTTGTCTGTTGCCATTTTGATCGCATCAGAGACCTGGACTATTTTTGAAATCACATCAATCTCTGCCACCTCTGACATGGCTTCAGTGCTTTCTGCTGCTCCTGCCAGACTGTCATTGCCTAGAGCACTTTCTGATGCTATACCAACAGCTGTAATCATACTTGAGTCCGAAACTAGAGCCTCTTGCGCTGTTCCACTGCCAGCCATAGCTCTGGAGAAGGAGCTATTGCTGTGACTATCTGAAACACCTGCCATCATTTCCTGCTTTGCCACTGTATCTTGAAACAGCCCATCAGAACCAGCAGTTTCTTCTTTCCTCCTACCTCCATTACCTGCATCTTCTTTCAAAAGGTCAACTCTGTATTCTTTGTCCAGCTTCTGCAAATGGGGTTCTTGCTCCACAGCTCTCTCCTGAAATCCTTCTTCAATTAACTGCTCGCAAAGAAGCTCTGATTCGTTCTCCAGACGAGATATTTCTTTACCCTTACCCTCAGTTGTTTCTTTACAAAGAGAGACAGAGGCCACATCTCTGTTCATTTTCTGACCTGCCTGACCTTCTTCCTGGCCATTCTTTTCATCTGGCATGATATTACCAGCACCTTCCTGAAATATTTCATCCTTGTTGAAACGATTTTCTTCGAGTTGGATATTTTCAGAGCTTGGGACCAGTTCATTCACTTCTATTTCTTCTCTGCTGGAAAATGTTTCGTCCACTTTTTCTTCCTCAGAGTTGACAGTTGTCTTCACAAAGAGATTCTTCTGGCAATCATTGAAACTGGCAGTGCCTTTTCTGTCACTCTCCTTCACACTGGTACCCATGTTTTCCAGTTCAGGTTTCTTTTCATCACCTTTCTCCTCCATCCTGGATTCATCTGAGCTGGTGCCCTGGTGCTCCGATTCAGTTTTCCTTACACCAGTATGCTTGTTCTCCAGCTGAACTTCATCTATACTGGTACCCTTGTCTCCCATGCAGGCATCTTCTGAGCTGATTAATTTCCCAGCTGTAAATCCAGACTCTTCACTAACCATGTAGACCTGGAGATCCCTATCGTGGACAAGCCTCGCCTCAGGCGTCTCGCTGCTACTAACCAGAACCTTTGCCAAAACTGAAGAAAATCCTACATCTGGTTGTTCCTCTGCAACACTAACCATATCCTTGGAAGAATTTTCCACCTGCACAGAGATAGGGTTCCCAGAGGCCAATTCCTGAGGAAATTCTGCACAGGACAATCCTTTGGCAGACAGAACAAGCTGGTCATCTCGACTAGAACCAACACTATTAGGCATGCAAGAACTGGATGGCAGTCTGAAGTCAACATGTACATCTGCTGATGAGTCCTTCTGCATGGAGTCGCTATCTAGTTTAAGCAAGACAGAATCCATTTTCTCATGCGACTTCTCATCAGCTTTCTTTGTCAGATCAATTTCCTTCTCAAGTAGTTTGGTTTTGATGTCATCTTCTCCAGTTCCAACCAAGAGAATTTCACCGCACAGCTCTCCTGTTTCTAATCCCTTTTGGTCATTCTCGACATTGATTACTCCCGAGTCCACATCTGCGACGTATAACGCCTTACCAAAATTTCCATCAGATGGTAGAACTGTAACTGGATAATCAAGCAATTCCTCTCCTTTGTGTTTTTCCTGTAAGTCTGGCTCTCCATAAGACTTGAGCCAGTTGGCAGTGGTGCTGGTTGAACCGGGTTCCTGCCAGGATTCTGCCAGGTCCTCCATGGTTGAACTCAGTACTGCGGAACTCAGCATATCTGAGTCCACTTCCATTGGACATCCTGGAATTAACATAAACACCTTATGTTTACAATAAATGGCAAAATTATCAGACTGTAGATCACAGTCTCTGCTCTTTATTACCAGATTATATGCATTAATAATAAGTCTCCGTGGCAGTAGTGACAATCCTTCATCAATGCAGTGCTTACAATGCAGTATCCTGCCCTCTTCCTGATCAATTTGTCACTTCAGTTTCAAAGTTCATGAAAGTCATATACAATTATACATGTGCCATTGTACCTCTTCACAATCCTCAACCAAATGTGGTGCTATGGGAGCAGCAAATTCTAAGTGCACAGATTAAAATAACAAACTCTGTCTGTCTGTCTGTCTGTCTGTCTGTCTGTCTGTCTGTATGGCAGTAAAGTTGAAGCCAGGCAAATAAACAAATGTAAACAAAGATAGTAAAGTAGTGTTCACTGGTTTTCTCGCAAAAGTAGAAGTAATTTCATTAATGGTCAGTAATTTATATCATCACGATATGTCAATGTCATTAGTTAAATAGCAAAATATTTCATAAAACTTATAGATGCTTATGCAAAGTACAGCAATAGATGCACCAAAATGTGTATCAAAATTTATTTATACTTAGATATTTTAACAGAGTTTGTGTCAAAGTAAGCAAGCATGCTGCAACCAAGAAGGTAAAAGGCCTTACAGCCCAAACTTTTTCCATAGGAATGCAAATGTAAGCATCCTTCAGGATAATGGTGTTGTCGCACGAGTACAGTGATGACAACAATAAACTATCATTATTATTAATTAGCAGCTTCTATGGTGCCAGTGTCTAATGCACAAGGCATCAACCAATGCTGCAGCAAAACCAAGCCATAATCAGGTCAAAATCCAGACTCAGTTGGATATGACAGCCGGACAATCTTTTCTATGAGCTAAATGGTCCACAACAAATTGACCGCTTGACATCAGAAATCTTGCCAGTTTCTCATCAGGTATCATTTAATACAGGTCACCCAAAAAGGCAGAGATTTACAAAACGTTACTCAGTGCAACAAGACACACTGTACGGCACCTTAAAGTATGCTAAGCATATAATTTCTATTATCATCAAGTGACTCATAAATCATATGCCAAATTCTCACCCGTGTCAGTGCTGCTTGTACTGGATATAAGCGAGATCGGTCGATCGTGTTTCAGTCCATAGCCGGGCAGCAGATCATCCACGATGCCCGCATCAGAGCTAGCAGTCGACACCATAGAGATCGGTCGCGACTGCTGCTTCCTACGCAGCTGCACAAGCGGAAGCAGAGTGCTTGCTTCACTCTCGTATTGTCTCATATTGTTGATTGTGTTATTCCAATCCTCCGCCGATATTTGGCCAATAATTTCTGGATGGACGGGAGCAGAGGTCGGGTCATCGAGATTGCCATCAACATCTTGGTAGCCTTCAGAAACCGCTGCAGGATGTGGGAAGGGTTCGTTAATCAAAGGCTGTGAATCAATGATTAAAGAATCTTCCAGGTCCAATTCATCATTTATTGCAGCCAATCGTTCACCCTCAATAAATTCCTCGTCAGAGTCAATTATTATGACATCGGCATTGATTGTCCGAAGGTCTTCCCCTTCAAAAGTTTCGTACTCGTCAAGTCCATCACGGTGTACTGATGACACTGACTCGTTAACGTCGACGTTCAAAGAGTCAACGCTGTCACTGAGTTGAACATCCTCAAAGGTCTTCACCTGATCAGTTCTATCCTTAGACCAGCTGGGGTCAAGGAAGTCACCCTCAGTCGACTCTTCCAGAAGTGGCTCAGCTGAGGGAGGTTCTTCAAGAGATGGGTCAAATGCAGAACATGGCTGTTGCTTGGGTTTAACTGATGCCTTTGCCAATCGATGAGTTCTATCCTCCTGTGCGGCCCTGATCAGGTCGGCATACTGGGCTAGAGCAGTTCGTGCAAGTTCGAACGAAGCCTTCTTTGTCAGGGCTTGGAGATCACCACCCATGTTACCGGATGTGACTGGTGCTGCTCCTGTCCTCAACCCATGTTCCTCTGAGTGGTTTTCTTCAAGCGAGTCTTCAATAACCCCTTTACCGTCTCTCATTTCACCTGATCTTTCATCATTTTCACTGACAGAATATTTGCTCAGTCTGCGGTCTGAATCAGGTCGTGCTTGTTTCTTTTGATGAAGCGAAACTGTCAGGCTTCTGCCATCGCTCGAAAACAGTCTCCTTGCATCTTCTTCTGAACTTGACAGACTGTCTGGAAATACCATTTGAATCTCGGCTGTGTCTGGAGTTGGAATGTTGGAAATCTCTTCGTCCATTTTGTCAAAAATGTCACGCAACAACTGCTCTGTGGCTCCCTGATTGCTGTCGCCAACGCTTCCAGCAGAAATGATTCTTTTTAACCTATCCACTTCTGGAGCAGATTGGCTGGAATCCAACTGTTGAGTATCCACTGGTGTAGTAATTTTGATCTTTTCCACTGACTTCTTTATGCCTTCCGGTTTCATGATGGCTCTCGTATTTTTTCGCGGAGGACTTGACTCCAGGTCATAAGTCAAAGTCAGAGCCATGTATGGATCGAAGCGACCATGAGGGGTCATGCTATCATATGAACCTTCATCGCTGTTGTATCCTTCACCCTGGAAGTCCGATTTTCGCAGCTTTGCAGCTGATATGTGTGGTGATGAAAGCAGATCATATTCTAATGTGTCACCAAAGGTAACTCTTTTTGGGGATGCTCGCTGTTGCTTAGCAAGTGAGGCATAGTCCAAGAGACTGCTTCGACGTACCCGAAGATCAACATCGGGGTTTGATTCTGCATGGGCCAACGACACCACAGCAGACTTTGGCCTTGGCAGCTTGGACTGCATTAAAGCTTCCTTAAGATCAATGTCTACAGATGACACAACAGACCTTGGTCTGGCCAGCTTGGAAGGTTTCACCGACTTCTCTCGAACCTGCACCAGTTCACCACCTACCAAACTGCTAACGACGTTCTCCAAGGAACCAGCGCGCTCGCACTGAAACTGAGGTTCGGCATCACCCCCACTGCGTGCTTGCTGCAAAAAACTACTCTTTTGGTCCGATGATTTGCGGTCATGCATCAATGATACTTTACTTCGAGGTGCAAAAATCCCATGACCACTCTTGCACGTGAAATATCGTACTTGTTCAACTGTTCCATCATGAAGACCGTCGGGTTCGTCAAGCTCCACACCACACCAGTCACCTTCCATAAAATGTACCCTGCCCAAGAATCGCAGGATACCTTCCTTGACACCCCCAACTACCACATGCGACCCAACACTGAGTTTTCCAGATTCGTCACCCGATTTAAGAATCTGAGTACTACTGGCAGACACGTTAGGCTGGCTGTCCTGAGCAGACACAGTTGCAGAGATCTGGCCTTTTGACTTTGAAAAGACTTTTGGAGATGGTAAGTGGAGGAATTTCTCAGCCACTGCTGAACTGTTTTCAGGTGCCTTTGCACTCTCCATTGTCTGAGACAAATAATAATCATTCACCGAATTCAGTGCACTGAAATCCTGGCTAGTAACACTAGAAAAATATAAAGCAGTTACTGGAATACAAAACCTCAATGCTTACAAATACAGTAGCTGATGATCGGAATTCTTACAGATATATTTAGTGGCACTTGGTGCGGCTCTTAAAATTATCGGCACAGCAAGTGTCTAACTGTGGACAACAGCAGCTGCACATTTTTAGCTCGACCGTATTTGACAAAAGAAGAAGGATACAGTGGACTGAAGAGAAGAGCACAAGACAGAGAACGATGGCGTCATTGGTCATACGAACCTGCCGGTGGGCAGAGAACATAAAGAAGAAGTATTTGAAGTGTACGTCCTGTGCAGTGTGGCTAATAGCCACACAGCAATGTGCTGTTGTGGGGTTTGATTCTGCATGTCCAACTGTTAGCACAAATTATTATGTTCTGTTATTATAGATTTAAATCTGTAAGCATTCTGGTCTCATTTAGTTTCACAGCATGTACAAGTTAAATATTGATTCAACCTCAGCTTGGTGCATGAGAGGCCAATCTCCTTGCTCGGCTATCTCCTCTGCCGTGCTAGAAACTTTATCTTATCTCATGGAGCACTTTTCTTTCTGCATCCGCCAGTACTGTTCTATCTACAATCCCAACTGGCCACCAGGCTCACAGCCATTTAGACGTCTTATATAGAGCAGAGTCTGATTACCAGCCAGCTGCTCAATAACCCAGACATATAGTGCAGACACGGAGCGCTACTGAGATGAGCAAGCATATCCCATTTCCCCGCTAAGCCTTTAAGCATGAGCAGTTGACGGAAAAAAAGTGGAAAAGCGAGCAACTTCTAAATATAAACTATACCTAGGCCAGCAGTTAAGCTTCCATTATGCCTTAAGGCATTGCCTGGAAATGCTGAGAACTTCTTTCATTCTCCATTATCCTCTGTGGATGTGAGAAGCAGCACTGCAATGCAGATCATCGAAAGAACTACTTTTTCTCCACAGTTATCACGCTGGCAATGCCTCTCTAGAGTAGTTTCGATGCAGATGTTATAAAAAATGTTTACCATTGTTTCATGCATTCTGATGCATCCAGGGGTTTAAAAACTTATCACTGCACAAATAACAAAAAGTTTGCACTTGAGTAACACTAGATGTTATCAAATCATATTCAGTAAATTCTGATAAAAAATTTAGATTATTTTTACTTGCCCATTCAGAATTTAGTAAGTACTGGATAAAGAAGCACTGCAAAAGTCAAAAATATGCTTTACTCTTAAGGTAGGCCATACAATCAAAGGTTAGAACTGTACGTAAAGAAGCATGGCCCACATAAGAGACCATCAAAGTTATGATATCCATGTAGATCCAGACAACCTTTACCAATTCCCTTATCCTCAAACTTCAATGCAAATTTCCTTTACTTTATAAAAGAATTTGAAAGTTAATTGAAATTATGATTAATAGATAATGCAGATTCATTTAGAGCAGCGCTTCCACAATGTTCGTAAATAAATAATAATAATAATAATAATAATAATAATAATAATAATAATAATAATAATAATAATAATAATAATAATATTCTTTGTTATTTCAAACTGACAGATGCAGTAAGATCACATTGAAACATGAAAGTACAATCAAGATCTTAATTAAACACACGGTTTGGCAGCCATGCAAGGCACCACCTTAGAGGGGGCATTGCCATCACATGTTAGTTCAGATATATTAATACACAGAGATGAGCATCCAGCACGACCCAGAAGTGTTTGTCTTTCCTGAGTCCCGTGGGTGGTAATGCCATTTGCAAAATTAAGCCACAGGGATAACAAGAGATAACAATCCCCAGCCATCTTGCAAAATGTTCACCTCGTGAATTGATGGTGGCTGCATAAACACACCAGACTGACAATCCTGACAGTACAGTCAGCTAACATTCAGTGCTCCCTTGAGGCCACACAGGTGCATGGCTGAGCAGCAACTCTCTGGCTCCACGCATCACAAAAAATACTCAAACAAGCTAAATTCATCCCAAAAAATGTTTCCACAGCACAGTCTCAGAAACAACCATGCTGACTTCTTTACGTAAAAGGCATACTGCTATGAGTATTGAGTACAGTACTTGTACATTGGCACCCAGACTGGCTGGTGTTAAAGGACACTCGCCGAGTGTTTTGTGCTTCTGCTAATCATACAGAAGTGTCTGGATGAAGACCATAACAATCAAAAGCAATATGAAGATGTCTGTGGAGTAGTAAAGCTTAGTGCATCCAAATGGCTATGGCCAAATAAAGGCAATGTGCACTGGAATCTGGGGTGCTGCATATTAAAAACCATAATGGCAATCTGGAAAGACACATACACAGAGGGACTGAATAGCTAACTGATAAACATTTTAAGCTCTGTGTTTACATCTCACTATGTTTGTCAGTGAACACCACTAAATTTGGGGTTCATACCTCAGCAGTTCATTTGAATATAACAAATTGTTCTCCAGCTTCGCTTTTAGCAGGCTCCACTTTAAGGTACCTCCAGTTTTGTCCTTCATAGGTTGCAAACATATATTAAACTCCAAAGAAAAAATTGTTCAGTTGCACAACAGCTGTTTTTGCAAACCTCAAAGCCAGATCCAGTCTTTATGGCATATTCTAAAGACATGTATTATATGTGGGGCATGGTGGCTCAGTGGTAAGTTCGGCGCCTTGTGACCGGAGGGTTGCAGGTTCGAATCCCACTCTAGCCGCTGCGTACGGACCTTGGGCAAGTCCTTCACTCGCAATTGCTCGTGGCGCTTCGGCGTGAAAATTCCGGCACAGTATCAAATGCTGTAGTCAGGAGCGCCTCTGAGTAGTAGTTGACTTTGAGAGGCGCTATAGAAATATCCGGAATAAATAAATAAATAAATCTTACTTACCCTGTACAAACAAATCAAATGCACTAACATGCACAGAATCTGCTACACATAAAACATGCATATGTACACTACGCACACTAGTGTGCATTAATCTCTGCTGCTGTTATTTATCTCTTTTTCCATCCAGCGATCACATATTCATCTAATTTCAAATAGGCCTAGACTGTTCTAGGTACCGACCGTAATCTGTAAATTTCTATAGCACTGTTTCATAACACATCAGGCATCAAATGTTGATTGGTTCTAAGCAAAACCAACTACTCAAATGTATATATCTACTCCTTTGGGCAGAACTACTCAAGATTCTTGAGGTCCAGGGACAGGAAGACAGGCTACAGGAATAAGCAATCCAAAGTGAAGATACTTCAGCCAAGACCTAAACAATGCCAGAGAACTAGTAAAATTGACAAAAAACAGGCAGTGATTTCCTTTGGCCTGCAACCCAGAAAGCCTGAAAACCCAGTATTATTTTGGCTTTGAGTAAACCAGTCTTGAGTCAGAGTATCCAGTGAGCGAGTGATGTATTTATACGGCTGGCGTCGAACAGACACACTTAAATGGCCAATATGCACAAGCCTCTATATTATTTGGAAAATTTTAAACAAGACTGTGTACAGTTGGTAAGTTTATCCAGCACATTGTAAGATAACTTCAACTAATAAATACATATTTTTGCTTCTTTTTTATCATGCTTTTTATCAAGTCTCTTTTATCATATTTCAAACCAGAAATTTAGATTAAATGATGGTTGCCTCAAGTCTAGAATTTTACATAAAATGTACATAAGTAAGGACCAATTTAAAATTACGTCAGATTGTCGTGTACTTCCATGAATACGCTCCAGTACACCCAAATATCTTTATTACGCTACTGACAATGTACGAAATATAGAAATACTGAGTGTGAAATGAACATCGTTGCGAATTTATAAATTAAAAATACGGCATTGGCCCTGCAGGTAAGGAATGAGTCATTCGATGGATGGCTCATGCGGACGGGTCAATGTTAATTCCTAGAAGCGCTTACCTTGAGGAATGAGAATTCTCCTGATCGATATGTGTTTACAGCCTAGTGGCTATTTGACGTCGATAAACGCCCCAAACAGCTGGAATTGACCTTCCACCGCTCGATCCGCCATTTTCCTATCAGACGCACTCCGACAGTACTAAAAACCCTATCCTAAACGCTTACAATATCCACCTACAGGCTAATATTGGTGCAACGTTTGCCCCTGATGACGAAGATTTCGATCACAATTCATAAATAATTCACCATGAATTCATGTGAATAAATTTACGGCTTCCATGCATTGGCGTACAGAGAACATCGAGCATGCACGCTAGCGTCTACGCAGCCGCCGCTGGCGGCTAGTAATGGCCCAAAGTCGTAATAAATAATATACGGCAAAATACCGTCCGCTTAGTAGGGGATTGGCTCATTAATGTCGCACAGTAAACGAGCCTCATATAGCTCTGTCTTGAATTCTTGTGGAATATAGGGACAAAGGCAGTTGACAGGACCGAAATTGTTGGATTTTAATGGTAGTCCTAGTAACATCCCTGCCAGCATTTTCACAGGCATTAATAATAATAGGCCTAATAGTCTTCGTTTAATATTTTCAAACTGACAATATTACGCAGTATGATTACAAATCAGTATGAGCGGATGATCACAAGTTATTACAGGAGTAGAATTTAACTGTAGCCTATACAGCAGCCATGCTAGAAGTTACGCTGGAAAACGAGATGCTAGAACAAGTGACAGAATTTGTATACCTAGGAGGTCTAATAACAGAAGATGGGCAATGCACAAGAGATATAAAGCGCAGGATTGGTCTTGGGTCAGCAATGTTCGGGAAATTGAATAAGGTCTGGAAAACACACAACATATCGATAAAAACAAAGCTGAAACTATATAGAACATTTGTCATCCCAGTCCTGCTGTACGGTGCCGAGTGCTGGTGCCTGCGCAAAGAAGACGAAAGGATCGATGTTGCTCGTAGCAGAAATGAGCTGGCTGCGACGAATAAGGGGAAGAACAAGATGGGATAAAATCCGAAACGAAGTGATCAGAAAAGAGTTGGATCAAAAAGAAACAGTGATAGACAAGATCAGGAAAAAAAAGACTCACATGGTTTGGTCATGTGACAAGAATGGACAACACCAGACTACCAGCTATGGCGCTCTACGGACATGTGGAGGGAGGGCGAAGCAGAGGAAGGCAGACAAAGACATGGATGGACAATGTAATGGAGGATCTGAAAGCACAAGGAATGGATATGAGAGACGCTATATATGGATAAGATCAGAGACAGAGAGACCTGGAGACGTCTTGTCGAAGCCTCATCGTCGGCGTATAGGCCTACCTGACGGAGGAGAAAGAAAGAGCAGCCATGCAAGGCGCCCATCACGTCCTACAGGCTATATGTATCTCATTTTCACAACGCGCCATCTCGCGAATGATAGGCTGAGTGGACCCGTGGGAGGGTTGCGGGAAGCGATCCCGCTACCTACTGCTCTTCACGCCAGTGATGTTACCACTGCTCTATGGACTCTCCCCCCCCAGTGGGACTCGCGTGGGCTGTATAGGGGCCTACGGGTTCCATACGGGCTTATGAGTACTATATGGGCTCCATATGGGCACGTTGGAAGACAGTGTGCTTTCTGTAATAGTTCGGAGCGCCTATATCTGGTTTAGCCTAGTCGACGTAACTATTTCAGTTTCTATCTACAATAACAGCGTAATATAGTATTTAATAAACATTACAGCAGACCATATTTTACCTGGGATCACCTTTCAAGCCACACCCGATAACGCGGGCATCGGAAAACGTTCGCAGTGGCTCTGTCCGTTGGCGGGCGAGAGCGTGTCCATGCAAAGTGGTGGAACTGCGCGCCTCTTATAATAATTTCTCGCTATTGATTGGTTCTATGGTGTTCAAGAAAACCGACGAATCGCTCGAGCAAGACCCTTCCGGCTTTATTTCATCCAACGCTTAAGACGACAGCGTAACTACCATTCTGCCAACCATAGCCTATACGATGAGCGATCATGAGCCTATTAAAAGTCCTGGTATATGCCTATAGATAAGACGTTAACTACCGAGGGACACGGTGGTCTACTGGTAATATCATTGGACACGGAGCATGCGGTTGCGGGTTCGACTCCGTGTAATGACCCAG
Organism: Allolobophora icterica; assembly: GCA_963556255.1. NCBI lineage: Eukaryota > Metazoa > Annelida > Clitellata > Crassiclitellata > Lumbricidae > Allolobophora > Allolobophora icterica. The sequence continues at coordinate 34,078,048 of OY744612.1, read as the reverse complement.
GTCAAGTTCTTTGCGGACGCGGGTCTATAATGTCACTAACTCACTATGCGGTATCATGGGCGGCGATCATGGGGGTCGAGAGGGACAAGACCCAGGGACGTATCTAGCGTTGGGCTTGGGGGGGGGGCTTAAGCCCCCCCCCAAACGACGTTGAAGCCCCCCCCAAACAAGTCGAGCAGTTGTATGCTTACGGCTAAAATTCGTATGAACACTGTATAAATGTTGCCATGCTCAAGGCTTAAGCCCCCCCCCCCCAAACGAAAAATCCTAGTTACGTTGCTGACAAGACCCCACCTTTAACAGTGGGGGGACACGCCATGCATCGGACCCCCCATATTCTGAAGAGACACCAAAAAAGGTCATTTTGTACCATTTTTTTACCAGATCAGTTCACGGCGATAAATTTTGTGTACCTCTTTTTTAACCAGATCAGTTCAAAACTCTTTTTGACTAGATCAGTTCAAAAATGTCCCCCTCACCTGTCAAACAAGATCGCCGCCACTGTGCGGTATAGTGTTACTGATACCGGCGTAAGAAGAAGAAGAGCAGTCCTTTAGGCCTAAGCAGGCTAAGCTAGCCCTTAGTGAGTGTACTTTCTGTAATAGTTCGGAGCGCCTGTAGCATTGGTATGAAGTGTTAGCGGCTTCATTTTCTTAGCCTCGGCATACGAGGGCGAGTGGCCAGCCTCTCCCTCGCCGTCTCATCTTTCCACCGACAGTATACGGTCAGTGTATTCATTATAGCTGAGTTGATACCGGCGCAAACTGGGTTATTAACGAAAAGTCCAGCGGTGCGCTAGCTCCCTGTCCAGGTCGACCTTGGGATGATGGGACCCGACAACAGAAAGGCAGGGCATGTTTTAAGGAAAATTTATCACTGCACATGACGAGCGCCGGAGCCATAGGCGTAATTTGTGGGGGTACGAGGGGTACCCGTACCCCCCACTTTTTGGACTGGGGGGTACTGTACCCCCCACTTTTTAAACAATGCCAATCAATATTTTATTATTGTGCCTTCCCAGAGAACGCAGTCTCCACCAAAAGTACGAAAGTACTTGGATACACAGGTAAATCGAGAGCCAAAATTAGCGAGAATACTGGCAGGGAATATGTTCAAAATGGTTATCATGCGAAAAACGAAAGTGGAGAAGAAATTGGTACCCCCACTTTTTAGACCAAGGTATTGGTACCCCCCACTTTTTAGGCTAAAGTTACGCCCCTGGCCGGAGCACATAAAAATCATAAATAATTAGGAATTACAATTCTTCTCATGCACAAACTACGGTTAACAGCCTTTCATCACTGCACATTTTGTGTATCACGTTAAAACAATCCCTGCAGAAAGGCAGCTGTCCACGCCATTATATTTTAAATTGATCTTAATATTATGGGCCTAGATAGGTTTGTATGTCAAATATAGATATAGATAATTAGGCTAATTATACAGCCTAAATGTAATGGTAGGCCTAATATTAGACCTAAACAGTAAACAAACACCCACTCCCAAAAACGTTTGAGTGACTCAGCGAGAATTGGCCTATCATCGAATGTCCATAGGCATGCAGTCAGAAACGCGCTAATGTGATTAAGGGTCGAAGCTTAATAATCGAATAGAAAAACGTGTACACATAAGCGTGCATACTATTACGACCAGTCTGTGAGACTGTGATTACATCTGTTAATTAGAGCACACCGTTGATAACAAAGGTAAGTAGGCCTATACCCGGTGGCTTGACAGGTGATTTCGTTATAGACGCTGATAAGAAATGTACGAAATATTTAATGTAATCTTATCAATGTTCAACTTCGAGTATCCGCTCTGGACCTCTGGTATGTTCACTGGCGGCGATCTTGTTTGACAGGTGGGGGGACAAAGGACACTTTTGAACGGATCTGGGCAAAAAAGAGGTGAAAAAATTTAGTTGACATTTTTGGCGTTTCTTCAAAATTTGGGGGGACAGCTCTATGGTGTGTCTCCCAATCCCCACTGTTAAAGGTGGAGGGTCTTGTCCTCCTCGACCCCCCGGGATCGCCGCCCATGGATATGTTTACGGTAGGCTATTATTATCAAACGTTCTCGAACTGAGAAGTCACAATCTGTGCGTTTAAGATAGTGTACAGTTCCCATTGCTTCGACTTGCTCGTTTACACCAGTTTACAGTTTTTCCTAGAACATTTTCACACGGTTCGAGGGACCCTCTGTCTGCGATGCCCGTGCAAGGAAAGACGCCAGTTCACCGATTTCGTAACTGTCGACTCCTTCGCGATCATCAGCTGCTCGAAAGCGAGGATCTCTGGATCAGAAACGGACAGATCGAATGTCCAGGGCAGATTTTCTTTGGCGAACGAGCCACAGGAGACGTCATAACGGATTGTAACAACCTGATTATCGCCCCGGGTTTCATCGATCCTCAAATCAACGGTATGCATGCCAGAGCCTATCTAAACATCGCTGCTGCCATAGTGCGCTGGTCAGATGGTATCGACCCGCTATTCTGGAGGTCCACTATTCCGAGGTCCGCTATTCCGGGGATCCGCCGGAATATACGTACATACAACATACATACATTCATGCATGCATACATACATGTTTGTATGTACACATAGATGCATACCATACATACAAACATGCATACATACATGTTTGTATGTACACATACATGCATACTATACATACATACATACATACATGCATACATATATATGTATGCATGCATGCATGTATGTATGTATGTATGTATGTATGTGTGTATGTATGTATGTTGTATGTATGTATATTCCGGCAGATCTCCAGAATAGTGGACCTCCCGGAATAGCTAGTGGACCACCAGAATAGGGGAGCCAAACCGGTCAGGTGCTAGAGTGTAACTGAAAGCTGGCACCAGGACTCCGATGACGTTCCGATTCTACGAGCGACTCCGTCGGGTTACTCTTCTCGTGACTGCCCTCGTCCACCTCATCCTGATGGTCGTCCGGCTCGTGGTGGTGGCATCGTGACCTTCTTCCGGTCATCTCTACGGGTCTCGCAAGTCTCACTCGACACGTCGCCAACCACGTTTGAAGCTTTGTGTCTGAGCATCGCCTTGCCTCGCGGCTCAGTTACCCTCCTCACGGTTTATAGACCTGGATCGGCTACCGTTACTCCTCAGTTCTTCGAAGAATTCTCCTCCGTCCTTGAGTTTCTTGTCACTCGCAATACTCAACTCCTCATTCTCGGCGACTTCAATCTACACCTGGAGGACCCTATCATTCCTACTTCGTTACGATTCCTCGAACTTCTCACTCAGTTTGGCCTCCGCCAGCACGTCAATCAAGCCACGCATCGACTTGGTGGATGGCTTGATCTCGTCATTACCTCTGATGACGACCAAGTTACGGACCTTCTCATCCTTCCTCCTACGATCTCCGATCATTCGTATCTCAAATTTACTCTACCATCAGTTCACCTACAGCCAATCCACTCCATTCGGAAGATGCGAGGATGGAAATCGTTTGACTCTCAGGCTTTCAGCGTCGCTATCAGAGACTCTCTCCTCTCGTCACCGGGTCCTGCACTTGACATTCTCACGGTTCCTCAATTATTTGATCTCTACACCTCCACCGTTACCAGTCTGCTGGATTCCATGCTTCCATGTCGTCAAGTAAAGACCCGTCATCGACCATTGGCCGTCTGGTTCGACGCCGACTGTCATAAACTTCGCCGTCGCACCCGTTGCTTGGAGCGACGCTCTCGCCGGACCAAGGATCCTAATGACCGATTGGCTTGGATTACCCAGCTTCGTGCCCTTCATCGTCTCTACCATCGCAAGGAGGCTGCTCACTGGGAGAAGCTGGTCTCGCGCAATCTCAAAAACCCAAGACGCCTTTGGTCTTCCATCTCGGGTCTACTGGGCCGGCCTTCTCGTCCTTCAGAAATTCCTGCCTTCTCCGCAAATGAATTCTTGACTATGCTCACGGAAAAGACTGACCGACTCAGAGCCTCCACATCAGATGCTCCTCCACCGACGTTTACCACAACGTCTTCTGCTTTTGACGATTTCCGACCCATATTGGACTCGGACCTTCGTACAGTTCTTTCATCAGTTAATTTAAATTCTTGTGAATTAGATCCTCTTCCCCCTTTCATTCTTAGTGACATTTTAGATGATTTTGCTCCATTTCTGCTTTATCTCTTTAATAGGTCCCTCTCTGAAGGTTGTGTCCCCGCCTCGCAAAAGCGGGCCATTGTTTTCCCCTCACTCAAGAAGCCCAATCTTGACACAAACCTCTGCCAAAACTACCGTCCAATCTCTAATCTATCATTTCTATCTAAAACCCTTGAACGCCTTGTCTCTCTTCAACTTCTTCCCTATCTGGAACAATCTGGGCTTCTACCTCCCTTTCAGTCAGGTTTTAGGGCTCACCACTCCACTGAAACTGCCCTCCTTTCCTTGCTTTCTGAAATTTATTCAGCTGTTGATAGGTCCGAACTCACCCTTCTGGCACTATATGATGTCTCTGCAGCCTTTGACATGGTGGACCACACCATTCTTCTACAGCGTCTTGAGACCTCTTGTGGTCTGAAGGGCCCCCCTCTCCAGTGGTTCCGGTCATACCTGTCTGATCGCACTCAGATGGTTATCTCTGGTGAATCTAGAACTCTGTGGGTCCCTATTAAACTCGGTGTTCCGCAGGGCTCTGTTCTGGGCCCTCTCCTCTTTATTTTGTACACGGCTGGTATCCCCTCTCTCTTCCCCATCCATGGGGCTTCAGGCCATCTCTTTGCTGACGATGTCCAGGCTTATGTCCATGGGCCTCCTTCCTCTCAACTTCTTCTTGTTCAGCGCATCGAAGCTCTTTCTCGTGATCTTCATACCTGGATGTCTTGCAATCGCCTCTCCCTCAATTCGTCAAAAACCCAGTTTATCTGGTTTGGCACTCCTCAGCAACTTAAAAAACTCGACTTTGCTGTGCTGTCTCAAAGGTTTCCGCTTTTCACTTTCTCGTCTAGCGTTCGTGATCTAGGAGTGACCCTTGACAATTCTCTCACCTTTACTGAACACATTTCCAAACTCACTCGCACTTCCTATTTTCACCTAAGGCGCCTTAGAGCTATCCGTCGCTCTCTCTCATCTCCAATTTTCACTTCAATTGTCCATGCATTTGTCTGCTCTAGACTTGACTACTGCAATTCCCTCCTCATTGGTCTTCCCAAAGTCCGTCTTGCTCCTCTTCAGTCCGTTCTCAATGCTGCTGCTAGATTAATTGCCCGTCTTCCTCGATTCTCTCATATCACCACCTTTATGGCAGAAGAACTCCACTGGCTCCCGCTTTCTGCCCGCATCCAATTTAAGGTCCTCATCCTTGTCTCTAAGGCTCAGCTTGGTTTCGCTCCAAAATATTTATGTGACTTATTTCATCGCCCTCACTCTGCGGCTTCTCTTCGTCCTCTTCGTTCATCTGACCGTTTGGACCTCCTCGTTCCCCGTGTCAGGACTTCACTGGCTCAATCTAGGTCGTTTGCTTCCATTGGCCCTGCTCTTTGGAATGGGCTTCCTCCGTTTGTTCGTTCTTCTATTCTCTCAGGTAGCGTCTCTTCCTCTTTTACCTTTCTTAAAACTTGCTTTTTCTCTCGGGGTCTATCGCACTGGGAGCGCTTCTGAATGGCCCTCCCGCTAGAAGCGCTTTATAAATATCCGAATACAATACAATACAATACAATACAATACAATAGAGTGGACTGGTCAGATGCTAAATTAAGTTACGCTTTAAAAAGAAGAGAAAGAATCGGTGAGGAAGAGGGGAGGAAGAGAAGAAAAAAGAATGTAAATGAACATGTTGTGGTCTTGAACCTGCTTATTTCTCTATGAATTGATCAGGTGAGATCCTTCACCACCGCTGCCTGGTTCAATGGGTGCAGACCATTTAAGAAGAAGCAGAAGAATAAAATCATTCAAGCCAACCCTTAGAATCTCAGCCTGGAACAACATCTGCCTTGCTTGCCTAACAATTTTCTTTTGACTGAGCACCTGTGAATAAGCTGGATCCTGCAACTTGGCTTCCTTGGGCACTGAAGAAATGTAAAGATTACAATTACAAGAACATACAATTACAAGAGTTATAAGTCTTAAGTGTTTGCAACTTCGTTTTCTTAGCCTTGGTGTATGTGGGCTAGTAACCTTTCACAAAGGTTAAACCTTATTATTGATCTGTTTATGTATCTGATTTTCATAACTTTTTTATAAAGTTTTTATGTGTGAAATTTTACAGGAGCCTTTGGCAGTGATTTTTCTTCTCCGTCAAAAACAGTTTCAGAAGATATAAGGAGAGTTGCCAAGGGAATACTGGCTCACGGTGTGACTTCATTCTGCCCAACCATTGTCACAATTCGCCATGAGCTTTACAAAGAGGTTAGAGAATGGGCTTCGAGATATTAGAATGTAGACCTAAGTTAGTGGTTGCCTTATTTAACACCTCTTAAAGATTATTATTTACACTTTTGTACAATAGAAATAATTTTTATACTTACTAAGGCCGTTTCATTAATTTCTGCTTTGAAAACTATAGTTCGGAATATAATATATTAATTAGTATGTGTTTGGAAGTTAGTTTCTTCCTAATTTATTATAATACGTGCATTTTATTGCATATTTTGAAGTCTAACTGTTGTTGTTTTTTCCAGGTGCTTCCTCACTTTGTGCCACACAATGGAAATCGTGATGGGGCTGGTGTGCTTGGTTTGTACACATTATCTCTTAGATTTTCCACTGAATTTTAGCTCTATATTGACAACTTCATTTTTATGTTTTTTCACTTGTATGAGTATCATTTATGGTAATATTACATTCAATGTCATTCATCATCTTCAGGGTTTGAATGTGTGGTCATCTTTCATGAACTCTTCTTTTGTGATGTGTTTGAGCAGTCAAACAGCCACTAGACAATGTTTCCTTGTAGGCTACATTTTTTTTAAATGAATCACAAATTTTACTTGGTCTACCAACACCTTTGTAATGTTCATGGAAATTGCTGTTTAAAGAGCCAGATACGTACAAGGATATGGCCAAGTAATGTCATTTTGTTAACAATCAGCTGTTACTGCTAATACTAGAACTTCTTTAGGGTTCTGATAGGGGTGTGTGCGTGTGTATGCATGTCTCTATAAACTTAGTATAGCACCTATGAGTACCTCACAAAAGGGTGCAATGGAAATGTTATTATATATCATGAAATCATGAATCAGTAGCACTGAATATATATTGTTCAGGTAATTTACTATAGCTTGATAGTTGTATTGGTTATGCGTGCTTGAAGGTCTGCACTTGGAGGGACCATTCATTAGCAAAGATAAGAGGGGAGCACATCTTCTCGAATCCATTACGGACATGAAAAATGGTATTTCCGACGTTTTGAGTGTTTACAATAGCCTCGATAATGTCGCAATGGTAACAATCGCTCCAGAGATTCCAGGTGCTCTTGAAGTAATTGCAGACCTACACAGAAAAGGAATTGTCGTTGCATTGGGTGAGTTTGGCCGAAGCTAACCGAAATTTGCACAGATTCAGGGATTGTTGAATACAGCATATAAGGTATTCTGGTCTTTCGAGAAGTACTGAGAAGGCACTATATTATTGGCAGCTTATCTTAAATCACCTTATCACCATTGGGTAACAGCGTGTAAGCACCTTTGAGTGGTTCTTAAATGTGCTATACAAATTTTCAGATACATATAAGTAAATATTCTTCAGTGTTGTCTTTCATTACATTCATTTCATTTAGCACAACAGATTTGGTAGCTTTCAGATGCCTCCCGATTGAACATGTGAGAGAAAAATGAAGCACATTAGCAACAAATTATGTTCTAAGTTGTCTGGGCACTTTTTCTGATATGCACTCAGCTGATTGAATGAGTAATTTATTGCTTTATCGACTTGCTGGTATCTTAACTCGCCCTTCTATGCATATCTTTGGTGAGTTATTCATTACCAACTTCTAAGGCACCAGTGTATAATGCAAAAGGCATCAATTAATGGCATAAAAAAATTGAGAAATGAGTTGGTGAATATCTCTTACTAATTTTTGTTGATGGGTTTGATTGTCTTTAGGTCATTCAGCGGCAACGCTTGCAGTTGCTGAAGCTGCTGTAGTGAATGGCGCCAGATGTATTACTCATCTTTTTAATGCAATGAATCCAGTGAGCACATCAGTTTCATTTCTCAATTACGATTGTCTTCTTTTGGGGGATTTTCATTTCTGTCAAAGCTATAGATGTTGTGAGCCACTATGTTATCGTAATGCTGCTTTTACCAAAGTCCCCACCAGCATATTCATGGGCATTAGATGGGAAATGTATGGGCTCTATTATATGGGTCCCATATGGAAATAGAGGTCTTACATGGGTTCCATGTGGGCTTGTTGGCAAGGATCCTCTTGGTTGGTTAAGAATCATCTCCCTTGGAAATACATTTTAATATTTCCACCAGAATCTTTAATACTTGCATTTGAATCCGTCTGATTATCTGGCATAAACATTTCCAGCTTTTCATGTTTGCTAAATAATAATTATGCTTAAAATAATTAAATAATCATAAAACTAAGTGCAATTTCCAATCAATAGTTAGTTTCTTAGAGCCTAAGGGATCTTCCCTACCTGGAGCAAAAAACTGTAATAGTTTTTAAAACTAAATTAATTAAATTTTAGTTTCACTACTACTGTAATAGTTTTTAAAACTAAATTAATTAAATTTTAGTTTCACCATCGTGATCCTCACATCATGGGACTGCTTGCAAGTGACCAAATACCATCAGATACGACAATGTTCTATGGACTGATTGCAGATGGCATCCACACCCATCCTACAGCACTACGAATTGCACACAGGCTCTACCCTAAAGGTACAATAACCCTTGCATTGTCTTTATGTTATGAATTGAAAATCATTGTCTTTGATGGTTCACATATTGTGTGTTGTCAACTCTGGTGCTAGAAATGTAGTGCTATATAAGTGCCTAAGTAATTTATTGCTATGTGCACTGCATGTAGTGTTTTATGAATTTTTGGTCTTTCTTTTATAGGTGCAGTACTGGTTACTGATGCTACTGCACCGATGGGTTTACCACCTGGAATCTATCCACTGGGATGTCAGACAGTGGAAGTCAAGAACAACAGAGCTGTCATTGCTGGCACTGATCTTCTTTGTGGAAGGTATCATCGTTGTAGAAGGAATAGCACTGTCTGCATGTAGGAGAATGTCAGCCTCTTAATAACTGCTGCATATGATATTTGCATCCCAGCGAATTTAATTTCATAATTTCAATCCTGGTGATGGATGCATTGTGACAACTTGTGGAGCAATGCAGCTTCTAACAGACACGAGGTTTCATCTTGTCAAACTGTCTGGTGTTTATTCTTGATTACTAACTGTGGAACAATATGATGATGACGAGTTCTCTGCCCGAAGGCAGGTCCATTTATTTTATGCCACCCGGGGATGCGATGAGTGAGGTGGTTTCCCGTTGCCTTCCTCACAGACAACTGTACGTGAGCAACTTGTCCAAGGTCGCTACGCATTGGTTTGAGGTAGATTCGAACCTGCAAACCTCCGGTTACAAGGCACAGAACATACCGCTACGCCACTGCGTCACACTATATGACTAGTATTTATTACCATATTACTGCTGTTGTGCTTTGCTTCAGGTGCAAACTGATGACCAAGGAGCTGAATAGTATGTAATGTAATCTAATAAAAAAGCTTTTCTAATCTAGTGTACAAGTAATGTAATACATTGTGATTTTCTGTAGTGCTTATGTCATCCATTGGATGTTTTTAGAGTTTAGTTAAGAAGACTTTGTTGTTTGTATATGACCATCACTTGATGTAAGTCAATATCACTACTAGATTTAACTGAAACAACTATTTTGAGCATAATTAACTTATAACCAGGGCTGTAGTCGAGGGTATACGCGGGTATACAGCGTGTACTCACCTCTAGAGACCATATACTCACCTCACAAAATGTTTGTACTCATCTCCAAGTAGTTTCGGAAAACTAACCATTAGCGTATACGCACCTCTAATTAATTTCGGAAAACTAACCGGTAGCGTATACTCACCTCTAATTTTACCACTACAGCCCTGCTTATAACGTATTGTAAATTTGCAGCATTGCCACACTAGACCAATGCGTTCGATACTTTCTTCGGTCTACAGGTAATTTAACTGTCCATTCACTCCAAAAATTTTATTTAACGTTTTTTTTTCAATGACCGTAGCTGTCAGGTATTTATTTATTGATGTAAATAATATTTAGTCCTTTCTGCATGTTTACTCATAGTATTTATTTTGCTTTTAATTTGCATATTTAGTAATTATTTACTATTTGTATACTGTAATGTATTTGTATTGCATTATTTTTATTAATTTCTGGTAGTTGAAACAGACATTAGACATTTATACGATCATCATTAATGTACTGCACATCTGTGTGTGGTTCAAAGGTAGATCAGCACATAACAATAGCACATAACAACAGCACATAACAATAGCACATAACAATAGCACAGCATTCGGACAAGTTTTACAAATCAGCTATGAGGTTAAACACAATTCTGAGAGAGTGTAAAAGTTGGTGTTATAGTATTTGATGTAATTTTCATTCAACACCAGGATGTAGTGTGGTTGAGGCTCTTGAGGCAGCAACTCTTCATCCTGCTCAGCTTCTTGGCATCACCAGTAACAAGGGGACTCTGGACTTTGGCACCGATGCCGACTTCATACTGCTGGATGATGAACTCAATGTTAGAGCTACATACATTGCAGGAGAGCAAGTGTGGAAGGACCCCTCAACTGTACTGGATGTCCAACATGTTGCACGAAATACATAATAACAATGACGTGAACTGTGAAATCTGATTGGCTGAAAATTTAACTCCTACACGAATATGTGACACATTTAAGACTCATGTTACTAAGTTTTGATTACCGAGAGGTGGATATATGCTGCCAGGAAATTCTGTGATGCCCAAAAATGAACAATGTTTTGTAAATATTTAAAAATAAACAACAATCTGTGTTTTAAAAGTCCTATATTTTGCCATTTATATTTATGGATAATGGATTATTATTATTAATGGTGTGCATTTATTAAACACCATTATTGACAAAACAAGCATCAGTCAATGGTGCTGAGCAATTGTGAGTGAAAAACTTGGTCAAACTCCCTACACAGTAACTGTCTCGGGGAGGCTCGAACCCGTACTCTCAGTACTATAAGGTGAGCGCTGTAACTAATAGACAAATGTGCCCATGATACCTGTCTCTGGAAATGTGTTTTTACTGGTTTAAATTACATTCTGAATTTGAATCAAGAAATAAAGTTGTCCATTCAGGAGCAGGCTTCTTTGTGATTGCCCAGTTCTTATGGGTTGACTTTCTACTTGGACTTCACACATGTTCTTTATGCCCCACTATTTTTGTCACCATAAAAATTTACTGGCTTCATTCCTATTCTGAAGTACTGTTGAATATATTTCTGATTATTTCCTAAATTATCAACTTGTTTAACAGTACACATGGTCTTCAGTGATCTGTAGTTGAAGAAGATTGCAGATATTAGAACCAAACTTTATTTCAAGATAACTTGCATTTCATTTGGGAGCTTAATACATCCACTCCCTCCTGTTTGCTTCAAATTAAAGCAATCTTCCAAAAAGCCTTACCCTGACTTCTCTTCCTGCCCTTACCTATAATTATACTAGCCTCTGTTCATGCCCTCACCTTCTTTAGCAGTGCAATTCTGTACATGATCAAACCACTGCCAAACACTGCATGGCTCGACTTGGTTGCTTTATCACTCACCATGTGTGGCACAGTGGCTGACTGGTTAGAGTGTTCAGCCTGTAATGCAGAGAGTATGGGTCATGCCTCACCTGAGGCAGTTACTGCGTAGGGACCTTGAGCAAGTCTTTACGCACAAGTACTTGGTGCCATCGAATGTTGTCGTATGGTCTGGTGCACTTCTGAACTATGGCAGGAGGGCAATATCAAATACAGTTGTATTGTATTGTATTATCAATTCTGACTTGATTGAGTACAAGTGGTGTGTGGCTGGTACTCTACATGTGTTTATCATCTCTTGTGCTGAAAAAAACTGCGCCTGCGTTAATTTATGATCCACAAGCCGGCAATGTTCATACTTTGCAATATTCAGTTAGCTTACACAGAGACACAGATACTGGATACCAAACAAAGAACCAAATGTTTTATGCAGACATAAAAGAAACCACATTTGCTTCGTTCTAGTTGCTTCCCAATCTACCAGAAGAAGTTGTTTCAGGTCTTTATATAATCAGTATGCTAATATACATAATATTCGTGATGCTGGTAATCCTTGAGTTTTAAATGCATTTTCATTAGATGTGCTTTCCTCCCTTTCCTGAGAACATATCAATCAGATTCTGGTTGAAGCTGGAGATCATCGTGGAAACCTTCTTGGAGGTTTCGTGGAAATCGGTCTCTCGCGTCTTGGCTGCAATGACTTTAAATCAGAGTCAAGAAAAAGTCCCGATCACAAATAATCAATGAACATCATGAATGAATTTCACCAGAAGTTATTTATAGAGTGCCAGTATCAAAGTTGTAACAAAGTGGCCTCATAAAGGGCAACCTAAAATTTCCATACTCTGCATTACAAGTCAGCACTCAGCTAGTAAATCACTCTGTTAAATTGTAATTGTAATCACATTTATATAGCACCAATTCAAACAGAAACTCATTGGAGACGCTTCCAGCACTGGCAACACAAACCACAATAAAACAGAAGAGGCACTTATAGAAAGAACCAGAGAAAGGCATAGAAGCTCATTTGCAGGTTGCTAAGCAACTTATTCCAGAAAGAGGAAAAATGCAGCAAACTTTTGTGCTGGACTATGGAGTTCAGGCCAGCGGAACCTTGCCGAGCAGAACAAAGAAACCAAAGATGGAGGAGACGCAGATGCTTATCTCCTTAGGATACGATATGGTGAAGCCTGTAAGACAATACCTCTGAGCTCTATTATCTTAAAATCAATGATGAATCATTACTTGATATATCTTTGATCCACAACATATGCCAAGCCATAGCAAAGCTGCTCACAGTTTATCTTTGAGTAGTTTATCTCTAATAACATCTGTAGAAATTTACATGTTCCATGGAGTTCATGGTGATACAGTAACACAGTGCATTGATGCATATGTATATATCATGTTAGTGATGCATATATGTATATCTATATGATTATGTATGTATATGTATATCTATGCAAATCTTGCATTACATTACAACCCCATATGGATGTATAAACAAGTACTTATATGTACCCTTAACTTTATCTTTTACTACAACCATTGCTTTACATGTATGATTCATTAAATTACATTACACATATGGCACTCCAACACAATCTAGCAAACACATGTATGCATTTAAAAATGGTGTTTTAGGAACCCCACAAAGGTGATGGTCAAATATTTGCACTGATAGCGATAAGGATACACTCTTTGACAACAAAGTTGTTCTGCTCCTGACTTTTCCACTTGCATTCCAAGTGATACAGCTGAAACGCATTTACAACAACAAATCAGCTACTGTCGCTACAAGCATGAAATTGTTAACAATGTCTTAAGTTAAAAGGTAAAGCAGTTTCCATCTAAGCTTGTGTGGGAACACAGCTGATTTGTGACACTACATATATATTTATATATGCTGAATGCAATAGTATTTTGTACTATATATATTCATCCTCAGGAGTAACCCACCTGTTTGTAAGTTTCATTGTCATCCAGCTGCGCTTTCTTTGTCTTGTACTGTTCATTCAACTGTTCTACCAAACTTTTAACCGTATCTCTTCGTTTATGAAGAAGAGTCTTGTCCTCAGTCAGTTTCTAAACAAAGCAACTCGTTTATTATTCACATTTGCTAAACAAAGGACTAGCTTATTGTTATTACTTTCACAAATTTTTCACATTAATTTTACCTTCTAAGTGGCAGATTTATTTCTGTCTAGAATACAAGCAGTTACCAGTAGTTATTAATTATATCATACAATATTACAGCTAATTAGAACAGCTAACACGGAATTTGTAGGTTCAAATCTCCCAATGATGATCACTATTAGTCAGAAGTGGGGCGTGGTGGCTCAGTGGTAAGTTCGGCGCCTTGTGACCGGAGGGTTGCAGGTTCGAATCCGACTCTAGCCGCTGCGTACGGACCTTGGGCAAGTCCTTCACTCGCAATTGCTCGTGGCGCTTGGGCGTGAAAATTCCGGCACAGTATCAAATGCTGTAGTCGGGAGCGCCTTTGAGTAGTAGTTGACTTCGAGAGGCGCTACAGAAATATCCGGAATAAATAAATAAATTAATGCACAAATGAATAGCAACAATAGTTTGATGCTTTGTCATTAGAAAGTGACACTATGTAACTATTACTAATACCACTCAGAAATTTACATACCATCCTAAGGTAATTAACAGATCCACTCAAATGGGCGATGAGAACAAAAGCAACAAATTAACGTTGTTGTGAGAATGTGGAATCATCCATTTATATATTTCATCAGAACTATAATTAACATAATGTCGAACTGAGTGCAATTGAAGGTAAGCTTACATATATCATTTCATTTGATATATGAAAGTGCACACTCATTTCTGCACATACAGTAAAAGTAACTTGGTCAATCACTGAAAAAACCAACAAAAGTACATCCCTGTACCTCCATGGTTACGATTCAGTAGCCAATCTGAAATCTCAATGATAAGTCACTGGGACATACCTTGCCCACAACAATTAAAACATTCCAAAGATATTTGCAAAATTTATCAAAACATTTTAATGAAATGTCATAGGTGATGGATAAGTTCAGCATAAGATTTGGAATAAATTGTGTCAGATATATTATTTCTGAAAGTGACCTATTTACCTAACTGGCCTAACCTTAATGGATGAATGACCTGACCTGTTTTTTCATTTCTGCTTCTGCCTTGAGCTTATCAAGGTCAGAGTAAACCTGAATTTCCTGCTCCATCTTTCCAATCTTCTCTGGAAGTGTCTGTTTCTCCTCGAAAAGCTTTGTCTCCATTTTCTCAATCTTCTGAAGATCCTCAGCAACTTTGGATTTCTCTGTTTAACAAAGAATTATATAAAGTAAGACGTTTGACGCTAGATGCTAAAGTAAGATGCTCCTGGAACAAGCTGTCTAACAACCTGCGACATGCTTCTCAGAGACTCTTTGCCTCTTTTCCGCAAACACTTGAAGACCATTTTGTTCAATAGTGGTTTCACTGTGTTAGGCCGAGAGCACCTCTCATGAGCCTCTCTTGAAGTGGTGCTATATAAATCAGCAATTACCACTACCACTACCATTACCAAGATGATTAACACAAAATATTACTGAACTCATTAATCAAAGTTATACAAAATAAGAAATAAAAAGTGTATCTACGTGCCTGTGTATCTATCTCGGTTTTCAAACAAAGATGAAGTCTAGTAAGCACACCAACTGATCGATCAACAGACAGATTAGTTTTCCAATATAGTGATTTGCCTGCTGAAGACTTTCCTACCTGAATTCAACCCCGTCGCAGTTGCTTGTGCTTTTTCCATTTCTTTCTCTTTGAAAGAGAGGTCATCTTTCAAATTGTCCAGCTGCTGTGGTGTGGGCATCTGGCCTGATCTAGACATGTCCTGTCAGACAAACATCTGATTTTACGATATGTACCAGACAATAACAGTTCTGTAATGCACGCACAGTACTGTAATGCAGCAGAACATTTTACAGTATACCAGAAACTCGTTAGAACCTTGTCTTCGGCAGCCATATCAAGATCCGCCTTGATCCACCATTGTTAACAATTTCATGCTTGTAGCGACAGTACTTGATTTGTCATGTTATAATGAGTTTATTTGCTACAGGGGTATTGATTCTGATATCCAGAAACCCAAACATGTTGTATCAAAATTGTATTATAATCAAGCACGCCATAATGAGTTCCTGTGTAGCTTCAGACCCTCTCAAAACACTCATAATGTTCATTACAACATAGAAAAATTATACAGAAGGCAACTGACAAGACTCAACACAGCCAACAAGACAGTTGCAGGTAAGGTAAGAAGGTAAGAATTTTAAACTGGATGCACTGATGGACAGGCAGCCAGTGAAGGGAGTCCCGAATGATATAAGCGCAAACCTCAGGATGCCACCTACAAGACGGGTGGCATTAAGGATAGAGTGAAGCTTCAAGACATTAAAAGAGAAAATGCCAATGTAAGCGACGTTACCAAAGTCGACCTTGGTACAGATCAGGACATGGACCAGGGTATTAATCGCATGAGAGGAAAGCAACTGGCGGATACTGCGGAGTTGACGTAAGTGGTAAAGGCATGAAAGGGGGAAGTTGTTTACGTGGTCAGTCAAAGAAAGGACTGGATCCAAGACGAATCTGAGGTCACGACCCGAAGTAGAGAAATGGACATCAGGGAACCTGAGGCGGAGGAACTCCATATCCATCTTGGCAAGCTGAACATGGCCGCCAAGCCAAATGCACCGAGTCTTGTCTGAATTGAGGCAAAGCCGATCTGAGGACACCCAGCAACCCAGAGCCGAGATGGCCTCCAGAATCCGTCTGACCATCACGGTGGTTATAAACTAAATACCAACTTATTAAAGTTAAAGAGTAAGTAATTTAGGAATGTAAACTGCAACATACCCGGCTAATGGCTTCAAGTTTACGGACTACCTCATCTTGAAGCTGTTTGATTCTTTCCTGCCAAAATATACAGAAGGATTACTGTTACAACTTTTATCTATGGAATAAACTGAAACATGTTTAAAAATTACACAATGTCCATGTCATTACCGGCACTTTTATTACTACATTTATTGTTGCTATTTTGTCACCATCATCAACATCGACATCTTGATTTTCATCATCAAAATTGCACTTTGACGCTTCAACATGGTTTATGGTGCACTATTACAATAACACCAACAATTTTTAAAGCTCTGCATTGCATTTAACTTGGAAATCAGAGGCCAAACATTCTAAAAATATCAATTTCGATTCAGCCACACCAATAAACTGTACTTACAGCTTCCTTTGCTTTGTTCTCTTCAAACGAATTCAAAAAATCTGGAATTTTACAAATATCCAAAGTTCAGTGAAACATTTAAGTAAGCAACACAACAACCAAGAAACTTGTAAATATTTCTGCATAATTATGTCATCCATACTGATTTACAATGTCTGCAAATAAGCACTGCTAATGGAATGTAAAATTCATAACCCACACTAATTCATACCAAAATCTAAGCACAGTGTTTGCAGTACAACACAGCCACTGTTTGCAATACAACTGGCATAGGTTGGCATCATAGTCTTTCACTGTAAGGTCAGCATGAATGGTAACTCACAGGTCAGTCACTGCACTACAGAATAGAACAGATTTGGACTGATGCTGGACCTCAATTACAGAAACCTTGGCAAGTTGATATCTAGTCCCAATACAAATGAGCGAGTCTTTTCCATGTATTCATTTTCAAACATTTAGTGCCCTTTAAGAGTCTAAATGCCGAGAATCAAGTTGTAAGTAAGGCAAGTTGAGGTAAGGTAAGTAATGAAGGTGCCTGTTGCATCTCTATTACCACCCTTTCACACATTACAAAAATGTGGCTTTCCTCTGTTTGGGTCTAAGTAAACATGAGTAAACACTCTTCCATTCCTCTGTATATATTTATGTAAACACTCTCCATGAATCTCTCTCTCTATATATATATGTATAATATATATATGTATATATACATAAAGATATATATGTAAACACTCGCCTGCCTTATATATATGTGTGTGTAAACACTTTCCTATGCCTCTGTATATATATACATGTATATATATATATATATGTATATATATATATATATATATATGCAAACACTCAGATGTCTCTGTATATAGTTAAGTAAACAAGAGCACATACCATCCCAGGACTCTTCTTTCTGTTTCAGCTTCTTGTACTGTTGGCTTCTTGTCCCTTTCAATCAAAAACATAGTAATCAATTCTTTCAATTAACATGAAGTAATGCGCACATAAGGCACTGACGTGCTGAATTTTTACCTCTGGAATGACCCCACATTCATCTGGCCATTTTGGTTTTACTAAGCATAACATAACATAAATGAGAATTTGCAAAACGCAACTTCAAGGCAAAACTCATCAGTAGCACTCTCGAACCATCTAGGACAACCCTTGTTGACACAGAATAGACTTCAAGCGCTTGAGGAACAGAGAAGATAGGCTAACTAGCTCAGCTCTAGTTATATGAGGAAGGTTGTTCCAGGCCACAAAACTGACAAAAGCAAAGCCTCTGTGCCGAATTGTAGAGGAACGGGCCTGGGGGACAAGAAGAACACCCTGAACGGCCGAACAAAGGGACCTGCGGCCAAGAACAGAATAGAAAGAAGAGGAGCTAATACATAATGCTGCTGGAGACCTAAAAGTACAGGAACCAAAGAGAATGCATAGGCCCAAACATACCAGCCTGAAAGGAAGGAGCAGATCCAGCTGATCAGGAGTCCCAAGATCCCAAAAGAGGTCTCCAAGCGGAGAGCATTGTAGGAGAACAGAATGATCTATGGTGTCAAAAGAGGCGCTAACATCAAAAAGAGCCAGCAGTATTACCTGTCTTCGATCAGAAGCCCAAAACACATAAGTGAGTAGCATCAGACATCAACAGTAATGTCTTGCACATTACTGATGTCAGTGATGTGTCTTTAGTTATGTTTAGATTCAGTCAGGGCACGTTAGAGGTTCCGGTTACATTGCATTAGAATCAATGTGAAATACTATCTCCAGCTATATTCTTGTAAGCATAAGCAAAAGCCGCATCAGGGAGTCCAGCTTATTTACAGGTGCCATATCACATCAAGTCCACATGAGCCAGATTGTTTGGTTAGTGTTGGGTTAAATTCCAGGAGGTTCTGGGTAGACAACAACATGCTACGGAGGAAATTGTTAGTGACGGTGGTCATGGGATGTTTCAGGATTGGAACCAGGATAGGATAGCTTGAAAAGTTCGTTTTCTGTATTGCGTAAAATGCTGCAGTAGAGAGGGCAAGTAGAGGAGTGTTCACATTGACATTTGAGAAAAGGAGAGCGCAAAAGAAGTGAATAAGAAGGCAAAACTAATGTAATGTGTGATGTGCTCCAGTGTTTATCAACACCACTCAAAAGCGCTGTTTATGTATATTCTCTTGAAACCTTGGTTGTCTTCCAAATCCTGTTCCAGCTGCTGGTTTTCGTCCTGCACCGACTGTAGTCGTTCATTGATTTCCTTTATGCTGCAGCAGAAAATTAGTGCATTATCAGAAGAACATCTGCCTTTTTTGTGTGGGACATTATATTTTCAAATGCCAATCAGCAACTCTTTTACATCAAAAGGTGAGTAATGCATAACGCACTGCAACAACATATTTATCTAGCACATTTTCCAGAATCGCTGAAAAGCAGTGTGAGACGTGTCATAGTTTCCAACAATCTGAAGTCCTTTCACATGTCAAATGTGACCATAGACTCTAAAAACTGGTCAAGCTGGTGGTCCAGCTGGTGAAAATTTTCAAACGTAACAGTGCTGATCAATGAAAACCTCTCTCATTTGGCATTTGATATATTTGATATGCAAAATCAAAGGCAATCTCAGCCAGTGAATTGCTAGGAAGCTATGTGTGAATGCTTGCAGATAAGACCAGCCCACACTAGACAGATAGTATTATATGTATACATCATATAATGACATCATTTAATGCTGCAAAGTAATAATACTACTTCTCTACTTATAATATTACTAAACACTTCAGCATTTTCAGTAATTCCATAGCTACTATTTTTCTGCGTTTTGATACTAATACGCTTATGATGCAGTCTGAATATTTGCATACTGTCGTTCCATCGTCGCAAGTTCTGCATGGTCGTCCTTGACCTGCTTTAGCAGTCGACTGCGTTCCTCGTCGGGGGTCAGCTTTGTTGAAACCTCCTGCATCAACTGATCCCTCTTGTCTTCGAGCTCACGCAGCTGCTCATGCAGTCGCACTTTATAGTAACAAACACACAGAGCATGCTTTAGAATAATATAACCAAAAGTCAGTCCTCACTTCTAAGTGATCATGAGGACTCCTCAAAACATAACAATGTAGTAGAGGACTTTAACTCATGCGCTTTCAGTAGTTTAGAAAACTCTAACTGAACCGTACTATGGCTTGCTCATTAAAAACCAATCCAATTTTACATTAAAAAACTTTCAAAATACAAGTCATGAATGGAACAGTGAGCAAGTCCTTAACACACTGTATCAATCAATGCTTGCATTCATATCAATCACCAATCAGCAGACAGTGGCACCACAAAAACCTAAACTAAGTTACCAAAATTTATATTCTTCATTCCAAGTAGATAACCCTAATAGAGAATGACATAAGACTCCGTGACAATGACCTTCTCAAGTCACTTACCCGCTTCTTGCTTGAAAGGTGATGCTGAAATCTCCTGAAAGAAACACACATTAAAACATTTACTGCAACAATTACACTTAAAATGAGAATTTATAAGAAACGACACCCTAATTGGTGCAGATTGAAACTTCAGCATTGACTAAATGTGTTGACTTTGCATTGATGCCCCTGTTTATGAAACAGGCTAACAGACTTCTATGACATCTGCATTGAACCAATTAGTTTGAGCAAAGGGTAAAGTAATTAAGTAAGTAGGTATATTCTTTATTAACCAATTGCTAATCGTACTTTGGTGTACAGTCATCTAATATAATCGTGTACTTGCATCTTCAAGCTCCGCCCTCTTCAAGTTCAGCCTGTCAATCTCCTGCTGGCCATTTTCCAGTTGTTTCAACAGGTGTTCATTCTGGTCTTTCAGTTCTGCGTACCTCCTTCGCATCTCATCTGGCTGTAAAAGTTCATCATAAACTGTTCATCAGTAATTAAATAATTACTTCATATTGTTGACAACTACCATAACTTTAAATAATGAAGTATTTGCTAAATTTACTAACAGAACTGACCTGTGGTCAATCTTTAACTACTGGTATCTATTTACTAATAGAACTGACCTCTGGTCAATCTTTAACGTTTCTGCCTTTTACTGCAGCAGTTTTCGTAAATTTGATTATAATATAGTGGCTTAAACTGCTATTCCACAATTCATCTCAAAGCCAAATATTTTGAAGGAAAAGTTTTCTAGTTCAAAGTTTAACTTCACCTTATGGCTGCCAAAGCTGTTGATAGCAATCTTACCTCACACTATTTCACTTCCAAGCACAGCAATAAAATAGGAAAGCTCTGAACTGCTTGTTTCAGATTTTAACTTTTAATATTGGAATTGAACAAAGTAACTCTTCAATGGATAAGACTTCTGCTCACATTGGCCTTGATATTCTTAGTAGTATGCATCTTGAATCTGCTACAATGCAACAGAGTAGAGCACAACACTGTTATCACTCACTGGAGCAACAGTCTGTTATCACTCACTGGAGCACCAGCCTGTTATCACTCACCATATCCAATACCATGTTTTCTGCTATGTTGCGTTGTTGTTTCAATTCTCCCTCGAGCTGTCGCACCGTACTTTCAAGCCTACAACACCAACCATTGCTGGGTGTAAAATTACAGAAAAACATAAGCAATTCATACTGAACACTTCAACGACGAGTGTGTACTAAAATGTATGGAAAACTAATCCCTCTCATCATTAAAGGTTAACATCCACATCAGCGACTATCACTGTAATGACAATCATTTCAAATTTTATCATACATATCTTCAAAACTGCCTCATCACTGTCAATCATCATCACTATTGTCATCAACACCATCTTTATTACCACCACCACAATCACCACAACCACCACCACAACCACTTACTGCTGCTTTTGTTCAAAGAGTTTTTCCAGCATAGACGACTCTCGATCATTCTGTGCTTTGTGCTAAAAAGAAAAACAAGCACTGGTACCTTAAGTTTTTATTTTTAATAAAAGCATTAGTTTTTTAAACAAAATCTGTATCAATGCCAACAAAATACATTTCTCAATTTAACAGATCGTGAATCTTACATTAAAATCCAGTAAGACAGATGGTAACTTTTACACTGATTTCTGCGATGAGGGGTATTTGAATTAATCGGTCTTCATTATTAAAGGCTTATTTTGAACAAATATGCTTGCTTACAAGATAAAATAATCTAAAAAAAAACAGATGGAACAGGAAATCATCTTACGTCATTATAATCCATCTGCATGTCACTAATGTTTGCATCCGTATTCATTCGATCAACGAGCTACAAAAATTACACAAAAGAAACTGTCCAAAATGTAAAATGATTACAACGTGTCTGCAAATACTTCACGTAGCCGCTTGGAGCCTTGGACATGAAGATGGGAATCACTTTGCAGTGAAGCAACATAAATCCTGGATAATACCTGACACACCAGCCATTTGAGGCAATGCTGCCTTACCTTACATCTATACCCCTAAGCCGTAATTTTTCTGGTTAACGGCTGGCTTGAGCAAATTTACGGCTGGTTTTTCGGCTAGCCGTAAAAGAGCGTAAACTACCTTTTTCGGCTAGCCGTAAATTTTTACGGCTAGACGAAAAAGGTAGTTTACGCCATTTAAGCGCGTAAACTACCTTTTTCGACTATAAGTGCATCAATCATTAACACAGTAATACAATATACAGTAGGGACTACTTTTAAATTGAGACGGCCATGATTGTGACTGACGTCAGCAATTACCGCTCATTGAACACTAAGTACAAACTAGCAAGCCAGCGTGGAAACTTTATAATCACAACTGTGCGCATGTTCTAGCCGAACTTTTTTCCGGCGGCTAGCCGTGAAATAACTCTCGGCGGTTTTTCGGCTAAGCCGCAAAATGTCCGGCGGTTTTTCGGCTTGCAGAAATTTTTTCGGCTCGGCGGCTAACGGCGGCGGCTTAGGGGTATGCTTACATCCTTTTGATGTACGAGTGCCAACACAATCTGGGAGGTTAAAAAGGGTGTCATGTTGTTGGGTTGCTATGTCAGTATCGGGATTTGCCATTCAACTCAATGCTTTTGAAGTTCTTAAAAGGTACTTTGCAATTTCCAGATACATATGCTGGTTGATCCATGCAAGCACTTCACGTGAAAGTATTTTGCAAGCCATGTAGAACTGTGATAATAAGGAGCTTTTAGAAGCCTGTAAACAAGTCTGTTACATTTACGTACAAAAGCTGCTTTATTCATTAAAATGCTTAAGGCTCAATTCCAATATGGAAGGAAGAATTAATAGTAGGGGATAGAATGAAAACACAGACAGACAATTAAGCAACATATCGTACGAAAATGAAATTAAAAAGGCTAATCTAGCATCCATGTAAACTTTGTCTTCTTTCTTTTTGAATTACACACACTCTTCCAACAGAAGTAACAATGATAAATGTATGTAAATAAATTAATATTAATATTAAATAACCAACATATAAATAAACTAATGAATTGCAGTTGTGTCAGCTTACAGTATTATAATCACCAAGTTCCGCTTGCAGGTCTTTAAGCTCTAGGGCCAAAGCCTCAGCCCTGTGAATAAAAAATAGTAGCAATGATAAATTTTATAAAATCTGATCACATTTTAAAATCCAATAATCATATAAATAATATGTTATATAAAGCAAACTGCAGAGGAATCAACTGACAGCCAAGCTTTTAGAACCATTAAAAATTCAAGTCAAGATGTGAAATTAAGTCTACAGTCGACAGTAGTAAACAATTTGCTCGAAAAACTTCAGTCATTCTGAGCACAAGTGCTGTAGTTACAGCCAAAACTATAGCTCTATCCTACATAATTGTGGGGCGTGGTGGCTCAGTGGTAAGTTCGGCGCCTTGTGACCGGAGGGTTGCAGGTTCGAATCCCACTCTAGCCGCTGCGTACGGACCTTAGGCAAGTCTTTCACTCGCGATTGCTCGTGGCGCTTCGGCGTGAAAACTCCGACACAGTATCAGTGCTGTTGTCGGGAGCGCCTCTGAGTAGTAGTAGACTTGAGGAGGCGTTATAGAAACATCCTAAATAAATAATTAGCTCACATAAGGCAATACAACGTATTACAATTCAATTATATTATTATACGCTGCTGTTAACAGCAGTTCCCGGGACATGGCAGTGATAATGGTAAATACAAATTTATATAGCACCACTTCAAGAGAGACCCATCAGAGGTGCTCCTGACCTAACACAATGAAACCATGATCAAACAAAATGGTCTTCAAGTGTTTGCAGAAAGGAGGCAAAGAGAGGCTGAGCAGCTCATGTCGCAGGTTATTAGGCAGCTTGTTCCAGGATGATCGTCCAACCACAGTAAAACATGACCTTCAGTATAGCTGTCCCTGGGATTTGTAAAAAAATGTGTAGCAGTGTCTGTAAGGCAATGGCCAATGTATATACATGTAGCAAATATTATATCATTAAAACCGTTTTGCTTACAACATGGTCACCTATGCGGCAGCATAAGTTTTTAGGTTCTGAAGGACAGGAAATTTAACTGATGACAGGTTAAACTACTGCGCGATCAATTAACAACGAAATTATCGCTGACTTATAAATGGTAAAAAAAATCAGGATTGAGATACCTCTTTTCGTAATTTACATATGTTGACTGGTCTTGAACAAGTCCTTCAGTTTCGGACTTCAGTCGACCAATCTCTGATGTCAACTCATTTATTTTGGTCCTAAACGAATTAACAAACAAAAATATCAGTAAAGTGAGCCTAACAAACAGTCAAACACAGTCGTCATCCTAGTCATCTCAGTCATCTTAGTTAGTAAATTATCATAAAAAATTCCTTTGATCTCTCTAGTAGTTAGGACAGTGTCAACCATCTATCTCAAGTCTGTTTACAGCACATGAAGGATTTTGAAAACAACAAAATGAGTATTGCTGGAAAAAAACAGAAAAATAATATTACATGTTTGAATGGAACAGAATTATATTCACCTGAGGATGCCGATGAAATATGTTTTGTCTTGAACCAGACGCTGTCCTAAAAGAAAAATATCGACAAGACATTCACAACAGTTTGTACCAATACACAACCAATGTTTGTACCAATACACAACCACGCCCGTGGCTCAGTGGTAAGTTCGGCGCCTTGTGACCGGAGGGTTGCAGGTTCGAATCCCACTCTAGCCGCTGCGTACGGACCTTGGGCAAGTCCTTCACTCGCAATTGCTCGTGGCACTTCAGCGTGAAAATTCCGGCACAGTATCAAATGCTGTAGTCGGGAGCGCCTCTGAGTAGTAGTTGACTTTGAGAGGCGCTATAGAAATATCTGGAATAAATAAATAAAAATAAAAGAAGTTGCTGCGTCTCACCTCATTCCGCAAGGAACTGTAGTTTTACTCTAATACCCACTCCGCTTTGATAATCAATTAATAGAAAACAGTAATTCATATTTCAGGATGGCAGTTAGTTTTATAATGAACCTCATTACTCCATACACCCTTGTACAAAGACTGAAAAGTCAGAGGAACATGACAAGGAGCAAAATCCTGACCTCCTCTGGCTCCAGCTGTCTTTGGTCCTCCAAGACCTTGCTGAGTGACTGGTCTATCAGCAACCTGAAGCTGAGAACTCAGGGCTAAAAGACGATGAACAGACAATAATCATAAACAACATCAACAAACACTTTAAGTACTCATCACTACCATCATCATATCAATAATTATATCAGAAGGTACAGCTTTCATTATTTCTTTCTTAACAGCAGCTTAAAATGGAAACGTACGCACACTAGAAGAGTAGACAAAGTAAGAAAGGAAAGCATGGTTGAAACAGTGAATGCAAGAGAAAATGAAAGATCAAAGCTAAAAACGACAGAATCAGTAAATTATTGAATACAAATATGAATGAACAAATGAATTAGCAACAAATAAAACAGGAAATATTTAGCAGGATAAACCAAATTTGTGTAACACGGTGGCTGATTGGTTCAGCACTCACCCCGCAACACCAAGTGCAGGTTAGGGTCATCCCATGAGATCATCAATGTATTGAGAATGTTAACAGGTTCTCAATGTAACATTTTGTACCATCATAGTTCCAGTCATAATCTTCACATTGTACAGTGCACAAAGAAAGATATATCACAGGAACCAGCTTATTCATAGATGTTCAGTCAAAATAAATTTTGTACAGGTTCAGTTCTAGGTCGAAATCCAAGGCTCAGGCTAGTAGACAGTAAGACAACTGCAAAGTCTGGTGTTTAGAACTGGAGTTGCAAGATGATTAACGGGAACAAAAGGAATCAGGATAGAATTTCAATATATACTGTGTCAACACTAATATAAAAAGCTCAGTGTTAAACGAGATTTTCGTTTTAAATCTGACTTGTTAGCAAGGAAAAAGTATAACTTTATCTTACCTACACCACCCCCAGCTGCACCTCCACCTCGAGTCCCTGGTCTTCCTGTCCCTGGGGCCTAAAAAAACAAATTACCACCCTCTGAAATATGATGCATTATCATAACTACTATTATTTAAATACTGCCATATAAAAAAAACAGTTATTTAAGCAATATTTATCAGCACCATCACCGAGATCAAACTGCCTGGAGAAAGGCTGAAGGTTCAGAAACCCAATAACACAAAACTATTCTTGAATTTGCTCCTCAAATTATGCCAGTTAGACAACTCAAACTTTCTATTTACTTTGCTAATGTGTGCAAGGTCATAAAATCTGAATTTCAGGTACGAGACAAACATGCACTAATAACTTGTCCGTGGTCATTACAGAGTAGCCTCGAACCCACAATTGTTAAGTTACAGACCTAGTACACTACTGAATAGATCGTCCTTCCAGATACAGCATAGACCATCGTGCCAGGCACACACACAGAATGCATTAAATGAGTAATAAAAGATCGAGGACGAGAAAAGGCAGTGTCTCTCTCTCTCTCTCTCTCTCTCTCTCTCTCTCTTTTTCTCTCTCTCCCTCCCTCCCTCCCCTCCCACCCCTCCCCTCCTGTCCCCTCCTCCCTCTGTCTGTCTGTCTGTCTGTCTGTCTGTCTGTCTGTCTGTCTGTCTGTCTGTCTGTCTGTCTCTCTAATTTTCCACAGTAACCAGCCACAGAGGTTAAGAGAAGTAATGTTTTGGTAAAACTTACAGCACCCGTTGTAAGGCGTGTTGCCGTCCCATGAGCCACAGGAGCTGGCAGAACAGAAGACGTTTATAAAAACATTAGTAATTAAAGTTTAATTCGTAATTATAGTCATAAACTCAGTTTCTAAAGTGCTACTCTAAAGCTAAGCACAGGGCACCAACTTATTCACGAGCACTCTGCTGTGTCAGAGGGGTTGCCCAGAGATTGATGTCCAGTGGAGATCTGAGTCCGGTGCCAGAGAGACCATAAGAGGAGGCAGAGTAGCTGCTAAGTGGATTGGTTGGAGAACTTGAGGTGAGTAGCGACTGGGAATGGGAGAAGGTGAGATAGGAGGAGGATTGCGTAGAGCATAGTGGCTGGATGGTGAAGAGTTCATGTTACCAAGTGACACATTTAATCATAATTTATAATAACTAAATGCATAACTTTAACAACATCACAGTTTCCATGTGTGCTATTATATTTTATTTATTTATTAATTTATTCATGCCTTGACTCACTCAATCATTAAATATTTTCTTGTCATAAAACAGTTACTGGTTAAAAGATGTTCTTGTGTGACGAGTTTCTATGAATATGTGTAAAGTTAAACTGTTACTTTATTCATACTTTTAGTTTGGTCTCTATACAAAATTTACCTCACACATGTATCTATATAATTATAAAGATAAAAGTATCGTGGGAATCGTATCATATCGTATCGTATCTAGTAATTTATAAGGCGCTTCTCGCAGTATAAACTATTCAGAGGCGCCCTCAGTGCATGAGCCCCGTGGAAACAGAACGTCTTGAGCAAGCGAGTAGATGCTGGGGAGATTCCCATCATGAGTTTTGTTCGTAGTCGAGAGGGAAGACCATTCCAGGCAGAGGGACCTGTGACAGTAAAAGCTCGACATTGGGCCAGAGTGGTCCTACTACGAGGGACAAAGATATCAAGACAGCCAGTAGAGCGCAAAGGACGAGCTGAAGTTGCAGAGAGAGGTTGCTGCATAAGGTCAGAGAGGTATTTAGGGGCAAGCCGTCGCTGGGATTTGGAAACCAGATGGAGGATCTTATACTGGATACGCGAAGTGATCAGGAGCCAGTGTATGACTTCAGTCATCCATGTGGAGATATGAGCAAAGCGAGGAAGACGTGCTATGAGCCTAGCAGCAACATTTAAGACTGATTGGAGGGGGGAGAGGCGTAGTATGAGGAGACCGAGGAGGAACGAGTTACAGTAGTCAACCCAAGAGCAAATGAATGCATGCACAATGGAGGTAAAGACAGTAGGTACAGTGGATCGCCTGACAGCTCTCAGTCATCTCAGTTGGAAGAAGAAGGAGCGAGGGAATGGGAGCTAAGTAGTTAAAAGTGCTCAGCTTGTAATGCATAAGTCCCTACGACAGTTACTGTATACGGACCTCGGGAAAGTCTTTCACTCACAATTGCTTTGCACCTCAGAATCAGATTTACTGGCATTGTGTACATAATAAATGCAATATAATAATAACAATAATAATAATAATAATAATAATAATAATAATAATAATAATAATAACAATAATAATAATATCGCACCTGCACTTCCTTTCGTCATCGGTCGAGCAGCACTTCCAGGACGTGCACTCCTTGAAAAGGTAAAATATGAAAGCATCAGTGTAGTCCTCAGGTTTATACAGTTTGATCTTAAAACATTTGAGCTATTAAAATAGTCATAGATAAGTGAAAGATTTCCAAGCCGACAATGACTACGAATTTAATGTACCATTAACAATTAAATCTACACAAGTAATCGCATTTCTGTTCTCAAAATTATGCTTGGTTAAGCCGAAATAAAGTCGATAACTTCGTATCGTGAAAGCATGGAATACATCATTCTTCCTCTGTAACCCAATTAGCTAAGTCGGACAAATGAGACGACATATGACTTAAACAAGCATTGAACTGAAAATTTCCCAATCCTTCTCAGACTCACAAAGACGTTTTATAAGTACCATAAAATCCATCACTATGCAAGAGTTAGCAGTTTTTCTGAACGCTGATTCAGATTTAGAAGAATGTCTGAAGAATGTCTTGCTGGTGATAACAAATTATAAATAGCAGAGCCGTTTAAGATCGTTCCGTGTGCTACACCCCAAGCTGTTGTCACATTTATTTTGAACAAGTAAATTACGACAAAATACTCACATAATTGTAATAAATATCCCAAATATCTAATAAAATAAAAAGTCTGCTCTTATCAAACTTCACGCAACAGAAATATTTCGTTGTCAATGCAAACAAATTTCGGAATTCGTCCCAGGGAGTTCTGGGGAAATGTTGCTAGACTTGCACGACCTGCATAGCCAGCAATACAAGCCCAATCCACAAATGCTAGCAGTGATGAAGTTAATAAAAAAAAAACGTCAATCTGTCGAATAAAACAAAATAAATAATTCGGAAATATGTGACTTAATTACACGAAGGTGAGGGATGGTATAAAGATCAACAGTACAAACAGAAATAGACATGGCAAGCCTAGCTACTTTGCAAAGCAAAAGCAAAATCTAGGACTTACGGGCACTATAGTTTTTCCTTCATAGCCACTTTCAGTTTTGGTCAGACATTTGGTTCCGTAAGGAACAATGCGGGTCTCTTGTGGACCCCAAAACAGGGTTGCCTTTGGTGCGCCTAGTTACTGAACCATCAACTTAAAAGTCGGGAGTTCCAATGCCAAGGACAGAACAGTCACGGAAATAATTAGGGCCTATGTTTCAGGATATTTATAGCCTATATGTTTCATTAGTAGGCCTATATCACTAATTGGAGTTTTGGCTACAATTATAAATAGCGATGTGAATTTATAGGACGATGTGTTACCAAAATTTAATTTGGGAATGAATCGAGTCAATCGACGTCATTGATGGCAGACAGTAGGCCTACTGTCATAATAGTTAAGGCCTGTATAGCCTACTGTATAGGCTAGCCTACTTGTATAGTTTATTTTAGCTATTCTGTTATTTCTGTTGACTTCGTTAAATGTCGGTCGAGTTTGTAATTACAAGATTAGTAAAACCAGTTATAAATGAATTGCAGCTGAAACAAGCGATAGCCTATTCTCACATTTCCTCTAGCGAATGTGTCTCGAGCCCATCCAGTTTCAAACGCACGTCATCGCCATGCGAGATGGAGCCAGCAATCCGCCCAATTTAACGTGTTTACGCATAAGCATTGTCATCAATGTGCGCATTAATCTGCACTGCGCCACAGATGCACGACGAATCAGCAGTTTGCTTTCCCTGTAGATATTTGGCGTCATTGCTAATACAGGCGCATGAACACAGCTCGGGATGTCCGATTTTGCTTTATTGCAGACTAGAATCTTTGAGGCGACTTTAAACCGGGAGGACAGACAGAGAGAGAGCTCTGCCATTCCTAGCATTTTTGGTTAGGTCCCTTGGCCTTTCGACCTAAAGCAGACTCATAAAAAACGATTTTAACGTTTATTTGCATTTTAATAGCTACAGAGTAGATTTATAGTTTGAAGCAATTTCAAATCCTAATTCAGCATGTCCTAAAAGACAACAGTGACATAATTACTAGGCCTATACAGTAGACCTGTATAAAACGTTAAACGGAAGCTTATATGATTCGGTCTACAGCGTAGGCCCTATGATTCGGTCTACATGTGTATGACGCCGAAAAATGATAAAACCAGCAAAGAAAAACTCAATCGCAAAAGAACCAGTTAGCCTAACTAAACACGTCAGTGATAAATATTTAAAAGGCACATTAAAAACTAGATGCAGCTGGGAATAAAACCCCAGACTGCACTCCAGCTAAATAAATAACACGCAGGCAGAACTTCGTTATGACAGACAAAGGGGAAGGGGCCTTATTTAGGCTTACGTCCGCGAACAATAGGCCCACCCTTAGGCTTTGCAGCTTTAACCGCCGTTGCGGGTCTCTTGATCATCTGCACGGGCCTCTTTTTGTTGTAAATCGCTTCTTCGGTTTCTATAGCGTCTACTTTATCGGCAACGTTCTTCTGGAACGGCATGAGGAAGTCGTCGAAGTCGACCATCCAGCCGTACTGCTCTCGGCGCCTCTGCCTCGCCTCGATCAGCTCCTCCGTCGACTGGAGCTTAGTCCAGACCTGGCGCGGGGTGTAGGTGACGTCGTCGTCGAGTGGGTAGCCACGGACGAGGGATGTGGCCGGCTCCAGCAGAGATGGACGATGCCTCAGAGGCACCGTGTCGTCCTCATCCTCGCGGTCCGTCTCAGCGCCACCACTCTGTCAGGTAGAGTCAGGTAAGTTAACGTAAACAGAGCTCGGGTACAATAAAAATTAGGGTTAGGAAAGGTGTAGATCAAGGTAAGACCAGTTTTGATAAACTAAGCAAAGTAAGGTAAAGTAAGGCAGAGTAATTTAAGCTCAGTTAAAACAAGGCAAGGTAAAGTACGTAAAAAGACACAATATGGTATGCAGGATAAAGTAAGGTAATTAGGCAGTGGCTGATCTACTATGAAACTATAATGAAGCTGAAGCTTCAGGGCGCCCGGCTCCAGTGCCCAAAAGCAACCCAGACTGTAGTGAACAATTTGTCTATTTGCGAAGAGGCTCCCATAACAGTATGTAGGTCCGCCTCTGCAGGCCCGCCGAGAGGGAGGGACAGGGGGGCAAATGCCCAGGGGCCCGGCGATTTTCCGGCGATTTTTAGGGGCTCGGGCCAGGCCCGCAATCAACTTTTCTCATTAAGCCTAATGAGAGTTTAGGGGCCCGTGACTGCTCTGCCTCTGGGCCCGTGACTGTTCTGCCTAGGGGACCGGAATTTCTGTCGGTGGCCCTGCGCCTCTGAGGTAAGGTAAGGCAAGATAAGTGACTGTAGCGAGGTCTTGTTTAAGGGCAAGTTACATTTCGTGAACGAAACCGTAAAGTCAAGGTGTCTCGAATGCATGAATGTGAGAGCTCGTCCATTCATCCAGTCATCCATTCATTCATTCATTCGTTCATTAAGTAACGAGTATGCGTATACCTGCAGTGCAAGTACTTCCGGTGGAACTGTCAGGACGATTGGTTTCGGCTTTTCCTTCTTCGTCGAGCGTGGCTTGTTTCGGTTCTCTTTGACTGGCGGAAGACTATCCTGTTTCCGTTGCACCGCCGAAAATACCGCGTAGTCACCGAAACAGGCGGCCAGCTCCAACTGACTCAGCGCTGAATCCACACATATCCGGCGAATAAATTCAAAGAACACCTTATACAGCAAGTCAAAGACCTCTGTCAAACTACACGATCTATAGGCCTAGTAGAGCCTTCCAAGCATAGACTTGAGCATCGGTCTTGCAAACACCTGAGAGGGAAAGCAGAAGCTTAAGTTGTCTGAAGTGTTACTTTATTTAATCTCCAATTTTCTAAAGCGCCACTGTAAAGCTGAGCGCAAAGCACCAGCTTATTCACGAGCAATCTAATTTAGAGCAATCTAAGCATTAACAGGAGATTATCTACATTTTTTATACGTATCCGGAGTTAAGGTTCTTAACTTATCCATGCCTTATCCAACATCCCTACTTTGGCTAGCCAAAATTGTTAGAAGTAGGCCTACGTTGAGTAATATGCTGATCGCATCACACCCACTGCAGATAAAAGTAAATATTAAATCAACAAATTTCCGTATAATTTGATGCAGTATTATCGACTATATAGAGTAAAATGCTATACTTGTAATACCGCCGTCTATGTTTTAATGCACAAGACTGTGGCGCGACAATCCAGTCTTCAGAGGGCTGATCAAAACTATTACTCACCAGCTCGATCTTCGACCCGGACGTCGGCTCCTCTGTCGATCATCAGCTGGACAACATCCGGACTGCAGCTCTCGATGGCCTTCATAATGGGAGTGGCCTGGTTGAGCGAGGGTACGTTGATCTTGGCGCCACGGTCCAACAGGTACTCAACGACGTTACGCTTCCCTGAGTGACAGGCCAGATGCAACGGAGTCCACAGGAAGTTGTCCTTCTGGTTCACTATGGCCCTTCATCGATCATCGACAATAAACAATCGTTATCAGTGATCGATAGCAATACATCACATGTATCATCTATGATTCTATATCACGTATATAGAGAGGCATATCTATGATTCTATATATATATATATATATATATATACATATATATATATATATATATATATATATATATATTCGAATGTTGACAGCAATAAGGTGAAACTGAAATTAGATTACTATAATAAGATGAAGAACAGAAGACGAGTTAGAAGAATGATAGGTAAAGGATATATATAGTCACTAGTTTAGGGCTCCATAGGAGGACATGGGGGATAAAGTAGGTAAGTTGGTAGATGACCCCCATCTTCCTATAGTGGAACGTAGAAGAGGCGCTCGTTTCCCTGTCTTCGACCCTTGAGCCGGCAATGGTCACATGGTCCTGGGTTTGTCGTTTACCTCCCATCTTACGCCAGCACCGAGCCTACTACTGGTCAGCGTTGAAGACAACTTATTTTAAGGGGTTACACATTATTTCGCTCAGTAGGTTCAAACCCACAATCGTCGAATTACAGGCCAAGCTTGCCACCGATAGACAGCCGTGTTGCACTGACATTGATATAATTGAATCTGTAATTGACACATGTAAGAAATAGGCATCGATGATCCAGTTATGGCCTCAGAAACTATCAGAGATGGCACGAGCCGCACGATTAGGTAAATTGCTAATCAATTAGAATCTAATCGATTTGTAACCCATCTCTAGAAACTATCCCTTGCATCAAGGTACAGATGCCCGTCTTAACATTCTTCCGTTGTGGCGGAAATAAGTGTACTCGTTAAGCTCCTGCCCCATGTATACTTTCCTGCCACGGTACCATGACCCACTGCACACGGGCACTTAAATGGCGTGGCACTCATTCAAACGGGCGGCGGCGGTGGTGAAGGATCTGACCCGATCAAACCGTTGCAAAATGAGCTGGGTCGAGGTCACATGGTCATTATAGAAAAAGGTGTGCATTACATATACTTAAAACCACAACCTGCGCTCTGTTGCTACTTACCCGCTTTCAACGAGTAATCTGACCATGTCGAGGTTTCCCATGGCAGCGGCCACAGCCAGCGGTGACTTATAGAAGCGATCGGGAACGGTTGCCTGGATCCTGCTGGCCTCAATCGCCCTCGTCAGGGTATCTCGGTCCTCGTGCCTTACGGCGTCGTTCATCTGCACCCCAGGGGCCATCATTCGATCCATATACCAGGCCGAGTCGTCCTCCAGTGGGTGCTCTGGCGTATGGTCCCGGTTGAAGCGCAAATGGTCCGTGAACGGGATGTGGCGTGGGACATAGGTCTTTGGTCTGCGAAGCTGAGGAAGTAGACAGATGGGAATCGTTGTCTTTTCCTTCTTGTCCTTCTTCTTCTTTTCTTTCTTCCGCTTCGGTTCGAAGGAAGTCAACAGGAACTTCTTCGGGACGTACTTCTTTCCCATCAGGAAAGTGACGTAGTCGATTTCTTTGTTCTTCGTGTGCTGTTCCAGAAGATTCGCCCACTCTTCGTCCTCCTCCTGGACTGGAACTGGAACAGGAGCGCCGAATGACTTTAACACGTCGTCGAAATCGAGCAGCGGCACGGTACATTTCGAGTCTGGATCACGTTTCGCGAACTCTTCAAGGAGCTCCTCCTCTCTGAGGTAACAAAAGTCGTGCAGAGCGAGCTTCCAGGAGGCAGGTCTCTTGGCTCGAGGACCGTACATCTTTTCGGCTCTACGGCAAGCCTTTGCGGTCTGCTTGTGGAAATGACTTTTGGCCACCACGCGGGCGGTTTCGCCATCTCGATTCTTCAGCTTAGCGTTGCATCCTATTTTTAAAAAATCAGACGAGGAAGAATAATAAAGTATTGCGTGATTCACTTGGGCTTACTTTTGGGCGGGCTTTTGGAAGGACTTGCAATGGAGACGTGATTCTAAGTAAACTTTTCTTTGTTCGTTTTTCAGAAACTCGTGGCAACGACAGCCGATTGAGTGATAAACAGACACAAAGATGAACAGATGAACAGATGAACAGATAAACAGATGAACAGATAAACATGCAGATGAACAAATAAATAGGTGAACAGATAAACAGATGAACAGATGAACGGATAAACAGATGAACAGATAAACAGATGAACAGATAAACAGATGAACAGATAAATAGATAAACAGATGAACAGAGGAAGAGAAAATCAGATAATCAGATAAACTGCGACAGACAAACACAAAATGAACAAAACGGAGAGACCAGTGTTATAAAAATCACGATGATGGTGATGGTGGTGACGATGGTGGCGGTCGTGGTGGTGACGATGACGATGAACCCTCACCCCTCTGCCCGAGGAAAGTGCAGATGGTCGGGTCGTCCCTGGCCGCAGCAGTGATGTGCATCGGAGTGAGACTCTCGGAGAAACCTCGGTCCGTCTGCTGGTTGAAATCGGCGCCATAACCTGCCATGATCTGCAAGCAAACAATTTCTTACGGTCAAAACCTTGAGAGGTCTATTTTAGATCCCAGTGGCGGCGCTAGGATCCAAAATTTGGGGGTTAAGCCCCATGCAGAGTGTCAAAGGTGCCATCGGTAGATCCTACATCCACAGGCCCAGTGGACACAGAAACACGAACAGCCGAGTGCACAAGCGAATGAATTAATGAACGAGCAAAATGGAATGAACGCAGGAATGCAAGAATAAACTAAAGAATGAATGAATGAATGAATGAATAAATGAATGAATTAATGAATGCATGAATTACTAAGCCCTGACCTTCATGCATTCGAAACACCCTGACTTTGCGGCCTCGTGCAGGGCGTGGAACTTGCCCTTTGACATGACCTCGTTAACGTTACCGCCTGCATCCAGAATGGCCTTGAGGACCTTCGGAGAACCACTTGCCGCTGCAGCCATGACAGCCGTCCTTCGAGAATCCTTCACCAAACACAGCACACATACTCATATTCACTTACTCATCCATCCGTCCATCTGGTCGTACATATGTATCCTTAAATCCACCCACCAATCCACCCACCATTCATCCATCCATCCAACCATCCATCCATCCATTCACCCATCCATCCACCCACCCATCTATCCATCTATCCTTTCATCTATCCATCTATCCATCCACCCAATTATCGATAACTGCGGTTAACCTTTTCGGCCGATGGTTCCATACTCCAAAAGAACAGACAGATGTACTCTATGTAATTAATGTGCTTATAAGGTAAAATGGTCACAACGCATATGCGTAGATGACACAATTGAACATGTCTAGACACATGCATCATTTGCGGAAAAAATATTGCGGATAGCTCGACTGCAGAATTGGGTTCGTCTAAAGGTGCAAGGAGTAGGGTTTTAGACTTTAATGTTTAATAAACAAAATTACGAAATTCCGAAGTAGGTACAAAATCTGATTTTTACTTTCATATTTTTGCATTTAAAGACTAATTGTACTTGATTATTTTTAAATTCTAAGCTATTGCGACAGGGACGTCATTTCAGCTTTTTTCAGGGAGGGAGGGAGGGCGTCCCTGCAGCTGCCCCATATGTCTCATGGTAAATCCAGCACTGTGTACCTATATATGCCATAAGCTAGTCCCTGCAGTGCCGGCCTACACCCTTCAAATGACGTCCCTCAATTTGAGTATCATGCTTACCCCATTCTGCTTCCTCCTTTTCTTGTTCCATCCTTTTTTCTTTTTTTCAAAATCAAGGGGCAAATGCCCCGGTCCCCCCCTCCAATGACGTCCCTGGATTGCGATGTTTAAGCGGATCGCGCCGCACCACCATCAACGTCGATTGGTGCTGAACTCAGGGTCAAATATGCTAAGCAACGCATCCGGTTTCCGTTTACGATGTATAGATAACCAATCAAACCTCTACACTTAAAAACCCAAAAGAAACCTAAAGACCTATTTTTCTTTGCAAAATGTAGCATATTCTGTTGTATCGCTAGATTCGCTAGCAGTGGTTAAATAATTTCGGGGTCTCTATAGGCCTATATTCTGGGCTTCAGTTCATAATAATACTGTCAGTTATGGCCCGCCATCCAATGACGTCAATGTTTTCTTGTCCACAACTAAACCCGTCGTAGCAGCACCTCTGCCTCCTCTTTCTGTTCTCTCTTGAAACCGGACTCGGAACTTCCCTTGACCATCCCTGGACAAACTCTTTGATTTGACGCAGCGCTCGTTAATGAGCTGCTGCTTTTCGCTTAGCTTTACTACTAGTGCTTTAGAAATTTGGAGTTTATGATAACGATTACGCCCACTTCCCACGATCTGTAATAGGAGGATTCTGGTTTCTAAGGGTGGAAGTAGGCCTACAAGACTAGAGGACATGCGCACATGAGTCTTTATTAAACGTTGCTATGGCCCTGCGGAGTTCTCATTTTCAGCTATAGCCAGACAACAACAAAATCGAGCTGCTGATAGCAGATTTCGGGCAGTACTTGTCTTTGACCTTTCTGCCACGGCCTATTTAATTACGTTTGGGAGTGCTTTAGTAAACATTTGCGCTCTCGTGATGCTCTCTTGTCAACTTAATCTTACCAGAGACCTAGATAACACATTACGCAAAGAGGATACCGAGACCGTGGCAAAAAGACATCGTTTGTATGCCGAGGACGAGAAAACGAAGTCGTTACGTCGTAATCATAAAATGGTTTTAATGAGCCTTTCTGGACGTGCTCCACGTGCACGAGTGTATGCGTTTACCTGCGTCTAATTAGTCGTCTAATTAGCAGAGAGAAGTCATCTGGGTGCTTTCATTGCATGTCGCTAACGACGAGATTTCTTTTGCTGGCGCCAGAAGGACGAGGAGGAGGAGGAGGGGGAGGAAGAGGAGAAGAAGGAGGAGGAGGAGGAGGAAGAGGAGAAGAAGGAGGATGAGGTTCCCAGTCGTCGACGAAAGAAGGAGAGAGAAGGTATGCATGCATGCATGGATGTATGTATGTAGGCCTCTGTATGTATGTTTGTATGTAAGACAGACAGACAGACAGACATGTATGTGTGTATGCATTTATGTATGTATGTATGTATGTGGGCTTTTATACAGCGTATTTGTAAGAACCTTCAAAGTGCTGTGCATATGGCTGTCTAAGACATACAGACACACAGACAGACAGACACACACCTACAAACAGACAGACAGACAGACAGACACACACACCTACACACAGACAGACACACAGACACACGCACAGACACCAAACAAAGTTTAAGGTGAAGGTGGATAATTTCGTATTCAGGTTCTGTGGTTTCAAAACAGGCGCCGACTACAACTCCTTATGCACCTTCACCATATCATCATCATAATCATCATAGCCGCCGTCGTCGTCGTGCAGTACTCTACAACTTAGTATTAAACGTCGATATCGATCAGTATCATCACCTTCGTCGTTGTTGTGATGATAATCGTATTCTCTATCATCAGAACTGACACCTTTCTTTACCTCTATTCCGTCAGCGCTTGAAAGCCTCTGATGAGTTTTCTCGAGGAGGCGCTATATAAATCTGTGATTACATTACATTACACTCTGTCTGTCTGTCTGTCTGCCTGTCTGCCTGTCTGCCTGCCTGTCTGTCTGTCTGTCTGTCTGCCTGCCTGCCTGCCTGCCTGCCTGCCTGTCTGCCTGTCTGTCTGTCTGTCTGTCTGTCTGTCTGTCTGTCTGTCTGTCTGTCTGTCTGTCTGTCTTACGGAGTCGACAATCCTTGGGTCAGCTCCGGCGTTCAGTATGGCCAGGCAGAGCTGTTCGGCGTCCTTGGCTCCTTCGCAGGCCTCGACTAAGACAGGCTTCCCCTGGACAGAGACGTTGTTGACGTCGGCTCCGTGTGCAATGGCGATCTCGGCACACTTCAGGTGACGGCGCGTCGGACAAAGACAATAGAACAAAACACCTGCGCAGGTAAACAAAAATCGTATTCTCTTTAAAGGTGACAGTAAACAAAACCAGGCAAAACAATCATTTAGAAGCAGACAGAGATCGTCAAAAAGAAACATTTGGCAGATCAAGGATGTTAGAGAATGAACGGGAGAAATGTAAGTAGAGTGAGAGAGACAGTGAGACACAGGGAGAAAAATTGTGCGTGCGTGTGTGTGTGAGAGAGAGACAGAGACAAAGAGACAGACACAGAGACAGAGAGAGACAGAGAGAAAGTGAGACAGACAGAAAAATAAAGGACAGCAAAGAAAAGATAGGCAAACAAACACAGAACGAAAAAGGAGATAGATGCACAGAGAGGAAGAGTCAGACAGAGGATAAGTTATAGACAGACAGACAGACAGACAGACAGACAGATTGATACACATAAACAGAGAGGAAACCTTTTCCTTCCTCGTCGATGAGTTTCATGTCGCATTTGGCCTTTGCAACTGCCTCAAAAGCTTCGACGAATCCCAGTTCGGCTGCCTTCATGGCCGCTGATCTGCCCTGAAGGTCGACGACACTTGGATTGGCTCCCAGGTCGATCAGGAACCGGATCATAGCGTCGTCGTTCTTGGACGCCGCCAGACCCAGCGCCGTCTCTCCCTCCGTCGGATGGACGTAATCAGCGATGCCTGGAATCCCTTTCCGGATCAGTGACTCTATTGTCCGACGATCGTTGTTACGGATCGACTGGATAAGCCGGCAGAACTGGGCCAGTTCCAGAGGGTCTGTGGCCAGAAGGAGGCCGGTCGGCTTGATCTTGCGGACCTCATCCGCCTTGGGACGATGAACTTTGGCCCGGAAACGCATGTTCCTTATTCTCTCTCTCTTTACAGGTCACACTGCGGAGACAATGCACAGGTGTACACGTTATGTATCCTGTGATTGGTAATTTTTCTAAATTTCTTACTGAGAGCCATTATTACGAAAAACTTTAACGCGTGCAAGATGACACAGAAATCCGAATCATTCAAAGCCTGACTTCGTAATAATTATGAAATTAAGCGCTAAGCAGGTGTTTTAAACTAGGCAGTAGCTCAAGGTCCTGTTACTTAAGAGGACCGTTGCAGATGAGTCTTAAATTGTCAGCTTTGCTTGGATAGGCGCACGTTTAATCAATAAAACATGTGACGTCATTTGTTTATATAGCGCTCAATTTTAATTATGTGTTATTTATCATCTAGTGATGTTTTACATCCAATTCAAGACCTATAGGCCTAAGCGATAGCCCTATAACAAATTATTAAACAGCTACGAAGTATTTCTTGTTGTTGCAACAAGAAATACTTGGCAACAGACAGCTTAACATTACAGAACAAATTAGGATATTCCCAGAGTATTCTTGTTCACAACAACAACAACAACAATGACGCTAAGAAAATTATCCTCAGACAATAGTATTAGTAGGCCTACCTTAAAAATTCTCATTGTAAAATAAATTGTCATAAGAATTCGCATCAGACTCACTATTGGACTAAAATCTATAGCCCAAAAGAAAAAAGATCAAACCTTGCTAGAAATTGTGCGTTAATTGTTAACTGAGCAGCCCTATAGTTCTATTGTTAACTTACAAATAATTAGTTAAAGATTTAATATTACTTGTTGCGAAATCGGTTCTAACATTTTCAACAAAAGTAAAGTTCCATACGTTTGTTGACATCGTTCTAATAAAAATTTGTTGGTATATAGATACCTACAACAGTGACGTCACCTAGTGATGACGCAATTGTCGATATTCGTCTGCGCGGAAAGCACCAAGGCTGTGATGTCGCGTGACTTTTACGACAAAAACAATAATATTTAGCAGGAACTTTGTTGAAGACTTCCGAAGTCTTCAAAGCGTTGACTCGCCTGGTTTGTAGCGAAGCGTAAATCGAAAAAGAGTCTTTGTTTTCGAACATGTTAATTAATTAAGACGAACAGCGTAATGACAACAGGGCAATCTAGCCTACCGTTAGGGCATAGGCTACAGATGTTTCGCGCGCTCTGCGTAATTCGTTTGCGTTTGTTTTAATAAGCCCTTGCCCCTCCAAGTCAACGATCACCGCTGACGTCGAAGAAAACCGTAGCTTATAGCCTATTTAAAATTTGTTTCACACCCAAAACGAGGGAAACTCTCTTCCCTATCGCAAATAAGTTAACAACCCAATGACTTTTCGATATGACGTCATTGAAATTTTAGATACCAACGCGCGCTTGCTCAAAAGTGGAAAAATAACGTTAACAAAGTTCAAGGACAATGCAGCTAGGCCTATAAGCAGATAGATCATTTAGGGTCACAAGGTACATGCCATTATGCTCTAATTTTATGTTCCGGTCTTCCACACAAATAATATTGGTAAAAGTAATTACCGCCAATCTCATTTCTAGCATCATGTGTGTTGTGACAGATTGGTGTTAGCTAAAAGCCTGCTAATTAAAGTTGTTTAAAGCTCGATGTACCCTATGTTCGGTCAATAGGCATTCTGTTCCTACGGCAGAAAAACATCGACGACCGAATACGATTCAATCAGTTAATGATGTCAGACTGTCTGTCAAAACACCTGACAGACAGACAGACAGGCTGACGGACGGCGGAACAGATTGACGCAAATGGACAGAAATACAGGTGAATACAGATACGACGATCGACTTGGCAAATAAACGATCGACTTCGTCGACTTTGTCGACTTGAACTGTAGTCTATAGTCTCTTCTCTCTTGGCCAAAATTGCTGTTCTACACGTTTGTTGACATCGTTCTAATAATAATTTATTGGTAGATACCTACAACAGCGACGTCACCTAGTTGTGACGCAATTATCTTCGTCCATATCATACTGGCTTCTAATATCTCCACGTGACTCCACCACTGTTGCAGAACTTGATCACATAAATACCTGGGTCCAGAGATGCAATCTTCATCTTAACCATTCTAAATCCAGCGACATTATCTTCACCAAGCCCAAGGCGAACCTTAAATCCTGTCCACCACCTATTTGCGGAATCTCAAGGGTCT
The DNA here is from genome assembly GCA_963556255.1 of Allolobophora icterica. Taxonomy (NCBI): domain Eukaryota; kingdom Metazoa; phylum Annelida; class Clitellata; order Crassiclitellata; family Lumbricidae; genus Allolobophora; species Allolobophora icterica. The sequence continues at coordinate 34,035,920 of OY744612.1, read as the reverse complement.
CTTCATTAAAAATATTAGGCATTAAGTTTGGATTCTCTCCTTATATTCAAAAACTGAGCATAAAGGCTAAGCAATCCCTTTACGCTCATCGTATACCTTGATTTCACATGGGCTCTCGGGCCCCAGGCTTCATGACGTGATACGGGCTACCACTGTCAACCGTATTCTGTACTGTTCCTATGGCAGTATACGGTTAGGTTTTGTTAACAAGCAGGAACTTGAGCATTTGGGCGCTACGGCCGCTACCTCCCTCCTTTTTTCCAACTTTTGAGGAACTCTGCAAAAAAGCTAAACGTGATCTCTTTAATAACATTGTGAACTGAGTTTTGTGTACAGTCTTGCAGTGCGAGATATTAGCGTATATATTTAGTGCGCTTACTTTAGTTTCACGTGTATATGTATATATGATAGATGTATAACGTATAGTTTTAGTGACACGCGCGGCCGGCCGATCTGGGCAGCGGCGCGCTATATGTATATTATAAGATTTCGCTTATGCGCACAGAAGACAGGTGTGTCAAGAGGCGCGAAGAATTATGCTGACTAGAGAAGTTTGAATTCGATGTTCGCTGCAGTAGTGTGGCTGACTAGTTGAGTTGTAATCGAATTGAGTTCTGTCTGTTTGTTTCTTATTAAACTGAAAAGATATTAAACTGTGTTGCTGATTAATTCAGGTTATACTTATACGTAGAATTAGTGTTCAAAAGGTGAACGTTAAATAGGCGTTAAGTACGAAGAGAACAAGGATTTAATCAGAAGGATTGTCAACGGAAGGTTTGGGTTGACATTATTGGTGGCAGTGACGGTGTGGATAAGAACTCACGGTGGATAAGAACTCACGGTGGATAAGAACTCACGGTGGATAAATACTCACGGTGGATAAATACTCACGGTGGAATAAAAACTCACGGTGGAATAAATACTCACGGTGGAATAAATACTCACGGTGGATTAAAATTCACGTTATCACCTCCTTCGGCGGATAGAAGAATCTACGACGGTGATAAAAGAATTTACAACGGTGTTAGAAGAATCTACGACGGTGTTAGAAGAATCTACGCGTTGTTGCTGTGTGACGTGTCTACGATATCAACGACGGTGGAACACGAGAAACGGTATAAAAATTTCGTTGTTTTCCACGAACAAATATAAAAGAAATCCCGTTTGTTTATCGATTCACACAACAAGAAAAACCGTGACTTCTTTGAAAAGAGAAATCACCAAAGTAAACAAGTAAGATGGAGAAACTAAGTGCTGAAAGACAAGCAGATATTAAGAAGATGTCTACTGAAAGGCTAAAACAGCGTTTGTTGAAAGCCGGTTTTAAAGAAGAACAATTAGAAGGTATGTCACGTGGTGACATGATACAGGAACTCGCTGAAGTGTGGGTGAAAGAAGAAGTAGAAGAAGGTGCAGTTGGCGGTGCCGTAGAAAAGGCTATTGAAAAACCTCCTGTGCCTATGTCTATGGAGATGTTGATGCAGTGGATGATGATGAAAGAAGATAGGGAGGAGAAACGGAGACAAGAAGAGAAAGAACTGAGACAAGAAGAGAAAGAAAGAAAAGATAGACGAAGACAAGAAGAGAAAGAGCTGAGACAAGAAGCAGAACGTGTAAGACAAGACGATTTGCGCTTGCAGAGAGAGAAAGAAGAGAAGGCAGAATTTGCAAGGCAAGAAGAATTGCGCCTGCAGAGAGAGAGAGAAGATAAAGCAGAACAAGTGCGTAAGGCAGAACTTGAATTGCAAAAGCATCAGTTTGAGATTCAGTTAGAACAGTTGAAAAGAGATAGGGAAGATGCTGAAAGAAGAAGATTGGAGCAGATGATTGAATCTGAAAAAGCTAGAAAAAGTGATGAAGAGGTACGTCAGCAACAGATTGAAGCAAAGAGAATGCGTGAAGAAGAAAAAGAAAAAGCGCGAACGTTAGAGTTAGAACGCGCAGAACATATCAGACAAGAAGAACTCAAATTTCAGAAAGAAAGTTTGGAAAAGGCAGAGGCAGAAAGACAGGAACGTCTGAAACTGGAGAAATCAAAATTGACATTGAAAGAAACGCAAATGAGAGAAGAACGAGAAGCAGAAAGAAGGAAACAGCAAGAAAGTGAAACTTTGGTGTCAAAAATTAAGAAAATAGGTGATGCAATGAAGCATGTATTGCCTCAAATGCCAACTGATATGATGGAGGTGCCATTATATTTTGAAACAGTCGAGAACGCATTTCGTAGTTTTGCTGTGGAAAAGCCGTTTTGGGTGAAATTATTACTACCATTGATGACGCCGAAAGCTCGAACCGTTCTGAATAGATTGTCATACGATGATCTAGATAATTATGATAGAGTCAAGCAGCACTTATTAAAAGAATTTAAGTTGACTTCGAGAGAATACAGAGCCAGATTTGTGGATGCTAAGAAGACAACAGAAGAGACTTATACGATGTTTACGGCAAGACTGAAGAACTTGCTAAACTATTACGTGAGAAGTCGAAACGTGAACAGAGAGTATGATACGCTCTTTGATTTGCTGGTAGCGGATAAGCTAAAAGAATGTTTACCGCCAGGTCCACTACAGTTTGTATTGTCGAAGGAAGGAACTGACTGTCTCCAAGCTAGTGCAGTGGCAGACTTAGCAGACATTCATGTAAACAATCGAATTGGGTTTGTGATCCCAAATATAAACAGTTATCCTTCTCAACGTTCCGTAAACCAAAGCCAGAGTGGAAAATGGAAAAGTAATCCAGGAACAGGGAATCAGTTTATTGGTAAAGAAGTCAAGGCTAGTGTCCCTGTACCCAATGAAACCAGAGAAGTGACGTTTGGTCGTCAGGGATTTAACAAATCGTCAGCGCCGTTTGCCAAGAGGGAAGGCAACACATCGTTTACGCAGTATAAGAGATATGAAGGCAATGAACAACGAGGTATGGTGGTGAAGCGTTGTCACAACTGTGGTTCAGACAAACATTTGGTTAAATTTTGTCCAGTTCCAGTGGCAGCAGCTAGTTCTAGCAGAAATCAAGAACACACAAGGGTGAATTTGATTCAAGTGGTTAGTGATACAGATAATCAAACCGCGAGTCAAGAAAACCAAGAGACTGAAGTAAAGTCAGTAATGAAATGTGGTATTCAAAAAGAAATTCTATTGGATGCTGAAATTCAGAGAGAAGTCATAGGAAAAGATGACAGTCGAATATTGAAGAAATCGTTCTTGCAATATGTCGAGGTTGAAATTCGTGGAGTAGACGGTAAAGAGCCAGTGAAAGTCAAAGCACTGAGCGACTCGGGAGCAGAAATTCCGGTGATTAGTGAAGAATTACTGGAAGGCATGAAGGTGGAACAAATTGGAAAAGTGAATTTGCAATGTGTGGCAGGAGATGCCATTCCTGCGAAGTTAGTGAAAGTGGATGTTAGACTGTGTGGTAGTGACGTGGAAGAAGAGGGATTTCCGCGTAAGATCCAGTGTTCACTTACACCTTATGTCACCTTGATGTGTGCTAGTATTGCAAAGATGGGCAGTACAGAAAGATTCTTGTTGCATCCAGAGATAATTGCCGAATTAAAAGCCGTACCACAGATGAAAATTAAAACGATACAAGGAGATGTGAGTGTACAAGCAAATGTAATGACGAGAGCGCAGAGTCGGAAACAGGAAATGGTAGCTGTTGATGAGAAGAGTGAAACTGAAAGTTCAAGTGATGAGGAAAACGAAAGTAATGAGCAACGAAGCTTATCGCGAGATGGTATAACATCAGAGATAAACGAGCAAGAGATGGCTGCATGCGAGAATGGCACATTAAATGAAACTGAAGAAGACAATGAATGTGATGTGGGGATAGGAGACTTGTATAGAGATGAAGAGATGGACGAAGAACAAAAGGTGCAGATTGCCGATTCGAAGAAGTTCGAAGAGCAACAGAGAAAGGATGAATCGTTGAAGCCGTGGTGGAAGTTAGCACAAGAGAAAGAATCTGAATTCTGTGTGATCAACGGTTTATTGCATAAGAAATATCAGATATTAGACCAGACGATATATCAACTAGTGTTACCAAAAGAGAGACGAATTAAAGTGATGGAATTGGCGCATGAATCGGTATTTGGAGGACATCTAGGAGAAGAGAAAACAAGAGAACGAATAAAGTTGTCCTTTGTATGGCCAAAGATGAGAAGAGACATCGTGAAATTTTGTAAGTCTTGTGAGAAATGTCAACTAAAGGCAAGGAGTTTGGTGATGGATAGAGTGCCTATCACTCCTGTCTCAAGAGAAGAGGTCGCCTTCAGGAGAATGACGATGGACCTCGTTGGCCCGATCGATCCAGTATCTGCTGCAGGTCACAAGTATTGTTTATGCATTGTGGACTCGTGCACCAGATGGCCTACAATCTTCTTATTGAAATCGCTGACAGCGAAGGCTGTGTGTGAAGCGTTGATGGAACTATTCATGAACGTTGGTGTGCCGTCCGTGATTACAAGTGACCAAGGAACGAACTTCACAGCCAGTTTGACAAGAGAATTTCTCAATTTAATGGGCTGTAGTCCAAGATTCGACACACCAGGACACCCAGAGGCTGCTGGATTAGTAGAAAGATGGAATCAGACACTTAAAAAGATGATCCATCATGTGATAATAGACAACCCGAGGAAATGGCACAAGATAATTCCTTTCACAGTGTGGGCATTACGAGAAGTGCCGAATGCAACTACTGGAGTATCACCATATATGCTTGTCTATGGGAAAATTCCGAGAGGACCATTGGCAATATTAAAAGAGAGTTGGACTAGAGAAATAAACTTACCACCTCATGTTGGAGTTAAACCAGAAAAGTATTTAAAAGAACTCAAAGAAAATATGGAGAAAGCATTATTGTTTGCAGAATCTTACTCTCAAGAAAAGCAGTTACAATACCCAAATCAGTATAACAAGAGAGCAAGGTACAAAGGAATTTGCAGCATATCGAATTCCTTTGATTTATCGAGCAGAAGTGGAACGTCAGAGCAAAGAAATGTTAAAAACAAACATTATTAAACCATCATCGAGCAGAATGGCAAGCCCTTTGGTTATTGTTAAAAAGAAAGACGGATCTTTAAGACTTGCCTGTGACTACAGATACATTAACTCATTCACAGTGGATTGTAAATATCCTATGCCGATTGTCAGAGACGTTTTGAACAAAGTTGGAAAGTCTAATGTGATTTCTATCTTGGACTGTCGAAGTGCTTATTGGACTTGTCCTGTAAAACAATCTGATCAATGGAAGACAGCTTTTGTAACACATAATGGACTGTATGAATTTACTCGTGTTCCTTTTGGAATGATAAATTCAGGCCGAACTTTTGTTAAGGCGATAAATTTAGTTTTACAGCCTATAAATGACTTTGCAGAACCGTATGTTGATGACATTGCTGTGCATTCTGACAGTTGGAAAGTTCACTTGCAGCATCTAGATGCATTTTTGATGCAAATGAGATTGCATAACGTTACTTTGAATTTGAAAAAATGCATATTCGGTAAGAGTGAAGTAAGGTTTATCGGTCATGTGGTTGGGTCTGGTAAGATAAAGATGAATCCAGACAGAATTGAAAGTTTGACTAATTTGAAGATCCCTGAAACTAAGAAGCAAGTTAAGCAACTGCTTGGATTTTTTAATTATTACAGACAGTTTATTAAGGACTTTGCACAGATTGCGAAACCTTTATCTGATTTAACTAGTAAACGTGTTTCTGATAAGATTGATTGGACTGTTGAACATCAGCAAGCATTTGATTTACTTAAAGAGGCTGTGCGATCCAAAGTAGTGTTATATGTTTTTGAAGTGGGAAAACCATTCAATTTGTACTGCGATAGTAGTGACTTTGCAGTTGGGGCTGTTTTAACACAGATGGACGACAAGGGAATAGAACGCCCTGTGTCATTTATCAGTCAGAAGTTAACTGATACCCAGAAGAGATGGGCTACTGTGGAAAAGGAAGCCTATGCTATTGTTTGGGCTCTAAACAAGTTAAAAGAAATTATAATTGGATCAAAAATTTTCATTTTTACTGATCACAATCCTCTTACATATTTGACTGAGTCAATGTCTAAGTCTGCTAAACTTGTGCGTTGGGCGTTAGCCTTACAAACTTTTGATGTTGAGGTGAAGTACAAGAAGGGCAGATTGAATGTTATTGCTGATTGTTTGTCAAGGTTATAAGTAATCGTAAGACTGTTTATTAATTAGTTAGATATATATGTATGTTTCATGTATTTTGGTAATTTCGCAAATTTTGAAATTTAATTTGCTCAATTCCAGAAAAAGGAAGGAGGTAATGTGAACTGAGTTTTGTGTACAGTCTTGCAGTGCGAGATATTAGCGTATATATTTAGTGCGCTTACTTTAGTTTCACGTGTATATGTATATATGATAGATGTATAACGTATAGTTTTAGTGACACGCGCGGCCGGCCGATCTGGGCAGCGGCGCGCTATATGTATATTATAAGATTTCGCTTATGCGCACAGAAGACAGGTGTGTCAAGAGGCGCGAAGAATTATGCTGACTAGAGAAGTTTGAATTCGATGTTCGCTGCAGTAGTGTGGCTGACTAGTTGAGTTGTAATCGAATTGAGTTCTGTCTGTTTGTTTCTTATTAAACTGAAAAGATATTAAACTGTGTTGCTGATTAATTCAGGTTATACTTATACGTAGAATTAGTGTTCAAAAGGTGAACGTTAAATAGGCGTTAAGTACGAAGAGAACAAGGATTTAATCAGAAGGATTGTCAACGGAAGGTTTGGGTTGACAAACATTCTTAAAACCCTAGTCACCTCCTCCATGACCTTCTACTTCCCGTTCTAAAGACCGGGTATGATCTACGCCCACGTTCTCATAATCTGGTTCTCCCTAGATTTGACTCCCTTACCCGACGAGGTTTCCTGGGTAGAATGCTGTAGTTAGGCTCTGTTGCTATTATTTCATTCATGATCTAACGTTATTATTACTGTTCTATTTTTCCTCTTTGTGTAATATTGTATGTAAAGCGCTGTGCATTTGCTAGCGTTTATTAATGATTATACTTACGTATATATTTAATGAAGAGCATTGTTGACGTAATCTTAGCCTTTACTCTACGCGCTAGAAAGCGCCATCACGTCATTGCATTATGAACGTCATACATGGCAATTAAAATTTCTCTACAGTAATATTATTTTTCAATATCACTTGTAATAATTTACGAACCAGGCGTTAAAGTCTTTATTAGATCTGCTGGTATTCTGCATGGGTTTGTTTCCAGACGACTGCTGAAGTCCAGTCTTTGTTGTTCTGTGGTTTTGTCGGTGAAGAACGTTTTTTCGATCTGCTGCGCTACAGAAACGTAGGCTATAATACGCTTGTAAATAGCTGACTGCACTGTGTATATTATAGTTGAGAAAATTTATCTTTTTGTGAACTGGGACCAGGGATGCAATGTAGCCCTAGACGTAGTATGTAATAATATATGTACAATATACATATATAGGGCCTATATTTAACGAAGAGCAGTGGATGCAGCAAAGAACATTGTGGAACCCGGAATCCCGCAATTTACGGCATTTCGTAATCGTAATCGTAATCTCGAGACTTCTACAGCGCCCAAAAAAGCTAAGTCGCGGGAACCAGCTTATTCACAGGCGCTTAGTCAAATCAAGATCGATAGGCAGGGGGTGTCGAATCGGTTCCAGGTCAAGATCCAAAGGAGTCAGTCAGGAAGACAGTAAGACGGCTAAGGTGGGTGGTGCTTAGGGTTTGAACGGCGAGGGAGGTAGGGAGAGGAGGAGGAATCAGGATAGGATTTGTGAAAGATCAGTGTTTTCAGTTTTGAGTGAAAGACCTGTGAAGATATAGCAAGTGGTGAGGTTTTGGTGAGTTCGTAGGATGGATCTGAAATTTCTCGCAGTACTGGTGGGAGTTTGTTCCAGAGGGGTGGGACAGCTATGGCTATGGAGCGATTGCAAATTTTACTGATGAAGTGACGGAAGGGCGGAGCAGTGTTAGGGCAGAAAAGGAGCGGGTTGAGCGGAGTGGTTGGACCGTGAACAGCTGTCGGAGATAGGAAGGCTGGGAGGATTGGAGTGTATTGTAGGTGAGTGATATGACTTTATATTCTTTTCGTTCAGGTATTTTAAGCCAGTGGAGAGATTTGAGGACAGGAGTCATGTTGTGGTGCTTGGGGGTTTTAGTCACAGCGCGGGCGAGTGCATTTTTAATGGCTTGGAGGCGGTTTATTTGGGTGGTGTCTATGTTTAAAAAGAGTAATTTTGTGTGGAGTATAGAAGTAGCTATTGTGGATGCAGTTTGCAGTCTAGCATTGGGCGAATTCTGCGAAGGTCACGGATGTGCATGAACCAAGAGCGGGAGAGATGGGTGATATGATCGGAGAAGCTAAGGTGCTGATCAAAAATACGCCTAAGTTGCGGACAGGAGAGTTTGACCATGTAACGCTACCCTCGAATGTCGCACCTCTTGAAACTTGAAGGGTCTTTTTGTTGATTGTACACCGCAATACTTGCAAATCAATCCACTCCCATGGTTTGTTATTGTGTTGGCAATTCCGTTATATCGAAGAGTTCACGACAGTTCACTTGTGCTGAACCCTCGGCTCCAACCTCTGAGACCACAGCAATATTTCACGAGGCCGAAACTGCACGACCGACTAATGCCTAGTGCGGACAATCTAGCGAGGAAAACTGTTTTTACAAGAATTTCTATATTGTATAAACTATTTGTAAACCAAAATGCGAGCTGTTGGTAGTAATAAAGAATATAATTACTTACTTATATATGTGTGATTTAATATAATGAGAAGGTTCAATCAAATGCCAGATACCATTGTCAATTCAATCCTATAGTTACAACTCCTATAAAATATATTATAGCGAAGATTAAATAATTTAATCCGATTTAATCATATCTAATAATTTGATCAGATCTCGTCTATTCTAATGTATAAAACTTCTCTAGCGCCATGTACGCTATGATAGATTGGTGTTTGCAAAAGGCCTAATTAAAGCCATGTTTAAAGCTCGCTGTAGCCTATGTTCGGTCAATATCTAGACAGTCTGTTCCTAGGGACAGAAAAACATCGGCGACAGAATCAAATATAATCAGCTAATGATGTCAGACAGACAAACAGACAGACAGACACACAGACAGACGGACGGATGGACAGACAGACAGACACACAGACAGACGGACGGACGGACAGACACACAGACACACAGACAGACGAAAGGACTTACGGACGATTAGATTGACGCAGATGGACAGATGAACAGATACAGATAGGACGACGTGTAGCCAGATAAACAAATAGACAGACATACGCTGGTAGACCTAGAGTGAGTCCATCGGTCCCTACCCCCAACGGAGATTTACTTTGAACCTGGTCCCCCAAACCCGAACTTAGGACTACTTACTATTGGCTCCGTTGTAATTGCCCACCACCACCACCACCACCACCACCACCACCACCACCACCACCACCACCACCACCACCACCACCACCACCACCACCCCGTTAGACTTTAAGCAGCCGCCACTGTACGCATACATAGTAAAACACAGCAACATGTACTTAGACACAGGAAGACAGGACGAGAGACAGTTGAGATGAGGAATATGCAGAGACCACTGCAGACCATAATACCAATCCCCGCACTTTAATCCGCTACATCGTTTATCATTGTGTGTCTATGATGGTCTCTGGCCAATTCTGGCGATCAATCCAGTTAATTCCCCACTGACCAACAGAGGTCGACACACGCGTCACGCGGTCGTCGATTGTAATCATTGGAAGACCCCTCTCCGGCGAAAAACGCTGACTCGTCATGGCGGACTCGGACGGACATCAGCTGGCGAACCCCGCGCCGCTGAGGCGGCTGTTGCTTACCTGGTGGTCGGGGATAAAGGCTGCCCGATCAGGCTCCCGACTAGCAGCCTCTACAATACACCGCAGAAAGCACGCAAAGCATCGAGACGTCGATACAGTGCTGCCCACTAGCGGGCGAAGTGCTTTAGATCTTGTTATTTCTTGTCGTGCTTTCGGGTGAAAGCCATGTATGTAAAAGAAATCGTCGAGAACGATGCTTTAGCAGCAAAACGGAGCCTGCAACCGATTATACCTGCGTGTAAAATACATCTGCAATTACCTTCGAGTAATTACCGTAAAGGTGAGTAGGCATGCTATCAAGTCTTTTTATGCAAACGCCGCCACGGTTTACTGAAGATTATAGATATTTATTGAAGATTATAAGTTTTTATAACAGAGCTTGAAAATCGAATGTCATTCAGATGACAGGATTATTGAAGACCACGTGTTGCAAAAGGATGGGAAAGTCCCTTCTTTCTCCGGTTCACGCCTCAGCAAGTTTTATAGAGTGCCACACTGCCACAGGTTTAGGTATAGCTCTTAAGAATGGCTTACTGAGTAGACCCGGTGCAAGTTGTACATGAAAGTCAGAACAGATCTTTGGCATCCGATTAGCTTTACTGGATTGCGTGCTTTTATGGCATCGAAATATCGATTGCCTGTATGAATTTTTTATCTTTATTGGTATCTGTTAATTGATTTCTGATAGGCTATATAATTATTGCATTGTAAGGAAGGCATCAGACACCTACGGGCGCTGAGCCATGGGTATTAATTGATTGATTGATTATAAATTTATTGATGTCATAACATTCATTCGTTCATAGATTTATATAGCGCCTCTTCACGAGAACTACTCAGAGGCGCTCAACATTAAACATGGTTTAATCGTATTGAAATACGGTCAGCTGTATCCGCTATTTAGCAGAAATCGTAAGAGACATTGAAGGAATAGAAATAATAACGGAACATGGTTGATGGTGGAATAATTTAAAATTTCTTCTGGGCCATGAACCCTAAGCACAAAGTTTTCATTTGTGAAGTGTTTTGATAGAGTTGGAATTTGAATATGAAATCACAAGCTAGGAGAAGGGGCGTGAATTGTCCAGAGTTTCCCGATTAGGAGGAGTCTGGAAAGACAACCATGCTGCCTTGGGCACCACGGGTCCTTTTGGGCCCCCAACTTTTTCTGTTCAGTTGCAAAATACGTTGGACAAAGAGCCATCGTCACAGGCTAGCAGGCTTACACGTCTGGAGATGAAGAAGACATTCGCGTGTATATATGAGCCTATGTGTTATGCTGTGTGTGTGTTAATGGATAAAGCAACAATGGCCTAAGATAATCTATCTGAGACCATTGTTGCTTTATCTATTAACACACACACACACACACACACACAGTTCCCTTCAACCTGAATTCTGGCCACTGGCCAATCAGGAATCAAAACCCAGACCACATGATTTGGTTTGGGGCATGTTCGTTAGCCCAGACTGTGCCCTGGCCACTTTATAATAATAGAGGTCCACGTAGGGCGTACTCCTGGACCACTCCCACGGAAACAGCAGATAATGCGGGTTGCTAGGTCGCACTGTAGAATGTAGATTACCCCCACACGTCTCTTAGGCCTATTTACATTTCTGTGTGACTTTGTGTGGGTTACTTTGTGGTGATGATGGTGGCGGTGGTTTTGATGATGATGATGATGATGATGATGATGATGATGATGATGATGATGATGATGATGATGATGATGATGGTCGTGATGGTGGTAGTAGTGATGATGACGGTGGTGGCGGCGGCGGTGGTGACGATGAAGGTGTTGGTGATTATGATGATGAGATGGTGATGATGATTCTGATACAGAGATAGTTGGGCATATTCTTCATGTTACTGTTTTTCTGGCCTCTGTTAGCCATATGGCTACAATTTATGTCGTCGGCTATATTTCTCGAGTAACGTTTGCATAAAGTCAAAGGGCAGGATGTGGCACTGATCGATTAGTTGAGTTCCAGGTTGAAGGGCAAAAGTACATATCGCGCTGCTTTCGCTCAGAAGTGATATCAATTGGATCGATCCATCTTTTTCCACATCAATAAAGGGGAAGACTGGAAAGTAGATCTGAACGCTGGCGCTCAGCCATTCCTCATTCTCTACACCCATTTGGAGTTTCTGGGCAGCACCAACTCTCCCATCTTCTTCCACCCTTTTCTTGCGTGCTTTCCCTTCCTTTCTGTATTCCAGGGCAGACAGTATTCTGTATAATTATTGTAAGCTGCAGTCTACAGAGGCGCTCTCGCAGGCCGATGCACTATACGCAAGTGTGTCCACCCACCAAATCGAATCCACACAATTAAGGAATAGGCATCGCATCGATTTTTTTGACAACATCACTGTGTAATTTTGGTTTACCATACAGTATCTATCATATCCCATATGTTATACTGTAGGCCTACTTTCATGAGTCTCTCTGAGTCATTTTCAGCATATGACTATGAGCGGCGGGCAGAGAACGGGTGGGGATGGGATGGGACGGGAGGGGTGTGCGTCCAATGTTTTAAGCCTGCGGGCGCCTCTGACAGTCTAACAGCCATCTGCAGTATCCATCTGTGACTGTAAGCTGCAGTTTAACTATCTGTAAGCTGCAGTAACAGCTACCTTCATTAGTTGCACATTGAGGGCACCAGGGCTGGTGAACTGGTGACTCTAATACTCCCAAATCATCGCGAGATGAAGTAGAAATTACCTGAACGTTTTTATTTGCAGAATGAAAATTGGAATCTAAAGTTTTTATTGCATAAAGCATTTAACTTTATTAGTTCATGGATCTTGCGGACTTTATTTCATATAGCGCCAACGTTAAGCTGGTCTCACTGACGCAGCTTTTGAGATTTACATTACATTACGTTTGTATTCACATTCTTTAATGGCACACATTTAAATGTCTTCTCCACTAAGATAGTGTTAGCAGAAATGATTAAAAAAATTTTTTTAACGTTTTAACGATGTTCGTTATTCTATCCATATCAAACGGCTTGACCCGTCAATGACTCAATGTGTGCAACTGTATCGTTGGTTGCTAAGTATAAACTCTGGCTAGAGTATGAAAGTGATACATTATAGTATAGATGAACTTAACTGCCGCTGTATAGCCTCCGAGTTTCCCTTCGGCCTATAGGCCTACACGAATTTCCCTTCGACTATAACCTTGCATGTGTATTCAGAGTCCACTGGTCGATCGTTGTATTTGAATTGGAGGTGAACATGGAACATAGAATTCTGGAACATAGAATAGGATTCTGGTTAAACAGTGTGAACTCCAAGGCAGATTTTGGGCTGGATTCTTCTTGACACTTAGTTGACAGAGGTAGGTAACCGAAAGGAGCTATACGTGGATATATATATATATATATATATATATATATATATATATATATATATATATATATAACTGTTGTGAATCATGTGGGGATGTTTTGCTTGCGTGGTGTAATGTAATGTAAATCTCCGAAATTTCTCGGCGCCACTCTAAAGCCACGGCTTAAACACCGGCGCTATATCAAATCAAGTCAACCATAGCCAGGTTGCTTTGTCCGTTCCGGTGCCAGGTCAGAATCCGGGGAGGTGACGCTACATAAGGTTAAGGAGAACGAATGAATGGACCTTTTCGTACACACAAACACACACACACACGCGCACACACACACACACACACACACACACACACACACACACACACACACACACACACACACACACACACACCTACACACACACACCTACACACACACACACACACACACACACACACACACACACACACACACACACACATATATATATATATGCGTGTACCAATGCCATTGCCATTCTTTGCAAACTGTGGTATGGGGTTTGTGCCATGTCCTCCTCAGCAGCAGTAACGTCTGGCGCTTCTCACCTTTTTGCTCTGTGAATACAGAAGATGCGGCGATAGCATCCCGTCTCTGGCATCTGCGACCATTGGCGCCTGGCATCCAGGCGCAGGAGATGGATGGATACATCGTCCAAAGTGCGCATGCGTCCGAATTCCTGTGGCCTTCGTGCACATGTGGTACAAGTGGCCGACGATGAGCAACTCCCGAAATCCACGTGACCACGCTAGACAGAAAGTATCTATAAAATATGGATAATGTATATCTAATGACTTCTACGGCGCCGTTTTAACAACGCACAAGACATCAGTGACGGTGTTTTTAGAGTTACCAGACAACGAAGTCTTTTAGCCATTACTTCCATTGCCACTCTGGTGTCTGCATTTAACAGACACTACATGTGAAAATGCATGCCTGTGTATAATCACTGCCCTGCTGCCACAAACTAACAGCTTTTCGGCCGTGTGGTTATGCATTACACGTGCAGTTATGCATGTAACTGCTCGTTTACCAGTTTTGTATATACTTCGAAAGGTATACACATGAAGGAATAGGCTGTGGAATGAGATGTGGGTTATGGCATTCCCACGTACTTCGTCTTTGCTCTGTATACACGTGGTGTCTAATATATGAGTTGTGTGTGTATAGGTATGCATGCGTGCATATGTATTTGTACGTGTATGTAGGTATGCATGCATGCATGGGTATGTATTTTCCTGTGTGTATTTAATTATGTATGTGTCCTGGTTGTGTGGTGCTCTAATTAGAATCGTGTATACAATGTTATACATGCTCTGAAGACCGCTAAGAAGATAATCCATTCTCTGTCTCTTTCTGTCTGTGTGTGTTCCTGTGTGTGTGTTTTTCTGTCTGTGTCTGTCTGTCTTTCTTTCTGTGTGTCTGTCTGGGTGTCTCTATTGGTTTCCGTTTGCATTTGTGCCAACATTTCTCTCTCGAGGTGTGTGTGTTGCTATGGATCTACCTGACTGCATGTGTAGATGTCTGTTGGTACATATGTCTGTACCTGTGCATGCGCGTGTTTGTTGGAATGTCTTGGTGGCCTTTTAGCTCTTCCTCTCGAAATACTTCTCCTTCATCGATGATGGATAGTAGCAGCAGCAGCAGCAGCAGCCCAGAAGATTGGTCCAACGTTGACTGGTCAAGCAACAGCTTCTATATCCCTAGGCGCCACTCCAAGTCCTGCAGCGGCGACGTATATACATGCTCTCCGGAGTACGGTAGCCAGATTACCCTGGCCACTACACCTATGTATATATATATATATATATATATAAAACATATATATATATATAGTATTCGAGGGACATGGTATCCGATTGGTTAGAGATCTTGCCTAATAACGGGGAGAGTCTGGGTTCGAGCCTCCTCGAGATGGCTTCTGTGTAGGAATCTGGATTCTGGAGGAAGTCCTTCTTCACTAACAATTGTTGCTTATCGCAATCGATAATTGCTTGCTCATTAGATAGTGGCGCTTAATTAATACATAATAATAATAATAATAATAATAATAATAATAATAATAATAATAATAATAATAATAATAATAATAATAATAATAATAATACTAATAATAATAATAATAATTATAATAATAATAATAATAATAATAATAATAATAATAATAATAATAATAATAATAATAATAATAATAATAATAATACGTGCTGGGGCGTAGGATGACCGCCGCCACCGGCGACCCTCGCGAGACCGCACATTTATTCCAGCGCCTTTAAATCTGCACACAACGTTACAATGCAATTGCATTCAGAGGCACATTCATGCACAACACCGGGGACGAGGACCACGAGCCCCAGTAGCAACAGTAATTCTTCGGAATTGCTTCTAGGAGCCTGAGGGATTCTCCTACCTCGAGCAAAAATAATAATAATAATAATAATAATAAATATAATTAATGATAAAAATTATATATGCTAACCACTGAACATTAAGAAATAAATTTTTCTGCTTATTACTTCGCTGTCCCTGTATGTGGTCACTATGCACGCCCTGTCGGCCGTTGGGGTAAAACAATTTCGCGCTCAGCATATGCCCTTGATCGATGTCCCTACATGGAGGCAATCGCTGTCAACTGCAGCCTGCAGGACGGAACCTCCAGACTTTATAGGCGAGCGCTTTACCAATTAGCTACGGTGCGCAACACCGCCTTCTTATATATATCTCGGTGTCATTTTATAAATCAATATATTAGTGTCATTTTATAAATCACTTAGGCCTATATATCCATACCTATCTTAAAGGAGGGACACCGTATTATTACCCTATAGCTATATTTATGCATACATGCATAAACCCGTGCTTATATATTGGGCAGTAATGCAATGATTACGTATAATCTATTGCACACACACGCACGCACATATATATATATATATATTTATATATTGATTGAATGTAACCATGGATGTGTGGCATGTGGCGTGGTGTTTTATTTTGCTGTTGTGTGCATGAGATCTGATCTAATTTCAGTTAATGGCTTCCTAAACATATTCTGTGCACTCGTGAATCGTGATGAGATTATTATTAAAGTTGCCCGTCGAAGCTTATTTCTTGTGTCTGATTAGATGCCAATTGGAATGTCTCACACAAAGATTCGGTTTTCGATGCAGTGTCTGATAGTGAGGCACGACGTGTCCTAAAGGCAGTTTATGGATTTTCAGAAAGTAGGCCCTTGTATGCTGACAGATATATAGTGTCTGGTAGCGAGGCACAGCATATTGAGAAGAAACCACACTGACTTCGGTCACAGTGACGGTGCTGTGTTATCAGACATTGAGTGCATGCCTTTTAGAACGGTGGACGCATTAAATTGAGAGGCTTATCAGGAGGAGAAGCTATAAAACAGGACAGGGAGGAAGAATGCAAAGAGGAGAATATGAAGGAGATTAAGGATGATGATGAGGATGATGATGAGGATGATGATGAGGATGATGATAATGATGATAACAATGTCGACGACGACGATGATGACGATGTTGATGATGTTGTTGTTGTTGTTGATGATGATGATGATGATGATGATGATGATGATGATGATGATGATGATGATGATGATGATGATGATGATGATGATGATGATGATGATGATGATGATGATGATGATGATGATGATGATGACAATGATGATATGATGACGATGATGATGATGATGACGATGATAATGATACCGACGACAACGAGTATGATGATTTTGATGATTATGAGGACGCGGATGATGAAGCAGCTGATGATGCAGATGATGATAATGACGTGATGACGATGATGCTAATTTTGACGAGGAGTTGATGGAGTGGGAGGAAGAATATAGGAGGAGGACGGAAAGAATTGGGCCATAGAAATGTGCGTTATCTGGAGAGACATGTGGAAGGCGGTGATAAAAGAGGAGGGCGTGCAAAGGCATAGAACGGACACAAAGGAAGAGAGCAGATGAAAAACTGGAGAAAGAGAGTTCAACAGAAGGAGGAATACGATCTGCTATAAAACTCGTCCGCACGAATGACCATTCTCCTATGGTGAATGACCATCTGCAATGGTGAATGACCATCGGAACAACATCTGCGACGCAACAGAATGACCGCGAAACGGATGAATGGAAGAAGACAAAGGGACAAAGAGGAGGAGGAAGAAGAAGAGGAGGAATCCGACGGGAAGACTGGGAAGAGGAATAGACACGTATGCGTATTCTGGGCATTTTATGGTGCCTTTCGGCATCTCACAAAAGGAACAGCGAGGAAGAAGTGGGTTCGGAATGGAAGAATGAGAACTTGAGAGATTACAAGGAGGAAGGGGGTAAGGAAATGGTTTGAAAGAAAAGGGAAAAGGAACAGAGGCGATTTTAGAAACCGAGCAAAAGAAAGGATGCGGAGAGAAAGACTCTGGCGTCTCGTTGTAGGTTGACGCGGCTATACTCCCAGCTGACTTCGCCGCTAGAAAAAAAGGAGAGAAAAAGATGGATCGACAAACAGGCAGGCAGACAGAGACAGATAAAGATAGACAGAGGAAACAGTGACAGAGAACGACAGTATCTGGATAGGATAGAGAAAGGAAAGGAAGGTGGAGATTGGTTATAAGAGAAGAAGGAATCGCTTTAAAAGAATCATGAATAGGATGAGTGAGCGAAAGATGAAGAGGCGAAAAGGATGAAAAATGCTAATGATGAAGAGCAGACGGACAAGGGAAGAATTATTTCTGAGCGGATATAAATATATAGAATCTGCGCAGAGTCTATTCTAAACCAAAGGAAAGGGAGATCACGACGTGACAGCCAGCTTTTGATGCGTCTAACAAGCGAGCGATAATCTATGGCTTTCCATCGACGCACTGCAAATGCTTGCTTCTGGTACCAGATGTCTGTCTTTCCGTCTGTCTATCTACCTCTCTGTCTGTCTGTCTTTTCTCTCTGTCTCTCTGTCTCTAAGCGTATCTGTAGGATGGTCTCTTATTGACCCACATGGACTGATGATGACAAGCATTACCTTCCGTGCTTGGATCTGATTGGGAAAGTTGCCTTTGATGTGCGGAGGTTGGACTCTGATAAGAGTGTTGGTCGCCGAAGAGCTCCTGTTATCGCGCAGAACATCCGGGCATTGCTGAAGTTATCTGAGTGGCTCTTAGCAGTCACCTAAAATGTTACTAGTTCGGCAAACCGTGTCAATGATTACTTAATTAGTGGCGATTTTGAACACCGCACCTTTTGAATTTGTGAACTGGTGATTTCTTATTATGCTCTCGTAAAGGTGTCGGTGAAGTTGGTCTGTGTCGTACAAAAAGAAAGCATTATACCCATGGGCGCCGACTCTGCGAGGCCCGTGAGTGCCCAGCACCACCAGAAATAGGCCATGCGAGGCCCGCCTATACCTGGGCACCACCAGAAATCAGTCCCCAAAGAGCCCTTTTTAAGAGATTATTTTGCAAATGACATTATTTATCTATAAAATAATATAACGTCTTTGTTATATTTTAATCTCAATTAACTTTGTCACTCGTCCTGTAAGTTTTATGCTTTCAGTCTTGTCTCAAACACGACTGACACACTTGTATACTATAGACACAGAGAAGAAACTGCTAGCTTATCGCTTGAAAAAATCTGCAACGATTTGATCTCCTGCAACAGCCTTTGCAAAAAGAAATTCGCAGTTTTTAAAATACCAGGGATACCTAGAGAAAAGCCATTTAGTTGTGAATCATTGTAACAAATAAAGACATTATAATTATAAAACAAAAGAATTAAGAATTGATACTGGAAAGAACCAGGACATTTTGTAGAACTGTAACATTTCCATTGGAATTTTTGACACGAGTGGGACATGTCCCATCCACCTTTAACAGTGAGGGGACACAGTATACACTGTACAGTCCCCCCCCATTTATAAAGAAACTTTTTGAGTGCTGTTTTTGTTAATAATTTCCAAGTGGAAACTTGACCACTGAGACCAGGCAGCTGACACATCGATATCAACACGTTGCCACCAACAATTTAAAAAAAATTAATGAGTTTTGTTTATTATTATTCTGTTTATAGGCCTAGGCCTACTGTTTAGCACTATATGTTACTAATAAGTCAATAAACTTTAGATTTGAATTAGTTTGCATGCGATTATACAATTTGATGAAACTATATATCTACATGCCGTTGCAAAGTCCATGCCCCTTGCTTTTTAACGCATTTTTCGTGCACAAAAAAGGTCAAAAATTTTTCCTTCCGCGCTCACGCGCGACTGAATAGGCCTTTTAACCCAATTCAAGTGTCCCCCTACTTGTCAAACAAGATCGCCGCCTCTGTTTAGATTGAAGTGCAGATTCTGCTGTCAAAGGGATAATTTCAATAAGTGTATCCTAACCAAATCCAACAAATATAGAAAATCCCAAAAAGTCAAAAAAAATTAGAATTGACACTGGACGAGAGAAGCCACGTATTTGTAATTTGACATTGATTTGCCATTATAATCATAAAACAAAAGAATTGAGAATTGATATTGGAGAGAACTATGATTTTTGTAGCATTGTAACATGGTAACGAAAAAAGGTCAAAAAAATTTTTCGCGCTTACGCGCGAACATTTTTTCACTCTCTTTTTGGGCACTCACACTTTTTGGGTCAACTCGGCGCCTATGATTATACCGTGCTTACTTATGTCACTACTGTACATAAAATGTCTAATAGATTATAAAAAAACCTTAATATATTCCTGCGGTTAAATTTTGCTTTGTTTTAATAGTAAGAGCCGTAGAGTACGGCTGATGAACTTTGTTTGTTGTATAAGAAGTAAAATTAAATTAAGTTTGATATCTGCCAGAGGTTCTAAGGAAAAGATAGGAATGACAAGAACCATCCTCTCAGTCTTATAGGGACATAAATATCGAGAAATTAGATGGCCATGTCCCATTCGAACCATAACTCTTTGACTGTATTACTCCGTACAGAATCACTGCGTGGAAACCAAATCGGATATTCACGGTGAGATTAGCGCTTTGAATCGATGAAGAAGAAGAAGTCCAGTGGGCAGTTGGAGCTTGTTTTCTTCTCATGTCTCTGCAAATGACGCCCTTATAATCTATAGAATAAATGGCCACATCTCGAATGTTATGACAACACAGTATAGGCAGAATTAGACACCTAATTGTTGGCACTTGACAGACAGACAGTCTCTGTCAAGTGCAATTGACAAGGAAAAAAAGATAGAGGTAGAAGGCAGATACATGGTGCATACAAGATTTATCACTAACGGGGAATAAGAGAGGATCTTTCCGAGAAGGGAAATTTTTTGCTGAACTAGCGTCCAGATTCTTTGCGCGGGATAGGCCTGCAGTTTTATGGTATTCTTCATTTCCTGCCAGTATTTGGCGTCAATTAAGTAACTCATATGGGCCTAAATTAAGTAGCCCACGGAGGCGGATTAAGGCATGTTCAACATGTTCGGCCGAACAGAGGCCTCACACTTGAGGGCCCCACACATTCAAAAGAAAGAAATTTTCAATATTTCATAATTATTGTTATTTGTTAATGTAGAAAACTCAGAACAAATTGTTCGAAACACTAATTTTGATATGCACAAACACACAACTTTCGCACATTTGTGGGCCCCTATTGGAGTTTCCATTATCATGCAGATTCATCTCAAAATCAGCGAGAAATGGATAATTATAAGACCTACTGATATTGCACAAAAAGAAAGTAGGCACGAATTATAATTATAGACGTTGAATATAATACGCTTTATGAATAGGCGTCGACTCCCGCCTTGGGTGCGAATGCACCCAGAGAGAAGTTCAGTGGGTGCCTGGCACCCAGAAGATTTCGGACCTCAAATTCAAATTTTTTACAACTAAGTAATCTCACAACTTGTGAAGTACAACTACAACACAAATACCCAACATTGCATGATCCTACAGTCACAGCCCGTACATAAATTATTTATTTATTTATTATTTAAACAAATAAATAATAACACGTACTGGAACGTCGTCACCGATTTCCAATACTTTTTCTAACCTCGTAACCTTTGACAAGAAAACAATTTTCCTTTTCCCAAAACCAACTAAAACTCGCCTATACCTAAGGAGAGTGGGAAGAGGTAAGAGAGGGGAAGAGAGGACTCATGGCAGGCACACAGAGACAAAAGCAACAGTCGGCGCCTATGTAATGGTTTTATGGGTCCTTTCGTTGTGATTCTGTGGAACTATGACCCAACAATTTTACTGAACACGGCCACCACATTTGTTAATCCGGCCCTGGTAGCTCAAACGAAATTGCGCATTTCGCTTCGATGAACCTACGTAATTAAGACTGATAAATTTGCAACATGTTTGTACAAATCAACGATGCTTGAGTTGCACCATCCATTATACGAAAGATGAAAGCGTTCGATAAACACGCAAGCTATTGCAGCAATTAATAATAACTTTTATGAGGCTTGTTGGCAGGCAGAACAATGTACAGAATCTAAATTCTACGAATCAAGCGCAACGTCGAAAAGACGCAATATCTCGTTGGAGAGTAAACACAAACAACGTCCGCCGTCTATGGTTTGAAGCAAAGATGTTATTAGGGAGAAAGATGGCGCACTTAAAGAAATTAAGCTCCCTAATAACATCTTTGGTTTGAAGTTCGCAGACCGATCAACGGGCGTCGCCACTGCATGGAAATGACGTCAGTTTGACAAATTGTCATGCATGCTCTACACGCGATATGACGACATTTCATCGTAATCTTTAGAATTTCC
Organism: Allolobophora icterica; assembly: GCA_963556255.1. Lineage (NCBI taxonomy): Eukaryota > Metazoa > Annelida > Clitellata > Crassiclitellata > Lumbricidae > Allolobophora > Allolobophora icterica. The sequence goes on along the minus strand of OY744612.1, from coordinate 34,013,872 downwards.
CGATTGCGTGCTCTGTTTGCGCAAAATCTTATACGAAACGATGCAGTTTATGAGCTCACCAATGGTCCATTGGTGACCACGCGGATATAGGATAACTGAACGAATGAAGTGTTTTATTGCACAAAAACAAGCATTGCAATTACAGTCATGAGCAAGCAAGTAACAGTGCAACCGGAGCCAAGAAAAAGCTAATAGCTTATCCTAGCCTTGGCCCCTCTTTCCTGAGTATCATTTATACATGAGTTTATTTCTTAATTAATACTTAAGCCTTAATAATAATACGAATAATGAGTTTATTTCTTAATTAATACTTAAGCCTTAGTAATAATACCATACTGGTAATTACAGTCACGACATCACAGCTACACTAACACTGGCAATAATAATAATAATCATAATAATAATAAAAAATAAAATAATTATAATTATAATTATAACAGTGCTAATAATCAGGTACCGGTAAGTAAGTAAGAAACTAAGTGCGCTTGAGTGAAGTAGTTACAGTAGTTGTTGTTATAATAAGCAAACAGGCCTACACCATTGGTGACCACGCGGATATAGGATAACTCAGCATATATAGGCCTACACCTTATGTGCAGACTGGTTAGCTGACTGTCTGTCTGTCTGTCTACCTGTCTACCTGCCTGTCCGTTCTTCTGTCTGTATGAATAAATGATTCAATGACTGACTGACAATAGATTGGTTGTACCTGTATTGAAAAACGGAAAGGAACAGACACAGGCAGACGAACACACACACACACACACACACACAGGTAGATGAACTGACAGACAATAGAACGGGAGATGATGATGAAACATACAGCAAACACTCGAGGCAGACAGACAAACTGATATAGAAACAAATGCAGACCTGCCGTGCATATATCTGGCGCTGCGTCTCAGCGCCAGATATATGCACGACACGATATATCTGCATATATCTGTGCATATGCACAGATATATGCAGATATATCCCTGTTCTTCTAATCCCTCCTTTTCTTCTTGCACTTGACAGTCCAGACAGAAATTTACTCATGGGTGGGAGGGTGCACTGGTTAGTTACTACAACCTGATGTCTGTTTAGCAGGTGGCCAAGAATCAGCGCCAGATATACGCACGACAGAGTATCACGAGACAAGAAAAAGATAGATGGATTGATGAAGAAGATGGAAGGCAGCAAGAGAGAGACAGACAGAGACAGACAGAGATACAGACAGACAGAGACAGACAGAGACAGAGAGAAAGAGAAGGAAAAAGAGAGAGACACACAGAGAGAGATATGGATACAGAGGGAGAGATCGAGGCGGGAACGCAGCGATGGTTTGGAGAGCAAGAGGTTGGTGGGAGGTGAGAGAATTAGAGGGAAGGAGGCGGAGAGACGAGTAAAATGGCTATAAAGCGATTCCTTCTGGTGTTGAGATGCAGAAGAGCCGAGAACAGGAGGGTTAAGAGATGAGAGGCAGAAGGAAGGAAGCTAACAAGAAGCGAAATTGTGTCTTGGATCGAATATAAACCTGTGCTTTACGGCGCTGTAAAAACTAGGGGAACTTAAGTCGATAAATGCATGCGAAAGTTGTAATTGTAATTGTAATTCTAACCGAACATATATATATAGCGCCACTCAAATCGGCGGCGCTCTCAACCCGCATCACTGCCAGAACCGGCAAAAAAGGTTTTCAAGCGTCTACGGAACGGAAGAGGAGAGAGGACCAGAAGCTCTTGGTGGAGGGACTGGAGAAGACTGTTCCAGGCTGAAGGACCCACAAGGCGAAGCTCCTGGATTGGGCCGTGGAAGAGTGCATACGCGGAACAACCATAAGGCTACGGGCCGCGGATCGCAAGGAGGCCCTCTCAGGTAGGGAGGAAACCAGGGTGCAGAAATTCATTAGGTACGACGGAGCAGATCCAGTGAGGCAGTTGCGCATGAGGGTGAGGATTATGAACTGAATTCTCTGTTGGGCACGAAGCCAGTTGAAGGAGTCACGAATAAAATAAGTTGTCTTCGGATATCCAGTGTTAATCGCCCAGAAATGTGGTTCTGCTTAATTGTTGTGTTGTTCTTGTGTCAGCACTTCAGCCTTCAACGTATACTGCTCGGCGTGTCTGAGAACTTGTTATAGAGGAGCCTAATAAATGAGCGATTAATTTAACTTTAGAAAGTTCTTACTCTTTAGTCGTCTTCGGCGGCCAGGCAGTAAGCCAAACTATATCTTACAACGCGTTTTATTGTCTCTCACTGCATACAGCAGCATGCTGTTCTGGACCTTGTTGGTTTAGTCTTAATGGTGTTACTGTATAGGCAGATGAAGACAAGACACATCTGTAGACGTGCAGATAGACATGCCCCATCAGTCACATAACGATATACACGCAGACAGACAGATAGATACCAGCAGTCACATATACACGGTCATAAAGACTTACAGACAGGCAGACACACTCCTGCAGTCATACATATGATATATAGTCACAGACAGTTTTATGTACGCACCATTGTCACACAGTAGATATAAGTTATAGACCTACACGTACATCGTAATCACACACTTATGTTAGCACCTATACGTGCAGTGGCGTAAACTTGTCCAAAATATGGGGGCCATTTAGTTATTCATTTTACAGATGTTGCGTTGAGTGTACACAAGGCTAAGATAGTCTATCATGAGATGAATGGGAACCTCTTTGCCAAGTAGGCCCTACAATCATCCTACATGAAGCCAACCAGATCATTGGAGTTCTGGACAAGGGCGTAATTTTAGTCAAAAAAGTGGGGGGTACCAATACTTTGGTCTAAAAAGTGGGAGGTACCAATTTCTTCTCCACTTTAGCTTTTCGCATGGCGCCCATTTTGAACATAATTTTTTATTCCCTGCCAGTATTCTCGTTAATTTTGGCTCTCGATTTACCTGTGTACAGTGGCGGCTCCACGGGGGGGCCAGGGGGGCCAGTGCCCCCCCCCCAAATGAGTCTGTGGCCCCCCAGTAGCCCCCCCCAAATCAAAGTCTGATCTATTATCAAATATGTCCTAAGTTATGGATCAGATAATAGAAGAGGTTAGGGGTTCTATTTATTTTTCTATCGCTGTTGTTGATGAAACAAAAGATATTAGTCACAAGGAACATCTTTTGTTAGACCTCTATATGATTTTTCCCAACAAAAAGTTAACGAATGCTTTCTAGATTTTAAACCTGCAAACGAATTAATTGTGTAGTCATTGTCAGGGCTTATTTTAGATACCTTGCAGTCATAGGGGTTCGACATTGGCTCATATTTAGTGGGTCAAGGTTATGATGGTGCAAGTGTAATGAACACATCTAATGAGTGGTGTAAATAAGGATGTACATTAGTTGGTAAGGCAGTCGACTCCGTGGGCCATTTAGTTCCATTGTTATGCAAATAAATTGAATCTAAGTTTAATTGATGCATCTATTTCAGAAGCTAGGGATTTTTTTAAATTACTTCAAAGGTTGTATGTTTTTACTTCAAGTTCTATTACATATAAGAAATGGGTGAAGCACAGGGAGTATTATATCCAGGGTAACCAGTGAGGCAACTGAAACTGTTCAGTGACACTAGATAGTTGTGTCCTATATTAGTTATAGGCGCTTTGTACTACCCAAACAGTGTGTCCCTACAATGAATGAGAGGGTGCTTTCCAGCAATGGGCAATAGTTAACTAAAAAGTTGCTAACTTTTAGTTTAATTAAAATTTTTTTAGTTAAGGATGAAGTTTAACTTAAAAAAATAGTTTAGTTAAAACCATAGTTTAACTAAAAAAATTTAGTTGCTAACTAAAAAGTTTAACTAAAAAATCAGCAATATGCAACTATTTTTCCACAATGAACATTGAACACTGTCAACAAAAAACATTTTAACCCTGCATGGTTTTAGCATAAACAACCTGTGTTTTCAAATTCATACACTACACAGTACGCCTGTAACTGTATGCCAGAACAGTAGGCTACACATTGTATAGTTTGAAGTTGAAATTGTCATTGACGCTCTGCATTATTACAGTTCACTTAACCTCTGTTATTGTGAAAATGTTTGTTGCAAAAGTTGGAAAAAAGTTGGAAAAAGTTTAACTACTTTTTTTAAGTTTAGTTAACTAATTTCCAAAATCAGTTGCCAACTTTAGTTAAACTATTTTTTTAGTTGGAAAATAGTTTTAGTTTAACTAATAAAAATGGTTTAGTGCCCATCACTGGTGCTATCAAGGGGGACACCCAAGTCACCAACACTAGATAGGTATGTGAATATAGCATGGGCGGCGATCCCGGGGGGGTCGAGGGGGACAAGACCCCCACCTTTAAAAGTGGGGGGACATGCCATACATCGGACCCCCAAATTTAGAGGAACCCCAAAAAAAGGTCCTAAAATTTGTTTGCGCGTGAGCGAGAAAAAATTTTTTGACCTCTTTTTTCACCAGATCAGTTCAAACTCTTTTTTCACTAGATCAGTTCCAAAATGTCCCCCCCACCTGTCAAACAAGATCGCCGCCACTGGAATATAGGGTCCAGTGTGACGTCAGCTGGCCCCCTGTCAGGATCCCCGGCCCCTCCTTGGCCCCCCCTGTTGGAAAAGCCTAGAGCCGCCACTGCCTGTGTATCTAAATATTTTCGTACTTTTGGTGGTGACTGCGTTCTCTGAGAATGCACAATAATAAAATATTGATTGACATTGCTTAAAAAGTGGGGGTACAGTACCCCAGTCCAAAAAGTGGGGGGTACGGGTACCCCTCGTACCCCCCACAAATTACGCCTATGGTTCTGGAACAAAATATGTAGGGCCTACATCGAAAAATTTGACTAGGGACAGTGCCCAGCTCCTATTTTAATTACATGAATGATGAATTTCTTATATTATTTCAGTTCTTTGTCTCTATTTCCTGTTTTTGGAGAAGTTTGTCTATATTGAAACATAACATTTGAATATTTCAAGAAATCTCCTCTCGATGTTTGGGCGGCAATTATTGCCACGGCTGCCCACCCAAAGTCTACGCCTATGTTTATTTGAAAATTCTGATGCGTTCTATTCAGTATTCACTCCCGACGAGACTATAAAGCGATTCCTTCTGGTGTTGAGATGCAGAATAGATGAGAGCAGATGTACAGATGGACAAGCAGACATCCAGACAGAGAGACAAAGGGACAGACAGGCGGATGAAGAGATACGCCACTCGTTTCATTATCTGCCCGCATCAGCATAAAGCAATCATATCGGATGTTGGAAGGGTTTCCGCGCTTCATCTCCCAATTGTTCGATGTTGCCATCTGACAGAGGGAGAATTAAAACTGGCGGATCTGTGATTTGGATTATGGAACGGAAATGCACACGTCGCCTCCACTCTCATCATTAACATCATCATCAGTTGCTGACGCCAGCCTTTTGGCAACGATGGGTACGAATAAATCATCGCCATAATCCATTGTTCTCGATCATTTGTCAAGTCCATTGCTCCCCTCAGTGTTAGTGCAAGTGATACCATGTCCTCATTGTATTATCTATACAGTCATGGGCGTCCGTAGGAAATTGGGGGGGGGAATTTCTAGGGTGAAAATTTTTTAGGGGGGCAAAATGACGTTTTTGTTGAGAAAAAATTGGAATAGAAAAAATTAAAAATAAATAATGATCAAGGACTTCGCCTAAATAATAAAATGTTTTTCGTATTCGACTCTCTAGTTGGCAATCTGCTGGCTGAGATCTGCGTGTGCAACAAGAGCCCCACCACCGGTGATTCTTCAAGTTACGTGAACACTTCCTACCCTAATCCATCCGATCCTCCGCCTTCCAAGCCTTTTCGTCCTCAGTGAAACCCGCCTTCGCAGCCGCTCTCTCTCCTCTCTCTGGTCTCTCTTATACAACCGGACTCGGACCTCCACTGAACATCGATATCTGGACAACCCCTCTAATATGACGCAGCGCTCTAGAATAAGCTGGTGCCATGGAGTTTACGAATACGATTACGAAACTGTTTGCAATAACTGTTGAAAGTTATGTTCTTAATGACTTTGAAAAGTTATAATTACAACATATGTTATAATTACAATATTTATCCTTCGAGGATAAATGTGGATATGGAGGAAGATGCTGAGAATATCTTGGACTGAGAAAAGAACGAATGAATCAATACGAGAGGAGATTGGAGTTGAGAATGAAGAGTCGTTAAAACAAACTGCGACAAGAATGAAGCTAAGGTTCTTTGGACATGTTATGCGATATGATGGTCTGGAGAAGGAAATGATGCTGGCGTGCGGTGAGGGGAGGAGAAGACTGGGTCGCCCAAGGAGGAGATGGATGGATGAGATACAAGATGTAACTGGCATGAATTTGGCGGAATTGAGAGACTTGTCATCGAATAGGAGATGGTGGAGTGTGTTCACCAGGACGATCGCTAGAGCTCCACGAGCTGACAGCACAAGGTGACAAGGTGACAAGGTGATCCTTCGAGGTCATCTGTAACCTGGAAAGCAAATATATAGGCCTATGTATAATAGAGAGAGATAGAGAGAGAGAGAGAGAGAGAGAGAGAGAGAGAGAGAGAGAGAGAGAGAGAGAGAGAGAGAGAGAGAGAGAGAGAGAGAGAGAGAGAGAGAGAGACAGACAGACAGACAGACAGACAGACAGACAGACAGACAGACAGACAGACAGACAGACAGACAGACAGACAGACAGACAGACAGAGACAGACAGAGACAGACAGAGACAGAGACAGAGACAGAGACAGATGGAATATTTTCTATGTCGTCGTCTGATTGTGTTCTGCTCCCAGATGATGTATCCAGCTAATCATCCTGTGTTTGTCCAGACCCTCAGAATGACATCGAGAGACGACTGCAGTCTGCTCCATCCACTAATAGCACTCGGTAGATTCTGAGGGAAGGAGACACAGACAGTCAGACAGACAGACAGTCAGACAGACAGGCAGCGAAAGACACACAGAGAGACGAACAAGAGCATAAGCATGCACAGTCATTGCACACAAATCAAATACTGCTGTACTTAAAGCACAGTATGCTGGGTACTGTTAGTTTATACTATGTGGGATCGGTGTGAAAATCACTGAAGGATAGAAAAACGTGAAACCAGGTGACTGGGGACAAGAACAGGGACAGACACAAACAGTGAGACACATACGAGGACTGGAACAGGGACACGACAGAGACTGAGACTGCTAAAAAAAGGCAGCACAAGAGATTTGATTGTTATGCTACAGTTTGATTTAGTAACATTCTTTCAACATAAGGTCATCTCTTTTTTACTCTGGAGGAAATAAACAATTTCTTTAGCCTACACAATGAATCGACAGACCGACAGACAGACAGACAGACAGACAGACAGACAGACAGACAGACAGACAGACAGACAGACAGACAGATACTCGCCATCTGCTCTTCCACCGCAGCGTATGGTCAATGTCACGTGTTACAACTGTGTTCGCTAGAGGTGCCAGTGTAACAAAAACTTCTGAATATTTCTTTTGTCCAGCTGGGGCTTTTAACCCCAAACTTTGGTTTGACGATCCAGCACTCTAACCACTAGACTCCAGTTCATTCCAGTACATATACAAATAGGTCCACATACAAAACACATCGATATATGCATGCATGCATACTAATTTGCATGTATACATATGCATGCATTTATACAGTGCGTACATCACATACATAGGCTACATATGCATACACATGCAGTTACACGCATACATAGATAGATACATATGCATTCATATGCATACATATGCATGGACACAGACATGCATGGGCCTACATAACGAACCAAGGATGATGGCCATCATTTGTGGATAAACAGACACTTGGCTTCTTGCTCTGATCTATGTTGACCGAGTTTGTTATTCGATGCATATATGAAAACAGAAAACAGGGTTCAGTTCCATGAAAACCGTCCTCTGGGTAAGTGAATTGGTCTGCTCTTCCAAATCCATCATCGACCGGCTGCTGCTGCAACTGATGGCAGTGATGCTGGTACCATGACCAATTATCATCCGATGACCCCAGCGGACAGTCGGCGCTTTTGTTGCGACGTGGTTTTCCAGATATAATCGCTTCACCCGTGACGACCAATATGTCGGTGATAGACAAACAAACAACCAGACAAACACATACGAAGAAAGAGACACGGAGATGCAGAGGCATATGCAGAGGTTCTCGTGGGACATCCGGAACTGTCATGATTTCTCATAGGTGGAGAAGTTACTACAAATCATATCATATCACGATTCCTCCTCTTCCCCTTACCTCCCTCGCCGTTTCAACCCTAAACACCAGCCGTCTGACTGTCTGCCTGATTGACCCCTTTGGATCTGGACCTGGAACCGATTTCACCCACCCATCCCCGCCTATCGATTATGATTTGACTGAGCGCCTGTGAATAAGCTGGTTCCCGCCACTTCGCTTTTTGGGCGCTGTAGAAATCTCGAGATTACGATAACGAAATCAATTCGTCGGATGATTTAAGTCGAGCGCATACTTTTTTTCCTGTTATAGTTTTAAGAGTGCGAAACTGCTACGTTTTAATGTTTATCGACTGCTTCTGACGACGGGTTGTGAAATAGGCCTATAGCTAAGTTTCTGGCGACTCCCAATTTCAAAAGTGGAGGAGGAGGATTAATTATTAGTTAACAACTATCATAATTCTCATTGTTTTTCTTATAAACTCGTGCATCGTTTATGTTGACGCAGCAGAGCATTGGATTTACTTTGAAAGGCGCTATAGAAATGTCTGATAACACAGCATTACATCATATCACTCACATGTTCAACAGCATCATCATCATCATCATCATCATCATCATCATCATCATCATCATCATCATCATCATCATCATCACTATAATTATTATTGATGTGGTTGTTGTTGTATTGTTATTTCATTGCTTTCATGTTTCCATTTCAGTGCAATGACATAGAAGACTTGATCGACTCTTGCCGAGACTTCAAGAACTGCTTTTCTTAGACAAGCGCCACTCCTTGCTCTACAGACGCCTCGGGAGAAATGGAAGACAAAAACGAAACGGGCGAGTACCGCGACACGGTCAACCTCACTTACATCTCCAACATCGCTCAGCTGGAGCGACAGTTGCAGGCGATCGAGATGTCCTACATGACGGAGAAGGGAGTGCTGGAGCCGTTGGACGCAGTTGTCTTGACCAACGGAGTTAACGGCATCTCGGGGGGCACCAATGACGACGACGACGACCGGGAAGTCTTGGAAGACTCACAACAGCGCCCCAGTTTCAAGCGGTTGAAGTCGGTGACTCATGGCGTCTACAGTCTGGTAAAGTCGGACATCGGACTCATACTTCTGCTGGTCTGCTACTCGGCCATGGGAGCCGCCATCTTCTGGGCGATCGAGGAGAAAACGCCGGAAGAGATAGCGCAGACTGAACTCAAAGAACTCCGACGCATACTCGACGACATTCGCCGCCAAATCGATTCGCCTTCTGAGCTGCCAGGCGTGATGGCCAACGCGACGTGGAGTCTTGAGGGGAACGCAACAGGGAGTCCTGAGGAGAACGGTGACCTCAATTTCAATGACATCCAGGAGGGCTTGAAGGATGCCGTGATCAGATGCCACGATTATCATGTGCGGGAGGAGGATGAGATTGCGATGAAGCCTCCCAAGAAAAAGATGCTTTGGTCTTTCTGGGGAGCTATGTACTTCTGTGTCACCGTCTTCACCACTGTCGGTAAGCATGTATGTACGCCTGGAACCCCTTCTCTTCTGCTTCTTCTGCTGCTGAAATTGCCCAGTTGAATGCCTCACTGCTTTAACTTATTATTTACCCTAGAAGAGACTAACCACCTAACGTCTGCTTGTGTCCGAAGCTATCTGTCTGAGTATTTTAACAAAAAATATATCTGCACTAAAATTTTAACTGAAACTGTCAGAATGTAGCATATATTTGAATAACTACTGTGTCAGATTGTACAAAAGTTGTCTTTAAAACTCATCATTTCGGTTTTATCACTTCACAAAATACTACACTGTACGCCGATGTCCGATTAGTTAGAGCACTCGGCTTCGAAGGCAGAGCGCTCGTATACGGGTTCGAGCTTTCCAGCAGACGGTCACTGTGTAGGACCTTAAACCAAGTGTTTATTCACATTTCCTGTGTGCCTCGGATTCACATTTACTGACATTGCACTCTTAAGAAATGCAATATAAAATTATTATTATCATAATGACAACAGTATAGGTTAATTGAAAAGGCCTGCCCTGTCATGTTTCTTATTTACAATAACAAAATGAACCATCTGTGGTAGTGCATTACCAATATCTTTAGCCTCACCAACTACCTTGACAAACCGCTTTGCAAGTATGTAACCAGATATACCATACTTTACCAATCACCACAACAAATACCGTTCCAATTGTCTTACCAAATACTTAAGCAATTGCCTCGTCAAATCAAATTTTTGCAGTTACCTTACCAAGTTGGTTCTATAAATATAACTTACTTATCAAATGCCTTAGCAGTTACCTCAGCCAACGCCTAAGCAATTACCTTATCAAGTATACCTTGCTGTTTTCTTTCTAAGGCTACGGGAATATCGTTCCTACGACGGACATAAGCCGAGTGGTGACGATGGTCTACGCAGCGCTTGGCATTCCTCTCTGCCTCGTCGTTCTATCAAAGGTCGGCAAGTCACTGACGCGTGGCATCAAGTTCCTCTGGTCGTTCGTGCGTCGCTTCTACTACACCGGAAGCTGTCAGCGCGTGCGACGCATGATTCCGTTGAGTCGGTTCCGGCGCTCCGTCTTCCAGCGTGTGAGCGATCACGTCCGGCAGAGCACGGTGCGCCTGACGTCCCGGCGCTCCGCAGCGGGGACCGAGGACAAGCAGAGGCTCAACGAGATCTACATCCCTTACGAGGTCAACGATAAGTTCAACCTACCGCCGATAGTTGCCATTGTGATCGCCTTTCTCTACATCTTCTTAGGCGCCTTTCTGTACACCCGGTGGGAGGACTGGTCCTTCATGGAGGCCTTCTACTTCACCTTCATCTCGCTCTGTACGATCGGGTTCGGGGACGTCGTGCCCGCCCATCCCAAGTTCTTCCTCGCCTCGTCCGTCTACCTGCTCTTCGGACTCGCCCTCCTTGCCATGGTGATCAACGTCATCATGGAGGCTGTGGCAGTAACGATCCACAAGGCGACGGATAAGGTCAGACATGTAAAGGAGCGCTTCATCCAGATTGCTCCGAGGCAGTGCCTCAGCGCCCAGCCCCACAGGGGAAGCCTCGATCTCAGCATTCGCAGACGATCTGTGTAACTTCTATAGCACCATCGTTTCACCTTCACTCGGTGACGTTACTGATTGTATGTCGTTTTTCGATTCTGCACTGTCCACATTTTGAATTTAACCACGCCATGACACTGACAATTTCTTGTGTATACCCGTGTAATATTTAAAGTAACAGTTGTCTACTTGTTGGATTGCTGCGTGCATCAGAGAAAAGATCGCCCGACATCAGGATCGTGTTTTTATAAGAACTATTCTGTTGTTAACGGGATCATGCATGTATGGATACAATGTCATGTACGTAAGGTTGCTTTTAACAGGTTGAAAATACTTTCTAAGATCTATCTGTGGCTGACTGTGCATATGTATATATGCATATATGCATGCATACAAACAAACATAAATAGATGCAATTTATGATTTATTTTTGTATGTATGCATGTATATAAATGTACATGTGTACGTATGCATGTATGTACATACATAGGTACGTATGTATGTATTGTCTTTATGCATGTATGTATGTATTCATGTATGTATCTAATGTCTCTATACATGTATGTATGCGTGCATGTGTGTATGTATGTATGAATGTGTGTATGTAATTTGCTTTTTTTATTGTATGTATGTACATATAGCTGGAATATTTATATAACGCAATTTCAGATATTTGCACAGGTGCTTAAACATGGCTATTCGACAGATTTAAACAGGTTGACCCAAAACTTTGTGGCTGAACAGTGCGCTTTTATAGTAGAAGACTGTTCACGCTAAGGTATGGATGAATGCACAAGAAAGCACTGCCGCATGTAAACTATGAGCAATTACATTACTTTACCAAACTGCATCTATTACACTTTTTTATTTGTGTTACTGTGTTTATTACTTTACTCAGTTGTATTGTCTACGAAATGGATCTGCGTATATAGAATATACTCTATCGAATATGCTGCAATTTGCTTGGTTATGCATAGTAAAAAGGATTAGTAAGACTACAGCCATTAATCCACATCAGCGATGGCGTGCAGGGATTGAAAGCGGATTGGAGGTGCGGACTAACAGCGAACATTAACGACGGATTAGTATGGATTCACAGTTTATTTATGGTGGCCTTACAATGATCATGTTTAATTTTAAAAAACTGTTCCGACATTAACCATGTATATTGTATAATATGAGCATCAATATACATGTAGGGCCTACGTGTATCATGTGTCAGGTAATTTACCGTAATTATGATGTATATTATTATCCCATTGACATTTTTCAATGGCCTCTGTGTATGATCTATGTTCTATAAACAGTTTTTATAACTCTGGTAATTAAACTTCTAATGTATCTTTTCTAGTGTGTCAGTGTGTCAACGTTGCACATAAATATTGGCCAAGCTGTTTTGTCGAGTTGGTTTCATAGATATTTTATAGCTTGGTCCCCAAACCCGAACTTTGCAAGAGTTTGCGCAGTTGAAATGTGCGCATTGGTTTTGGTGAGTTGACACTGCAAATTATTAATTACTGAAAAGTGGAAACCATGCACACAGTATAGACATACTGTTCGTACTCTGACAGTGCCAGTCCCAAGCCTGGATGAAGGAGGAGGGCGATGCTAATGATCTCTGTTATCACACAGTGTCTTAAGACAGAAACTTCAGGTCTCTTTCTCTGTCTGTCTGTCTGTGTCTGTCTGTCTCTCTCTCTGCCCATGCCCTTCATTTCTTGACTTTTTCTGTCCTTTATCCCTATCCTTTTATCGTGCTCTTACTTCGAATTAGGGGCTGTGGCCGTATCGCCACCTGGATCTGCCGTTGTATGCATGTTAAATTTCACAGGGAAGATGTTGTATGATACACTCGAAACAAAGGGAATCCAGGGGCGAGTGTGAAAAAAGTGAAGAGAACCTGGCTAGATAAAGCGGTGATAAAAAAAACTGACGATTTGTGTTTGATAAGGCCCTGGTAAGATCGAGTGGCCGGTGTTAAATAGGGCTGTATAACATCGGTCCATTTTCACCCTTTGTCACGTTTTAATTGGATCCGCGACCGTAAGTCTTATGGATCGGGTAATGGATTAACGATTGGCTTTTAGGCCTAAATGGTGGATTAGCAGAGAGGTAACAGAGGACAGGGGCGGATCCAGAAGGTCTATCGGGGGGGGGGCAAAAAGTTATACATACCAACCATCTTCTGGTGGGAGAGGATTCAGTTTACCTCCCGACCACCGAAAAACTTTTTTTATTCATCTCCCAAAAAAGTTGATGACCTTTTTTAAGTCATTAACCCTTTTAATGTCTTCAGTCTACATCTACGGGACCCACGTCCTGTGTACATTAGACTCATCCACGCATACGGGGGGAGGCCACGCCTGTGCAAACATCATAAAACGCCCGTGTAAATAAATAAAAATGTCAAATGGGGGACCATGGCCGGATTGCCCCCCCCCCTGGATCCGCCTCTGACAGAGGATTTGTATAATCCGTCAGTGGAGCATTATTGGCGTTAAGGGTGGATACATGTAAATGTTTACATGTAAACGGTTAATGGTGGCGGCTTATATTTGTGTGTTACCTTCGTGTTACTGTTTACTGTTTATCTTTACCGACAGACTTGAGTAAAAGGTTTGGGAACTTGCGATCAAGTTGGTGTATATCGCCCACGACGACTAACTTACCATCCAACCTTTACCACAGGCCCACATACGGTGTCATCCCCCTCCTTCTCCTCCACAGCCTTCTCTTCAGTACACCCAGCCACTTCAGTCGCCCTACAATCTGCCCGGGCCTCGGATCCTTTGTTCAGCGACCCTTCTTATAGCCCGGTTCGGCAGGTGTTTCCGGACACTTGCCCTCCACCGTGGACACACAACCACTCGCTGGCCAAAGTGTTGAAATCGTTGATCAAATTCTAATTGACAATAGTCGACCGATGTTGAATTTATTTGACATGTTAAGTAAAAGTCGCATCATTTACACAATCATTGGCTATTTCTGTCTTAAATCCATTTACTCGCTTATTCTTCTATTAAAACATATAAGCTAACGATTGTTAATGTCAAATGTCCATGTACACCTGTACATGTCAGGCAACCGGACTCGGATCTGATGTCGCTCTCTGGACAACCCATCTGGTACGACGCAGCGCTCGTGAATAAACTGATGCCCTGCGCTTAGCTTTAAAGTAGAGCTTTAGAAATATTGAGTTTACAATTACGATTATATACATCGTACATGCTTACATAAACACCTACCGTACATACATGCAAACATGCATGCGCGCCATAGGCCTACGTAATATACATAAATAAATATATACAATGCATGTATGCGACGCTTAGGCCTATGCTTGTGTCTATACTGTAATTTTTATTATTATTACTATTACTATTATTATTATTATGCATTTACTTAAACGCCATTATCTGATCAGTCGATGGCGCTGAGTAACAGTGTCTGAAGGACTTGCTCAAGGTCTCTACATATTAACCGTCTCAGGGAAGTAGGATTGAACCTGTACTCTCCGCGTTACAAGGCGAGCGCTCTGTAGCCAATCGGCTGCCGTGTCCCCCACAGTATGTACGTGCTTCTTTTGTACCCATGGTACAACTGTAAGCACGGATACGTATTCAGATGATTGCGTATACTTCGCTGTTGGTTGCGAAAGACGTTGAATGCTTTTCCTGTCGGTCAAGAAGAATCTTGACCAGGATCAACCAGAAAATGACCAAAGCGGCGGTAACTCCGAAGAAACCCGCGAGTCCAATAAAGACGCTAGTATTTTCGTTGCCACTCCCATTTGGACTTCTAAGTGAATGACTGATCGAGATAAATAGACAGGCGGTTGAGTTTAAGGATGGTTGACCACTGTCCGAGACCTCCAAGTCCAGCTGGTAGGTCATAGTTTCTTCTATGACGTTCGGTGTGTACGTGGGTTTAACAAATATCTGTCCAGTGTAGCCGTCCACTTCAAAAACCTCACTTCCGTTTCCACTGACCAGGCTGAAACGTAGTCTTCCGTTCTGGCCAACGTCCGAGTCGAAGGCTGAGATCGTTCCAGCCACTGCCCTCGGAACTACATCGCTTCCCACCATCTGGATCGTGTTGTTCGCGAGGCATGGAAACACGAAGGTCGGTGCGTTGTCATTGACATCGATGACGTAGATGATCACCATGGCAACGTCCTTCTTCGACGGTAAATCGCCATCTTGCGCGAAAACAGCGAACTGATATAAATCACGGACTTCACGATCCAACGAGAATCTCGCGTGAACTGATCCGCTCCTTTCGTTCACCCGAAACATAACGCCATCTTCGTAAGTGCTGTCGATGACGTAGATGACCTCGTTGAAGGGCGGAAGGTCAAGGTCACAAGCCGTGACCTTTCCGAGTTCAGTTTCTTTCGGTTCGTTCTCCACTTTTTCGAAACTGTAACGACGCTGAGTGAACTTCGGAATTTCGTCGTTCAAGTCTCTGATGAGAATCCTCAGCGATGCAGTGGACGACCTCCGAGGCACTCCTCGATCGTAGGCCACAAGGGTGTAGTCGTAACTCGCCCTCTCTTCACGATCGAATATCACGACAGCAGATATGTCACCGTTGGCAGCATCGATCGCAACCCCCACGTCATCTCTGACATCATCGGGTTTAAGTACGTCATAGAAAATGGCTGAGTTGTTGCCGACGTCAGCGTCCGATGCAGCGATTCGTATCAGAAAGGTTCCAATTTCGTTGTTCTCGAAGATTTCGACTGAATAAACATCCTGTTCAAATCGAGGGTCGTTGTCGTTTTCGTCTGTGACGTGAACCGGAAAGGTCATGAAGGTCGACAGCGGTTCTGGTCCGTTGTCCGAGCAGATGACCGTGACGTCGTAACTGTCGCTGACCTCACGGTCCAACTCGGATGTGGTGACCAGTTTGAATTCCGTCGGTGATTCTAGTTGGATCAGGATGAAGTGTCCTCTCAGACCCCGCACTCCGCACCGGAACTCTCCGTTGTGCCCGCTGTCTCTATCGCTGACGGATATGTGCGCCACAAACGACCCCGGTGCTTGGTTTTCAGCGACCTCAGCACGCCCTTCCTCACCTCCAATCAGATGTAGCGCTAGCTGGGGAGCGTTGTCGTTCTCATCTAAGATCCTTACAAGGACCTGGCTGAATCCAGTTCGCTGTCGATGTCCCTGATCCATCGCAGTGACCGTGATTGCTAAGTTCTCTTGGCTTTCAAAGTCCAGATCACCGGCGACCGTGACCCATCCCAACACTGGATCAACCAGGAATGGATGGCCATTCGACGTGATGTCGCTTTTAACTACAGCGTAACGGATCTCGGAATTCACGCCCTCGTCAAGGTCATTTGCACTCACCTTTCCGATGGTAGTTCCTATCGCCTGGTTTTCAGAAATGCTGAACTCGTAGACTTCTTGCGTAAACTGCGGTGTATTATCGTTGTAGTCGAGTATGGTTATGTTCAGAGCGATGCTTCCGGTTCGAACCGGATATCCGGCGTCGCTGGCGACAAGAATGAGCGAATGACAAGGGTTGGATTCTCTGTCCAAAGGCAGCGTCACTTCGAGGTAAATCTCCAAATGATCTCGAGCTCTCTGTACAGCTCGAAGTCCGAATTTATGTTCTGCCCCAGATCCGAGTAGTCCTTCTTCTAACAGGAAGTAACCTTGAACGGAATTAAGTCCGTCATCCGGATCAGTCGCGGCTGGTAGTGGAAACAAGCTGCCAGGCTGAGACTCTTCAGGGATGCTGAAGGAAAGAGCCGATACTGGAAACCGAGGGTTGTTATCGTTAAGGTCAACAATAAATATTTGGACTTTGATGATTTCGAAGTACGCAGTCGGAGTCACGTAGACGTCGAGTCGCAGTGTGCACGAAGTGACCCCGGAGTCACACACGGTCTCGCGATCCACAGTGTCCACTGTCGATAGAACTCCGGTTTCTGGACTGAGATCAAAGAGCTTCCGGTGAGGTTGAGATGCGGAAGACACGAAGTGAAATCGCAACTGCCTCAGAATCTCAATCCCATGTTTTTCGACAAGCCTTGCGTCAGATGCTAAATCGCCAACAACCGTACTTCGAGGTTGTTCCTCGAGTAAAAAGTATTCCAAAAACTCACTGCGACCGTGCTTAAAACACTGCAGCCTTCGATAACACTGAAACAACAGCACTAGACTTAATAAATCAGAGTTTGTGCGAAGTTTCATTTCTGTAGCTCGGCTAAAACTGCTTTGTAGTCCTTTCGTAAATTAAGCCTATTTAACAAAAAGCTTGCAAAGCTCAGTCCTACGAGATGTAGTTTTTACATTACAATGGAAGCAACATGATTTCGCAAAGGTTAAACCAGTTTACAGACTACAGCCATATATCCGCATGTCTGTTTCGCGAATTGCAACGACCGTAGAGGTTCCAAAGCCTCTTATTCAACGTCATGGTCGAGTGTCTGCGCTGGCCGAGCAGGCACTTTCTTGAACGTGGTCCTGAAATTAGGTCTGTACTCTTTGAAACTGGACTCCGCATATCTGACGATCGAAGTTCACAGCCGTCTTTAGTAATCTACAATAATTAATTAGAACCAACTGACCAAAGATTGCCTTCACCCAAAAGAGCAAGTTTAGAGCGGACTCGTAAGCATATTAGTACCCTACTAATGAACATCTAGGCTATATATACTGTATATATATATATATATATATTAGTTCTAATTAATTATTATTATATATATATAGTCTGCTTGTTGCGATAATATATAATCCTATACATATCATGCGCTTAACTTTCAATAGCTCGGAGATGGTCTTGGATTACAACGTGTCCGATGATATAAGGAATTAGAAATTTTATAAGTAAATGGCTCTGTAGTCTAAATTGTCTCAGCCTTATACCAGGTGGAGGGTATCACACTTGAGATGGCTTCCCCAGGTAGACCAATAGGTCGAATTCCTCCTGCTTTGATCTTTGCCGCTGAGCTGTAAAGTGTTATAGGGGTGTATTGGAAGCGTATACTGTACTCTCGTTGTCTTCAGCTCGTCTTCAATTGACAGCAGTGTTCCATCTCTAAATAATAATGTGTGTGTACATATATACATAGTTTTACTTATACATACATACATATATAATGTTATAGATACACATTGTTCTACATATACAAAGCTTTTATTGCCGGTTTATGGGTAGGCCTATACGAGTACATTTTTAGGCCTGTGTATAAGTTGTTCATGTACCGACTCATGTCCGCATGCATAAACCGATAATATAAAACTATTTATATATAATATTATATAACTTATACCATTATAAATATGCATATGAACTTCTTCAGTCCCTTAAAATCCTGTAATAATTACTTCACTTTGCCTTCTTATTAATAATAATTTAAAGACATGTTTGGGGTCATTATTTTGGCTTAATTGACAACAACAAAATTTAATCATGTGTGAGGAGCGCTATAACGTATAGAAACTTTTCAACCAACTAAAACCACACTTGACGACATCTATCGCCAAACCCTTGTAAGTCAGGAAATTACTATTGCGGACTTTCAATTCCAGAATGAAGAGTGTTTGGGAGAGCGTTCAATATGGTTGGACAACTGAAAATGGTCAAGAATGTATAAACGTACTTTGTATTATGGCACGGAGGTAGTTTCGGTAGTATGGTATACTAATATTTTTAATTGATACCAGAGTCTTAATTTTGCATTTAAATTTGTCCTAATTCACATCTTTTTGCAATTTATGCTTTTGAGATGTTATGAAAGGCGCTACATAATCGCTAAGGTTTATTCTGTTGCATCTGCTGCTGCTATTGCTATAGGCACCTACAGGCTTGCAGCCACTGAAGTCGGCCTACTAGTACAGAATCCACAGCAGCGGAGGCCATTGGAACAGCAGCTGAAGAAACAGCGGTTGTTCTTTGATGTCAATGTGCTAAAGGGTGTTGTTTAGCCAAGTGTAATAGTCATGTCGATGTTACACATCAGTGAATACTGTTCCGCGTCTCTAGAACTTCTAACAACAATGTCGGTCTTAAGACAAACAGTGACAAACTCCAGTAGCCCACGGATAAGGTCAACTCTGTTTTCACTAGCATTTCGATTACTTACCTGGACCGGACTCTCATTTTCATAACCTAGTTGTCGCGTGAGGAGATCGACGACAACGACGAGATGTCATTATCATCATGATGTAATCGTCGTTGCTGGTCGAGATAGGACGATGACGGACGAAAGCCAGTCTCCACTGGGTCAACAATGAAGGCAGCGAGGCCCAGGTGTAATCGGACACCACACAGCCAAGGGGTAATAGGACACCTCGCGGCTATGGTGTAACCAGACACCGCCCGCGCTGCAGGCGAGCGACGACCCGCGTATCGAGGAGCAATCTGACACTAATTGACGATAGCTTGACGTGGGGAGGGGGGCTGACTGATGCACGCTGGAGTTCCTACTTAACAGAAGGGAAAGGAGAACACGGGACTTGTACTGCTGACGAACGCGACGTGTGAACATCGGTCGAGCGAGAAACATCGGGAGGAACGACCAGCGGGGCGGCAGAGTATTAGTCCGTCAGATTCAGAGACTGACGCGAAAGAACGATCTGTAGTTAGGCTGTACGAAGCAACATTTGAGATAGTCCGATTTAATATCTAAACGCTTTAATACTACGTGGAAGTTCCCGTAGAGTTAGTGTATATATATTTGTTTCTTTAATTAAATTCATTTATTAATTAAACAAAGTTCGTCGTGAATCTTCTATAGAAAAGTTAGGCACGTTAAATAAAAGTGCAAGTAAAAGAACGAGCAATCGAGGGTCGACATCAACACACGGCAAACACACGACAGGACGACCTCCGATTGCGACATTGGCGCAGTCGACAGGATATTCAACTGAAGACGTCACGACGAAGAGCGGAACCGGAAACGGAAAGAGGAATCTCAACAGATCGGGACCAGCGGCGAATACAACCCTTCGCAACTGGAGAAATCGAGTGCCGGACTCCGAGGACGAAGGACTCGAAGGAACCGACAGCAACAGGCAAGGACGAGGAACAAGAGCGCCAACGGACGACCGACCATCGCTAGCAACGACGGACGGGAGTGGCAACGGAGGACAGCGGATCAGCCAAGATACCAAAAGACGGAACACGCTCGACGTATCAGAGGGTAAGTCCTTACTGGTAGTCGTGGTAATCTGTGAGGTTGCGGTTGAGGTCTGGATGAGGATTGGTGTGCGAATAGCCGAGGCTTTTGCGTAGCTCCTTTTGCTCAGTTCTGTTCTTGTTGTATTTGTGGTAGAATTTTAGGACGTTGTTTTCTTTGATTTCTGACCAGCGGTGACTCTCCTCTAACTTACTTATCTTTTTCTATTAGTGAGCGGACTGTTGGAAGATGGATAAGTTGTCGATAGGGAAAAGAGTGAGGGTGCTGAACATGCCCCGTCACAGACTAGTCGCATATCTGATAAAGATGGGACTAGGAGAGGAGGAATTGGGTTCCATGAATATGAACCAGCTCCAAGAGGCTAGTGCTGAAATAATTGTGTCTGGACGGGAGACCCCACCAGAAGTAAGTAAGGAAGTAAATACGGGTAGCATAGAAAGGAGTACTAGCCCGGCAAGGCAAATGCGGCGAGTCAGGTTAGAACTAATAACATACCAGAGAGAGGCAGCGGAGAGAGTGGTGAGGAGAAGCAGAGAAGAAAGACTCAGAGTGCTTGAGGAGAAGTGGAGGAGAGAAGATGAGGAGAAGCAGACGGAGAAGCTCAGGCTGCTTGAAGAGAAGCAGAGGAGAGAAGAAAGACTCAGAGTACTTGAGGAGAAGTGGAGGAGAGAAGATGAGGAGAAGCAGGCTGAGAAGCTCAGGCTGCTTGAAGAGAAGCAGAGGAGAGAAGGGAAAGAGGAAGCAGAAAAATTAAGACTTCAGGAGGAGAAGCGGAGGAGAGAAGAAATGGAGGAGACTTATGTAAGAGAGTACATGAAAGTGTATATTACAGGGCTCCCTGTGACATCGTCTCTAATAGATAGCGGGGCCGAATACAATTGTGCGCGAGCAGAACTAATCAGGCCGCTCAACCTACCTGTGGTCAAGCAGATAGAGGTGAAGGGGCTGAACGGTCAATCAATGATTGTGGACGTGGTGCGGCTGAGACTAAAGGGGTCTCAGGCCGGCGAGGACAGCGAGGGGGAGGTAAATTACGCCCCTGATGTTCGGATATGGGCGGCACTCATTAAAGACCTTAATGAACCGTTAATTATCACGCCCACTACAGCCGACTTGCTGCGCGAGACAGCGTTGTATTCGAGTCACGCGGCCAGCGCTCCTGAAATAGACCAAATTTCAGAAGCGCAGGCGGTCGCAAGGACTGAGACGAGTGAGGAAGAGGAGAGAGGGGAGGAGGTAGAGGGACTTAGGACGCTGATAGGCGAGGATTACTTCACGGTCGCTCAAGCAGACAGGGGGAGTGTAGGAGAAATCGGTCCCGAAGAAACGGATAATGAAGAGCTATTCTTCAATCCTGAGATACCACCCCCACCCAAGGAAGACACAATAGTAGGCAGAAACAAGATGGCGGCTGAACAAGCACAATGTTCGACACTAGCACCATTCTTGGCCCACGGGAAAATTGGGGCGAAGAGCTTCTTCACTGAAGACAATTTGCCCTTTCATAAAGACAAAATAGCTGGGCATTCTGTAAAACAACTGTGCTTGCCTAAAGAGAGAATAGACAAAGTCATCATCCAATCACCGGAAGCGCGAGGAGCAAAGAAGGAGGGCCAATGGCAAGGCCCGGCCATCATCGCTCAGGTGAAATCGCCCTACACATACATCGTGGAAATAAGGGGCAAAAGCCGCTTACTACACGCAAATCGGATTCGCAAATATAACGAAAGAATGCAGCAAGCATTGATTAACAATTGCTCCATTCTGTTCGAGAAGGACGAAGACTTCGGTCACGGGGAAGCGGTGGGTAGCTTCGTCACGAGGCAGACAAGGCCCAGTGCACAAGTAGACCCTATTGCCGTTGCACACTTAACGGTACCCGAGCGGAAACAGCTGTTTAGTCTGTTAGACAGGTTTCCAGATGTGTTCTCGGACAAACCAGGTTTCTGTCCCGTCCTAGAACACACAATCACGGTTAGCGCGGAGTTCAGGCCGAAGAGTTTGCGAGCCTATAAGGTGCCGGAACTGCTCAAACCGGAGATGGAGAAGCAGACCCGCGAACTTTTGGCCCTAGGTATCATCACTCCCTCACATAGTGACATGGCAGTACACTCGATGACGTGGCCGGATCACATGAAACACCTAGAGAAATACTTAATGACTATTCAACAGTCGGGTCTGACCCTTAACATTAAGAAGAGTTCGTTTGCTAGGCAACAAACAACGTTTGTAGGTCACCTGATCGGATCAGGGAGCATTGAACCGGATCCTATGAAAATCGCAGGGCTAGGGAAAATCCCTCAACCCGAGTCCAAAAGGGACATACGGAGATTAATTGGCTTCTTCAGCTATTTGAGGAACTTCATCCCTAACCTGGCTGAGACAGCCAGAATTCTCACTGACTTGACCCAGAAATCGGTGCCTGCTATGATACCCTGGCGAGCTGAACATCAAAAGGCGCTAGATAAATTCATGCACGATTTGAATAACGCTGTATATTTGCAGACAATTGACTACGGCAGAGAGTTTGGTCTATCAACTGACGGTTCAGACAAAGCAGTCGGAGGCTGCTTATTCCAAATTCAAGACGATGGAACAGAACGGCCAATATGTTGCGCCAGTTCTAAATTAGATGCTACGCAAGCGCGTTGGGCCACTGTGGACCGCGAAGCGTACGCTGTAATCTTTGCGTTGAAGAAGTTTAGGAATTTGATTTGTATGTCAAGGACCACCCTCTACTCTGACCACCACCCCTTGACTTTCCTAACTGCTTCTAAGCTCACAAGTGCTAAACTTGCGAGAGGGGCTCTGGCACTCCAGGACTTCGATATGTCTTTTGAATATCGACCTGGGGCGCTGAATATTCCCGCTGATCTTTTGTCCAGACTATGATTGAGGAAGAAGGCGGACTACCATGTAAGGCACCGCGACAACTGTAAATATATTTCTAACTGTGCTGATATTTTGTATTTTCATGGGAACGACGAGGACATGGTCTGGAGGAAATCGATGGAGGGAACGACATCATTCTCAGCCGGGAGGCGAACCAATGACTGGCTTTGTCCTCCCCCGGGAAGGGAGGTGTCGCGTGAGGAGATCGACGACAACGACGAGATGTCATTATCATCATGATGTAATCGTCGTTGCTGG
The DNA here is from genome assembly GCA_963556255.1 of Allolobophora icterica. NCBI lineage: Eukaryota > Metazoa > Annelida > Clitellata > Crassiclitellata > Lumbricidae > Allolobophora > Allolobophora icterica. Next base: position 33,990,297 of record OY744612.1, on the reverse strand, counting down.
TCGAGATAGGACGATGACGGACGAAAGCCAGTCTCCACTGGGTCAACAATGAAGGCAGCGAGGCCCAGGTGTAATCGGACACCACACAGCCAAGGGGTAATAGGACACCTCGCGGCTATGGTGTAACCAGACACCGCCCGCGCTGCAGGCGAGCGACGACCCGCGTATCGAGGAGCAATCTGACACTAATTGACGATAGCTTGACGTGGGGAGGGGGGCTGACTGATGCACGCTGGAGTTCCTACTTAACAGAAGGGAAAGGAGAACACGGGACTTGTACTGCTGACGAACGCGACGTGTGAACATCGGTCGAGCGAGAAACATCGGGAGGAACGACCAGCGGGGCGGCAGAGTATTAGTCCGTCAGATTCAGAGACTGACGCGAAAGAACGATCTGTAGTTAGGCTGTACGAAGCAACATTTGAGATAGTCCGATTTAATATCTAAACGCTTTAATACTACGTGGAAGTTCCCGTAGAGTTAGTGTATATATATTTGTTTCTTTAATTAAATTCATTTATTAATTAAACAAAGTTCGTCGTGAATCTTCTATAGAAAAGTTAGGCACGTTAAATAAAAGTGCAAGTAAAAGAACGAGCAATCGAGGGTCGACATCAACACACGGAAAACACACGACAGGGCGACCTCCGATTGCGACACTAGTATGCTGACTCGTTTACCTGAGTGCTCCATGGCTAATATACGCTGTTGTTTCTCTTATAGCGTTTTTGAGAAGCTGATAAATTTTCGAAAGATACCCTACACCCCGTATTCCAGAGTATCTTCGAACTGTTCAAAGTAGAAACACTCTTGTAAATGCAAGTTTGCTAATATAGTCACAGAATTCATTCGGCCGACGCATATACTTATACACAGGGTCGTCTACACCATGGAAACCTTCCAGCAAAATGCTCCTTCCAAGAAACAGTGTGCCATTGTGTGTTCCAACATTAACTTGGTTCATTGGGAAAGGGAAGGGTAGGGGAGGGGAGTTGCTCCATTGACACTTGGGGATAGACACCTCTGCTTATACGCGACCATAAACTTTCTCTCCTTTCACTTTGAGAACAACTCAGCCTACTCAGGTATCTTCTTTCAAAACAAAAGTGGTGTGTTGTGGGATGGGCCTGTGTGAGATGCCTATTATCTTTTCAGTCCGCTCACAAACCATCGCTAATTTAATTGCAATTAAGACGATACAAACAGAACCGTCGGAGGAGGCAATAATAGAAAACAACAGACAAGGGCGATAAAGATATCATAGCAACGTAAAAATTACTGAAAGTGATAGGACATTGAAGCCGAGACAGAGAGAGAGAGACAGACAGACAGACAGACAGACAGACAGACAGACAGGCAGACAGAAAGAGATGTTAGAGAGAGCACGCGATCACTTCTTCGTCCGTTTCAATCTGTCATTTATCGTCAATTTCAATATTGCATGCATGCCTTGTGAGTCCGACTCTTTCAGCTGCCCTACTTTACGAATGGACAGGGTATTGAAGAGACCCGTGCAGCATAGGAACAATGCATGCTCAACCTCCTCCATCATTCCTCCGATGACCTTTCAACCGGATTTAGCCGCAGTCTTTGTCTGACCCGAACATCTTGTCGGCTTTGTTGAACTGTCTGCTGTGAATCTACATCTGCATGTAGACCATACAATCAGCGAGTGTCCAATGAAGGATGGACGTATGGCAAGACGGATATATGTCATTAACTTTGTGGGACCGTGGGAGAGTGTATAAATGTCCACGTGTACTTGATCTTTGTGCCACATTCCGCCTACATCTTAGCACTGGCGGCGTTCTTATTTGACAGGTGGGGGGAGGCACACGGGACACTTCTGAACTGATCTGTCAAAAAAGGTGAAACATTTTTTCGCGCTCATGCGCAACAAAATTTGTTGACTTTTTGGTGTTTCTTCAAAATTTGGGGGGGCAACTGTATATCGTGTCCCCTCACTGCCCACTGTTAAAGGTAGGGTCTTGTCCCTCTCGACCCCCGGGATCGCCGCCCATGCATCTTAGTAAGGTTTCGTTCTTCTGCACCTCTCCTTATCCATCGAAGATCGTACTCGCTGAATAGGGATATTGTAAAACTTGTAACGGTCATAAAACATGGCGATGTCTATTGTCACCGAGAGGCGACAACCGTCTGCCGGCGTCAGTGCAGGGACAGCCGAGCCCGGCGCTTATCTGGGCTGCCCCTTGCTTGCACCTGGCTGGATCTTCGGCGCGCTGCACGCTGAACGCGCCGCAATTCCAAGTAAACAGGCGTCGAATATTTGTCTACTCTACGGAATGAAGAGGACGCTCAGGGTGCTGCGCCTCACTTTAAACGGTTGACTTGAGGGACTCAGATGTCGTCGGTCTCTCCTCTAGAGGCCCGAATCACCTGCCGGGCCTCGTTATTAATCATCGTCAGCTGCCCAGCGAATGTGAAAGCCGTCGCACGTCTTACTCCATCGTGCTCGAGTTGCCTTCTTTACAGACCCCGATGACAGTTGCGGTTGCGTTTACTTAGGAACGGAGGGTGGGTGATACGTAGGCAATACACACCAATGCAAGCGTTCGCCTGACCCGATTGTTCGGTGATCTAGCGAACCCGTTGTTATTGTGTCTTCCGAAAGTAAGGCGGTTTTGTGCGAAACAGTCATGAGGCCTGTAGGCATGGTTGGGCTATTTTCACGTCATCGAAGTAAACAATCATTTTATTTACTGAGTCATCTTTCCTCTAAAAACATCGACTTCGCCACAAAGACAACAGCTTGAATTGGATGGTTCTTACTTTGTTAACCTAAAAACGCCTTTTAACAACATCATAACTTACACAAGTGGACGTATACTTAGTGCCTATAGATAACCAGGTGGTCTTCCTTGAAAGAGCTGACGTCAAACCACGTTTTATAAAATCTCCTGAAGTTGAATTCAACAAGTATTTGTCGTCGACTTAGGCTGAATTACTGATATTCTCTTCACAACTTTAGTGTAAGTTAGTCAGGCAGTGTTATTTCTCATTAAATTAGAATAAATAACATTGTCTACCTTGCTCATTATTGTAGAGGTTAGTTCACAGATCGAAATTAAAGCTGTGAAGTGAATTTATGTCTAAGTAATTTAGCCTAAGTTTAAGATACTAATTAGTACTAATTAGCATGTATGCTGCCTTTGTCGACAACAATCTTCAGAGACAGGTTCCCCGAAGGACTGAAAAGGTATTTTAGCGAAACAGACACTCAGTCTAACATTAATCCAACAACCGTAGAAACTTGCTCCCTTATGGTTTACCGTTTACATGACCTGGCAACCATAATGTCAATTTCAGCTGAACCCTGAAAGTAGGCCTATTCATTAGAGGGTTTGTTATTCAGAGTATGGGTTCGAACCTCCCTCGCTGTTTCAATTCTAAACACCATCCAGCTTAGTCGTCTGACTATGTGCCTGACTGACCCCTTCAGACCTGGAACCGATTTAACCCCGCCCCGCCTATCGATTTTATTTTGACGCCTGTGGATAAGCTGGTTCCCGCGACTTCGCTCTTTGGACGCTGTAGAAATCTCGAGATTCTGATTACGAGTCGATTACTGTGTGGGGACAGCGTGGAGACATACATTGAGCAAGTGTTTCACAAGCAGTTGCTCGAAGCCATTGATGCTTTTCGTATCGTTGTATTTGCACTTCTGAACTGTGGAAAGAGGACAATATCAAATACGGTTGTATTTATCATTGCATCAGAAGTGAAAGACGTATGCAACAGCTTTTGAAAAATACAGATTAGGTTCGGACATTTTTGTGTGAATCCTTATTTAATACCTATTGGAGAATGGAGAGGCATGGAATAATTAGGATTCACCACCTGGAGGACTGAAAACGACACAGAAAAAATGCAGTAAACATATGATCATAGCTTTTATTTACACGATTAATTTAAAAATTTGTGAAAAAGGACAAAATTCAGCTACGGCATCATATTCACAAAATGTACAAAAAACTTTGAAGTTATTCAACGCATTCATCACAGATTAATACTAAAAATTGAAGCACTACATAAGCTGCATATAGCTACGTCTGGCTAAACAGAAAATAACATGAGCACATGACACGTCGCAGAAGACATGGTCGAGCATTGTAGACTCATAAAATTCTTGTAGGCTAACAGCCTCACAGGACCCATTATATAGTGTGCCTAACTTACCGCTAGTAGGAAACAACGAATATTTGTTGATACCCGGCAGTTTATGACTATAAGATTTGTAGCCAAACCAACAGGGGCGGCGCTACACCAGGGCGAGCCACTGGTAAAAAGCCTTTGACCTGGTCGTTGCCCTGCCAGAATTTTTGCCCTGGCCATGATTTGTTCGGAGCATAAATCGCCCTCCGCACTGGTTACTTGTATCACTGCCCTGGTTACAAAATTTGTCTGGCGCCGCCACTGCAAACCAATAAGGTAAGATAAGTTCATTCGGCAAATCAACAGCAAGACAACATTTGACAACAGGTTAAATGGCACGCCAACATGTTCTCGATTATCAGTTTCACAGATTCAATCGCCAAATGCGGACGTGAAATAAACAGTCAATGCAACATTAAAATGACACAGCACTGTCAATTTCTCTGAAAACAGATGTTAGTTACATTTGTGTGTGTGGTATTGCATCCTTCGTTTACAACTCAAGTTCACTGATTACTTTCAAATGCTGGAAACTCTCACTGACACCTGATTGGTCACTGGCCACTGTTTGTAAAAGATATGCCACTGATGAGTTATTTCTTGGAGTGGCGCTTTATAAATGCAGATTACAATTACAAAGAGCATTTTAGTTTTGCATTCTTGACCAGTGAGGTCTCGTTAAGGAATGCTTCATGTTCATTCCAAAACAGAGACAATGACAGCCAGATCAACTGAACTGCGTCCTATAACAAGCGTGAAACGTTGCCTTAATAATCACAAAGACTGCCACAGTAACGCATTGGCATACACACTACTTGCTAAAACAAAATGCTGTGCTCAACTTATCTGCATTAAGTTCTTATTTACAGCATGTTTGCAAGCTTCTAGCACAAGGTCTGAGTTTACTTATATAAGTAGTTTGTCAATACAATAATCTTTGGATAGTTTGACACTTATTCCGAATGGTATAAATGCAAGTTAACACATGGAACACCTCCTAAATCATTGGCCATGAAAGGAATCTGGTTGAACGCTAAAACATTAACTATCAGGTAGCAAGTAATTAGATATTAGGACAATTACATTACAATAATGCTAACAGTTGGTTTTTCATACAAGCAGCGTGCGCCACTATTTCTAAGGCAATTACTCTGACTTTGTAGCAGAATAGTGCTACGCTATAAGTCTTTGAGAAAACTGTGCTGCTAATGTGGCAGCAACATTGAATGCTGGAAAATTGCACTTCTGAATTGCAAAAGTCATAGACGGAAATTGTATTAAAAATACAAACGATTTAAGAAAAAACCGACATGCCCGTTAATAAAACAGTTGTAGGCCCTACTGTAATTACACCTAAGAATCTTCCAGCTTGAACTGGAATTTTCAAACCACCTATATTAAGCACTGAAAAGATATGGCTTGTGGACTGTCACACAGAAAAACCAGCCGTGTAGTTCGCTCTGAAAAATTGAGAGGGTGAACGCTTTTTTCAGACAACACATGTACAACACGTTTTAGGCTTGATCATAACATTGTAGGGTTTCTAAGTAAAACATAGACAAGCATCTAAGCAATCAAATATAAAAAACGTAAGATGCAAAATCTACAAAAGATATTTGCCAATTAAGAAGCACATATGTAAAGCAGTTGCTAGACTTGTTGCTTTTAATGCCCCTCGTGATATGTGTTATGTCACGCATATTTTCTCAGCTCTTTAGCAAACACCGAAGCACATGAATCAACGCATACGGTAATCACTCAAGTCTTTATCTCCACCGTTCAGGACCGAATTACTTCTGAATACAATATATAATAGTTTCAACAAGTCACAGAACACAGCATTAATTACACAAAATTTAATCACTGTACACTGATTAGCATTCACCATTTCAAGTTTTCAAAATATTTTCACTCGACTGCGTCAGAAATGTACAGTAAAACCAAGATATTATCATTAATTGTTGCCTCAGGTTTTGGCCACTTTTTCTGCTATTAAAACAGTACCAGTTGCGTAATATTCTAATTATGGGAAAGTTTGATTGCACAGCTAACAGATATCAGTTATGCAGGATATGTGAGAATTTTGCACCTTTTCCACATTTCGAACAAATGAAAGTGCGATGTTGATTTCACACAAACAGATGAATGTGTGCACGAACACACATACAACCATACACCTGCACTTGTTTTGTCAGTGACCTACTTTACTGTAGAAGAAAATTGATTAGCACCTTGTGTAGCTTTATGCGGATATCCCCTCCCACTGCTCACCGTTCCCAATACGCATGGAATGTGATAAACGCGTCCAAATGATGAAACCAAAATTTAATTGTTTTGATGCAATTTGACCGTTTTATTTCAAAGGCTTTGATCATGATATTTCTGTTAGTAATCAAATCACTCTTTCCATATTTAACACAATGCATTCACATCTTCCATTGATCAGAACCTTTCACTACTGAGTAACTCGTAGACATCATGATTTATTTACCATGGCAATTTTTATTTGTCAAAATTTTTGCATCTGTGAGTTTGATCCCCAGAAAACAGAATTCCTTTCTTATTTGTCGTAATTTTAACTCTACAGAATTTTGCACTCCGAAGCTTTTAAAAACTATCGTTCATAAGAATGGACCTGACAGCTTGGTAGCGGTTTATTTCAGTGTGATAATATCCAGGTTATACTATAAAGACGAGCCAAACGTGTAAGCTGCGCAACGTACGGTAAACGTGTAATACTCCGGCTGGGCTGAAGCCCTGCTAAATGAATCACTAAGGCACTTCAGTAAACAGGGACTTCAAAAATAAAATCTAATTTACAAAGCTTAACAATACTATAGAATTTTACAAGCAAGTATACTGCAGAATTAAATAAATTAACATTCACTAATAGATCACTTTAGACTGAGAAAGTCGTAATCGTTTAAACTGTCTTTAGTTTGACTATACGGTACACGCAAACCCTTCTGTATCTGCCAGAATCAACAGTTGTTTTTGCCACACCGTTGCTTGTGGACACAAGCTCCCTTCACAGTTCACGCTAGTCCATTTTGACAAAGCAATACACCAAAAACAATGCACACTACCGTTGCTGAATTTGGCTGATCGGCAAGCGATAAAATAAGTGATTGCACATCTCGACAATGCAATCATAGATAGATAACGATCAAATTAAAGTTTTTGCGCATTAAATAAAGGCTTGCAACGTACGGTAGCAGCTGTGGTTGTGCGTTCTACAAGACTAAGCTGTGGAGGTCGAAAAGCAAGCTGGACTGTGTGCATTGTTGTCGTTGCAGATCGGGGAATGAAATTTCCAATTTTCCCCTGAATACTGGAAGTCGGTTTGCTTCCCGGGAGAAGAACGCAGGTAATCCCCAACTAAAAAGCAAATAAAACGCAACAAGTCAGCTTTCAGTTATTGCTTAGATGCATCAAAACTTTTCCAATATAATAATAATTTTCCTTATTAATTTAAACTGACAACGCAGTAAGATTACACTGAAGCATGACAGTACAATCAAATCTTAACTAAACAAACGGTTTGACAGCCACGCAAAGCGCGGCCCTAGATGGGGTTACGGATATCGAACCGCGAATATAAATCTCTCCTGGCCATAAAGGTTACCATTACTCTATCCCGATCCCCATATTATGCTGGTTTTCTGTGACCTAGATTTACGTAACAGCTATTGGGTTCGTATGTCTTTCTGAATGAAGGTCGCATCAGAACAGTTGTAGCAGTTTTGATTACAAGAAATCTCGTTAGAGAAGACAGTTAGGCCTACCAGCCAAAAGTCAGATAACTGTTAACCAACTGGGTGTCCATAAGCCTTGTATAAATACCTTTGGTCTTAATAAGCTAGGGTGTTCATATCAGCTAAATATTAGTTTAATACTAATCAAACAAAATTGTAACTTAATGTATTTTACAGAAACATGACCAGCTCCAGCTCAAGAAACGTTTCCATCTTATCTAAGTCACACCTTTTCATATCTCCGACATGTACACACGCACATATATACATACATACATACGTTTGCACCTACACACATACAAGAGGAAGGTTATTTCAATGATGGAAGAATGGGTTTGAATGCTTCACAGAAAGATGAATGCCATTTATGGAAACCTCTGCTGTCAGTTTCATACCAAAAACCAGCTTTAATTAAATATCACAGAGTTATTGTTAGATCTTAAAACTTCTTATTAAAAGATGAAATAAATGTGCAATATCTGAAAGGTTGCTTGGTGATGTCACAACGCTGCATGAAAAGTTTATCTCAAGTGTATGATCTCTAAGAATAATAGTTCAGAATGACAGTGAAATACCTTTTCAAGGTCGAGAAGGCAAACGGACTGGTTTTAGAAGAAAAGCTGAGAATTCATTAAGACGACATCAACAGAAAGAGATTTGGTCACAGGGCTCCTCCTCCTCCTCCTCCGTCTCCCGGCAACAGCTGCTGTCAAACTTCCAAGTCAATATTTACATCTTTCGATGTCAGTCGTTTCAGATTATTCTGTTTGAGAGAGTAATTGCGATGGACGTTGACGGGATTCGGTTGGCTACAGTTAACGTTACTACTACTACTACTACTATTCCGATGGGTTTCTTTCGAATCGATTAGATTCAAATAGATGCTATTCTCCGGCATGCTCTGCGGGTCGGACTCCAAACACAGGTTCTTATTATTCAACCTTTTAGTTTGATTCGCATCGTTTTCCCGCTGAACAGAAGTCAGTCTGTTCGCCTGTGCATCTCTTCGATGTTTCCTGACGACAAGCAATAGGATGACAGCCAACATGAGCAGAAGGGGAACCCCAACTCCAAGGCAGACGATGAGGATCACCTGTGCCAGCGGTAACGAAGAACCACCATGGTCGTTTATCAGCGACTGAACATCGCCAGAGTTTATTGCGTCAGAAATCGTCGAAACCGTAACATCCGGGAAACTGTCACTCGGCGTCGCTAGCATTTTGGTGGCGACGACGCCGCCACCTACCGTCGAAAGCAGCGCACGACTACTTCCGGTATCACCAACCAACGAGATTTCGCAGTTTTTTCCGTGATATCCCTTTGTGCACGTGCATCGATAGCTGTCGACGCTCGCCACGCAGGTCGCTCCATTCAGACATGGTTTCTTCGTGCACATGTCGATCTTGATGGAGCAGAATTTTCCGACGAAACCCGGGGTACACGTGCACTCAAATGCATTGGGAAGGTCGCGGCAGGCAGCCCCGTTGGCGCAGGGGAAGTTCAGGCAGTCGTCCACGTCGTCCTGGCACAGGGTACCGACGAAACCCGGCCGACACCGACACTCGAAGTCGTCAACTTTGTCGATGCACATGCCGCCATTCAGACACGGGTTGACTGCGCATTCGTTGCGGTTGACCTGGCAACGGTTGCCAAGGTAACCAGTCGGACACACGCATCGGAAGCCATTCAACTCGTCGATGCAACTTCCGCCTGAAATTGGAAACAAGGCGAATATGAGACGTTGAATGAATGGCAGGTCGGGTGTACACTCAGTTAACTTCGTTACCTCCATAGTCCATACCTTGTTTCTGTGTTCCATGTATTCTTGGATTTACCACCAAAACTTACCATGGAATTTGGCTTATACGACGATATTTCTTAGAAGCCCCCACCAGCCCATGCCTTCACCTTTATTACAGTGGTCTTGCAGAAGTTCTCAGATTTCTTTGTTACTTTGATTATTATTACTAATGACTGTAAGGCAACATCTGATCAAGATCTAAATGTTAACTTACAGTTGATAGCCCAATAAAATATGTTGCTTAGTTTCATTAAGCTTATTGCTTAAAGATCTGCATTCAACCATAATAAAATAAGTCATGTCCGATTTACACGTAGCAAGAATCACCAGAATCTATCGAAAAAACAAAGATTTCTTGAAAAAAATGTATAAAAAGAACCAATATTTTTTCCGGAATCTACGGAACAAATCGTGTGGCAGTTAACCAGCGTTTCTGAAAAAATCTTGGACACTAAGCAAGAGGTTCGACGAAGATGCCTTATAAACGATCAGATTATACGAGACACTGCAACTATAGTCTAGTCCAACCTGACGAAGTTTAAACTGACCGTTTAAACAGGGCTGAGACTTGCATTCATCCAGTTGCTGTTCACAGTTGATGCCAGTGAAACCTTGAGCGCAGTTGCACTGATACCTCTGTGCCCCCGAAACGGAAACACAGGTGCCCGAATTGCGACATGGCTGTTCCTCGCAGCTGCTGGCAACCCGCAGCTCGCACCTTCGGCCGTAAAGACCTTCCGCACATCGACACTCGAACTCAGTCTCGCCAATTTGCTACAAGTAAATAATCACGTGAATAACTATTTCAATAAATCTACGAAAACAATTATTTAAAACAGTAAAAACAGTATATGACTTGTCATGTCTAAATGATGGTCTGTCGTCTGTCTGTCTGTCTGTCTGTCTGTCTGTCTGTCTGTCTGTCTGTCTGTCTGTCTGTCTGTCTGTCTGTCTGTCTGTCTGTCTGTATGCCTGACAGACTGACTGACTGACTGACTGACTGACTGACTGACTGACTGACTGACTGACTGACTGACTGACTGACTGACTGACTGACTGAGTGATGCGGCTGACTGACTGACTGACTGACTGACTGACTGACTGACCGACCGACCGACTGAGTGATGCGGCTGGCTGACTGACTAAGCACTCGATCAGTTGATGGAAGGGATCATCAATCACTCGATGGAAGGGATCATCAATCAGTTGGTTGAGTGTTTGATTATGTATTAATAAAAACGCACATACTGATAAAGACCAGCAGAATATTCGTAGTTTCGATGGCGACTTAGGGACGGACTGAACCAGGAACCCTTATCTCAGACCTGTCCGTCCACGTTACTATTTTCCACCAACCCCATCCCTCCCTTCCCTTCGAAGGCCAACCAGGGACGGGAAGTCGGGAGGCGCTTAGAGCCGGCAATCTGCCCTCGAGCGTCAACTGAAGGACGAGTACTTATTACTACTTAACCCTTCATCCCATTCATTGTTGAACAACAGCCCGTCTCAGACAAGCACCTGTTCGTAACCATGGCAACCGCTGCAACAGCCACGGTTCAGGTGATAGCGGTAAATACGGCGGCTACGTGTCATCAACTGCCGCAGCTGCTGGTGGTGGTGGTGCTGTCTTATGGGGCGCCGGTGTCGCAAGAATCACGGGCGACGACTGGTTGTAGTAATTGATGGAAAGCCGTGTTCTGATAAATGCGGGTCGATGACGTCCGACAAACTGTCGCCGCGTAAATCTGACACGTACTATATAATATGTTGTATTATGTGCGTGTAAACATGTGTTCACGTAGCTCGATATTAATGACTTATGTGCGTTTTGTCTGAAGTGTTGAGTCCTGTCTAAACGCGTCTCTGTCGAAGATGGAACGTTTAGAGAGAATCGTGTATCATGTGTGGTGCATCGGTGAATTGTCTGAATGGTGCATCAGCGAATTGTATGCATGGTGTATTGGTAAACTACCTTCATAGTGCATCGGTGAATTGCATGCATGGTGCACCGGTGAATTGAATGCTTGGTGAATTATCGTCGTGGTGCATTGGTGAATTGTCTTCATGATGCATCGGTGAATTGTATGCAAGGTGCATTAGTGAATTGTATTCATTGTGCCTCTGTGAATTGTCTGCTTGGTGCATTGGTGAATTGTCTTCATGGCGCATCAGTGAATTGCATTCATGTTGCCTCGGTGAATGCATGGTATTCATGGTGCATTGGTGAATTGTGAGCTGTCTTCACGGTGCATTAGTGAATTATATGCATGGCGCATTGGTGATATATCTGCATTTTGCTTTGGTGAATTATCTTCATGGTGCATCGGTGACTTGTATGCATGGTGCATTGGTGAATTGTCTGCGTGGTGACTTCTGCACTGATTATGCATGATCAATCAGCCAATCGACTGATCGATAGATTGATTGATCGATTGATTTATTATGTAGCGCCTTGAACTGACCGTGCACTTGGCGTCGTTGAGACAGGATCGGTTGGCCGGGCGACAGTCATTCCTTTCGATCTCGCAGTTCGTTCCAGTGAAGTCGGGCGAACAGACGCAAGTGTAGCTGCCTTGACCTGTGTTGATGCACGTCGCTCCGTTGCGACAAGGCCGGTGATTCGTGCAGAAGTTCAGGTCTAGACAGAGAACAGATCACAACACATCATGTAGGAATCAATGACACACACGCAACTGACGTCGATTCTTTCGTCAGCTGACATGTTTTGCTGCTCAGAGGTAATCGTAATCGTAAACTTCAAATGTCTAAAGCGCTACTCTAAAGCCGAGCACAGAGTACCAGCTTATTCAGAGAGGCCAAATGGAGATCAGAGTGCGGTTGCTAGAGAGACTAGACAGAGAAGCTGGTAGATGGGACAGAGGAGCTGATAGAGAAGGCAGAGGTCATGCGTTTGGTTTCCCATGTATGCAGTCAGTGTATCCATAAGCACAGCGTATTTCAGGTACATCAGAAAAGCGCATCTCGCTTGCTTCTCATTTATATTAGAGTTCTATTGTTCTAAACGTCTCGATAGTGTAGAGGTTAGCGCGTTGGACTGTCAATCAAAAGGTCGGGGGTTCAAATCCCGCCAGGGCAGAAATTTGGTTCGAGATTTCTGTTCCACCTGCACCCCTAGCCAACTCAGCTATGACGAGTACACTGACCGTACACTGTCAGTGGGAAGATGAGACGGCGAGGGAGAGGACTGGCCACCCGCCCTCATATGCCGAGGCTAAGAAAATTGAGTCGCTAACACTTCATACCCATGTCTGCCTCAGGGCAGACGAACAGAGGCTAACCCAAAGATGACAGTGTATTCTAAGTCCCTGGACATTGATGCGCCGTAAATAACTTATAACAGATGTACAATCGATACTGAAGTGGGAGGAGGACGAGGAGGACGAGGACGAGAAGGAGAAGGAGGAGGAGGAACAGGACGAGGAACAGGACGAGGAGGACGAGGAAGAGGAGGAAAGGAAGAGGAGGAAGAGGACGAGGAGGACGAGGAGGACGAGGAAGAGGAAGGGGAGCAGTCCCTTAATCTAGTCTGAAAAGTAGTCATAGATAATGAAGTGTTAGTGATCTCGTTTTTCTTAGTCTCGGCATATGAGGACAAGTGTCCTGTCCCTTACCGTCTAATATTGACGGTTGGCTTACATCCATTGCTCTCTGTCTGTCTGTCTGTCTGTCTGTCTGTCTGTCTGTCTGTCAGTCTGTCTCTGTCTCTCTCAATCTCAATTTCTCTCTCTGTCTCTCTCACTCACTCTCTGTATCTGTATTTGTCTCTGTCTCTGTCTCTCTCTCTCTTCAGCTGTTCAACAGCCTTTTCTTGAAACTGTCAGCTAAAGAACAAGTCCATCCTCATTATTTTAGCGTGGAGACGAACCCTTGCCTTCCCACTGTATAGTCTGCATATTTGAACTCCAAAACAACCAGTCGACAATCAGTAATTTGTGTTTATGCACCCAATCAACCCAGTATATTTATGTATACAAAAACAACTATGTCACATAAATCCTCAACAAATTCATTCCTAAACCCAATATATTTCACATTATCTATCGCATGACGTCACATTATAAAAAAATCAACGATTAAGCCCATATGCACCAAACGGCACGTAAAAATAATTATCTGGAAACAACCAATTTCTCCTTTGTCCTGACCATTGTAGTATTATATTTGTTAAAATTCTATCTGATCTGCAGATTGATTAGATCAACAAGCGTGGGGGTGGGTACCTTGATTGCAGAAGAGCCCTCCCCATCCTTCCTGGCAGTTGCATTTCCAAGGTTCTTTACAGGTGCCATGCTGACAACCTGGGTAGGGAATACAGGCGCCACAGGTAGGTCCCTGCCATCCCAAACGACACCTGTAATTTCAAGACAATAGCCATCACTTCAAGACAACGCCGGTGGCAAAATTAGCCTCTTTTTATGCTTTGAAGTGGATATACTTAGAACACTCGGCTTTCGCCCACGCAACAACGTCTAATTAAGTCAAGTGGAGACATCTAGTGTCAAAAGGAGTCATAAAAAGTCCGACTGTGCAAACTGTATTATAAGGCTACACCCCTATTACGATTAAGTAGTAAGAGGAAAGCCATAACCTCTCAAAAACCATACATATGGTGCAAAGGCTTTGAAGTATAAAATGTACGGTAAGAGTATAAGAAACAGTTTTGCAATCTCTCTGTTTTTGTAACTCGCAGTGAATTTTTTACCAGAGTTTAAAAAAACAGAGGACTAGAGCTGCATAACAAAAAGTCTGGAGAAACCAGCTAGAGGCAATTGAGAATTTTTCTTTGTAAGTTTTTGGGAGCTGACTGAAGTCTATATCTTAAAAAGGTGAAGACGCTTTGGGGAGACCTACTTATGCTAATTGACATTCATAATATTTCATATGGTAATTCATAATCGTAATATCGAGATTCTACAGCGCCATAAAAAGCGAAATCGTGGGAACCAGCTTATTCAACTTATTCAGAGGCTGTTGACAGGCTCTCAATGGCGCTATATAAATTCATTAGCACAATTACTATGTTTGACGGACTTACTTGCATTCATTTGGTTCGTCGCAGTAACCCGTTTGTTCACTACAGCCAGGCAGGCAAACAGCTGTAACATAAACAATTTATCCATTAATTACTCCGTTTATTGGCCAATTAATCACTTTAAATAATTAATCAGTTAATCCAACAGTTAGCTGCAGCACAACCTACTCGCGAATATGTATAATTTATGTATTCACTAAACTAGTAACTCGACTATACAGTACTTCGTTGCGTAGTAGTTTTTGAAGGACTTGGAGTGATTTATAACCAGGGGGTGACGTTCATGCACAAGACGTGGAAAGCGGGGCTCTATCTGGAAATGTTAAGAGCTGGTGCGCGGTCGGTCGTTTAAAGAACAATCCTTTCTGCAATCTAGGAAGCATAACTGCCGCCGCATTAAAGCTCCGAACGACGGCGAAGAAAAGTGTTTTATCATCATCATAAGTCGAGCGGCCTCTCCCAGCATCTAACGGAGGCCGACGCCCCTTAATCGACCATCTGCCGCCCAGAAAGCTATTTGTCTCGGCCACCGCTTATCCCGCCGCCGCCACCACCACCACCGGTACAACCGCTGCCGATTCACAGAAACAACGGCCAAGACAACCAAAACAACAACTACGGCAACAGCATCAGCTAAGGCAACAGCTTCAACTTGTGGCAACATTAAAGAGTATGCGTGTATGCATGTGGCTGTTGTTTTTATATAGCTCCTCTTTAGAAACTCATACACGTGCTACAACGTGGCTACTTAACAGCTCTAAAAGATGCGATTTAACACACGAGTTGAAAGGTTTCTAGAAAAGTACGTGTATTTCCAGAAGACCGGTTCAATACACGAGAAAGCCCGATAGATGAGTCCGTTTTGTCGTAGGGAGGTGCGGCACTAAGAATTCTCCACAGGCCGCTGAACGCAATGACCGTCGATTTGGCTGGCAAGAGAGTAAAGCAAAGCTCCCTATGTATACTTAAGCCGCACCAACTATAGCAAATCTCTACGATGAGTAGGGACAAGAACAGCATGTTTCGCATGTACCTAAAAACATGCGACAATTTAGCTGAGTATACAGCAACATCAAAGCCCACCAGAACAACAGCTGCAACAACAGCTAATTCAACAAATGAAGAACAACAGCCAATACATCTTTAAAAACAACAACTAAGACAAGTATGCAGCACCATACAAGACAACGATGACTGCGGCAACGACCTCAACTACGGCAACAAGCGTACAATAACAACATCCAGGACAACGAAACAACCAAGGCAACAACATCAGCAAAGACATCAGAGCAACAACTCACAAACAACATGCAACCATTAAAATTGGTGACCAGAATCTTTCAGCAGAACAGAGTCCAGGAATCCTTATCCTGATACTCTTTTTTCCCCAAAACACCCAAGTTCTCTTTTAATGCATAATTCTAGTGGCATTCCTACTAACAGTCGGCGGTAACATGAGGCGTTCTGGTGGAGGCTAATTCTGTAACTTGCTACTCGCAATGCTCTACAGGAATTGCCATTTTTACATTACATTGAAAACGACTACGACTAACACAACAACAACGACAACAACGACAACAACAAAGACAACAACAGAGACAACAACAAAGACAGCAACAACAAAGACAACAACAAAGACAATAACAAAGACAACAACAAAGACAACAAAAGACAACAACAAAGACAACAACAAAGACAAAAATATTCACCCACAAGGCCACAAGTACTATGTATAGTACACTAAGAAAATACTATACAACATTTTCTCTTTATAATTTTGAAAATCTTAGTCAGTGAGCACAACAGGGTTTCTAAAGACGTCATACATTCAGATGCTACATTACATACATTCCATTTTCCAGATTAGAATATATTAGAATATATTAGAATAGATTAGAATAGATTAGATGCAGCAGACTCAATAATAGAATAGCTTAGGTGCCTATCAATGATCCTCAATAATAGACGATTTTGATTCTACTAGGTTAGACTAACCTATGAACAAGCTCATAGTTAATTCACATAGTTCAGAATGGATTAGCAATGCTTATAGATGTTTATCGACTTGCAATAGCTTGGATTAAGCCTACGTTAGAACAACTATACTAGGACTATACTTGCCAACACTAGCTTACACAAAAATTAGTCCTTAGACTAAGCTAAATTCAACTAGATCAGACTTTTGATGAGACTAAACTAGAAAACAGACTATAGACTAAAGCACTATACTATAGATGCCTACCTTTGTCGCAGTACTGGCCGCTCCATCCGGGTAAGCAAACCTTGCTCCCGTTCCCATGGCAACGATAGTGGCCGAACTTGTCGTCTCTCGGTTTGCAGATTTCCGAACATCCTGTGCCATAGTAATACTCTGAACAGGTCACCCTGTAGCGGAGTTCCATCCGAATGGTTCCGTTCGATTGGATCAGATCCTGCCAGTCTTCGCCCGGGTCCTTGGAGCGTTGAATAGCAACACGTGCTATCAGGTTCTGCGGATTACCTGGCAATGGTAAACAAAATTACGGTAAGGCATGAAGAACAAGAAGAGGACGAGGACGGTGGAGAGGCAGACGGAGAGGGATAGAGGAGTAGGAAATGGGAATGGAAGGGAAGGGGAGGGGAGGAGGAGCCTTACAAGCTACCCTTGAACGCGCGTTTTGTTCAAAAACACCTACTAGCACTGCCTTTTAACTAGCAAACACTCTACCAAGTATGTAACGTGTTGTGTTATGACAAGATATGAAGGAATAAATGAATATACTACTACTACTCAAGGGGCAGCCATGGGAATGAAATGTTAGCAATTTCATTTTCTTAGCCTCGGCATATGAGGGCGGGTAGCCAGTCCTCTCCCTCGCCGTCTGATCTTCCAGCCAGCGTATGGTCAGTGTACTCATTATAGTTTAGTTGACTATGGGGCGGTAGTGAAGATGAAATCATGAAAAAAATTCTGCTCTGACGGAATTTGAATCCCCGACCTCTCAGTCGACAGTCCAACACGCTAACCACTAGCCTATCGCGCATACTATTTAGTGCCATACCTAATTTACAATTCTGAGTTCAAAACCTGTGGGACCTAACAGAAGCGTCAATGTACACTAGATGCAAGACATGCTAGACACGGAACCAAAAAACCAAAAAATAGATCTATGTTGCATACGTAATGACGCAATAGCTTAAAAAATTTCCTGGCCCGCAGCGGTTCAGTTGACAGACCAATCGTGTCTCAATCACATCGTTAGTTTCGTTATTTAATTCCATGTAAGACGCTATAGTGTTTGACTTATTGGACAGCTTTCCTCGCCCAGTTAACCCGTGCATACGCCAGTGGAGTTAGAGGGTAGAGACTTGAAATTCTATCGAATGCCTTTCCTTAATAATTAAGATACGGTCACACGAAAAGCAAATAAAGAAATCACACGAAAATACTACGAAAACGGCGTCCCATACATAGTTGCGCCGCAATAAAAAAAACACTCGCACAAGGCATTATTACTGCGAAATTGGAGTTCCATACGCGGTCGCGATAAAAGAATACGAAGCAGAAGGAGCGCGTGCTGCACTCTGGCGGGTCTCGAACGTCTGTGTGCACTGATGTCGTTCGCGCCAATATTTCATATCACCAGCCGGTGCCCGATAAGAGACGCGAGAAGGGCCGAGCCCCGGAGAGTTCGTTCCCCCATCCCGCAGGCTCCCTCTTCCTGGAGGCCGTGCCTAGACGGAGTGAGTGGAAGACGGCAACGCAAACTCATAAATGAAGCCGTTCAGATGATAAAAAGGCCCTTGATCGACCGACCGACCAGAGAGAGGGGAAAAGTAAAGTCTGGCCTTCTGTTTTCGACGCTGATATTATTATTATTATTATTATTATTATTATTATTATTATTATTATTATTATTATTATTATTATTATTATTATTATTATTATTATTATTATTATTATTATTATTATTATTACAATTACTATTAATAATAATTATTATTACCATTATTATTACTATTAATCAGACACATACGTCGCACCAATTCTTATTTATTCATTTCAAAAGCGCGGCATCTCGAAGAGTCTTCAATCGTCTGTGAAATGAAATACGGTAACAACAAGGAGTTCCTCAATGGTTGCAGACCTAATAATGAATCCCATGATAGATGGATGAAGACCAGCGCTTGAAAAGACATGGAAACCACATGTCTCTTATTGGTAAGTTGGTATAAACAGTTGGCGATGTTGGGCCTGGTGGGGATTCAGCACGAGTATAGAGCGCACAATATTCAGCAAGTGCTTGTCCGTGTACAAAAGGAGTAAATCTAAAAGAACAAGGTAAACTCTTCCACTGCAAGTCCGTGCCTATAGTGCCAGGCAGTGCCAGTCCCAAGGCTGGATGAAAGAGGAGGAGGACGTTAATGATCTTTGTTATCACACAGTGTCGTTAACATGGAACTACTAGGAACAAGGAAGAGAACGGAGTATAGAACGGGGGATAGATGAATGGTAACAAGCAATACAAGTCTTGGGAGGGGGATAGATGAATTGTAACAGTCTGGCCTGAAGAGCATTAAATCTTGAAAGACGCTGTTCGATACCCGTATGCTTCCTATAGGTCGACTCAGCCTTCCACTTCCTAGGGGGCAGCTGTAAAATGAGCGGGCGACTAACAGGCTGCAAAGACGTGTGTTCTGTAAGATCTTAATAATTGTACTGTCATATGTTTCAATGTTACTTACTGCGGTTTGTCAGTGAGCTTTTCAATAGACACGATTATTATTTTTTTATGCCCCGAGGTATACAGCAGTGGTTCTCAACCTTTTGAGACTCAAGGGCCACTTATTAATTTTGTGTCTTGGTCGCGGACCACCACTAAAAATTGTGCCACTAGCGCACATATGCGACCCTATGAAATTATAAATTTATATAAATTTATACTATAAAATAATAAATTTGATAAGATTTAGTATTTTACTTATTATCTACTATTAACTTTAATAAATGTTTACTTTTAAGTAAAGACAGCATACGATATTCGTTAAAAAATTGACAAAATGTGTCTGTTTGCATGTTTTCAATTTTAGAAAAATATAAATTGTAGTCCTTGCTCGCGGACCACCAGGCAGATGGCTGCGGACCACCAGTGGTCCGCGGACCATAGGTTGAGAACCGCTGGTATACAGGATCCTTCAAGGACTTGAATATTAACTAATAAGGAAAATAAATAGTTTTGCTGATCTTTTGCATGAGAACATCATTTGTCACTGTCGTAATCAATTTCTCTTCGAGTGGTTCAGCAAATGCGCTTTATAAAGTCTAGATGCATGCTTGTAATGCATGTGAGTTTGACAGATGAAAGTAAAGGTTACATATTCACTCACTTACTAACTTACTTGAATCCCACCAGAGCAGAAGTTACAAGATGTCAGCTCCACTTGTACCCTAGTGCCAACTGAGCAGTAATGAGTACACTGGCTGTACACTGTCGGTGGGAAGTTCAAGCGGCGTTTAAACGCCATCATGCATATGCCACGGATAGGAAAATCCAGACGACCCACCCACCGACCCTTCCTCCCCTACCTACCTCCCTCCCTCCCTCCAACCATCCATCCATCCATCCAACCTTCCATCAATCCATCCATCCATCGATCCATGCAACCTTCCATCCATTCATCCATCCATCCATTCATCCATATGACCATCCATGCAACCATCCATGCAACCATCCATCATCCATCCGTCAATCCATCCATCCGTCCATCCATTCCTCCATCCATCCATCAGTCCATCCAACCTTCCATCCATCCATCCATCCATCTAACCTTCCTTCCATCCATCCAACCAACCATCCATCCAACCATCTAGTCCAACTATCCACGCAACCATCCATCCATCCATCCATCATCCATCCATCCATCCATCCGTCATTACCTGTAGCTTCGCTGCCTTCGTGCCACGCCTCGACAATCAGCGAAAAAGTGCTCTGAAACACAACACACACATACATAGGTAAACATACACACATACATAGGTAAACATACACACATACATAGGTAAACATACACACAGACGAATGAAGCAGCAACACTCAGTGGGCAGGAAGCAATCACGTCGCCCCATGCAAACAATCGCTTCTACTGCAGTTCATGGGAACGACACCTTAGACCAGGTAGACCGACGGCGGATGGAGGCAGCAGCGGCCGCAGTCTCAGCCTCGGCGGCCCGGCTAAAACAGCCTGCATTACCTACCAGGGTGCACGGATCGCTGTGAAATCTGCCAGGTGTTGCGATCGCCCCGCCCGTTCCTAACGTCGACGACCATATTCTTATCAACAATTTCTACACCAAATTAAGTCCCGTCGTCTCATTTCGACGAATAAATTCGACTCCCGAGGCGACAGCGCCCTCTGCTGGGGCCATCAGACGACGCCGCATAATTCCAGCTCATTTAAAATGCGATCCATCACCAGGGGGCGACCAAAATGGCCAGCTTCCGCTCCGGGCGATCGCACGGGTTCAGGATGTCGGTGTGAAACGGGAAAAGGGGTGGAAAATTAGGCCAGGTTCTGACTCGCTCCGAGCAAAGCAGTCGTCGTGCTCATTATATGGGTCGTGAAATCGGAGGCGTCGACGGCCATTAGTTTTTATAGCGCCTATCTAAATGCAGTTGGGCAAACTGAGAGGAAACGGAAGAAACCGTTCCGCAGTGCAAGAAAACTCACAGACGTGATTCGATTTCTATGGGAAAGTTTATAGCCCGACATCAACTGATTGCATTAAATATATATACGCATATAAATTAGCATACAAATAAGCATAATATACATATATATACATGCAGTTGCTGTATTACCATCCGCCGTCCGTACGTATGTATAATTATATCAGACAGACCACGCGTTGCTTACGGAGGCCTAAACGCTTAAATTATACACTACGGATCTATTTAACTCTTGCATCATCCGCTTTTAAGGTTGAAATGAAAACTTTTCCGTTAAATTTTACCATTTGTCGTAATGTTATATGCCTTAAAAGTACCGTTTTATGGCCTACCTGTCTAATATTTATAGCTGTGGCTTGCTGGTAGACTCTTGGCTGTACGTCTTTTAGCCTCATTTCCATATATATTAAGTCTTTTTTAGCCTACTGTGTATGATTTTGTATATATAATTATATACTCTGTAGATTAGTAGCCGTAGATGTTTTAGAGCTCATAACATGTGCAGTTTTGTGCACTGTGGGGTCCAAGTTTACAATGGAGGCATGCATGTAAGAAATGCCTTCTGTAACCCTGCCAACAATTTTGATACCAAAGAATTTTTCAGGAATATTCTATTAAGAGTTTCTGATATTGTGTTTTTATTTTTTAGTAATTTCCAAGGGTCATTGATGATCTCTTTAGCCAACTAGGCACGCGCCCTATAGCCAAACCCGTTGCGGCAACTTAACATACTGCCCTCATAAAATCAAAATGCAAATACATAATACACCATACGATATGCTATTATATAACGTTATTCGTTTCACAAATTCTTTGGGTTCATGTCGCTGAACATTTTTGGAACGAGCGGTAACCACGTTTGTATACCTATTCGAATTGCTTATCCTTCATGGGCGGCAGCCTCTCTGTCTTGCGGACTGATGTTCTCGCTTGTCTAAGTTGCGTCAGTGTCAGCTTAATATATTGAATAAACGAATTTGATTGATTGATTGATTGATTGATTGATTGATTCTGGATATCGATCTGATCACGGCTTGGTTTTGGTGCGCCATCAGTTGATCCTTTGTACATTTCGGCTTCCGGTTGCTGAAAACGCATTTATTCTCAGAATGATGGCACATGTCTAGCGCCTCTGAGAGGCTCTTAAGAGGCGCTGTATAAATGTTAAGAGGCGCTGTATAAATGTTTTATTACATTATATTATATTACATTACATTACATTACATTACATTACAATGATTACATTGACACCGGCTCGATAAAATAATTCCATTATGTAATAGACTGTGAAACAATTAGAGGTACAGTGTTGGACGGTGACAGGCCAAGAGTTGAGACAGGAAGAGGTTAAGTTTTGGGTCAAGTTTCGGGTTTTAGGCGTGGAAGGTTCCTTCCACCCGCCCTCATATGCTGAGGCTAAGCAAAACGAAGTCGCAAACTCAGGTCTAGCTTAAGGGACTGCTCTGCTTTCTTCTATAGGCTATGAGAGGAGGATGGCGGAAATACAGGACGAATTAGAGAATAGTTGAAGCATTGCGTGATTTTCAAAGTCTTCGGCAAGGCATGTTTTGATAGTCTTACAAAGACACGTGGTCGATCAAGGGCTGGGGGGAGGCAAAACGCCAGCCTTTCATAAACGCCCACTACATTTCACATCAAGCACAACTACAAAATAGCTTTATGAACGAAATTATAAAAAAACTCATCTTTTATTCATAATACCCGCCCGCAAAATATAAATAAGACGCCCGACGAAACCCAGAGGGCGCCACGATTATATAACAGCCTTACGTCACAGATATATCTACAAAAGCAACTCTCGAGATGTATAGTTCTCCCTGTAGCCTTGTGGCAAAATAAATTTTTTTTAAAATCCGGCAATAATCACCCAGTCGCGACATATGGGATTCTACACAAATAGCATTAATTCATTTTTAAAGCAAGACTATTTGAACAGAACTAATAAGCCATCAGGATGCATTATGGTATACTGTGGGTGAATTTCGACAGGCCGGAAGTACAAATTGACAGACGTAGTATGGCCAATTGATATAAAAGCTGTAGACAGTATACATATATATGTAGTGTATATATATATATATATATATATATATATATATATATATATATATATATATATATATATATATATATATATATATATATATATGTATATATATATATATGTGTGTGAAAATTGGCATTAATATAGGGGTCTACGGTAGAAGGCAACAATTATCTGCAGAAGAGAAAAAAGTAGCTATAATATGCGGAAGGGACAATTCAGCTATTTGCAGAGTAATCAAGACTCGGCGAAATGTTTAACCAAGTGTTGCAACATAAATTTCTATTCCAACAGAAAACTCCTAGGCTTGCGCTATATAAAATCAATAGTAACACGTGTTGTGGACTGATCTGAAGGCGAACTATTGATCGAAAAGACCTGATACGGCTATTCGCGCGTATAGAAATTGGTACTCGTGGTTTGGCACAGTGCCAACGATAGATTCGCAAAAAGTCGAAACTGTTAGTAACTAACATAGCTATGCAAATGGGTCAAAAATTGAAGTGGTCATTTAAAATTACTGGCTTTCACATTACATTAAATAAAAATCACCGTGTCAGTGCAATTTGACACATTAGAATTGCGAGCCTTCAACATGGGCTACTAAATTCGATTTATGATGGCAGAAATAGTCAAAATATTATATTATTCATTCATTCATTCATTCATTCATAACGGACATTTACGTAGCGCCTCTCCAAGGAGTACTACTCAGAGGTCTCTCTGACTCGAGCACGGCTGAATAGAGAGGTCTTAAGGCGAGAAAAGAACGTGGAAGAAAATATACTAAATAATATATACGATAGGTAGCCTAAATTGCAGATTTGGGAGAATAATACGTTATTTATTTTACAGGTAACTTTATAAATATGCGCTACGTGGAAGGTTTAATGAATGCCCGATGCCCATTTCCGCTGGATGTCATAAGCCGACGAAGCTGGTTCTGGCTGGATGTATTATTCTATTTTTAGGTCTAAGCTCACCGAAGAATAAGAAAAAGCCTATTGATAGATCCAGTATAATAGATCACCACATCTCGTTGGCCAAAGCCGTAAATAGAACCGCAAGGAGTCATCATGTGACAGAATTCTTAGAAAAAGCTATCTCATGCACAGAGAGCGACACTGAGAGACCGACACACACACACACATACAAACACACGGACGCATTGCTCGCGCCACCTGTCGCTAAGCCTCGCCGATCGTGCATGTGGATCAGACACGTGCCAGTTTTAAATAAACACAAACGCCTAACGGAGGAAACATAAACTGTACCCAAAGAAATTTTGTCACAAAGAGACGCGCCTTTCCAAATCGCTTCACGCCATAATCACAATTCAAAGATATAGCGCATAGCTAACAGCGCTATTAAGTGTCCAGCTTATTATAAAAAACCCTTAATAAGACAGATTCAAACACGCGACTTGCAGCCGTATTCAGATATACTGACAAATGTGCCGGGCGTTACATACTTACATTACAGCTCACTGCACTGTAACGGAACTTTAATAATATAAGACTTGACTGCATGACTTGCAGTTATATTTAACCGTTAGCCGATTTGAAAAGGCACTTCGTAAATAATTTCTATAGAACGCAACACCGTTTGATTTACTGTAAGAAAACCAGTTTAGCAAGCCAACCCATCGTCATCGTCGTCATCGTCAACATCCTCATCATCATCATCATCATCATCATCATCATCATCATCATCATCATCATCATCATCATCATCATCATCATCATCATCATCATCATCATCATCACAACCACAACTACCACTATTCACTCTTCGCAATACTCACCGGCCAGGTAAATGAGAACGGAAAGCTGACGTTACTGGCCGAGGCCCCGGGCCCACTCCCAACGACTGGGCCTCCTCCCGCTGTTCCTTCTCCTTCCGTTGAGGAGGATGAGGAGAAGGAGGAAGAGGAGGCGAAGAAGGAGTTGTTACCAAGTACAGGAGTGATATGCTGTCCGTATGTACACACTGGGTCGTCTGGAATGGTCGCCTGGTAATGGCTGAAGCAGATACGAAAGAAAGTCCGACAGGACAAGCTACACGATGATAATGACTTCGACGACGATGATGATGATGACGACGACGACGTTGTCGTTGCGCGCTGTTCCAAGTTTCGGCTCCCGGAACAGCAGTTTCCGAAAGCGTTCACTCCCTCTGCGTTACTGAATGACGTCAGCTGAACTTGGAAAAAACCGGAAGCAGACGTCTACAGAGAACAACACGTAACTTAATTTACAGTAACGTAAAGACGTATACAGCGAAAAACAGTGATGTCATGCGATGTGACGTCATGGATGTAATGTACAAAAAAGTCATGCATGCTTAATTGTAATTTACATTGTATTGTATTTGTGAATTTATAAAGAGCCTCTCGCAGTACAACCTAGTAATTAGAGGCGTTCCCAGTGCGAGGAGCCCCGTGAGAAAAGAAGAGCTTAAGACAGCGAGAAGTGTACAGTGATTACAGAGAAGTGTACAGTCATTAATACAGTGACGTAAACAAATTCCATGACTTCGAACTACTGCAGTGACGTAAGTAAATAACATTCCTGACGTAATAGTTATCTCGAGACTCTAGAGCTCCTAAAAAGCTTCTTCACAGAAACAATAACACTACAACGAATTTTTTCCACAAAAGAAGTGCGACTTTCCAAATTACTTCAACCCACAGCCATAACATCGAGCCTAATGTAGCGTGATGTACACAAAGCCAAAGCCAAAGAGTTTCGCAGTTTGGAAGTCTGAAGCAGTTTCCTAACAGTTTAGGTTAAATTTCCTTTGTGCTGGAGCAATGACGTAGCCAGACTTAAATTCAAGAGGAGGCAACTCCGGGAGACATCCATGTCTAGTAGGGGTGCGGAGGTATAGGCCTAACCCACGGAAATTTTGAAATCTAAAAAGTCAAAAATCTCAACGTGGCTACGCCTATGTGCTGGAGGCTTATTAACAAATAATACTATTAATAACGCTTGTTAATAGTGCATAACAATTTGCTTGATTTTCCCCAGATCTAGATTCCACCGAAATGTTCCTTAACAGCGAGGACTTATAGACCTCTTCGATCTGCTATATGTGGTCACGATTTGCTTGCTCGCTGGATTAGAACTTTCATTACGCAAAGTAGCAGCCAGGGCTGTAGTCGAGGGTATACGCGAGTATACAGCGCATACTCACCTCTAGAGACCGTATACTCACCTCACAAAATATTTATATTTATTCATATTAAAATCCTGTAGCGTATGCTCACAAAATACTGTAGCGTATACTCACCTCTAATTTGTTTCGGAAAACTAACCGGTAGCGTGTACTCACCTTTAATTTTACCACTACAGCCCTGGTAGCAGCCTATAAGTATGGTTGGCCAACATTTTGGAATGGGTACTATTAATAAATTGAAACCTGTAATCTGCCTTCATAAACGTCAAGTGTCGAAAACTATCTCGTTTGAAGATGAATTTGTGATGCTGCAGGATCTGAAGCGCTATTTAGTAATCTCCTTAAAGCGGCACTGCATAAAAGTCCGATTAGGTTACTTTACATTACATTTTAGGAATGAATTAACTCGTAATATAAGTAGGCATAACGTTTTACAAATTCATTCAGTTTAATTCATTTTGATAATTTATATAGCGCCTCCTCAAGAAACCTACTCAGAGGTGCTCCCATGCAGTTGAGCCAAATTAAACAGAGAAGACTTAAGAAGGCGGTAAAAGAAAGCAGATGAATTGCCTCGCGGAAATAAGTGCAAAAAGGGTGGGAGCCCATTCCACGTAGAGGGGCCAGCCACTGAGAAGGCACGACGCTGTTCAACTGAGGAGCGGGGACCGAGAAACCAACACCTCACCCCAGCTGCAGAACGCAAAATTCGCCGGGACATTATAGGCCAGCAGAGATCAGGTAAGTAAGACGAACTTCACCCGAGAGAGACCGCCAGACAAGAGAAGCAATCCTATAGGAGATGCGCTGCGAGGCAGGAAACCAATACAGGATATCGCGCATATACATAAGCTGAAACTGGTGCATATTTTGGGATATGGGCAATGAGCCGAGCGGCAGAGCGAAGGACACGGTCAAACAGCCCAATTAGAACCAATAGATATCCAGCGAGACCAGAGCAGCAATAGTCAACTCTACTGGAGATAAAAGCGTGAACAAGGATCACCGCCGCGTCATGAGAAAGGGACCGTATTACAAAAGACAGCTGCCGGAGCTGGTAGTAGCAACTCCCGCTGGTGACCAAGTTAACATGCTGGGGAAAAGTAAGCTCTTGGTCAAGTGTCACACCCAGATTTCGGACAGTGAGCGAGAAAGAGACATGAGGGAACTTCAGGGAAGGCCTCCGCTAACAATGCAGATCAATCTTAGCCAGCTGTCTGCGTTTAAGCTACTATTAAGATTATATATAGGGTCTACAATTCTACATCCATCATGTAAACTTCTTTGCCGCCGATTTTGATGACACAGACTCCGGCAGATGTCGCACCAGTTGAAATCCGTCCTAATTCCAGAGCAGTATTACAACATGTAGGGATCTAAAGTTAGACCATGCAGAGAGTCAAAGCATCCGTTGTACTGTCGCCTCATTACGTTTGTATACGCCGATGTGATTAAACATAATGCTGATCATTCATTATACATTTGAATGTGGTATAGACTACGGACATCGTGTTTTTGAGAAATGTTTTCTTAGTACAAAAACGCAGTTTGCATCAGCTGTTCATAAGAGCGGAATAATGATAATTTAGTCTAACGTGGATGGATCAAGTGACGTTCAGTGTTATAGACTGCTATATGTGGAGTTTGTTATATAGGAGAATTGAGAATTCTCGCCGAAACGTTCATACTGTTTTCAATGCAGTGCGGATCAACATAATGTAAAGACCAAGTTGATGTTCAATAACACACGACCAAGTGGTTAATCGTATAAATATTTACTAATCTTAGAAAGGTTAGTATGGTGTTGCTTTTGCATTTTGAAAGGAAATGCTCAAACATGGATTTAAATGTGCATGTGTACGTCTGAAAGGGATAAATGTGAAGACAGAATACGACTACGTTATAATGCTGTATACTAGACAATGGACCGCGATACAGGAGCAGTGGATTGAGTAAATCCACAGCAATTTCTGGCTGCACTGTGTTCATACTGTTCAAACACTGTGGATAAGCATCAACACCACGTGGATCACCAATAAACGTTCTGAACAGAAGATAACACTATACATTGTCGTCGTAGTAATCCTGTGAAGTACAATGGACATTGTTCGAAGTAGGTTTGACCGTTTGAGAAATTTGTATAAGTAAGACTGGAACATAACAGTCTTGCATATCATAATGCCACAATTATGCTGGCAAGGCGTATACATAAAATCACAGGCAACCATAAAAAATTGTGTGCAGGAGGTATGAAACATAAAATGAGACGCATTTTCTATAGCCTGATGTCGGGAAAAAGCGTCTAGAGGAGAAGTTCCAGGATGGGTCTGGCAAGAATTTTCCGATAAAATACATATTTAAAGTAACGCTGCACTGGAGAATCTTCAACTTCTTGGTCAAAACCTAGTAGAGAATTTGATTAAGGTGGTGTGACACTCCCACATAAACCCAGTAATTTCCTCGACTTGTGTTTTTGAAATTATTACAATAGCCAGCAGACTTCTGACCGTTTTCACATTTTACATTTGCATCTATGCAATCACCTGTTTTTTGAGCTTCTCTATATCTTACCCGAAAGTCACCCACACTTAATTTTTAATTTCAATCTTTGATCCATAATCCTTTGGAATGGACTCTCAATACAACTCTCCATCAGTTCACTCTTGCTAGTCTACATACTTTGTCTATAGGTTCTGAAGTCTTCTTAAAGTGAATTTTTCAGTTTCACCGCAGACACCCAGATCCGTTCTTCTTCAAATCCAGCTTTAATTTCATAACACTTGCCTGACTAATTCTGTAAGTAAACTCCAGACAATCGTAATGAATCTGTGTCTTACCATTTTCAAAGACTTTGCGCTGCTAAGAGTAGGCTAATTTATAAAGGCACAGAACGGTCGTAAATATCCAGATACATGCATGAATGCATACATTTCACCATGCTTTAAAATTCTCTAATTCTGTCTTTTACATTATTATCACCATGACTTTGAAACTGCTGCTATTTATTATAACTATTACTACTACTATTATTACTACTACTATTATTACTACTACTACTACTACTACTACTACTACTACTACTACTACTACTACTACTACTACTACTACTACTACTATTATTATTATTAATAATAATATTATTACTCTGCATCTATTAAGCACCGCTATCCAATGACCAAGCATCAAGCAATAGAACTGATAGTTGTGAGCGAAGAATTTGCTCAATGCAACCTTACTCTGCAGTGTTTATCACTGCAGCAGTGAGCACCCAACCGAAAAGATGGGCTTGTTGTTACCTCTGCCTAATTATAACATTAGATCGTCGTGACTATTAATCGAGACGGGTAGGAATTGTGTGATGGATAAAGAGCGATGGTCTATCTAAATGGAAGAAATCCGCTAATGATGTATAGTACGTCCATTGGTTTCGTCGTGGACCGGATGTTCATTCACTGTTGGCGAAATCCCGGTGCAGTATGAATTAAGCGATGCGGAAATGCAGTTAGCGATGATTTCGATTGAGTAAGTGGACGCACCGTTGGATAACACGGAGAATATGTATCATTGGGGATAATAATTGGCTGGTAGGTGGGTAGGAAAGTGAGTAAATGAGTGGGCAGGAAATGGGGGCATCCCTTTGGGTACTGAGTAAGTCAATTGGCATTGACAACAAGGGGGTCTTGGCGTTACGGTACGTGACACTGCGGGAGGTGAAGCGGGGGTTGGTGACCTGCTTATGAATGAAGGAGCGAATACTCAATATTCCCATGCATCTTTGGTCGACATTCACAGCATGTTTCTCTAATCATTTAGGGTTGGGGAGGATGGCGACCCTATTACTTTTCCTCTCCGTTTTTGTTGAGCAAAGTTTGCATCATAGTTAAACTAATTAGCTTTTCAATTTTTCTTTATGCTTGCTGAAACGGTTTTGCAAAAGATAATTGTTCGCCATTTTATATACTAAATAACTTCAATATATGCAAATTTTGCGCTATGTGAAATATGAGTTCATATCATGTGTATTCTACTATTCTACCTTGGAGCAGACACAATACGTGGCTAAGTCGTGAACTTGTTTTCAATATTTTACAGCCTCGGGGAAGAAGAGATTGATGCTTTTATGAAAATTATAAACAACAATGCTTCTGAATTCTCTAAACTTGCATTTATCAGTAATATTGCCTTTCTGACAGGTATACCTGCACTTGACCACCTTTATACCTAGAACAGCATCGAACAGCTTGTTCCATAAATGTATAATAAAATTTGAGCTTGTACAGATTCCCTAATCTTATGGGGAAAACAAATTAGTTCTGGAAGTTTCTTTCATTTTTAACAGCTTTAAATCTTAAAAGTAAAACCACTATCTCCGAAGGAATACGCAAGAGCTCTTGCTGAACTATAGAAAGAGTCATGACGTTTTACAAGGTTTCCTGATTTTACGGCACTTGCACCTTAGTTCCAATTGCACCATTTGCTGTTGAAATAGAAACAGCTTCGCAGGACATTGAAATGGATTCAGCTGACATTCAGTGTGACATCATTTTTAAACAGAAATACAATGAGGTTGGAATTCCCGAATTTGCTACATTTCTGATTTTCAAAAGGTTTCCAAAGCACATGGTGACAGTTGTGCAGTCTAGCGAATCAGCATCCAGGAATAGACTGACTCTTAAGAATTTGCAAACGGTACCCAGACTGACCTTGTCACAACAGAAACAGCCTAGTTAACACTGAAGGTCAAGGTCAAGACAGAACCCTGTCAGGTTAGTGGCAAAACTGAACATTGTAATTGTCACAAGCTTTTCTTAAAGACTTAAGATTTTATGCAATGAAATAATTACAACATTAATTATCTTGAGTAACTCGTTTTCTTCCTTTTTTCTTAATTTGCACGTTTTAGTACATTTAATTATCTTGCACATGAATGGTGTTACGCTCTTGTTTGGGCGTTGGGTACATTTGATATAGATGCTACAAATGCTACTCTAGAATACTTTGCAACTATTCATTGATACTTAAAAAGGTTGTCGTTAAAAGGCACTACAAAAATGTCAGATACACAAATACATCAATGCATACAAACATGCATACAACACACTCTATACTAACTGAGCATGCTCTACTTTACGGTCGCTACTGATCTGCATTACTCTCATCTTTTCTACAATTGTAAACTGCTCTGATGCTGCACATCTTTCGCATTACTACGCTTCGCAGTTACTAATGTTAGCATTACTACTACTAATACTACTATTGCTGCACTGTTGGCCTACGCTTGCCACACGTGATGACGGGTCGTATAGGGAGGGAGCCTTCGATCTCGCGTCATCTGGGCTCAACTATCGATTCACTTTCGACGCATACGTAAAAGCACGCGTAGTCAGCTAGACTCAGGAACACGTACACTCCAGGTACAATACATCCTCATCCCTAGAAAGCAGCGATGGAGACGATTCGATTAGACGTACGTACCTGCGCTAGGAAAAGTGCCGTTGTCATCATCCAGGTAAGTACGGCGGCGGCGGCGGCGTTGTTCGTCCGGTGCGAATCCATTGCAGTCATCAGCGTCTAACTACACGACACGGCGGTTGTCTCTTTGACTGTCTCTCTCTCGCTCGCTTGTTCTTGCTCCGTACTACATCACTGGGCTTCTGAATCCAGAGCGGAAAGCAAGCAGCCCGCGATCGTATTCTTGGTCAGACGCCACAAAGCAGCTGTCGATCGGCGGCGGGTCGGTGGCTCAGCTTCATCACGTGACCGCGGCCCTGCCGACCCTGGGCCAGATCGAGTACGGGCCAGATGACTGACAGCCGAGCGCCGAGCGCGCACCTGCAACTGAATGCGTTTTTCCGCGGTTAGCGTACGAATGCACCTGTGACACGAGATGCACTGTGTCGACCAATGC
>OY744612.1:33950158-33955158 GCA_963556255.1 Allolobophora icterica | reverse complement strand
AATGGAGACACACTCGCACACCGACAGACAGACAGACAGACAGACAGACAGACATGTAGACAGACAGACAAACAGACAGACATGTAGACAGACAGACAAACAGACAAACAGACATGTAGACAGACAGACATGTAGACGGACAGACAGACAGATAGACATGTAGACAGACAGACAGACAGACAGACAGACAGACGAAGCGTGGCAAATACAGACGACGCCGAGACGAATTAAAAGGAGACGATAACGAGCAGCGTTTGTCTTGAGGCATTAACGACAAAAGGTCTTTGTCCTCCTCCTCCTCCTCCTCCTCCTCCTCCTCCGTCCACTCGCACCGACCAACCAACCAACCAGTGGCGCGATTTTTACCACAGCATCTTGTTTTTCTTCTCATATTCCCCATACTCTCTTCCCACTCCACCCGCTCCCTTCCCTCTCCTACCTCCGACCCTCTATGCCTCCTTCCCGCAGTCAGATCAACATCTAAGCAATCTGTCGCGTCTCAAAAGGGTGGCTATTAACCCTCCTTGTTTCCCTCCCTCTTTCCCTCCTTCCGCGTCTCCCTCCCTCGTCTCTCCCTCTCCCTCTCCGCCGCCTTCTCCGGTTTCCGTGCTTTCGTCTGAGCATCCACGTGCCGCATTCCAGTCCTGCCTTCCGGCGCGATTCTTCCGAAAGAAAGACAGCGACCACAAGGAGAAGGAGAAGGAAAAAGAAAGAGGAGGAGGAGGAGGAAAAGGAGGAGGAGGAGGAGGAAGAGGAGGAGGAGGAGGAGGAGGAGGAGGAGGAGGAGGAGGAAGAAGAAGAGGAGGACGAGGACGAGGAGGAGGAGGAGGAGGAGGAGGAGGAGATAGAAGACGACGACAAGAGAAAGAGAGGATATGAGTCGGGAGTCTCTGATTCATTCATAATCGAAGAATTACGTAGAACACACACACACACAGACAGACAGAAAGAGAGTGAGACAGACAGACAGACACACACACACACAAAGAAAGAAAGACAGACAGACAGAAACTAAAGAGCGCCAAAGCTATGCGGTTACGACTTGACGAGCGCATCTGCGTTCGTGTGCCTCCCGTCACGCTTCAGTGGCCAGATTCTACTCACAAGAGTCCCGCCAAATGCTTAGACATATATAACCGAAATAACAATACATTGGTATCCATCATAAAAGAGGGAGAGACATATAGACATGCCTCTGACATACAATGAAAATTGGCGCGAAGAATGAAAGAGGGAATGTCGAGTAGTTTGAGGGTGAAGGGTGAAGACAAGAGAGGGGCGGGGTTGAGTTGCCTGGGTGAGCAACTGTCTCGCGCACTGCAATTAGGCGGTTGGGTTTCGCCCGGGGCGAGGAGGAGTAAATGTGATGGTCCGTGGCGGGGTCGGTGATTTTCTGGAAAATTTCGGTGTCCGTTGTAATTCGCCGAAGACGGGTGTAATTATGCGGCGTGTCTTTGACTGGAAGAGTAAGCGACAGGAAACAGAAGTTAGCTGGGAAGGCAATCAATTAAGAGGCAGATGATGAAATGTGCAATGGGAGGGAGTGGTTGACAGGGGGCAAACCCACGCGTGTAGCCGCAGACTGATGGAGACACAGTGAGCGAGCGAACAGCTGACTGACTGACTGACTGAGTCTAACTGGCTGACTGACTGACTGGCTGGCTGATTGACTGACTGGCTGGTTGACTGGTTGACTGGCTGGCTGGCTGGCTGGCTGGCTGGCTGACTGACTGACTGACTGACTGACTGACTGACTGACTGACTGACTGACTGACTGACTGACTGACTGACTGACTGACTGACTGACTGACTGACTGACAGGTTATAGAGCGAGAGACAGAGACAGAGACAGCAAACAGAAACAAATTATATGGAAAAGATTAGAAGAGGGAAAGACACTAACAGAGAGACAGAGACAGAGGTATAAAAGGGAAAATCGACAAACACAAAAAGATAGATCAAGAATAACATAAATATAGGCAAGAGCAGACAAAGCAGGACCAGACAGTCAGACAGACAGACAGAAAGAAAAAAGCCTTGACATAGATCTGGAACATATTGCATAGTCAAATCCGAGTCGTCGACTGAGATTCTTCCCTTCCAATGAAATATGTCGTCATTCATTCATTAACGGACTTCGAAATCAAAAGCAATTGAACGCGAAACGCTTTATAAACGTTGAACAGTTAAACGGTTTCCCTGCATTGTTGTAAAGGAAGCTTCATTGGCATTGAATCGAACATCAGAGACCCGTTTGTTCGCTGTAGACCATCCGTCTGTCTTCGGGTCATCCTCATTTATTACCTACTTCTATCCTACAGAGTGGGATTGATGCAGCAAGGGCTTCAGTAGGGTAGGGTATGGTATACGTATATATCGGTGGGGCAACTTAGGTAGGGTAAACTACGCGTGGGTTTGATGTCAGTGCAAATGATGTTACCCAGTCACGCGGACTCTTTGTGTGTGAAGAAAGGAACACCTGCTGGGCCCCGCAGCAGGCAGGTGCTTCCGCGCCTAATTTTTTTTTCAAAGTGAGGCGCTACATAAGGGCGACATTTTTATAGGCGCAGTTTGTCGTGTCCACCCGAGAGTACGCGCTGGTCAAATTGCAATACAGTTAAGTGTTTGACGTGTGATTCAAAGTTCGTGGGTTAGAACCCCATGTTAAGTGGATGAACGATGTACAAAATTACCAGTCGGTTCTATGTGATTGACGAAGTATGTACAGGTCACTGCGGCCATTAGAAGAAACCAGAGTCTTCTACAGATTATGAATATATATATATATATATATATATATATATATATATATATATATATATATATATATATATATATATATATATAGTAGTGCTCACTCAACATACTTACCATTAGTAGTATTCAATGCGTATTATTATTGTTGTTGTTGTTGTTGTTATCATCATTATTATTATTACTATTATCAGCATTAGCATTCACTGCCTATATTATTAGTAGCAGCATTCAGTGCCTATAGACTAGTAGTATTTAATACTTATTGTTGCTTATACAGGTGCTTATTGTTGCTAACACTCTTGTTGGTTTAGTACTTTAGTAGTATTCAGCACACTTACTAAATGTAGTATGCAATACGCATAATTAGTAGTATAGCATTCAATGCCTATTATTATAGTATCTAATACTTATTGTTACTAGCAGTAGTCAGCACTTATAATTATTCTGCAATTATTCTGCAACATT
Source organism: Allolobophora icterica (assembly GCA_963556255.1). Taxonomy (NCBI): domain Eukaryota; kingdom Metazoa; phylum Annelida; class Clitellata; order Crassiclitellata; family Lumbricidae; genus Allolobophora; species Allolobophora icterica. The sequence goes on along the minus strand of OY744612.1, from coordinate 33,951,936 downwards.
CTCAGCACATATCATTAACCTTTTCAGTATTTATTAGTAGGACTTGCTATAGTAGCATTCTACACATTACATTCACCACGTATTATTAGTAATATGGAGACTCTTATAAGTATACTGAATAAGTAGTCTTAGTAGTATTTAACGTCTTTATGGTTTACCTGCAGTGTATACAAGGTCAATTATTGGCCTTCGTTTGATGCATGTTGGCCTTCGCTAGTTCACTTCACCCTCTACAGATTGAATGATTCCGGAAATACATGTAGGTCGCATGCATGACAAACGCATGTATACCAACATAATAGCGGGTGAAAATTTGAGGGCCACAGCATAGGGTTAAATGGTCCTCCGCCCTCAGGGGTCTCCAACCAGGGCTGCCGTGTTCAAGACGTTTAAGATTTTCTGTAAGGACCAATTACGCAGCCCCACCCACGGAGACTTCCCTCCCCCAAGGCCAGGGAGTGTCTTCGTTAGTCGAAGGGTGCCGACTGTCAGAAAGACCTCTGAATGCGAACCTATATAAATTTAAACATTGAATGACATCACGCGTATTTATAGAAAAATGCCTCTAATCTCGAAACCCAAATACATCGGTGCGTCACATTAAGCGCACTCGCAAAAACTGTTCACTTGTTGGGCAACGGTGTGCTTTCTCAGCCGAAGTTATAAGTTACATTCTAGTCACATTAAAGTCTCCTTTTGACGGGCATGGCTCTTACAAGAACTTTCGACCACCGGCCGCTTTCCCGCCTTTTTCTCGAGTCACACGTGACTCCTACGATAATCTCAAGGACACGGATACAATCACTATAATTATTAAACACAAACGCATTCTCTCTCTGTACTTTCACACAAGGCCACCTGACAACAACCATAGTGTTGTTTTACTTACAGACAGGCGTATACGTAGCTATTAGAAACATACGTATACATACATACATACATACATACATACATACATACATACATGATGCATGCATGCATGCATACATACATACATACATACATACATACATACATACATACATACATACATACATACATACATACATACATACATACATACATACATACATACATACATACATACATTCATACACAGATACATTGGTCTACACATGCTCACTCATTCATTCATTCTACAAAAGATTATATATATATTATCAAACTATGTATATACATACATGAATGCGTATTAAATATATATTCAATATCGTATATATATATACGATATACGTATATATATATATATATATATATATATACGATTCACGATTCACCAGCAGATTTCTTTACGCGCGCCCTCAATAACCGCGGAGCAGGTGTTCGCGAGAAAGGCGTCTTCTCAAAATGGTCAACAAGTTATAGTTACCATATATATACACCACGGGGTAATGCATTAAGCATGTATGTATATACATACGTCTATATATATATTTATATGAATATATGACAGAGGCAGATGGGATATGTATGCGAGGATCGAGTATAGGCCTATTTGCGTCGATAGTTTTGGCCTAAATAAAGCATGTCTAACACCGCAGATGGTAGCTACTTGCGTGCGCTGACACGAGGAGAGCCGTCGGAGTGTCGTCTGCCGATTTGGCAGGGAGGGAAGGGGAGGGTAGGGGAGGAAGGGACGGGCGGCCGGGGTCAGAGGTCAGATGCATGGACGTCTGCTATGGTGTCACTGAATAAACTATTAGCGACCGGTTGACGATCAGACGAAATGGACAATGACGAGGACGACAACAACGATGAGGAGGCGGACAGTTTTAATC
>OY744612.1:33390158-33945158 GCA_963556255.1 Allolobophora icterica | reverse complement strand
TTGACGGACGATGTACAAAACCTGAGCATCATATGCATAAAGATGGCCATTTGCCCCATATTTAGTAACTAGAGACGGGATATCAGCAGTGAAGAGGATGCATAGGATGGGACCGAGCACCGAGCCCTGGGGAACACCAAATTCAACCTCCCCAATGAGTCCTGCATGGATTCACCGAAGACAACCAACTGTGAGCGGTCAGAGAGGTATGATTTAAACCAAAGAAGGGAACACCAGAGGCCACAGGACAGTTCCGGTCGCTGAAGCAGGATCTCATGGTCAACAATATCAAAGCAGATGAGACATCAAAAAGCGCTAGGAGATAGAGAGATGAGAGTGATTAATAGCTATATAAATATCAGACAGCAGGGATAAGAGAGCTGTTTCGGTGGACTGGTGGCCCCTAAAGCCAGATTGGGCGGTCGGCAGAAGCCCAGCTTGCTCAAAGTAGGGGAGTAGCTGGAGTGAAACTAGTCTTTCAAGAGACTTTGAGAGGAAAGAAAGATGGGAGATGGGCCGGTAATTTTGACAGGCACATTGGTCAAGGATTTACTTTTTCAAGGTCGCGAAACAATAGTCCGTTTTTTGGAAGCAGGTAGATGACCCTCAGAAAGCGACCTGTTAAATATCGCTTGAAAGTCTACTCGACTAAGAAGTACATATGAGTCAGAGTCTAACGCGAACGTTGAACTGACTTATGTTAATCTTATAAAATATAGTCTTCAAGACTAAAACATTATTGAAAGCTCAGCTACAGATTTGGCGTCCACGCACAAGGTACCATCTCGAAGCAAAACTGACCTAACCTAGAAAGCCCATCATATAACCTGGCCTCGATCCTCGATTTTCCACCAATAACTAGGGCCTATAATAGTCTTATATCGCGAGAGACAATCCAACATCTGGTCAAACTCCGGTGGTACCAGTCCCAAGCCTGGATAAATGATGAGGGCGACCTTGATCACCTATGACACACGTCGTTAAACAGCCACGCTGGCCCAGTTAGCTAAATTGGTTAGAGAGTAGGCTGCGTGCGTCTCATGCGCCTCTGTGTGAGATGCTTGCGGATCGCGGTTCTCCTCCCGATGCTGGGTTATTTGAGAGATTTAAATTTCGGGCTAGCACGGTCCGTACACGGGTCTTTAAATAGAATGTGGCTCCTATTCAAACGGGCAGCGGTGGTGAATGGTCTCATCCGATCAGTTCATTGACAAACGAGCAGGGTCGAGGCCATACGGTCGCTATATAAAAACGTTTACACGTACGTCTACCTAAAATAGGTCTGTGATCGATCGCGCATCCATGGAGCGCCCTGTTGCTGAATGTTTAGTTGTACTACCGCCCTCTGTTGAACTCCGATATAAACAAACACTCTGGGTTGACTTGATTTGCCACAACCCTCGAGTGCATACCGAGACTGAGAAAATGAAGTTGCCTAGAGTTAGTACGAGCGGCCTCCTTTGGCTTGCGGGTTGATCGTATACATTATCCGCTGTACATAATAAGGACTGGCGATAAGACTTCAGAACTTTGCAATCGTATCTCGAGGACCCCGGCCGTTGATTAAAACCTTGTTGTATCCGTGTGTGTATTAAACGATAACAATGACGTTGTAGGCCATTAAGCTAATTAGATTAGATGTGCTAATTGTTTGTCGAGATAAATTCCCAGCTACACGTCAACGAAGAATGTTCAGTGTCGTTGCTGTTCTTGCACACGTCCTTATCTAATCTGGACCCACTTCTGTAGCGCCGTTATTTCGTTATGCGCAAAGCATTAATTGATCGTCTCTTCTGGACAAAATCACAATCCGCCCTTGGGACAGACCCTCAAGTCGAAACTCATCAAACCCCAAGACCGGAAGACATCCACTGAGGATTGTTGTTGTTGTTGTATAGACGTGGTGGTGGTAATAGTGTGGTGGTGGTGGTAATGGTGGTGGTAATGATGGTGGTAATGGTGGTGGCGAGGGCGGTGGAGGCCTTGTATTCATAAATCAGTCAATTCCAGCCGAGGACTACAACTACATGAGAAGCGTTATATTGTTCCCATAAGTGTGAGGGGCATTGGCGAAGTAATCAACTAAGCGTCTACCCTGTAGTTAGTAAGGCATTGGATAGGCCCTACGTCGTACATGCCAGAAGAATGACGACTAATAACAACTCCTTAGACATTTGCTTAGCGCCAACAACTGACGCTGGTTTAAATTTCCATAGCAGATCAGTGAAAGGTAACAACAGAGGTATGTAGCAAAATGCCAATCACCTATTACATACCTTGCTGTAACTTAAATGTATACCTTAATTGCTTGATATAACCTTACCTTATATAACTTCCCCTTTCTTCCCTATACCTACATTGCCCTGCTTTACATTATGAGTTAATTTACTAATTATAGTGAACATATACATATTTATATTCTCTCGAGCTTCTACGAATTTGACTTTGTAATACCAGTAAGAAGCGAGTTACAGTAATCCAGCTGCCTCGATTACTGTAGCTGTCTTCTTGCTTGTATTACAAAGTCAGATTTCTAGAAGATACAGAGAATTCGGAATTCTTTCGCTATCGAGTCATTACTAGCACATACAATTATGAGCATATCCTCTATACTTAAATCATGACATTTACTTTGTATACCAAAGAATCTCTTTCAAATTAGGGCTCATTGAACTGCAGCCAACCACAGTACATAAAGTAGTCCTTATTCCTCCGTGTTATCGCTATTCAAAGGTAATCTGATTGCCTTTCTTTGGTCATACCAAAAACTAGAACTGTTTTTAGTCAACGAGCTTTTTCGGTTGTTGAACGTATAGATATTGCAATTCCCTCCCTGCATCAATTCATTCTGCTCAGTCACTTGTGACATTTCGTTCTCTACTTTGAAGGGAGAGGAGGACAAGAGGAAGACCAAGACAGATGATGCTCGATTGGATGATGAAGGACGGATACAGTACATTTAACGAAAAAGCAAAACATCGAGAGGAGTGGCAACGTCGGGCGTTTGAATTTGCCTGAGGGCAGAGAACCAGAAGAAAAGTGGACTTGTCTTTTTCAAATTGCATTCGACCCGAGGTTGTCTCTTTCTTGGCTGACTGATCTACTGGGTCAAGACCCGATTACGACTTGGTATTGATGCAGCATCTGTTGATCCCTAGTGCATTAGACACTGGCGATACAGAATTTGTTAATTACTAATAATAGTAGACCTATATGTTGTCGCCAGGTAATTTCTCAACCAAAGTATGGAGGTATACAAGAAATTATCAGACTTACCTGAAACAATTTATCTCTTGAAGGAACGGTTCTTGCCAGAGTGTGTTAAAATCAGAACGTGTTCTCAGCAGCTTCTAAATTACACAAACACAAGCCTCCATTTATTTACAGATATACATAAAAATAAATCGTACGATCATTATATATATATATATATATATGACTTTTAAACTACTTTTGTTAATACTTTTGTTTAAGTTGCAAGGTGGGACTTGTCAGCATTTTATATTTGAAGCTACATAATTCTGCAGCAATGTTGAAGCATATTATCTGTTATCTTCTCATAAATTCATAATCAGAAGACTGTAAAAAAGTAAATTCTGCAAGTAAAAATGCAGAACCTGACAATCAGTTTTTGAAACTGTGACAGAAAGAAAAGCTCAATGCAGACAAGCTGAAAAGTATGCGACTGAAAATTCTCCTGTATAAAAGCAGCTAGAAAAAAGCAATCACCTCAAAATTGAGATTATACTTTAACTACTAGTTACAACTACTTCTTAAAAGTAGTTAGGGCCTAAGTACTATTTGCCTACTAAAAAGTAGTTCAACTACTGGGTGTTAACTACAGTCTATAGTTGACTACTGCCAATCACTGTACACGTATATATGTGCACAACTCCGTATAGTCCGTATTCACTTACTTCAATCACAGCTCTCAATGGTTCAACGGCAACAATCAACTATATACCAAACGAATTCGGAGACTCAGAGAATGACGGTCTCTACTTGGGCATATATAGTGATCACCGTTGGTGCAGCCGATGCCTACAGGACTTGTATGGATGTGTATATATACACGCACTTATATATATAGATATGTACATATAGTTTAAAACTAACACATCATATATATATATATTACATAATTATACATGCATTCGCTAATTACGGAAATTGTTACTTCTGATTACTAGATTGGACATGGAGTCCAATCAATAACACACACACACACACACACACACACACGCACACGCACACGCACACGCACACACACACGCACACACACACACACAGATAACTATACACAAAGAAACACGCATACATACGCACGTGGAGTCCTTAAACACTGTTACACAAGTTCATGCTCTCAGTAAGGAGTCAATTGATGGACTTCCGCATAATAAATGCATCGTGTTTCCCATACTCAGAACCATTTCACACATATATACACCACAGCTAATGACAAGGATACGTCTATATTAGTATTATATATATCCACTCTTATAGTTTAGACGGAGGCTAGCTACCACCTGTGAATATTTATACCGCATGTGGTATATATACATTCATGTACGGGTTCAGGATAGAGAGACCACCTGTGAATATGAGATTTGGAAATTGAGCTTGATTAGGTGGGACCAGCATTAAATCAAGCAGCAGCAGGCTATATTATACAAAGTCATGTTTATACAAAAACGCCTCCGTGCATTGATATATATATATATATGTATATATATATGTATATGTATATATACATATATATAATATCACGTGTATGCTTGATAGAGTTGTTTCGTTTATATATGCTGATGGTAAACAGCTATTTAAAATTATGAAACGTGTGTATATTATGTATCTGTAGAATGAAATATATGTACATATATATATACGGTCTTCAGTTGTGAAATCTGAGATGAAGTCTTGGGATTTTTGCATCCTGTGGTATACGCTGAGACGCATTCACGAACTGCCAGAAATCTATTAGAATCTTGATTTATATGACAACTCAAGAGTTTACACTTAATAAGCATCGAGTACACGTTACGTGTAAAGTGTCAGAACCCAATACAAAACGACACCACGTGATACATCCTGAAGATACAAAGCCTTGAGTAAGGGTTCGAGACTCCTCCCTGAGACGGTAACTCTGAAGGTACATTGAACAAGTCCTTTACACAATTTTTAAGCAATTGATGCTTGGTCATTAGATATGGTTCTTATTAAACGCATAATAATAATAATAATCCTGGTACAATAGAACATATTATTACATCGCAGTCACTATAACTGAAGATAAGTTCCTATAGGTAGTCCTCTATTATACGGGACGCGGTGGTGTAGCGGTATACGTTCGGTGCCTTGTAACCGGAGGGTCGCAGGTTCGAATCTACCTCGAGCCACTGCATAGCGACTTTGGACAAGTTGCTCACCTACAATTGTCCAGCGCTCGTGAATAGACTGGCCTTCGAATGGCGCTCTAGAAGTTTGGAGATTACGACTATGATATTTCCAAAGGGCTGTGTATGAAGAGTGAGTTGATACATGTACACAGTAGGCCTACAGCAGCATGCAATAGGAAATTATAAAGAGTAGGCCTAGATTATAATCAAATAATATTCACGGGTACACGTTACAAAGTGATAGATACACCCTCTGATACAACACATGACGCGATATAAATGATACATTGTATAACACTACAATATGCTGCGTTGTGATACCATATCATATGATACAACACGACACTGACAGAAACACTATGACACTATTTGATATGATATGATGCCGTATGACGGCATATGAGATACACCACAATACAATGTGATACAATGCTATGTAATAGAAACTCGATACACTGCACCATTTACAATAGACCAATAACTGTTTCCTAAAGAGCAGAAACTAATTATCTGATACCATTAATCGACTCTAATTTCCAGGGCAGCCAATAAGATAATTGTGGCCGTTCGTGCCCATTTAGAGGTCGACCATGCTTGAGCGGGCTCCATTACCAGAGGGGTCCTGGCCCCGAATGACAGGGGGGAGCCACTAGGTCCGGGCCTCAACCTCTGTGGGACTCTTATCTGCTATGCATGTATTCAACATTCAACATAACATTGGGAATAGACCTTCGGCCCTCTATAATCATTGAATAATTAATGAATATTCAAGAGGCAGGGTCAAGACCGTAGCCAGGATTTTGTTTCGGGGGGTGTTTGCTCATCCTTGAGCAAGCTGACAGTCAACCCAGTCAAGCGACTAAGGGGTTTAGAGTTAGTAAATGCATTATTTTATTTTTACATTATTTCATTTCGGGGGGTGTTTAAACACCCAAAACACCCCCTAAATACGGCCTTGGGCAGGGACATCTACATCTATAGCACTTCCTACAAGCAAGGGCGTAATTTTGCCCCACAAAACAAGTGGGAGTGACCAACTCCCTCCTCCGGTGTCAACTACAACAAGATGGATGACGTCATCGATTTATGCAACATAAAACAACAAGTAAGTAAGCTAACGTGATAGCATCTATCAGCATTGCGATGGTTAGTATACACAAGAATACACCTCCGTTAACTGTCGTTAATTGAACTTGCTCCAAACCAAAATAACGCTGTCATGTGACAACAAAATATTTCATGACAGGGCCAAAAGTGGTGGTGTCTATAGACATCACCGTCACAAAACTAAGTTACGTCGACGCTTACAAGCGCCGGGTAATACCTACATTCGCTGACCCTAGTTTTTGGCGTGTTGCCAAGGCGACGAAAAGCCATCTTGGCAACTGGGAAGACAGACTAAATTGCCCGGAGATAAACAAATATGAAAGTTAATGAGCCGCGCACAATTCTGGGAGCATATCTGCATCAAAAACGTACACGAAGGGTAAACTATTAGTCGAACCCTGAACCATACGTGCAGACGGACGTACGGACGGATTGAGCCAAGAGTTTGTTATGACGACACTTCGGAGTGGGCGCTATATAAATGCCCTGATAACAGCTGAAAAAATAACCTGATTGATTGAAAAAATGCTCATCTTGTTGTTGGGTTCAGCGAACAACACACAACGCATGCAGTCCCCCCCATCTGCCTCACACAATCCATCACGTCCTTTTTTATGCATTTCTGTACCTTTTATAGGGGTGCGCGATAGTGTAGTGGTTAGCGCGCTGGACTGTCAAAGCGAGAGGTCGGCGGTTCAAATCTCTGCCAGGGCAGAAATTTCGTTCGAGATTTCTGCTCCACCTGCGCCCCCAGACAACTCAGCTATAACGAGTACACTGACCGTATACACTGTCGGTGGGAAGATGAGACGGCGAGGGAGAGGAATGGCCATCCGGCCTCATATGTCGAGGCTAAGAAAATAAAGTCGCTAACACTGAAATTCATACCAATGGCTGCCTAAGGGCTAGCTTAAGGGACTGCTCTTCTTCTTTTGTGTATTTTAATACTCCCTAAGGCCCCTCCCTATGTGTACGTAAATAAGCACACACACACACACACACACACACACACACACACACACACACACACACACACACACACACACACACACACACACACACACACACACACACACACACACACACACACACACACACACACACACACACACACACACACACACACACACACACACACACACACACACACACACACACACACACACACACACACACACACACACACACACACACACACACACACACACACACACACACACACACACACACACACACACACACACACACACACACACGCACACACACACACGCACACACACACACACATATCCACATTTACACAGCCTCAGTAAACCGTGCTGGAAGTCGCTGATACTTACATGAAGGGGCGCTATATAATGTCCAGTCACGTGTCATAGCCGTTGATTTCACATTGGCATTTAAATTTGCGTGTATCCTAACTTTGCATTTACATTCACACAGATTGTAAACATATTATTTATATTGGCTTTTGGTTTACATTACACTGTAACGCATTACTCTGTAACGCATTACACTGTACTACAATGCATCACACTGCATTCCACTGCACTCTGTTGGCTGGGCTTAACGTGTATGCGAGAGCCACCAGTGGTTACTATTCCATTTATCTGAGCATTACATACTTACAGATAAACTTCCTGTTCTTGCTGAACACACATCAGCACTTTAGGCTGCAGCTAATTATGCAGCGCTTTTAAAGAGCCCTATATTCATATTCGTAATCGTAATTGTAATCTCCAAACTTCTAAAGCGCCACTTGAAGACCAAGCGCAGGGCACCAGCCTATTCACGAGCGCTAAACACTGTTTTAGTTGTCGGAGGTCTTGGGGGAGGGGTTCAACCCCCCCTAGCTCTTCTTCTAACCCCCTCGACTATGTAACTGAAAATATGAATCATGTTTTATGTTATTTTTTGCAAACACAACTATTTAGATTGTGATCATTTTAATTCATGATTAGTCCGTTGTTTCGTGTGCAACACATTAACAACATTAGATCTTAACCAGCGTTCGTGTATTGTGGCAATCTGTAAAATGTTCGCCCTCAGCTCTTTTTTACAACTAAAACACTAACATTACGTATCTATAGATGCATGCATACTTGCGTATACGAACATTGCGTTGCATTGCACAGCATTTACATTACATTACATTACATTACATTACATTACATTACATGAGCTGTGAGTTAATAGCAGTCGGAGATTCGTGGAGAGGTCGGCACCTACCTCGATTTCCAGTGTCGAGTATTTGATTATCAGCGAGACTTGACAAACGCCGGGATAAATTACAGAGGCCCAGCAACACGACTACGATGCGGAATCTGCGTAGCAACGGCAGCAGCAGCAGCAGGACCAGGCGAGCACTAGAACCACGCTCCTTATCATCACCACTAGCACCAGCAGCAGCAGCAGGCGCGGATAGGGCGACGACGATGGGGCTATCGGTCCCACATCACGTTGCCCTAGAAGTAGAAGGGTCGTTGGGTGAATGGAAGGGAAGAGGCGAATGCATGGGGCTGCAGCGCTTGGATTGGATGGGGTGGCGAGTGGAAGAATGGCCCTGTTCTTCCCGCGCTTTTTCTTGGCCATCATCTTCTTCCTCCTCCTCCCTTTGTCCTTTGTTTCTTTGTTCTTTGTTCAAACACACCTCATCATCGCTCTCGATGCTCAGTAATCGACTCAAGAAGAAGCTCACGAAGCGGGCAGAGGGCATCACACGAAGCAGGATCATATTTCACCTATATATATGTACATATATGTACATATATGTACATATATATTATGTATATATAGGCTTATAGGCTTAAAGTACTTGAAGTAAATATTATACTTCCAAAGGCGACCTAATAATATATTTAAATAGCACCTATGAGCAAACTGTAAATACAACCCCTTTATCTAAATGTTCCCCTTTTCCACGTATCCACTGCGGTTACTTCCTCCTCTTCCTCCACGTCGCCTTCCGCCTTCTCCTAACCCTACTCCTCTTCTAGCTCCGTCTCTTCCTCATCCTCCTTCTCCTCCTCCTCCTCCTTTTAATCACTTAAAGGAGAGGACGCAGTCTATTCGCTCACTTAAACACACACACACACACACACACACACACACACACACACACACACACACACACACACACACACACACACACACACACACACACACACACACACACACACACACACACACACACACACACACACACACACACACACACACACACACACACACACACACACACACACACACACACACACACACACACACACACACACACACACACACACACACACACACAAACACACCTACACACACACACACCTACACACACACGCGCGCGCGCGCACGCACACACACACACATGTCGTATTAATATTAACAAGTAATCGTAATGTCATGATTTCTACAACGCCAATTAAGCTTATTTACGTGTGCTTAGTCAAAACAAAATCGATAGGCAGGTAATGTCGGAATCGAGCTATAGGTCCAAGCGTCGAGTATGTATGTAGGCGAATGGCTGGCGGTGAATTGAAGCGGCAGGAGAGGTATGGTTGAAGAGGCGGAATAGGATTTGTGGAAAAGAAATGTTTTTTTCTCCAGTTTTGAACGAAATGCCAGCGTACAGATAACAAGAGATGCAGGTGTAGTGAGTTCGTAGGATGGATCAGATAGTCGTAGTGATCTGGTGGGAGTTTATTTCCGGGAGATGGAACCGCTTGGGCTGTGGAGCGATTTATATGATGTATGCTAATATCTATATGACATTTATACAATTTACATGATATACGAATATATACGCATATGCACACGTCGATATGAACCCTGCGCGTATTAAAGCATATATATACGTACATATTTGTACGTGTATAAACAAGCGCCTACCATAGCAGTTATCTGGTGGTTCTCTTGACTTATCTCCCAACCTTTCTTCTCGTCCCTCTCTTTCCCCGACAACCTGGCGTCGTACTCGTTCCCTCGATCGCCGCCGCCACCGCTCTCTCCCTCCGTCAGCCCTCGCGACGACCCATGTCAGGCCCGCCCGCCAGAGGCTGATTACGACCTGCCCCCTGCCGACGGCGGTGCCTTGGACTGCGCATGCGTGCGTGCTGCATCGCCCTCTGGTGAGTGCAAGATTCAACAGCGCACCAGATGCCGCCGGAGTTTATATCGCATTTCGCGCGCGCTCCTCAAAAACAAACAAGACTTCATCTTTTGCTTAGAACTGCGCAGACGCAGACGCATGCGCGCTCGCGCTCGCACACGCGAACAAACCACGGTCACCGCCATACTAACACGATCACCTCTACGGCTGCATGATGAGCCTGCATCATCACTTACATCAGTGGTGGCTGGGGGGGGGGTGGTGGTCTTGAGATCCGAAGCCCGGAAACCGAGATCATCGCTTGCGGGATTCCAGTAGATCCAGTATACGTAGTTCCGAATAGATCTCTTAGATAGATTTACCCATGAACTTCTACATACCTTAATGTATATAGAAGTTCGTGATTTTATGTATATATAGTTATATATATATGTGTGTGTGGGGGGGGGGTGCACGGGTGTGTGTGTGTGTAATCACACACAAACACACGCACATATATATATTATATATATATACTATATGTTTTAATGCACAGAAGGCCTATATCGATGTGTATTGGTTAATCTTAACTGCTCTGTCGATGGACACGAGTATCGTACATGCATAAAGAACGGCGAATGTAGGTCAAACTGTGCTCAATTTAATAAAAAATGCTTGAAAATTCGGCTGCTTCTGGAGCCTTGCCATGTATACCCCCGCTGCTGGGTATCTTACGACGTTTCCTCAGACCCTTCTGGTCTATAGGAGGCTGTGCGACTCATAACCTTATAGTATGAGTCCGCGATCCCATGACACCTCAATTTTCATCAAGGTACTAGATCCCGGTTTTAAAAAGTGCTCTTAGGTTTGTTGCACTGTTTGGCAGTAGATATTGCTGTCGGCAGCATTTCTGTCGAATAAAAAATCTAAAACAATATTACGGTTATAATATTATTACCAGATCCAGATTTTCATGGGAAAATACAACGGAAGCTAATGAACTGTTGAAACAGACAAATCGCTAACGAATGCAGGTCGAGACCAGCTATCTCCGATCTTCACCCGAAATATAGTTTCAATTACCTTGTCATAGGCGTAATTTATGGGGGTAGGAGGAGTACCCGACTACCCGTCCCCCCACTTTTGGACTGGGATACCGTACCCCCACTTTTTAAACAATACCAATCAATATTTTATTACTGTGCCCTCCCAGAGATTGCAGTCTCCGCCTTGCTTCGTGTATGTAGACAGAGTGAGGAGCATGTCCCACAAAAGTACGAAAGCACTTAGATACACTGGTAGACCGAGAGCCAGACGAACTGAGTCACAAGTTGTCAGACAGGCAGACTTTCAGCCACACAGGTCACCCGACAGACTTACCGCCGTGGCCGATCCGCAGGCGTCACAGATCTGGGCTACGAAGGCTACACTATTTTTGGAAAGATCTAACATCACCCTCACTCTCCGGCTTATGGTCGCCGTCTTAGTCATATCGGGATGTGGAGATAGGTCAAAGCGCAAGCTTCTATGTCCTCCAACAGTTACAAATCCGTATATGGACCCACACTCATATTGTCGGCCTTGTTATGACTCCTCACCCATTAGTCCCCTCACAATCTCAGAATCAATAACTGTCCTTGGTTAAATATACCCGAGCCGGCCAGCTGAAGAAAGCTCCCTCCGTTACAATGCTTATATTAATAAGCATTATTTTAGACGTCGTTGATTATGACTTATACAGGTCGTGTTCCGATTTTCCTGACAGGAAAAATGGATTAATTTGTTCTAATAGGCAAACGAGTAGATGACATAATAGACGATAAAATTGCCGCTATGGAGGTAAGCTCATCAGCGTTTCATAATCAGTTACTGGCAGGGTAAATGTCCAAAATGGTCTCCATGCGAAAAGTGAAAGTGGAAAAGAAATTGGTACCCCTACGTTTTAGACCAACGTTACGCCCATGCACTTTGTTAAATATGCGGATGATAATTATCTAACAGTTGATTCATCACACATTCGAACAGTTATTGAAAAAAATGATCACATTGCGATATTGGCTAAAACAATAAAATAATAACCTCAATTTAAACCCAACCAAAACCCGATAGATAATCTTCTCCAAGAGGGGTCAGAAAGGGTCAAACATATCTCCCATCATTCAGGGATCGGAAAAATTCGATACTCTTAAAGTTCTGGGGATAGCGCTTAACTCCAACCTCAGCATGTCTAAACATATTGACCAAGCCCTGAGTCCTGACATCAAGTTCCACCTCCCTGTATGCGCTCAGGGTTTTGAGAGACCAAGATCTGTCCCCTCAGGCTTTGCATGATGTAGCAAGGGCTACCACTATTTCTCACCTTATGTACGCCTCTCCAACCTGGTGAAGTTATACCAGCAAATTTAACAGGGACAGGTTAGAAAACATGTTACATCGAACCATGCGCAGAGGCTTTCTTCTGCTCTCCATCCCAGGTTTGTCTAACATGACTGATGCTGCAGATGCTGGCTTATTTAAAAAGTCTCTTGCCGGCCTTACCATGTCCTTCGTGGTGTTTTTCCTCCCCCACGACAAAATAAATACGACTTACGGACAGTGTGATTCTCCTTACAGATTTTATTTTGGTTATAGTTACAGTTATAGTTAGTGATTTTTCATTTTAGTTATAGTTACAGTTATAGTTAGTATTATTTTTTAGTTATAGTTACAGTTATAGTTAATGACTTTTCATTTTAGTTATAGTTACAGTTATAGTTAGTATTATTTTTTAGTTATAGTTACTGAACTTTTATTTTAGTTAATTTTAGTTAGTACATATAGCTACAACTAGCTCAAATGGCGCTCCACCTGGTCACTATATGGCAGTGGTTTTCAACCTTTTTGCAGTGACGGAACCCTACACAAGCGCTCATTGGCTCACGGAACCCAACGCGTTTCACCCATCCAATATTGCTAGAAATAAATGTAATTGTAATTTCTAATGTTGGGATAATATTTAGATTTTAAAATTTTGAACTTTTAATATCTATTATTTGCACCTCTGCTGCTGGTGCATGTTATAGCCTAATATCACATTACAAGTATATACTTTAGCACTTAAGTGTAGTGCACAAAAACAATGCTACTGAACAACAGCATTTTTATTGTATTTCGCCAGCAACTATTTCCGACAGATGGATAGAATATTAAAAAAAATATTCTGCAACAGTGTTATAGAAACGCTGTGCTGCAAGTAGGGGCCAAACTTTCATCAAGTTTAGTGTAAAATTTGTGCCTGATGGCTTCAGCGTAACAGTTTAATTCTCATAAACACCCGTAATACTTCGTCCTCAACAGAGTCGTTCTCGCTTTTTTGTGGTAGTCATGGCAGAAAATTCGAACTCGCATAGGTAGGCCTAACTATAGTCGAGATGGATATTCCTGTTCGACCAATCTCCAAAATGAGTCCAAGTCTATAGTTCTGCATGTTGAGCATTTCATCAGTTCTTCTCTTCTTTCAAAGTGAACCAATCCTTAGATGAATTAATTCCTACAGATGGGTTTCTATAACAGAGTCACGAGTAGGCCTACTGCTCAACAGATAGCCTACTGATGGAAAGTAGTTATTGAGACTGTTGGACAGAACGTCCAAATGGTTCAAAATAAATGGTAACATGTCGTGGTAGCCTATTTTGTCTGAATGCCATTTGGATAACTATCTAGAGAATTCCCATTTGACGCATTTGTCTTTTCCAAATTATAAGTCATGAGTAGATTCGTGTATATATGGGTATTTATAAAATGCACAATCACGTAATAATGTTAATTAGTTTAACAAAGAATTACGTCAAGCAAGAATGACTGAAAGCTATGGAGAATTACATTCATTGCTAAGCCTTTTGTGAGTTATTCAGCTGATGTTTTAAAATTTTATTTTGAACTGCCGCGGAACCCCTGGCCGATGCCCGCGGAACCCTTGGGTTCCGCGGAACCCCGGTTGAAAACCACTGCTATATGGTATCATCGATTAATTATGCCAACAAATTTTAGGCAGTTTTTGATCTCCTCCCCTTGTCAACAACTATCAAACATTCAAGGACCCCCTAACAAAATTATGTCAAAGAAAATGCCACAAGCATTAGAAGGATTACCCCACCCAGAAAATTTCTATGACTCTAACAAATGCAAAATTTACTGGAATTGCCGAGAGAAAGAAAATTTTTATTCAGATTTGAATTGATACTTAATGGCTACAGTATACATGTGGAATCACTGTCTGTCACAGATAGTTAATGATTTTTCCATTCAAAAATACAATCTCGTTTTCTTTTAAATGTGTAGGCTATTCAATTTGATTTTTATTATGAACATTTCTAATTTGAACATCAACATAATAACTTTTTTTATTTAAAATCAAAACAAGTTTCTCACTCTTTAATATTAACAACTGAAAGAAAAAATCATCTTTCCATCTAAAAGAAACTTGAAATATTTGATTTTTGAAAAGAACCCAGGATATTCGCAAAGAAAATATGGAGAAACATCTTCTCATTTTATCTGGGAACAATAAACAAGATAATTTAAAACAAATAAAAGATCTTTAGAGACATTTTGGCTACAAGATTAATATGATTACTAATTTTGCGAATTTGCGCTATAGTCAACTTGGGTTGCAATTGCTATAGAAGCGTTTACACAATAATATATTGTTATTCAGATTTGAATTGATACTTAATGGCTACAGTACATGTGGAATCAATAATAAAATGAGTTCATCGACGATATATATATTTAGACTATAAATACCGATGAATCAGCCACAACTATACTGGGTTAATCCACAAATCCAAAATCCTGGCGAACATAAGCTGTTCTCGTGTTTATCGATATTACACTTTTTATTTCATTAACGAAAATAGCAATGAATTTTCGTTAGTGTTTTTTTCGTTATAGTTACAGTTATAGTTAATGATATTTTTTAGTTATAGTTATAGTTATCGTTAACGAAATCATTTTTTGTTCGTTAACGAACATTTTCGTTATCGTTAACGTTAATGAGAATCACACTGCTTACGGACAAGAACTCACAATTTTACCGTTCCCGCCAAAGATAAATGTGAATTTATTCCTTGTGTTTTGTTCAAAGATGCGTATTAATTAACACTCATCGCTCTATTCTCTCTTTTTAAAGCCATTCTGTTATTATTGTGCTTCTGTAATCTGTTGCGTTATTGTCAACTGGATTTGTTGAATTAAACTATATTGATTGATTGATTGATTGATTGATTGATTGATTGATTGATTGATTGATTGATTGATTGATTGATTGATTGATTGATTGATTGATTGATTGATTGATTGATTGATTGATTGATTGATTGATTGATTGATTGATTGATTGATTGATTGATTGATTGATTGATTGATTGATTGATTGATTGATTGATTGATTGATTGATTGATTGATTGATTGATTGATTGATTGATTGATTGATTGATTGATTGATTGATTGATTGATTGATTGATTGATTGATTGATTGATTGATTGATTGATTGATTGATTGATTGATTGATTGATTGATTGATTGATTGATTGATTGATTGATTGATTGATTGATTGATCTCATAAGTACCTTGACTATGTATGCAATGAATATTTAGTGATACGGGTAAGAGAAAGACATCAATTGTTATTTATTATAATATGTGTGTCTACTTTGATTTGTAATAACGCACTCGATTCGTCCCCCCCCCGCCCCCATTCCTGGAAGAATGACGATGTAGTTCTTCGTTTGAAATGCTTAGATATTTGTGCGTGGGCTAGGATACTGCGCCCCCATGGGTATGATAGCTATTGGAGAGCCCTCGTATGTCAAGTTGTGTCCACGGATAAAGTATGGATTCTGACCCCAATTCCCGTTGGTTCGTGGCTGCATACGTAGTGCGCCTCGTGTCCTCTTCAGGCTCCAGCTGTACAACTTGGACAATAGGGGGCACCATCGTTGGGGGTGAGCATTTGACCCCGAAGGGCTTCAGGTTAAACTGGATTATGGAATACCTAGTTTCATAATAATAAATATACGGAGTCTTGAAATCCTGACACGTGGCCTCCTTCTCTTCTCTCAACCTCAGAATCGGCCTCTGTTCACACACGCACGCACACGCTGACTGAGTGTGTGTGTGTGTGTGTGTGTGTGTGTGTGTGTGTGTGTGTGTGTGTGTGTGTGTGTGTGTGTGTGTGTGTGTGTGTGTGTGTGTGTGTGTGTGTGTGTGCGTGTGCGTGTGTGTGTGTGACGCAGAGACCCCTACACCCTGGATATGCCCTTATTTACATTGACTGAAGGGGAACTCTTGAATTGAAACAAAGAACTGGAAAAAGCGGCGGAAGCGAGAGCGTCTGGTGTCTCCCAACAAAGGATCCGATGTTTCGCTTATAAAAAACCGTATGTAAACAGGTCCCTCCCTTATAAGGCTAGATACGATTATATTCTGCAGACATCCAGACAAAGGCAGGATATTTGTACTACTATACTACTAATATTATTATGCATTACGCGTGGACTTATCTACACGTCAGACAAACACACGCTGACTAACACGCGCACGTGCATACTCAGGCACACATACATACATACATACATACATACATACATACATACATACATACATACATACATACATACATACATACATACATACATACATACATACATACATACATACATACATACATACATACATACATACATACATACATACATACATACATACATACATACATACATACATACATACATACATATATATATGTAGTGTATGTACTTGTATCTGGGTGTCAATTTAACATGGGAGTTAGCTAGTTGTAAATTAATGGCTGGCCTTACTAATATACGCTGACTCAAGGGCTCGTTCATTCATTCATTCATTCTTTCACTGTCAATCGTAGTCGTTTTTACTTAATTTCTCTTATCAGAATTTTTTTTATCAAAATCTTTGCCTACAGACAATGGGACACGGTGGCCGATTGCTTAAAATGCGTGGCCTGTAATGCGGAGAGCGAGGGTTCGAGACTCCTTCACTCCAGTGATATTTTACTTCTAAAAATAATTCCTAATTCAGTTCTAATTCAGTTCTGAGCTCTTGAATTTTACTTCTAATTCTAATTTTACTTCACAAATAATTTTACTTCTCATTCCTATTTTAGTTCTCAAATAATTTTACTTCTTATTTTAGTTTTCCAAATAATTATTAATTTCCGCGCTGTAAAAGTAGGCCCTATGCATTGCTTGCATGCAGAAACGCGCTAAACTTGTCTCGAGAAAGAAAAAAACTGAAGTAAAACAAGGGTGGAACGTTAGTCTAACAATTTAGCATCTATTCCCCTCCCAAGACTTGTAATGCTTCTATTTTTCTAGCAAGTGCACAAAGTCCGGCATTTTCTCAGTTTGTTCTTGGCATGTAGATCTGCCTGTAGTTTCGTCAAAATGAAAAATCCCAAACCGGCCTATCTCGCTTCCTTCCAGCCAACATTCTCGATTAACTCATAATTTTACAATTTAACGATCAAACCCTAAATTAAAAAAATGGCGTACGAAACTGAGGTCGTTAGTACGCAAGCAAGAATTCTATATAAGTGCTCATTTCCTTCAAACTCAAAACTCAGACTTTATTCGTGATGTTAAAGACAGTGACATTGCAACAGTTTAGGTGGTGGAACTATGCAAAGCATCCATCACTTCTTTTATAAAAGTTCCTTGGTACACAAGTGAGACAATTAGGCCTATTAGACAACAAAGACCAAAGACAGTATATTACATCAAGAAAAATGAATGGTTTGCGCCCATGATCAACCAAAGTTTTCCAATGGATTATGTGTTTGGATCGTGTGCAAATTTACTCCCCTTCATCTCAACTTAAGTTAGGTACCACAAGAAGTAAAATGATTTTACTTCTTAAAATAATTCTTAATTTCGTTCATAATTTTAGTTCGGCAAATAATTTCTAATTCAATTCCTAATTTCGTTTTTTCTGCTGAAATAATTCCTACTTTTACTTCTAGTTTTCGTTAACGAAATCATTTATTTTTACTTCTAATTTTAGTTTTCGTTAACGAAAATATCACTGCTTCACTCAGGCGGTCACTGCATGTGTAGGAACCTTGAGCCAGTCCTTCACGCACAACTGCTTCCCGCCATCGATGCTCTTTCGTGTAAGCTTACTCGGTTGTGCACTCCTGAACGTTAGAAGGAAGGCAATATCAAATGCACTTGTATTGTCATGTATTGTATTGCCTGTCTTGAAGTTCAGGGCAATTCTGGGATACGACGTCAAGAATGTTGTGCTCGACTCAACAGGGTCTGACTACGAAGAGTTCAAGTCGAAATTCTCCGATATGCGCAGTTTATTCGTTCAAACGCCCTCTCTCGACCCCTTCTATACGTTATAGCGGTTCACTATAGTCTAGTGGTTAGCGTGATGGAACGCCAGTCGTAAGGTCAGTGGGTTCAAATCCCTGCCAAGGCAGAAACTTGTTTCGAAATTTGTGCTGCACTTGCGCCCCCTAGCGAACTCATCTATGAAATGAGTACACTGACCGTACACTGTCAGTGGGAAGATGAGACGGCGAAGAAGCGGACTGGCCATCCGCCCTCGTATGCCTAGGCTAAGGAAATGCCAAGACTTTATACTATGCATGACTTTCAGTCAGTCTACGTTAAAGGACTGCTTTTCTGCTTCCTTGTCAACTGTTGTTGTTGTATTGTGCCCTTAACCCTTAATTGTATTCTCCCATACCTTTTGTGTTCTGCCCTTAGTCCTTGTACCGTATTAGTATTAGCAATAAGATGACCACTGGCACTGACCATCCTATATAAAGTGTGCCGTAAAATCTTAATTATCTTCTTATTATACATTAGGCAGAATATTAGCAATTTGGAATTTAAAAGTTTGAAAGTAGAGATCATTGATGTAATAGTTAAAATCGTTTACGACCGTCAATCACTAACTATTATTGACTTTTCTTGTGCATAATATTATGTATTTTATTTTCGTCATGAACCGATGTGAACGTACGGTAACGTACGGCATAATAACTAGGGATGTACCGAATAGGTGATTATCACTATTCGGCCGAATACGAATAATTGGACCAACTATTCGGCCGAATACGAATACGAATAGTGTACAAAATAGGTCTACCGACAACATTCAAAATTTCAAATGTAAGCAAAAGTTTCAGTTCAGTAAATTTAATACATAAACTAAAAGTAAACTGTTAGGCCTACCTACGTGTAATTTTTGCATCCTTCTGCCAGTCTGTGTAAACTAGGAATAGAACTGATTTAATTAAACCTAGAAATTGTCACTTATTTAACATTCACTCGTCTCGCTATAGCAGCCGCATAAGCAGAAGCAGATGTCACGTGACCACTATTCGTATTCGGTCCGACCGCTACTATTCGGCCGAATACCGAATAGCTATTTGGCCCACTATTCGGCCCCGAAGCGAATACGAAGCGAATATTCGGTACAGCCCTAATAATAACGTACGCGTACCGTAGGCCTACGTACGTTAGGCCTATAGGAAAAAATAACGTACGTAGGCCTACCGTACGTACGG
This sequence comes from Allolobophora icterica, assembly GCA_963556255.1. Lineage (NCBI taxonomy): Eukaryota > Metazoa > Annelida > Clitellata > Crassiclitellata > Lumbricidae > Allolobophora > Allolobophora icterica. The sequence goes on along the minus strand of OY744612.1, from coordinate 33,924,975 downwards.
TCGCACCTTTTGCTTAGAGCTAAATTAACAGATCGCGTTTGAATCTCTTGTTTTGAAAACTGTACTAGACAATTCACGCCAAAACGTTCGCACTATTTGAAGACTAGGCCTATTGACTTCGGCATCAGAACCAAATTTCTCGGACCAGTTTAAAACATACTGGCCCTATGAAGTCCCACGTCGGTCGGTCCCTGCAGTCATACACATCATGCATCGATCACAAAGCCAGCTCTGCAGCTGTTCATCCTAATGAACATAATCCAGACGACAAAAGCACAATCTTCCGAGCAAATCACTGCAACACATAGGCCTACATAATGTTGAGGCCATTCGCAAAATGCCGCAGTTTGGCCTAGTCTGTGTCTGTAAATGGTGAACTTCAGCTTTATTCGTCGGAACAGACAATCGAAAATTCACTTCCGACCCCCGACCAACTGCGCTGGAAGAAGTCGACAGAGAACCGTTAATGTTTGATCAGCGTTGTTAATTTCCGTTGAACTTGAATGGTGGAATGAATGGGAGGACCGAATACAAAATCGCCTTTGCGAGTTTCCTACATTGCAGGCCTATACCTCGTATTCTATATAGGCCTAATGACATCTACTGAACGATTCAAAATTTAACAGCAATATTCTATAGGTTATTTCTCAAATCTTTTATTATTCTTTCCTTTATGCTAGCTTTCAATCAGTGTAACTTGTACACGGTTGCGGTTTATGATGAATAATAAAAACGAATAATGATGATGATTAGCATTTCTGTTCGCCAGAGGGCTGCTCTCCAACCCGTCACATGACGTTCCCGACGACTTTTCATTCCTACGATTTATATGGGTCCTGGGCACTGTAGTAAACAGTCGATTTCTGCAAATTCAAGACTCGTGGACTTTTGTAGTCAGCGTACGTAAGTCAAAGTGAGTCGGTTTGTAGTTAATCATAGCGTCGTTCTGTTGCTAAAATTTGTTGAGTTTGTTGGGTTGCGGTAAGCTTGTTTCAGGAGAGCGATTACATGATTATCATATCATATCAGATTTGGAGATTTGTATAGCGCCGCTCACATATACCCCTAAGCCGCAATTTTTCTGGTTAATGGCTGGCTTCAGCAAATTTACGGCTGGTTTTTTTGGCTAGCCGTAAAAGCGCGTAAACTAACTTTTTCGGCTATAATTACGGCTTGAAACACAGTTCGTTCAAGAAGTGTATCGACTCTAAGAGTTCCAATAAGCCAATTAATTAGACATTAGAAGAACTGTAAAACAATTAAATAGAAATACATACAGTATACCCCAAAACTTTACAAAAGTTGTATAAACATGATTTAAGAAAGTTAAACTATTTCTGATAATTTCTTGGCAAACTTGCAGTACTAAGGTCCCTCATATACACGCTACATATAACGCTACAATAGTTACAGTGGAACCATGCCGTTATTGGCTGACCCAATCACACGTCGACTAAGCATAACAAGAGGTATAATCACAAGAACAAAACCTTTTAAATAATAGGTTTATGGAAGTGAAATGTTTAACATGTGATACATTTAATACGTGATACGTTGCATCGTGAGGGTCGATTAGGGTAAGGGTAAGCGTCGTGAGGGTCGGTTAGGGCTTAGGGTCAGTGTAGCCTATGTATTTGTTCAACTAAAAAGCTATTTAACTTGTGATATGTGTGATAACTATACTGCAGGTATAGCTTTTTAGTCGCACAAATAAATAGCCTACACTGACCCTAACGCTAAGCCCTAACCGACCCTCACGATGCTTACCCTAACCCTAACCGACCCTCACGATGCAGACACCCACCAACTCTTGTTGGTGTCCTTTGACGCTAGGCTTTGGATAGGAAGCCAGAATCCCATGTCACATAACTGAGTCATATTGAGTTGAGTAACTCAGCTCATTTGAGTTGAGTTGCATATTGAACATGGGCGTCCGGAGGGGAAGGGGACTTTGCAGTTTGCAAATATTGTACAAAGATTAAATCTTTTGATTATTATGATTATTACAAAGTCCCAACATCATTTTCAGTGCAAAAAAACAATTATTTAGGTAAGTCCTTTACCATTAGTTATTTTTAAAGTTGTCATGTGTTCTGTGTTCATTCTATGCAAAAATGTCACTGCCCCCCAACAATAATTTTTTGCCCCTTCCCTGAAAAATGTTGCTCCCCTCTAAAAAAATTCCTGAGGACACCCATGGACCCAGCCTAGTTGAGTTGATTATTGAGCAGGAGCAGGTGACAGCCAAGGGTAAATGGGATGGTGAGAGTTAGTGCGATAGCTGTGGTTTGTGATCCTGGCTTCCAGACTGTTTCTGCATATAAAATCTGACCTATAGTATAGCTGCATAGCATCTGAAGTTCTATGTAGATTTTTCATTCAGTTCAAAGCATAGTATGATTTTGTCATCGCCGTTTGGGTAGTTTTGTGTATTTGATGTTAAAATTAGCTTGTCAGTGGTCATCTTACACTTGAATGTAAAAATTGTTAACTTCTTAATGTGCATTTTGTCATTTTTGCTATTGCTAGATGAAGCCAATCACATCACGTTTGCCTGAATTATCAGATGGTGTAATGATCGTTGTGCAAGGCACTGTGGAAAATGAGGAGGATGGAAAGTAGGTATTTGTGGTGGCATTTGGAGAAACTGAGGTGAAGTTCATTTAATAAAAAATACCATACATGTTAGGTTATAGAGTAGATTAAGATTGCCTTTATATAGTTTAAATTCATTGTAAATTCATCTTTGTAAAATGTGTGATATGGCAATCCATGTAAAGAACTGTGCCGCTGCCATCTACCAACTTAAGGACGTCGTACTGACCAATGATGCCTGAAAATTTAATTATGAGTAAATTGTGAGAGAACAAGGTAACTATTTTACTTTATTGCAGCGTGATGTTCTTATGTCCTTGAGTTGTCTTGTTTGGTGCTAATTCAAAGAACCTCTCCCACTGCGCTGTCTCCTTTCCACTGATAGTCTTATATGCTGCAATAAGGTCTACAAGGATTTGAGCTACAAAGAAAGGTTGAAACTAAAGACATTAGATAGAAGGAGGTTTTCTCTCATATACCTCCTCAAAGAATTCTAACGAGCGACCTCTAGTAGATCCCTGTTGACTGCCTTTAATAATATTATACTCTTTCAAGTGGTGCGCTATATTATCCTTAATTCTCTCCATGACCTTACACACAACACTGGTTAAACTGACTGATCTATAGCTACATGGTTCTCTTCTGTTTTCCATTTTTAAACACTGGCATTATGAGTTCATCTCCAGTCTATATTGATTTATTAAAGATCCGTGCTAATGCCTCTCCAATTTCTTGCCTCATTTCATGTACGAATTTAGGATGTGGTTCATCTGTTCCTGGACTCTTGTCAGTGTTTAACCTTTTCAGCTGTTCCACCACATTTTCCTTACTAAACATTAAACATTATCTGTGTTAATCTTTTACCACCACTGTCTAGAAATGCTTGGTTGGGTTCAGGGATGTTTCTTAATTCTTCCAATGTAAACACTGAGCTGAAATATTTATTGAGTGCTTCATCAGCAATAACTTCTCCATTTCCCTCTTCCTTTACAATATGGGAGCCAAAATCCCAGATTAGTCGACAGTCCATGGACACAGGGAAATAGCTTACTTGACAAAATGGAAGCTATTAATATCACAGGTTAATCCTTGCACTCTATATGGACAGGGAAACTGCTTACATGGAAATATTGTTTTAAATTCACGAAGAACTTATGTAAGTACTTGGTTTTATTGGTACATTGCAGGTGGGTGCAAATTATGAAGCAGGTTAATCCATGTACTTGGATTTGTGATCAGCTGTGGAATACCGCTTTACCTTCCATCTTTTAACATTTATAATTCTTTTTGAACAATGAGAGATAATGTGGAATTAGATTTATTTTGTTTCATATTTCAGATTTATGCTTGACTTTGGTCATTCTATGAAAGCCACTGCAGCACTTCGCATATGTGTAACATTTGCAAGTCAAGTCGTCCTTAGCGTACAAATGGCTGAAGACAAAGGTTTCAGTTTTCGAAGAGGGTTTCTAGGGACTGGAGTTCTACGATTTGAAGTGATTGTACTGGTGTCAGATGGAAATTTTAAGGTAAAATGTTGGAATACCATTTGTGCATTTATGTAATATTGCCTTTTAAGTCTTTCAAAGGCAGTTTGTGCTGCCATATTTCTAACAGTTCTAGAAGGTGCAGCTTCAGGAAATATTTCAGCATTACAGATTTATAATCTGGAAATGCTTTTAGTGCCAATTTCATAATGCACAGAACAACAGTTGATCGCAGAGCCCAAACTGCATATTTGAAGTAAAAGCTTGTGCCAGAGGAGGTCCACTATTATATAGTGGACCCCTCTAGCACAAGCTTTCACTTTAAATCGTAGAACTCCAGCATGATGTGTGGGTCAGAATACAGGCACAAGGGGCTTGCACATTCCTGAAGAGTGCACAGTTTAAGAATCTTTAATTTTACCAGCTTGATGCAATAATAAACAGCCATCTGCGGATCACGAATTCTTGATGTATGTGGGTATGATACTAACTAGTTTGCTGCTCTTTAGGTCAATATGTGTTTCATAAATTGAAGAACTGTGTGATGTTTGTGCTTAAACAGATTTCTCTAAATGGTTGTCACGTTTGTGAGGCTCCTTTTCTAATTCCTCTGAAGGAAATTGATCATCTGGAGGTGAATGGAAACGTCCTGCTTCACAGAATCTTTTGCCAGAGACCTTGTCATGCTGATCAACAAGTATGCTTACTTGTCTAACAAATTACACGCATTTGACCAGCGAGTATGATGCTGCACAGTTGAACATGAATGTGTGTATGCATGCATGTGTGTGTATGCATGTTTGTATAGTCATGTGACCTACAGGTTAACACACAAATCTTTTTAACAAGAGGTTACACCTTTTCTCCCACTGATGTGTATTTAACACTTGATGTGTTAACATGTGGTACAGGAATTTGCTGTACATGCAGTTTGTATCAGATGAGAATGTGGGAAGAGTCACCAACTGCAACTGGTTTTAAGCCCTGCAGAGGGCAGCACAGTTCAGGATCAAGTGAACTTAGTATGTGTCTCCACTTCCACACTTAGTAGCCTGCTGGTCCGTCACTGGATAAATACAGAACTGAAAACCACACGTATAATAGTTGCACATTATTACGCGTGCACTGCATGTGCTATAATTCGGTATATTAGATGCCACTGCTAGATTATTTAATGAGTTAAAGTTTACCCGACTGATGTGATTAAACAGCAGAATACAGTAAACAACAATGGATTCTGATATGCTGCTTAAACTTTTATTTATTAAGTTGAAACAAGACTCCAAGGACAGTCAATGAGGTCTCATTTAAAAATCTCAAACGAAGAAAGTTGGTAAGTGGGTAATTCTAGAGCAGAAATTAAACAGTCATCCAAAGGGCTGCATATGAGTTACTATATGCACTAGGCCTAACTCAAAGTTTTGTCATCAGTGACTTGCAGTTCAGTTACTTCTGACAAGTCAGAAGAGAGAAAACATATTTCCCTATTTTGGTCATGGAATATATCAGCTTATCGGCAGTGTCAGGCACAAAAGATGCATGTAGCTAGTGGTTAATTATAAATCCTGCCATTGAAACCGTTCTGTGATGTTACTGATGTATGCTCAAATATTTCACACTGTATTACATAAAATTTACCAGGAGATATATATGTCACCTAAAACACTGCATGGCTACTTGGCAAAAATTGTAAATGTTTCCTAGTTTCTGTTGTGAATTTTTCTCTCCGATACAGGTCAATGGTGACCATAAAGCATCCGAGAAAGAACCAGATACGTTGGGCGTTCTTGTTCCAATAGAATCTGAGCTTCCAGCTGAAAGTGTTGTCCGTGAGGCTCAGCCAGAAAACATTGGAGAATCCAATGCTCCTGAAGCAGACTTGACTAATCAGCATTCAGATGTGGACTTGTCAGGCGGCTGTTTCGATCTTGGTTTGTCTACAGGTTATACACCTCAATCAGGAACTCTGGCTGCAGCGTGTGGGTCCACACTGAATCCTTCCATACCGGGCCAGTCTGAAAGGCTTGGTTCTCCCATTGTATCTGAATCACTTGAGGTCCCTACCGCTTCAGGTCGCATCGAACTGCCTTATGCCTACCCATCACCTCAGACTCCTGAAGCACCTATCTCGACTGCTGGGCCAAATCCCCCTACTGGGTATGAATTGACCCCAAATCCTTTGATGCCGAATCGCCTAGGTGCCCCTTATCCTCCAGCACAATATACACAATCTCCGAATCCTGTGATGTCAGATCAGTCCAAAACATATTCTACATACTCTGGACACATGTTTAACCAGAATACAGAGATGCGAGGTAATTCAGATGCACCTTATCCTTATTCTGGATATACTTACCCACAGAATCCAGTAACTCCTGGTCACTGGAACACACCTTATCCCTTGCCTAGCAACACATCTAGCCAGAATCCAGTGGCAACATGTCAATCAACTGTACCTTATCCCTTGCCTAGCAACACATCTAGCCAGAATCCAGTGGCAACTTGTCAATCAACTGTACCTTATCCTTTTCCCATGCCTAGCAACATATCTAGCCAGAATCCAGTGGCAACTTGTCAATCAGCTGTACCATTACCTATGGGTCCTTACCAGGGAAACACTCCTAATCTATATCCTCCATTACCAAGTGGCTCAGATGCCCCATATCTCCAGTCAGGACGAGATGCACAGCACCAGAATCATGCGATACCATCATATGGAACGCATCCGGCATATAATCCGTATTATTCTCAACCTTGGCCAAACTACAACCAACAACCAGGAACAGATGCAATGCAAACTCTGAATGTAAGCAGATATTTTGATTAATTTCGTTTCAGTTACATTTGTTAATCAAAGTTGAAATTCTCCTACAGGAACAAAGAGTTAATTTAATGGTAGGTATAGCTTTGCTAGAAACATTACTCATTTTCAAACCTATCTGGAATGGTGCCAGAAGACGCAATATCATTTAGGTGCTAATGCAAGTGGAAAGACATGGAAAAAGGAAGTGTGCCTCGCACAGTATTTACAAAGGGTTAGATGTAAATCAATGGAGCTCAGCCGCTGGACTGTGTAGGACTCGGTCAAGGTTTCTACTTGGTGACCATTCCAAATATTACATATTTATATAGTTTTTATTAATTTACTCACGCACATCTGATGTGATTATCTTTAAGTTTGCTATTTTTTCCTAAAGCTTATTATGATAGTCTTGTGTTATGTTTTGTAGCGGACCCATTCGAACATGAAGTTTTTTCCTGAAGGTCTGAGACTAAATCAGGTTATCAACATATATGGAGAATTCCCACAGAGTCCTTCTGGGCAAGTTTCATTTTCTGTCTTTCAAGTAATTTTGTCCACACGTGCATTTATTGTGGGATTCATCTGGCATTTATTTTATTGTCTGCAAAAAATCAATGTAACATGGCTGCCTGGCTAATCTAAAAAGGTGCAACTGAGCTTTAATTCATCAGTTTTTGTATAGCAATGAGATTTTTGAATTTTTAGTTTCTCTGTGAGAAATTCTTACAAAAGGTTAAAGTATGTTAAAAACTCGAAAGCCCAATTTGTAAGTATAAATGTATGTATGCATTTGAGCACATATGTATGTATGTGTGTATATATAAGGAAATGAAACTGTTCTTCCACACCTGTAGAACAAGTGATAAGTTTCTGGTGAATCAAGTTGTAAGCAGTTAAGAATAATAATAATATTAATAACTAGCTGGATTACCCGGCGTTGCCCGAGGTTATTAGTTTCACACCACCACCACCACCAACAACGACTGCTTGGCAATCTTGGCAGTCGCCCTCTGGCGGCGACTGCTTCGCAGTCTTGGAGGCCCTTGTGGCGTCTGGCGACCTGTGGCGGAGACTGCTTCACAGTCTTGTAGACGCCTTCTGGCATCTAGCGACCTCTGCCGTGGAGTGACTGCTTCACAGTCGCCCTCTGGCGGCGACTGCTTCACAGTCTTGGAGGCCCTTGTGGCGTCTGGCGACGTCTGGCAGAGACTGCTTTGCAGTCTTGTAGACGCCTTCTTGCGTCTAGTGACCTCTGCCGTGGAGTGACTGCTTCGCAGTCACCCTCTGGCGGCGACTGCTTCGCAGTCTTGGAGGCCCTTGTGGCGTCTGGCGACCTCTGGCGGAGACTGCTTCACAGTCTTGTAGACGCCTTCTGGCGTCTAGCAACCTCTGCCGTGGAGTGACTGCTTCGCAGTCGCCCTCTGGCGGCGACTGCTTCGCAGTCTTGGAGGCCCTTGTGGCATGTGGCGACCTGTGGGGGAGACTGCTTCGCAGTCTTGTAGATGCCTTCTGGCGTACAGTGGCGTCTGGCGTACAGTGGCATCTGGCGACCTGTGGGGGAGACTGCTTCGCAGTCTCCCGTGGACTGACTGCTTCGCAGTCGAAGAGGGTGAACCGGGCGTTGGCGTGTTAAAGAAAACACCAGAAATCTAGCCCTCACTGCTGGTCTGTAGTCGGCCTCGCCCTTAGTAAAGCAGACTGGTTGTTTGATATACTGTAAATAATTTAGATCTTTGTTTTTGAACATACATGTGTTAAAATTTTGCTGTAAAATGATGAATATACATCGATCGTCATTAAATTTTGTGCGAAAGTAAGCAACTTATGCGCATTATTAATGACGTTGGGGAATACCGGCGCCATAAATAGAACCGCTTGGCAGTGGAATAGGCGAGCTTGCGCGTGATGGACGGTCGGGTGGGTAGAGTTTTGGGGCATTTTCACCATGGTAGGGGTGAAAACGGGGACGCGAACCCCTCCTCTGGGTGTCCGAAGCCGAGGCCGACACAGTAGTGAAGGTTTCGAGTGAAAAGGTGCAAAATTGTAGAAGTTAATCCCGGTCAAACAGACAGACAGACAGACAGACACACACACACACAGAATTCTTGCTTTATTTATATAGATAATGGACCTGGCTGCTTCTTAAAGCTTAGGCCTACTGTGCATGTGGTCTCCATAAGATTGGCACCAACTATCGAGACTTGTCTGCATCAGCTTCCTGTTTAGCAAAGGATATCTTTGAAATTGGAGCTTATAGCTTGAACTGTAGCCAACCAGTGTTTAAAATCAGACCTCATTACTCAGTGTTATCGCTAATCACCAAAGTCATCCGTTGCTTTTCTCTGGTCATGCCTAATATTAGAACTCTTCTTGATGAATGAGGTGTTTGCTTGCTGAACCTTGATTTGGAATTCCCTCCCTGTATCAGTTCATTATCTTTTTCAAATTGCTTATCCACCATTAGCTGTAGACCTCTGTTTTGGCAGACTTATCTCGATGTTGACTTGATTGTAGCTTTGTTTTGGTACTGATCTCGATGTTGACTTGATTGTAACTTGGTTTTGGTACTGATCTCGATGTTGACTTGATTGTAGCTTGGTTTTGGTGCACCATCGGCTGATGCCTTGCACTTTAGACACTGACTCTATAGTAGTTGCCAATTAATTATAATTATAATAATAATAATAATAATAATAATCTGTGTTGGAGAATCGTTGATCTTATTGTGCTCCTCAACTGGAAATTAATTAATGCAAAAATATTTGATTTTGATTTGATTGATACAGAAGCCTAGGGAAACAAATTACACTAGACTTTCTTAGTTTAAATAACACTATGTTTATTTATGTGATTAATTACAAGCCAATCTATTGACTTCGATAGCGCCACTACAATAATGCACAAGGCATGGAGGTTGTTGCTTGAAGTTAAACTCCAGTCATAGCTCATGATCCGTTAGAGAAGCATAGTCAAGATCTGATCAAGATCTGATAAGAGATACCAGAAGTCAGGCTATGGTTGGTAAACAATAATATAATTGAACTAAGGAAAATGACTGAACTGAAACTTCTGTACACTTCTAGGTTTTCTGTGCGGATGTTGGATGGAGAAACGGAAGATGCAAATGTTTTCCTTAACATGGTGGTCAGCTTTCCTGACCGAATAGTTTCAAGGAACAGCAAAATGTACAACGTGTGGAGTCAAACCGAAACAAGCCTCTCTCATTTCCCATTCCAAGCCAGCAAACCCTTTCACGTTGCTATCGTTTGCTACTACAATCTGTTTCGTGTGAGTACACAGCTACTAAGAAATATTTTGTGATTTAATGTGTAATGGTATTCGGTGTGTGTGCAATTCAAAGCACATTATTAGTATGACTGTTTCGTGCAAAAACACTGACAAAACAGCTAGACTTACTATTAGGTAACCTGGGCTGCATACTTTGCATAGATCAACTGCTATTTAAGTTTTCTTTGGCTTGAGGATGTCTATGGAGAATACACTTGGTTTCATCCTCAAATTAAAACTTCATGCCAATGTTTGTCTGATTTTGATGGCAACTGAACTATGTTGGTCTTAATTAGAAACTTTTCTAATCATTTTTAATATGTTTTCGCTGTTTGGATTATTTTGAAGTATGCTTATATATAGTGCCGTTAGTTTGCAATTTGTTAGACTCCCAAGTCTGTTTTGAATAAGCGGGTGATCTTTACTTGGCATTTCTAGGCCCTAAAGAAATGTAGAGTTTATGGATGTCATACACCTTCTTTGCATTCCAACCAGTCTTAGTACGTCTAGTAAAGGAGAAACTTTTGTCACTTGTTTCGTGATTGTCCTGTATGCCAATCTATCATGGCTAGAATTTTTATGTGATGATGCTTTTTTGCATTAAACACTGTCACCATGAAAGTTAGTTGATTACATTAGATCGATATATTAGGCCTAACAAGTTTGTGTAAACCGCATCTGCTAAATGTTGTTCTTTGCAGGTTTATGGCAATGACACACACCTGTTTGATTTCCAGGCATCAATGGATCTGTCAAAAATAACTTCTGCGATGGTTTTTGGCATGGCGACATCAGTTAACATAGCAGTGAGCTAAGCATGTCAGCGGTTTCAGACAGTGACTTAATGTTTTAATTTGTAACTTTGTAACTGGCTTTTTTGGATGAATGCTGTGCAAGGAGTTTAACAAACAATGGAGTTGAGCTGCATATCGACAATATAAAACATGCTTATATAAATATGCTTGTATGTTTAAAATATTATTCCACTGGAATAAAAATACCAGCACATATCAATATTATCTAATAGTTGAATACCTATATGGGTCATTATCCGAAAAGTGCAGAATCGATGTCCCATGCTGGTTTTTTGAGTTTTTTTAGATAATTTCTTCAATTTTTTTTGCCTATCCTTCGAAGAATGAGCAGATTAACATTTCCCATCATTGTTTTAGCTGCTAGATTTTGGAAATTTTGAAAAAAATTACTAAATGTATACAAAATATCATTACCATCCAATGTCCGAGACGGTGTACAATGCATTAAATTAAGCTTTTACGCAAATTTATTCCATTACAACCTGTAGCAAAGGTATATTATTTTGATTAATTGGTAGCTAGCATATGCAATAATTAAACATTTAGACTCATTTTCATAATATTTATTTCTTTTTTGACCTATTTAAACTTGTCCATAGAAATAAGCATCATAGCCATCCCAATTTTTGGGAAGCCTATAACTTTTTACAGAACGTGCTTACTTACTAAAAGAAAAGCATCAAGAACGAGATATTGTCAACTATTAATGGAATCACACAGATTTGTGTTGAAATTTCTAATATTTTATTTTTAATTTAAGTTTGTGTGTTCCAAATTACAAGAAAAGTAAATTTCTGCTTCATTACCATCTAGTGTTGTATTTCCTGGTTTAGGTAGATTACAACATTGAAAACTTGTTTTATTTGTCGCTTTTGTTGAACTGATTGAAATTACTTATCTGATGGAGTAATTCACGTGAAAATGTTTGACGGCTGTTTCAAATTTCATCATTTTGTCATTACCATTCGCAGTTGTTTTTCATCATTACCATCCGAATTCATCAGATTTTTGCTATTTTCTCATGACAGTCGCATCTTGTCTCGGATGGTAATGACGCATTGCTCAGAGTGAATTACATGTATTTTTTGTGAATTATTTGATATAAAAATAAATTGCAAGTAATTAGAATTCACTATCAACTCTTAAAATGTTGTTCAACTTGTATCTAATGCATATAACATACAGTTATAGCTAATGCTCCACAGATTTTTTTCTGCAGCTGAAAATTATATTTCTTTTTTTAAATAATTTAGAAAAATGTCTTAATTTCTTGACACCAGACTAATATATTATGTGAAGGAAAGGCCTATTGTATACCTACTTAATGCTGGCATCATCTACTTTTAAGAAATTGCCATTTTATAAGCACCAGAGGAATATTTCAGGTTCCCGCGATTAAATATGATTACAGAAAAAGGGCGGATTTCAATGAAAAAAGAGGAGTTTTGACTTTATAATTTCTGAAAAAAATTAACTTGTGATTAAAAATATAGTGGATTTATTTCAAATTAGTTAAATTTAACTATGTACATGACTAAAAAAAAACACTTGCAACCAATTTTGGGGAAAAATTTTTTTTGTTTTTCAGAGACGAAATTTGTAACATTTCGGATAATGACCCATATATATATAAATAATTAAAATAAATTTATACCGTTAAAATAACTTATGAAAGCAGATGTTAGACCATACCGTTCACTTGACTGTAAACAGAAGCTACTTTATGTACTATCAACAGCACTTTCTCAGTTATAATTATTCAATCTATAAACAGCATTTTCTTATTCAAACTGTTTTATATGGTGCTACACAAATAGTTTATTATTTTAGTGTAATTATAATATATTGAATAGAGTAATATAACCATCATTTCAGCACTCGTGAGAAGTGAAAATGAAAGCCTCGTTTCTGATTGAAGAGGAATGTTGTACATTATGTGTATGTTTTAAATGCAGTAAATGTTTATTTACTGTCATGAACTGTGTTGTGCAAAAATGACAATTCATGTTGAATAAGAGCCAGTGTTAAGCTGGCTGTATTAAAGACTAAGAACATTTTCAGAACTGTAAGGGGCCATCCATTTAGTATGTAAGCATGGAGGGGGTTAACCAAAATGCATGTGCTTGCGTAGGGGGTCCTCTGATAATCTACGTACGTATAGGAAACGGGAGGGGGAGGAATAAAACTAATATTGGCTTTCAAATTGATTGGCCTTCAAGTGAGCTAAAGTTCAGTCTTTTCAGCTATCAGGTACTACCAGGGGAAGTAGGACTGTGGGAGAGGTGTCACTTTGTATGCCACCTTAGGGTCCTTACCTCTGAACGCTATTATTAACTATCACACAGCTCAGCAGTGAGTCCATGGATTACTCATCCTTCAGTCTGGTCTAAAGTGCAGACAGCCGCTGCCTGGAACTGTTGTACTGACACATTCTGCATCTGGTCTTGGGGGGGTGCGTCCAGCGTACGTACGCAGGTGGGGATGGAAAAAAGTACGTGTGCGTACAGGGAGGGGAGGGTCCAATTTTCCCGGATTTTTGCATACATACTATATGGATGGCACCTAATCTGAAATGTTGGCAAATGCAGTAGAAGTACCGTTGTTACAACTGGAGCATTGCTACTCTGCTTTGGCTTGAATACACAATCTGTATTTAGTGTTTGCCATGAAACTAATCCAGTCCTATTAATTTTCCAGGGTAATTCTTTGACTAATTATTGTGAGTGTTAACCAATTATTTTGACCATTCTATGCTTTGTATAAATAAAGTGTTGGTACTACATAAGTTTTGGGAAGGGGTTGTAGCCTACTGTGACAAAAGGACTATAGTAAAATTTGTGATGTGATTTAATTTTTCACTGTATGGTGCTAGTACTTGTACTTAAGCATTAACACTTGTTCTTTCATTAAAGCGCATTAAAATGCCCATTCATAATCATTAACTTGTGTGTGTAATATGCTGTGTACACTGTACATGTACATAAAATTATAAGCAAATGCAATTATACATTGTTGCTTAGATTAAACTCGGTGGTTCCCAACCTTCTTCCAGAGCAAGGCACCCTTACTAAAAGTCATTCAGTCAATGGCACCTGGCCTTAATTTCATGTATTTTCTAACATTTAGTTCGCATTTTAATGACACGCAATACTTCTGGTATTCAACCGCAGTGTTGCAACTATTTGTACACTACTTTAAGTTTTAAAAATAGTTATAGGCCTGTCAGTAGTGATAATCAGTAGTTTTTCATATTTCCTACCCATTCTGTCATTCAGCTGCAACACCCCTAGAGCAGGTTCACCCTTTGGTGCCGCAGCACCGAGTTTGGGAAACACTGGATTAAACAGCATGAATTACATGTACAGATGATCGTTTTAATGACACATGTCATTCCATAACCGGCCTTTCGGGCCTGTGGATAAGTATGGTTTCCCTTGATGCAGCTTTTATGTGGCACTGAGAAATTCTTGAATGTACATTACATTGTTTATATAAGTACCATTTAAATGAAACAAATCTACTTGCCCTTCTTAATCACACCATCAGCTTCATGGTCAAAGGAAAGCAACTGACCTCACACTTTTGGACCTGTCTGCCATGTTTGATACAGTTGGTCACTGCAATGCTTCCATGTACTCCGTCATATCGAACGCTGCTGGTTTAGTCTTTCTGCCTCCTGCTCTCAGTTGTAACTTGTAAGCACATTGCCTGCACTCTGGTAGTGATTCAGTTCATATCAAATTCACACATCAATCTCAAACTACATAGGGTATACCACAGTGTTCTGTACTAGGTCTGCTCAAATTTAGACTGTAAGACTACGCCATTTGGTTGGCTACCATATGTATGCAAATGATAACCAACTATTCCATCTTGCTTCTGTCCTCAACAATGTTTAAGGCTTGCATGGCTAGTAAAAAAACTTCCGAATCTGTATATGACTGATATAATTGTTTTTCCCATATATTCTCTTGTGTGCAGTGTTTCCCATATATTCTCTTGGGCACAAAGCAACAGTTCTACAAATTTCACTGGCTTATGTCGGCTAACTCAATAGCACAGTAGCATCAAACAAAAACATCTGTCATTATTAGGGAAACAATGTGGTGTGGTGAAAAATAATTTTCATTGATTGAAAACATAGGCCTGTATTTCCATGGATTTCCTCTGCAAAGAAGAATCCAACGACCAAGGTGTCCTACCTGTAAAAGACCACATGAACATAACGTGTATGAAGTGAAACGAGAAACAATTATTTTGGTCTGTGTGTGAATGTGAAAATCACCTGATGTTGAAGATTAAATGAATGCAGTGAATGCAATAGTTCAATCAATCAAGTCTGGTATCATCGTATCAAGTCACTGCAAAACCCAGGTGTAACGAAGTGTGTCAATGACTTGTAATTACTGACTCCCTTATGTGTGTACTGATTTGTCAGATAGAAATTTTTGGCTATTTAACACTTTAATGATGAGCTGCATTGGTTTCCCAGTTGCTTTTGGTACACTCTCATGATTAAAGTGTCTGCTTTCCCCTTGGATTCAGATGTTTAGGGGCGTATGTAGAATTTCATTAAACGCTGAATACTTTCTGTCTGAATGTCTGTTCCAGTACATCTGAAGCTGTATATTGTATCGTTTAGTGATTGTTTCACTCTATGACTGTAGAGTATAACCAACACACAAGTTTTCGTGAGTGCTACGTCAAGTCAGAGGAAAAGTCCAAAGATGCCAAATGAAGAACAAAATGCGTTTGTCAAAAGAACAGAGAGATAAGGAGACAGGGAGACTGTTACGGTGCATGGTTGCATTTAGGATGAGAGAAATTGGAAGGCATCAGAGTGGATGGATCGAGATATGATTAAAGACTATATTTTAGAATGTAAAACATGAGGGGGGCCCGATAGCGCATTGGATAACATCTGGCGTAGAGTGCGAGAGGTACAGAGATCGAGTCCCATAGGCGGACATGCTTTGTAGGCTGCAATTTGCGCCGTGTATTGCAGGCTGTCTGTTCTGTTAGTAGTTAAGATTTATCGCATAACATGTACATGTACAGCGCAGTGCATTTGCAGGCGCTTAATTAAAGAATAAATATTATTATTATTATTATTATCAGACTAAATGTCACAGAAAGCAAACATGGTAAGATATGTAAAAGCATATTGCATACTTGAGGTGCTGTATAATATTCAGACAATCGCACAGTTACAGGGAGATAGATGGATGGAGAGGTAGATAGCAGGTAGATGATGATGCGATGATGGGAGACTCACATTACAGACAGAGGTGACAAAATATAAAGAGGGAGGGAGCAGAGTGGGAGACACTTAAAGACAGCTGCTGTAAGGTAGGCCTAATGTCATTTCGGAAAATACCAGTATACAGACGAGTAAAATGTCTGACATTACGGCCAGGTATCAATCAACAGAGAAGTACTACAATATTACATTACTACTAATTAATAATTATATTAGAGAATATTATACTACACTGTGGGAGCAAAAAAGTGCATTGTTTCAGCGGCGAATCGCCTCAATCGAAGTAGTATTGACAACTTATAGCCTAGGCCTAATTACTGACTCATGCTCATAAACTCAAGTATTCAAAGACTGCTTTCGGATCTTGAGCACGCTCTATAAGGCTGTGGTTTCAGTATAACCTCTCAAGTCGATCGATTACGAAGCTTAGTCGGTGACATCGCTTTATGTGCGACACGATGCAGGAAGCTGCAATGCTCCTTATCCACTGCTATGGGTTTCTGCTACTTGGGCTTTGTGTTTGTTTTATAGACTGTCAACAAACATTCATAGATTATGCACGAAGCAGCAATAAGGACTGCAATTAATCGGCATAGCATCTTTCCATTTGAGCTACCTTTTGTCTGAATGCATCAAGAAATCCGAAACCAGTCGCGATGGGCGATAATGGATTGTGCGTCAAGGCAGACAATATAGAGATCGAATTTGACTTATTTTCTTGTATAACGAGAGCTTCCAGTAGTAAATTGTTTGAATTGTGTGTTAATTAGGCTAAGCTACGACTTAAGTAATTCATGCACACTTGCACAGTGATGCAAATAGCCTATATATACACGAACAATAGTTCCTGCTGAAATAAAGACGCAGCGCCATGGGCGGCGATCCCGAGGGGTCGAGGGGACAAGACCCCACATTTTATCAGTGGGTGGGGGGACACAGTATACAGTTGTTTCCTAAATTTGGAAGAAACACCAAAAAGGTCAATAAAAGTTTTTTCACCTCTTTTTTGACAAGATCAAATCAAAAGTGTCCCTTGCCCCCCCCCCACCAACCTGTCAAACAAGATCGTTGCCAGTGCGTCTGTGAACGGTAGCCTAACTTGGAAACTTGTCTACCACCACGGTATAAATAATTACAATTAATTAGTAATTATTTATACTGTGCTACCACTGAACAGTTAAATGATTAAATCTATACCGCCGTTTAATTATTTGTATTTACAAATTAAACTCTTGCGTCTGAGTAGGCCCTATAATAGGCTATTAGGCTACTTGTATAATACTGTAATATTATTACAGTACAGGATAAATGGAAATCATAGACATATCGGTTACAAAATACAATTCAATCAGCTTGTTTAAATTATTTTGCCGAAAAGCCTTTGTCGCCACGTTGTCGTCTGCTGCGTTTGGACGTTAGCCTAATTTGCGTACAATTATACAAGAACCGTTAGACAACGGACGCTAACAACTTAGCTGCTAGCGTAGAGCCACTAGCAAGTGCGAGCCACAAAGAAACGCAGCAATGCACTTTGATTTGAATGTGTAAAATTTAATAGCATGGGCGGCGATCATGGGGGGTCGAGGGGGACAAGATCCCCACCTTTAACAGTGGGGGGCACGCCATGCATCGGACCCCCACATTTTGAAGAAACACCATAAAAGGTCATCAAATTTTTTACCTTGTTTTTGACCAGATCAGTTCAAAACTCTTTTTTGACCAGATCAGTTCAAAAATGTCCCCCTCACCTGTCAAACAATATCGCCGCCACTAGTAGCCTAAGTAGCAATGGCGTTATAAGCCTTCGTCAGTAGCAACGTAGCGCGTGCGACATAGCGTACAGTGTACATAGCTCACGGAACACGGTGCTTGAGTATCGGAATAATTATGTTTTAGTAAATATCCGGTCTGCGCTTTTAAATATTAGGATTAAGATTGTCTATATTAGTGATCTGTGATTTCGTAAATAAGATTGTTAGGTAGCCTGCGGTGAAGCTTTGTAACTGGCCAGTAAGATATCGTTACCGCGGCCGCCGGCAATATATTATCGATCTGTGTGGTAAGTCGAATTGATTTGATGCGAGTTAGGTCCTAATCATTGATCCGTGAAGGTATAAAGCGTGTCGGCATTAAGGCGTCCCAGTGGCGGCGCGTGGGGGGTGCAAGGGGGTGCGGTCGCACCGGGCGGCCACTTGAGGGGGGCGGCACTTTGACTACCTGAAATATTTTTTTCCGTGCTTCCAGGTGGTCACCGTAGTGTTTCATTTGGAGTTATTATGTAATTCGTTGCTAGACGTTTCAATGAAAGTTTAATATCATTATTCAGTGAACTGTAAATCTTCACTGTTCATGCGAGTTTCAATGTATTTCTTAGTTTTAAATTGATTTAGGTCATTTTAAGCCTATAGTTTCCAGCAGCGGCGTAGCTATAATATTTTGAGTCCGGGAAGAACTACGAATTTGGCGCCTCCACTCCGTTTTACAATTTAACATTTTCCAAATAATAGAACGGCAATTTTAATTTTAATCAAATAATAATATGAAAAATGCAGATAGTACATGCATGTTGCACCTTATTGATTAATGGGGCGCCCAAATCATACCTGAGAACTGGTTTGTAGGTAGTTGATATAACTGGATATATTTGGGGCTCCAAAATTAAATCATTTACATTTATTTGGGATAAATTAGTTAAAACTGCATCAAAATTAGGAGTAAAATTATTTATCTTAACCCTCATTTGGCGCCCCTTCCCTTGACGCCCGCGAGCACATATACCCTCTGCACCCCTAGCTACGCCTCTGGTTTCTAGAAATAATGATTGAGCTTGATTATATTGATAATGTGGTTTACTTTTGATGCACACCTCTCCTTCTCTAGCCACATCTCCAAACTCCCGCACTCCTGTTTCATGCACATTCGTGACCTCCGACGCATCCGGCCCATGCTCGACCTTAAAACTGCCTCCACCATTGCTACCTCTATTGTTCATTCAAAGCTTAATTACTGCAGTTCCCTCTTCCTCAACCTTGAATCCACCCAAATCAAGCGTCTGCAACTTATCAAAATCTCGCTTGCCAGAGCTGTCACTAGAACGCCCAAACATCATCATATCACACCCATCCTCAATCATTCCAATGGTTAAAAATCCCAGAGAGAATCCACTTCATTATATTACACTAACCTACAACTTTCTACAATATTCCCGGCCCAAGTACCTCAGTGATCTCTTCACCATTTTCAGACAACGCGCTCCACCCGATCCTCCTCCTATCTCAGTCTTTCTTGACGGCCAGTCACTATACTCTTCTCAAGTTCTCCAACCGAGTCATATTCAACACAGCACCACGCCTATGGATTGATTTCCCCCCTGAATTCCGCAGCTTCTCAGTTCCTCCATCATCATTACAACCCGTCCTTCATTCTCCTTCTCATGGTCCTGTATCACCATCTGGCTTTCCACTCAAACCTGAAATCTCACCTTTTCAAGTAGTATACCCTGACTCATCTGATCCTCCGCCTTCAAATTCTTCTCGCAATAAACGACACCCGCCTTGACAGCTGCTCTGCCTCTTCTCTTGATCAGGCCCCGTGGAAACTGGACTCGGGTCTCTTTTGAACTACTTTCTGGGGACCCACTCTAATTTGATTTGGCTTCCTGGAAACCGTACTCGGGCCTCTTTTTGACTACTCTCTGAAAAACCCCTTCTGATTTGATTTGTTTATGCTAAAAGTACTTTAAGTGCGCAGTACACAGTGATACTAGTAGCGGATCTGCTTCACCTGTTACTGTGCTCTATACTAGGCTAAGGCTACTATTAACTACTATCATACACAACACAGACAAAATTTCCCTAGACTAACTAGACAGGCCTGTCGCCTTACGGGGGGGGGGGGGAGGAGCGGGGGCGGCACACTGATGCTTCGCACCACCTTTGAAAAATCCACGCGCCGCCACTGAGGCGTCCGATAAGAGTGTCATTAAAACTGCATTCAATTAATCTTGCCGATCGACGACGATGGCCGACGTTAAATAATGAACCTTTGATCGCTGGTAATAGCCTACCCGCTCTGTGGGGTGCCTAAAGAAGTGAGTGTTTCATTTCCATTATATTATTCATATTTTAACAATTTGACCTCCGTTGAACTCGATTATTATTGAGAAGTTTCCTGCTAAGCAGCATTAACCATTAAATATCAAACAAAAGGATCTTGATGGATGTGTTAAGCACCGCGTGCAACTATAAGTCCAGACTCAAAACGCCTTCCTTCAATCCTTTGTGACTGAAAATTTTAATCATGCTGTTCGCACGTAGCCTAGTATGACTGTATGAGTCCTGTGAAGTTTGAAAAATTTTTAGTAGCTGGTTCATGTAACCAAAAAGAAATGGTCGTATAGTTATTGAAGAAATGGCTATATAGTATATAGGCCTATGCCTATTGTTTTAGCTCGTATAGGCTAATCTCTTATGCTATGCCTTATTACCAGAACTTCTACTAGTATTATTAGTAGGCTTATGCTTTAATTGCTTTGCTTTTACTTATTGCTAGTACCAGTTTTAATACTAGTACGTTTTCACAGTGTGAGAATTGTAGAAAAAAGACTGGGGAGTTAGACTTTGATGAGTTTGATCCATGTGGAGTTGAATATTTTATCCATATTTGTGTTGCAAACTGAGAAAATTCAAAAATGCAATAGAAAGGTTAAACTCCTTAAAGTGATGACATCACCAAATTTATTATTATACAATTCACTTGGTCACACATTTCACAATAAACCAGAGCATTACTGTATTAGTAACCCACAAAGTGATTTGTGAAAGAAAATGCTATAATATATGCACAATATAATCACACTAGCACAACCAAGGGGGTTGGAAACGATCCCACCTGGGGTGTGCAATGAAGACTTAACTGGGAGGGTCCTAAAAAGACTAGGGTTTGAACCCCCAACCCTCTGACAATTCTCACTCTGCATTTTCAGTTTACTACCAGTACCATTATGTTTCCTATTATTATTAGCAACATTATTTTCTCAAATCCATTGGATTTCAATGGACTTCTGCAACAGATTACAATTCGATTTTGCTGTATAAGTGATCACATTAGGTTAGATTGCTTTACATTTACTAGTAGTCGACAATGTTGTTTTAGATGTCACCTCTAAAATATCAGACTGACGAGTTTAAGAGGGAGCATAAAACCATCAGGAGTCAAGGGATATTTCTGCCTTTAGGGGGTGTTATGTAAATTGTCAGTATGAATGAATCTTCTGCCCTGATAATTCTAATTCAGTTGACCGAGACTTACCTGGTTAAAATCTTAATATCATATAAAATTTAAATGTCACAGCTGATGAGTATAACATGATACGAAATGAGCCAGAGGCAGATCAAGGGGACTGTGCCTGCCATGGAACCTCCATCTGAGCTTGAGAGACATTGCCAGCATGACCCTCTGAATCCCCTTGCCTACTTGCTAATTGTTCTTTGCCCTGACCTCTTCAACTCGGAGGGTGTTTGATAATCGTGCCTCCTGTATCTGCCTTTGCAACAAACCTCACCCTATGTCAGCCCCGGCCCCAGACCCTTAGACCGTTTTGCTCAAAAACCCTTTAATCATAGGTGCTCGAACCATCCAACCAAATCCCTAGCCGCGGCCTTACAATTTATGCTCGGAGTTTGTGATTAAACTTATAATACATCGTGTAAAACAGAGATTCAGTCATGGAACAAATGTTGAAATTATTGTCGGGTTGTTAGGTATGGGCTACATTGAAATGGTAGTTCACAGTGTTGCTTTAATAGGACTACTGTTGGTGAAGGCTCCTAATCAGTGTGTATAGTTGCCTCGCCCTGAATATGTTCTTTCCCGACGTTAAGCATTGTCAAATGGCTCAAAATGTATCGAGCCAATTAATTTAACACCTTTAAGAAACTCCTACAAGCATTGCACGCATGGCTATCCAATTGTTATCTAAACAATTGCAACTTAAGCTGGCTTTAAAATGTATGCTGACAGCTGCCAGTGTTTACAGTAGGCATATGCTCAGTGGAAGACTTTGGTGCCGTCTATATTTATGATTCTATTCATTACTGTTATCTGTCAGTACCATTGAATGTAAATGAGCTTTCTGCCTTTTGATTCCATGCCACACTGCATTACTAATTCAGTGTATTATATCACGTGACGACACGTTGCCTCTGGAATGCATGTGGAATCATTAGACGAGGAATAGAGAATAACAAACGACAAAGTAGTGTATTAGTAACCGTGCATGAGGTGTCCACAAGATCTGCGCTTTTATTACAATTCTGAAAACTGTCGGAAGGGTGATGATGTTGTCAGCACGTATTCTAAAGTTCGTTTATTTGAGTGTGGCGAAATTGTATGCTGCCAGTTTTAAACTGCCCACTGTGATACTCGTATGATCTAGCGAATGGATTCTTGGTTATCGCTTGATTCACGCTTGGCCGAACACGTCGGAAGACTGATGTGGCAGGCGTTAAATTCCTTCTCGGCTCTTTTACTGCAACCGGGATTTGACAAACAGCGAACTGAATGGCTGCGAAGCTGATTAAGAAATCCGAGCCGATGGTGCTCAGGGCTCGTCGGAGTCCCTCGAAGGACGGAGGCCGGACAATCCTGGATGTTTCGTTTGCCAGTCTCAAGTCATCTGACTAATCATGGGATGCGAATTGCGCTCAATTGTTCACACTTTGTTGCCCCTGGAAGCAATAAAAGTCTGATTGGATTCAGCGGCTGCGCTGCCCAAATGAATGAGCCTCGGCGGGAGGCGGGGCAGGTGGACCTCCACATCCGGAGGGCGCCGCGTCCACGGCTACTCGTACATGTTCCTCGCCCGTTTGTTATCCGCAACTAATGCAATTATATCGAGTTTCAACCTCCCGGGACTGCTGCTGCTGCGTTCAGTTTGACGATGTCGTTCGGAAAATATTTTAGTCACAGGTATTTCCGGGCGCCTTATTTTGACGCGTCGATGACAAAGAGCTGATGTTTGTATTGTCTTACACGCAGGATATTGGTAATCTCGTGGATCTGCCGCTGTAGCCTCTGTTTTGTTTGCCGTATCCGTCGAGTAATCTTATCTTTGCTCGCGGCTGCTTCTGACGTTGCCGCCAGCGTGCAGAGATAATTGCCCGGATCTTACTAAGTGCCGTGACACCTTTATGGCAACGTGCCTCTCAAAGTGCAGTGCAACTCTTGGAGTGCTATGTACCGGGTCTTGCAAGAATATAAGCAGCAGCGAGTTATTGCATTTGGCCCATATCTGTTGTAGGCTTTCAGTTGACGTTCGCTTAGCCAAATTACTATGTGCTGTGGATAGTGAAAGATTTTCTGCTTTGTAATCAGCAAGCAGTGATAATCAATGAATATCAGGTGAGATACTACTTGTCTGAGGTGAATAATCATTCATTTATTATATGGCTGAACCAACGTTGACACAAACTTACCTCAATTCTATGCTTTCCAGCTTGACTGGATGATAAACTGTGTTCAATTAGTTAAATACCCACCTTGTTTGCAGAGTTAATAATTAATGAAATTATCAGGGTTGACAAACCTTGACAGGCTTAGTGCATAACGTTGTTGATGGAACTGAAGTTGATTCACAGAAGTTGATGCTGCCATGTGGTCGTGGATCAACATTAGTCCTGGTAACAGGTGTGTGGGAGCGGAGATGTAAATCAAGTAGAATATGAAAACTGGAATCAAACAACTGACACACTCTGTAATTGTAGCTGATCATTTGTGTCATACCTGATATAGTGTCTCAGAAGCACACCTTGGGTTATACCTTCTAGGCAACAATGGCCAATTTTACATACATAGTCTTATGTTGGAATTTGAATTACAGATGCAGAGGTTAAATGTATGGGTGCGTGCATAAGAAATTTGTCACATTTAAAAAATATAATGTGACATTAAATTACCGGTACTGTACTTTTGGTTATTTGATATTTATATTTGTATTGTGCCAATGCCTAGTAGCAAGGCACGAATCAGTGGTTTTTATCATGATGTAAGGAACCTTTGAAACCTTGAATGCAGTGCTGTTGTGTTGACCTACTTAAAAGGTGCCATATTAGGCCTTAGTGTCTGGCTAATTAACTAAATTACAAACTACTTAACCATGCATTGTTGTTGTCATGGAAGGTTCGGTTCTGAATAATGCCCATTTCAAGGATGAGCCACCTAAATCATTATATGAATTGTCAGTTAATGTGAACTTACCTCAGTTACAGGAGGGCTCTTACCCCATCCAATAAGACTTCCAATCCTTCCTACGCCCTCCAATTCCCTTTACATCACAACGAGTAATCATAATTGTAAACTCCAAATTTCTAAAGCCCTACTCTAAAGCTAAGCACAGGGCACCAGCTTATGCACAAGCATTGCACCAGCTTATTCAACAAGCATTGAGTTTGCTTGGAAGCCTTGGATAACGAATTCTGTCCAAGAAGTCGACTATCCGACAAGTTTATTGAGTGATTTGATAAAATGCTGTGGTTGCTGAAACAATGGCACAGTGGTGAATCAAGTAGTTTGCAAAAGGGCCAAGTCAAAAGTCTGTATTTTGTCACTTTTCCCTGCTGACAGTTTAGTTAGAAGTGCAAGATAAGGGATTCTTTATATTTATATCTAAATTATGTCTATGAAGGTTTGCTGGTTAGTGAGATGTGGGCATTAGGCCTACTTAAAAAGAAGTGGTATGTTAAATTGTTAAATTTAATTGTTAAATTATTAGGCCTACTTAAAAAGAAGTGGTATGTTAAATTGTTAAATTTAATTGTTAAATTATTAGGCCTACTTAAAAAGAAGTGGTATGTTAAATTGTGGATTTAAGACCTGCTAAATGTTTGTTACAAATCTTATGCAAGTTAGTGAATGTCGAACAAATTGGTACTCTTTTATGTGCTTACATGAGAGAGAAATTGTCGTCATCGTCATCATCATCATCATCATCATCATCATCATCATCATCATCATCATCATCATCATCATCATCATCATCATCATCATCATCATCATCATCATCATCATCATCATTCATCATCGTCATCTTTATCACTGTCATCATCCTTCTCATCATAAGAGAGATTCTTGTGCAGCTTACCTTGACTGTGGAACATATTTGACTATAGAACATATTTAACTTTGAATTTAAGCGCATTTCAAACAGGAAGTTTTAGTGTGAATACTAATGGAATTTTATAAGTGATTAATGTATAATTATGTTAAGTTTCAGAATCTAATCGTGCTGATGTTCTAGTGAAAGAGACACTGGCGGCGATCTTGTTTGACAGGGACACTTTTGAACTGATCTGGTCAAAAAAAGAAAGAGGTGAAAAAATTTGTTGACTTTTTTTAGTCTTCAAAATTTGGGGCCAACTGTATACTCTGTCCCCCTCCCACTGTTAAAGGTGGGGTCTTGTTCCCCTCGACCCCACAGGATCGCCGCCCATGTATATAGGTATAGTGTAAACAGGAGCCAAAATGTATTTAATTGATCAAATCAAAATCACACAGTTGCCGATTAGTGCAAGCCTTTCCAGAAATGGATATAGACCTATGGCCTATTGTGCATGGAGACCTTGTGCAAGTCCTTAATTGCACCCAGTTGCTCAGCACCAATGATGGGTGCTGTGTCATTAGGTAGCGCTGCTTAATAACAACAGGTATAATAACAATAAAGTGTACCTTTAAAATAGCCTGAATTCATGTTGATTTCTAAGAGCAACCGAGGTTTGTGAAAGTGGGTACGTATGTTTAAACAGCGTGTCCCACGATGACCATTTTCGACCAATGTTGCTAACTGACCACTCGGTCTTTTCCAGCGATATTTGCGCAAAGTGTCCGCCTGTCCGGTTATGGATTTTTCCAGCGGTCGGGCTATCAGTGAAATTCCTCCTCGGGGTTCGTCCTAATTTCGTTAGGCATAAATTTTGAATGGGCGCTTCGTCTTAAGTGCACGGAACGTGTTTGGCATCGTTCTGCTCGGGGATGCGGCACGAGACAGCGTGGAACCGGGAGGCAGAGAATGCTGCAGACGATTCGGTCGTTCGTCGACTTGATCGAATCAGTCGTTCGCTGATTGGCGCAAGATTGTGGCGTCATGGAGGCGACGTCAGCGGCTTGTCATGCCGAACAGCGAATTTGACGGCAGGTCGTTTACTTGTGATGACGGCGCTTGCTAAAGACACGAGACTGTGGTGGCGCAGTTTTCGCGTTCGATGTTTCTGTGGGTTTGGTTTAAAAGCGTGCTTCTAAATATCGGAACCGATTTGAATAGGAACTTTGAGTTGGTGGTCAATCTGTGGTCAATTTAACTGTGAAAGTTTTGAGATAAGGAAATGTGGCGAAAGTGATGTGGAAGAAGCTATATTACCAGAGTAGATAGAGCCATCGTCCTTATCATCATTTCCACTATCCTCCTCATCTTTCTCCTCCTCCCCCACTTCCTTCCTCCTCCTATCCTCCTCCTCTTCCTCCTACTCATTTTCTTCCTCCTCATCTTCCTCCTTTCCCTCTTTCTTTTTCTCCTCCTCTTTCTCCTTTTCCTCCTCCACTTCCTCCTCTTCCTGCTTCTCTTCCTCCTCCTCTGCTTCCTTCTCCTACTATTATTATCATCATCACCATAATTGTCATCAGCACAATCAAGTCTGCATCAAATTCTGTGTGTGGTTTATTATGATCTGGATGATGATGATGATGATGATGATGCTAACTGATGATTGATTGACTGATGATGATGATGATGATGATGATGATGATGATGATGATGATGATGATGGTGATGGTGATGATGGTGATGGTGATGGTGATGATGGTGATGGTGATGATGGTGACTGTGATGACGTGCATTAATTTCCATATTTATTCTACATCGTTTTTATGATGATGATTATTACTGGTGCATTGGCTATGATGACATTCATTTATTTCCTTTTTTTATTTGGCTTCATTGTCTAGCACTACAACTGTTTTAAATACGATCAAAGGCAGCGATGTTGGTGTTAGTGACACCAGTTGACCCTCGTTGATTTGCATGGTCTTTCTGGCGTCCAGAGGGTTAATGTGGACTGACAGGTGGGTGATGTTAACAGCGCTGTGCATTTGCATTTTATTTCCTGGGAGTGCAAATGAGGTCCAGCATCGACTGGTCTGGAACACATGGTGCAGGCCACAGGAATTGTCTCAAGAAGAAGACTTGGGACACTGAAGGAAAGAGAGAGACAGACGAACAGACACAGACAGATAGACAGACAGACATACAGACAGATAGACAGACAGACAGAGAAGCAGAGGTAGAAACGTAGAAACAGATTGCTAAATAGGAAGAGAGAAACAGATAATGAAATTGTCCTAAGAAGAAGGCGACAGCAACTGAAAGACCAAGACAGACAGACAGACAGACAGACAGACAGACAGACAGACAGACAGACAGACAGACAGACAGACGGCGACACAGTGACAGGACAGAATATAGGATCTGTATGAGATAGAAAGGAGAAATTGTCCCTAGAAAAAGGTGACAGTGACAGCAGGACACAGAGACGGACAGACATGCAGACAGAAACATACATCTAGAGACGCACAGAGAGAGTGTCGTTCCACGTAGGCGTGTGTCGGAGCATGCGCTGGGCAGGAAGTTGGGTGAACGTCTTGGGTGAAGATTAAATTATCTGCTTCTTGGCCACACGGACCATTCTGTGTTGGCGCTTTTGTTGTGCAGAGCAGCGAATTCGTTTGGGACGAAAGTGCTTTAGTCATGATGGCAGAAGGAGAGGAAGAGGAATTGACTTAAGGAGTGGCGCCTGTGATTGACAGGACCGTATAGTCATCGCAGCAACAGCAGCAGCAGCTGGTTAGGATGCTGACTATCCATGGTGGTGGTGGTGGTGATTGTGATTGTGGTCATGGTGGTGATGTTGATGGTGATGACAATGATGATGATGGTGTCGACAACGACGATGGTCATAATGATAATGAGTCAGCAGAGAGTGCAGGTAGTGAGGTTGGCTGAATGCTACACCAAAACTGGTTGAACAGCTGCATGTGTTGAATTGCTGGAATGCTACAGGTGGACAACGAGTGTAAGCAAAATACTGTGTCTACTAAATGTGATTGCTTAAGCAAGGCTGCACATATTGCTTAAATGTTGCAGTTTCATGAGCAGAATTCTGTCTGCTAAATGGAAGCTGTGATGGGATATATATATATATATCCCTTCTATGATATATATAGTTATATATATAATATATAATATATGTTGGTATATGTATAATATACGTATAGCATCCAACATATGAACAGTCGCTTGAAACTATAGTGTCTGAAATGCATAAACACTATAATGTAATCAGAAATTCAGAATGATGATAGATATATACACTGCTACCTAGAAATGAAGCACATTCAGCTTATACTGTGACCAGACATTTCAATTTGTGTAC
Source organism: Allolobophora icterica (assembly GCA_963556255.1). Classification (NCBI taxonomy): domain Eukaryota; kingdom Metazoa; phylum Annelida; class Clitellata; order Crassiclitellata; family Lumbricidae; genus Allolobophora; species Allolobophora icterica. Next base: position 33,896,248 of record OY744612.1, on the reverse strand, counting down.
ATTACCGTACATTAACACTAGTTTCATGGCACAGTTTATGGCCAGAGATCTGAGCATTCTGCAGTGCGCTTAAGTGTATGGTGTTGCCAGGTAGTAATCTGAAGAAAGCTGAAAGGCCACTGTGATTCTAACTAGGAATACAAGCAGTCATGCACAGAAAAGAAGAAAGGAATTATCTGCTGTTGTATCCATAATCTGGATGATTTAGGTTAATTATCTGCTGTTGTCACTTGGGGATTAACGGTTTGGGGATGCAACAAAACAGAAATAATGTGTCATAGGTTGTATAAATCATTTGAACTTGTAAATCATTTTTTTAAGTCTCTGTAAACCAAACTTTTGAAAAGTCTCTGCAAACCAAAGTTTTGGAAAGTTTCTATAACCCAGTCAGTTGCACATCCTGCACAGTTTGTGAAGGCTTTAAAAAAATTTAACTCTGAAACGATGTAAGTAAATAAGTAAGCAAGCACGCAAGTAAGTAAGTAAACACTTTGGTTATGAACCTCAGATTGCAGCAGATTGCAAACAGGGGTGTAGTGGTAAAATTAGAGGTGAGTTCACGCTACTGGTTAGTTTCCTAAACTAATTAGAGGTGAGTACAAATATTTTGTGAGGTGATTATACGATCTCTAGAGGTGAGTACACGCTGTATACCCACGTATACGCTCGACTACAGCCCTGGAGGTAAACTATAATCTTGACCTTTACACCTGTAGGCACACAAAATGTAATGGAAAAAAGCACGTGATCTTATGCTTTACGGAATACAGAGGCCAGTTAACCCTAGCCACTGCGTCTAACCGGAGGCATTTGATTATGGGCATGTTTATTAAGATATCTGAAAAATTATGCACTTCAACATTATTAAATGCACTGTTTAGTAAACTAGTAAACACACTGATTCTGAAAAAAATAGCAATAATAATAATAGCATTAATACTTATAGCAATAATAATGATAATAAAAATATTGATAATAATAGTAGTAAATAATACTAATAATTATAATGATAATAATAATTGTAATAATAGCTATAATAATAGCATTAATAATAATTTTCTACACCCTTTGCATTTCTGCCTTTTGGTAGAGAATAATAATAATAATCGTTGTAGTTGATGATGATGATGATGATGATGATGATAGTGATGATGATGATGATGATGATGATGATGATGATGATGATGATGATGATGATGATGATGATGATGATGATGATGATGATGATGATGATGGTGGTGGTGGTGGTGGTGGTGGTGGTGGTGTTGGTGATGATGATGATGATGATGATGATGATGATGATGATGATGATGATGATGATGATGATGATGATGATGATGATGATGATGATGATGATGATGATGATGATGATGATGATGATGATAAGTAATTATAGAGACGTATTAAACAAGTATTTATAGAATAGGAAGACATTTCATATATGCTGTCACGTTAAAATTTGTCCATCACAAGTTAAAGTTGAAATTATATTTGCCAGTCATGATGGATGAAATTGTGTATGTTACTGCATTTACAAGTTTTTAATTCATTTTTCTCTTGCATTACAGTGGCTGAAACGTGGTTTGTTTTCTAAGAGTTTTGAATTGGGGGGGGGGGGGGGCGGGACAATACACAGTTATTAATGATTCTGCCTAATGGCTGAGCATCTGTCTGCGATGCTAAGAATTACACAAGAATTGCGACATTGTCTCAGAGGTGGCTCAGATCTTTTGTGATGGTGAAGAAGAGAAGTTCCTTAAGCAGCAGTTGGTACAACATTGTTGTCAACCCAATCCTTCCGTTGACAATCCTTCTGATTAAATCCTTGTTCTCTTCGTACTTAACGCCTATTTAACGTTCACCTTTTGAACGCTAATTCTACGTATAAGTATAACCTGAATTAATCAGCAACACAGTTTAATATCTTTTCAGTTTAATAAGAAACAAACAGACAGAACTCAATTCGATTACAACTCAACTAGTCAGCCACACTACTACAGCGAACACACGAAATCAAACTTCTCTAGTCAGCATAATTCTTCGCGCCTCTTGACACACCTGTCTTCTGTGCGCATAAGCGAACTCTAATAATATACATATAGCGCGCCGCTGCCGATATCGGCCGGCCGCGCGTGTCACTAAGACTAAACGTTATACATCTATCATATATACATATACACGTGAAACTAAAGTAAGCGCACTAAATATATACGCTAAATATCTCGCACTGCAAAACTGTACACAAAACTCAGTTCACATTAAGTCCTTCCTTTTTCTGGAATTGAGCAAATTAAATTTCAAAATTTGCGAAATTACCATAATACATGAAACATATATATATCTAACTAATTAATAAACAGTCTTACGATTACTTATAACCTTGACAAACAATCAGCAATAATATTCAATCTGCCCTTCTTGTACTTCACCTCAACATCAAAAGTTTGTAAGGCTAACGCCCAACGCACAAGTTTAGCAGACTTAGACATTGACTCAGTCAAATATGTAAGAGGATTGTGATCAGTAAAAATGAAAATTTTTGATCCAATTATAATTTCTTTTAACTTGTTTAGAGCCCAAACAATAGCATAGGCTTCCTTTTCCACAGTAGCCCATCTCTTCTGGGTATCAGTTAACTTCTGACTGATAAATGACACAGGGCGCTCTATTCCCTTGTCGTCCATCTGTGTTAAAACAGCACCGACTGCAAAGTCACTACTATCGCAGTACAAATTGAATGGTTTTCCCACTTCAAAAACATATAACACTACTTTGGATCGCACAGCCTCTTTAAGTAAATCAAATGCTTGCTGACGTTCAACAGTCCAATCAATCTTATCAGAAACACGTTTACTAGTTAAATCAGATAAAGGTTTCGCAATCTGTGCAAAGTCCTTAATAAACTGTCTGTAATAATTAAAAAATCCAAGCAGTTGCTTAACTTGCTTCTTAGTTTCTGGGATCTTCAAATTAGTCAAACTTTCAATTCTGTCTGGATTCATCTTTATCTTACCAGACCCAACCACATGACCGATAAACCTTACCTCACTCTTACCAAATATGCATTTTTTCAAATTCAAAGTAACGTTATGCAATCTCATTTGCATCAAAAATGCATCTAGATGCTGCAAGTGAACTTTCCAACTGTCAGAATGCACAGCAATGTCATCAACATACGGTTCTGCAAAGTCACTTATAGGCTGTAAAACTAAATTTATCGCCTTAACAAAAGTTCGTCCTGAATTTATCATTCCAAAAGGAACACGAGTAAATTCATACAGTCCATTATGTGTTACAAAAGCTGTCTTCCATTGATCAGATTGTTTTACAGGACAAGTCCAATAAGCACTTCGACAGTCCAAAATGGAAATCACATTAGACTTTCCAACTTTGTTCAAAACGTCTCTGACAATCGGCATAGGATATTTACAATCCACTGTGAATGAGTTAATGTATCTGTAGTCACAGGCAAGTCTCAAAGATCCGTCTTTCTTTTTAACAATAACCAAAGGGCTTGCCATTCTGCTCGATGATGGTTTGATAATGTTTGTTTTTAACATTTCTTTGATCTGACGTTCCACTTCTGCTCGATAAATCAAAGGAATTCGATATGCTGCAAATTCCTTTTCACGAAATCCTGGTTTTAGTTCAATTTCATGTTCAACCAATGTACATAATCCGGGTTTTTCTGAAAATCTGTCACAGTATTTGTTCAAAACTTTCAACAACTGTTCTTGCTGAGTTACTGTCAAATGGCTAATTTGTTCAGGATCGAGGTTAAGTGAATTCTTGTCATCTTGAACCTCATTCCTCATTGGTAATTCAACCACTGAACCAAAATCTTCATCTTCTTCAACGATTAGACCACAACTTAATGCTCGAGTAACATATTTTCTGATCTTGTTGGCGTGAATTATTTTTCGACCATTTTCTCCCATATCGACTAAATAAGAGTACTTTGATCTTCGATGTATGATCGTACATGGACCATGCCATCGAGAAATAAGTTTGTTCGTTGACGTTGGATACAAAACTATGACTTTCTCACCAGCTTCAAATTCTTTGTGCTTTGCTCTCTTGTTATACTGATTCGTGTATTGTAATTGCTTTTCTCGAGAGTAGGATTCTGCAAACAATAATGCTTTCTCCATATTTTCTTTGAGTTCTTTTAAATACTTTTCTGGTTTAACTCCAACATGAGGTGGTAAGTTTATTTCTCTAGTCCAACTCTCTTTTAATATTGCCAATGGTCCTCTCGGAATTTTCCCATAGACAAGCATATATGGTGATACTCCAGTAGTTGCATTCGGCACTTCTCGTAATGCCCACACTGTGAAAGGAATTATCTTGTGCCATTTCCTCGGGTTGTCTATTATCACATGATGGATCATCTTTTTAAATGTCTGATTCCATCTTTCTACTAATCCAGCAGCCTCTGGGTGTCCTGGTGTGTCGAATCGTGGACTACAGCCCATTAAATTGAGAAATTCTCTTGTCAAACTGGCTGTGAAGTTCGTTCCTTGGTCACTTGTAATCACGGACGGCACACCAACGTTCATGAACAGTTCCGTCAACGCTTCACACACAGCCTTCGCTGTCAGCGATTTCAATAAGAAGATTGTAGGCCATCTGGTGCACGAGTCCACAATGCATAAACAATACTTGTGACCTGCAGCAGATACTGGATCGATCGGGCCAACGAGGTCCATCGTCATTCTCCTGAAGGCGACCTCTTCTCTTGAGACAGGAGTGATAGGCACTCTATCCATCACCAGACTCCTTGCCTTTAATTGACACTTCTCACAAGACTTACAAAATTTCACAATGTCTCTTCTCATCTTTGGCCATACAAAAGACAACTTTATTCGTTCTCTTGTTTTCTCTTCTCCTAGATGTCCTCCAAATACCGATTCATGCGCCAATTCCATCACATTAATTCGTCTCTCTTTTGGTAACACTAGTTGATATATCGTCTGGTCTAATATCTGATATTTCTTATGCAATAAACCGTTGATCACACAGAATTCAGATTCTTTCTCTTGTGCTAACTTCCACCACGGCTTCAACGATTCATCCTTTCTCTGTTGCTCTTCGAACTTCTTCGAATCGGCAATCTGCACCTTTTGTTCTTCGTCCATCTCTTCATCTCTATACAAGTCTCCTATCCCCACATCACATTCATTGTCTTCTTCAGTTTCATTTAATGTGCCATTCTCGCATGCAGCCATCTCTTGCTCATTCATCTCTGCTATTATACCATCTCGCGATAGGCTTCGTTGCTCATTACTTTCGTTTTCCTCATCACTTGAACTTTCAGTTTCACTCTTCTCATCAACATCTACCATTTCCTGTTTCCGACTCTGCGCTCTCGTCATTACATTTGCTCGTACACTCACATCTCCTTGTATCGTTTTAACTTTCATCTGTGGTACGGCTTTTAATTCGGCAATTATCTCTGGATGCAACAAGAATCTTTCTGTACTGCCCATCTTTGCAATACTAGCACACATCAAGGTGACATAAGGTGTAAGTGAACACTGGATTTTACGCGGAAATCCCTCTTCTTCCACGTCACTATCACACAGTCTAACATCCACTTTCACTAACTTCGCAGGAATGGCATCTCCTGCCACACATTGCAAATTCACTTTTCCAATTTGTTCCACCTTCATGCCTTCCAGTAATTCTTCACTAATCACCGGAATCTCTGCACCCGAGTCGCTCAGTGCTTTGACTTTCACTGGCTCTTTACCGTCTACTGCACGAATTTCAACCTCGACATATTGCAAGAACGATTTCTTCAATATTCGACTGTCATCTTTTCCTATGACTTCTCTCTGAATTTCAGCATCCAATAAAATTTCTTTTTGAATACCACATTTCATTACTGACTTTACTTCAGTCTCTTGGTTTTCTTGACTCGCGGTTTGATTATCTGTATCACTAACCACTTGAATCAAATTCACCCTTGTGTGTTCTTGATTTCTGCTAGAACTAGTTGCTGCCACTGGAACTGGACAAAATTTAACCAAATGTTTGTCTGAACCACAGTTGTGACAACGCTTCACAACCATGCCTCGTTGTTCATTTCCTTCATTTCTCTTATACTGCGTAAACGATGTGTTGCCTTCCCTCTTGGCAAACGGCGCTGACGATTTGTTAAATCCCTGACGACCAAACGTCACTTCTCTGGTCTCATTGGGTACAGGGACACTAGCTTTGACTTCTTTACCTTTGAACTGACTCCCTGTTTCTGGATTACTTTTCCACTTTCCACTCTGGCTTTGGTTTACGGAACGTTGAGAAGGATAACTGTTTATATTTGGAAATGCAAACCCAATTCGATTGTTTACATGAATGTCTGCTAAGTCTGCCACTGCACTAGCTTGGAGACAGTCAGTTCCTTCCTTCGACAATACAAACTGTAGTGGACCTGGCGGTAAACATTCTTTCAGCTTATCCGCTACCAGCAAATCAAAGAGCGTATCATACTCTCTGTTCACGTTTCGACTTCTCACGTAATAGTTTAGCAAGTTCTTCAGTCTTGCCGTAAACATCGTATAAGTCTCTTCTGTCGTCTTCTTAGCATCCACAAATCTGGCTCTGTATTCTCTCGAGGTCAATTTAAATTCTTTTAATAAGTGCTGCTTGACTTTATCGTAATTGTCTAGATCATCGAATGACAATCTATTCAGAACAGTTCGAGCTTTCGGCGTCATCAATGGTAGTAATAATTTAACCCAAAACGGCTTCTCCACAGCAAAGCTACGAAACGCGTTCTCGACTGTTTCAAAATATAATGGCACCTCCATCATATCAGTTGGCATTTGAGGCAATACATGCTTCATTGCATCACCTATTTTCTTAATTTTTGACACCAAAGTTTCACTTTCTTGCTGCTTCCTTCTTTCTGCTTCCCGTTCTTCTCTCATTTGTGTTTCTTTCAATGTCAATTTTGATTTCTCCAGTTTCAGACGTTCTTGTCTTTCTGTCTCTGCCTTTTCCAAACTTTCTTTCTGAAATTTGAGTTCTTCTTGTCTTATCTGTTCTGCGCGTTCCAACTCTAACGTTCGCGCTTTTTCTTTTTCTTCTTCACGCATTCTCTTTGCTTCAATCTGTTGCTGACGAACCTCTTCATCACTTTTTCTAGCTTTTTCAGATTCAATCATCTGCTCCAGTCTTCTTCTTTCAGCATCTTCCCTATCTCTTTTCAACTGTTCTAACTGAATCTCAAACTGATTCTTTTGCAATTCAAGTTCTGCCTTGCGCACTTGTTCTGCTTTATCTTCTCTCTCTCTTTGCAGACGCAATTCCTCTTGCCTTGCAAGTTCCGCTTTCTCTTCTTTCTCTCTCTGCAGACGTTCTGCTTTCTCTTCTTTCTCTCTCTGCAAGCGCAATTCGTCTTGTCTTACACGTTCTGCTTCTTGTCTCAACTCTTTCTCTTCTTGTCTTCGTCTATCTTCTCTTTCTTTCTCTTCTTGTCTCAGTTCTTTCTCTTCTTGTCTCCGTTTCTCCTCTCTTTCTTTCTCTTCTTGTCTCCGTTTCTCCTCCCTATCTTTCTCTTCTTGTCTCCGTTTCTCCTCTCTTTCTTTCTCTTCTTGTCTCCGTTTCTCCTCCCTATCTTCTTTCATCATCATCCACTGCATCAACATCTCCATAGACATAGGCGCAGGAGGTTTTTCAATAGCCTTTTCTACGGCACCGCCAACGGCACCTTCTTCTTCGACTTCTTCTTTAACCCACACTTCAGCGAGTTCATGTATCATGTCACCACGTGACATACCTTCTAATTGTTCTTCCTTAAAACCGGCTTTCAACAAACGCTGTTTTAGCCTTTCCGTAGACATCTTCTTAATATCTGCTTGTCTTTCAGCACTTAGTTTCTCCATCTTACTTGTTTACTTTAGTGATTTCTCTTTTCAAAGAAGTCACGGTTTTTCTTGGTGTGTGAATCGATAAACAAACGGGATTTCTTTTATATTTGTTCGTGGAAAACAACGAAATTTTTATACCGTTTCTCGTGTTCCACCGTCGTTGATATCGTAAACTCGTCACACAGCACACAACGCGTAAATTCTTCTAACACCGTTGTAAATTCTTCAATCACCTTCGTAGATTCTTCTATCGCCTTCGAAGAGGTGATAACGTGAATTTTTATCCACTGTGAGTTTATATCCACCGTGAGTATTTATTCCACCGTGAGTATTTATCCACCGTGAGTATTTATTCCACCGTGAGTATTTATCCACACCGACGCTGTTCCACCGTGAGTTTTTATCCACACCGACGCTGCCACCAATAATGTCAACCCAATCCTTCCGTTGACAATCCTTCTGATTAAATCCTTGTTCTCTTCGTACTTAACGCCTATTTAACGTTCACCTTTTGAACGCTAATTCTACGTATAAGTATAACCTGAATTAATCAGCAACACAGTTTAATATCTTTTCAGTTTAATAAGAAACAAACAGACAGAACTCAATTCGATTACAACTCAACTAGTCAGCCACACTACTACAGCGAACACACGAAATCAAACTTCTCTAGTCAGCATAATTCTTCGCGCCTCTTGACACACCTGTCTTCTGTGCGCATAAGCGAACTCTAATAATATACATATAGCGCGCCGCTGCCGATATCGGCCGGCCGCGCGTGTCACTAAGACTAAACGTTATACATCTATCATATATACATATACACGTGAAACTAAAGTAAGCGCACTAAATATATACGCTAAATATCTCGCACTGCAAAACTGTACACAAAACTCAGTTCACAATTGTCGTCACTTTCTTAGCCTTGCATGTGAGTATGGGTGGCATGCAGGCGTCCCTGATCCTCCCACAAGCGGTGATGGGTCATTTACCCATTTTACAGGCGAGTTCTCTGGGGAACAAGTTAAGCAAAAATTTAGCGTGGATTTCAACCCTTGACCTCTGGGTTGACAATATATATATATATATATATATATATATATATATATATATATATATATATATATATATATATATCTCTCTCTCTGACCACTGGACTAATATATATCTATGTACGTCTACACTGGTGTATATATATATATCAGGAAATTATGCTATATATATATATATATATATATATATATAGCGCTCTGACCACTGGACTATTGCACAGCCCATGGACGCCATGCCAATCAACTATACATGCCACATGGGCATAGGACCAGGAGAAGATACTGGTCTAGACCTTAGAGAGAAGAACTTACCACATCCGTACCTATATCTGCATCGGCTGTATGCGGGGACCCTATAGGTCACTGGTGGGTGGTGGTGGTGGTTTTGGTGGTGGTGGTGGTGGGTGATGGTGGCGGCGGCGGTGGTGGTGATCTATTGTCTGCCAGATAAAGATTCCGATCGCCGCGACTTGGTCTGTTTGTGCCATTTCAGATTATTATGGATTATTGGAGATTAGACTGATACGAGAGAAGAGGAAGACAGAGACATGCAGAAGTAGGGAGAAGGACAGGCAGTAGGAGACAGTGTCACAAGCGCCTGCTGTAGATGTCATGAGTGCGGGGAATGAGGAATGATGCATCTCGGTTGATACGGAGTAAGTGAACAGACAGAAACGGAACGGAGATCGGTGTAGACGACGTGGAAACTAGAGAGACAGACGGATAGACAGTTACGCAACAAGATAGGACAACACAGATGCTCAGACACAGTGGACACGAGAGAGATATAGAAATAGAGATAGAAACAGAGAGGGAGAGAGGGAAGGGAGAGAGGGAGATAGAGTGAGAGAGGGGGTGAGCGGCAGGAAGAGAAAGAAGGAGGGAGAGAGAAATATATATTGAGAGAGGGAGTGAGGAAGGGAGAGAGGGAGAGATAAAGAGAGAGAGAGAGAGAGAGAGAGAGAGAGAGAGAGAGAGAGAGAGAGAGAGAGAGAGAGAGAGAGAGAGAGAGAGAGAGAGAGAGAGAGAGAGAGAGAGAGAGAGACTAGTCGTCTGCATAGTTTGAGAGCAACGAGGAACGGTACGCCGGACAGACAGACAAACAGACCATTTGGAGTTCATTGTGGGTCCGTACTCCATCTCATTCGTTCATTTCTCCGTCCGTTTTTGGGGCCCTCCCTCCCTGCCGTCCGTCCCTTCCGTCTGTTTGTCAGTTTGCCTGCCCGTCCTTCCATTCTCTGGTTGCCAGTGTATACGAAAATATCCCTCTTCCACGAATCCGTTTTTGATTCCTCCACTTCCGCTTACTCGTCGCTCCAGTTCTAAGCGCCATTCACCGTATCCATCTGACTGTCGACATCTGTCGAACTCTTGAATCTCGACAAGGAACATCAGCTGACCTTACCTGTCTATCGATTTTGTTTTGACTGAGCGCCTATGAATATGACGGTTGCCGCGACTTCGCTTTTTAGGCGCTGTAGAAATCGCGAGGTTACGATTATGATTGCTCGTTCGCCAGTGTGTGTGTGTGTGTGTGTGTGTGTGTGTGTGTGTGCGTGTGCGTGTGTGTGTGTGTGTTTGTGTGTGTGTGTGTGTGTGTGTTTGTGTTTGTACGTGTGTCTGTGTCCCTTGATGTGTCGATTCGTTGTCGTTTGGCCTTTGCAGGTGACTGCGATGGGAAGCTGAATGCGCCGTCGTTGGCTGCAGCGACAGAAGCAAACCCAACGACGGATGCGAAGAGGACGAGGTGGAGGATGCTGAGAGCGCCGTCGTCGTCGCCGGCGACCAGTTAACAACAGGCGAAATACGGAATAGAAGTTCAACTCCTGCGGCAGCAGCAGCAGCGTAGCATCCCTCCAAGTGTCAGTGCTTGCGGAGTAGCGGGAGGCTGCTGCTGCTGTTGTCCACGCGGCTACAGCGCCCTCTGCAGGACTTTGGGGTGATGTTTGCCGCTCAGCGGCGTCGACGAGTTGTTCGTGCGTCGGCGGCTGATGAGGCAGATTGGGATGCTGGCGGTTTCTCAGCGGATGGCGATGATGATGATGACTTCTTCATCTCCTTATTCGCGTCGTCTTTCGGTGAAATATTGAGTTCTTCTCAGCAATGCCTTCCGGTAATTTGCCAGTTCCTGGGGAGCTGGGCAGGGCCACGGCTGTTGGGGCCGGTCCGGTGGGCAGGACGAGGGCGACGATGAAATTGGTCGGGGGTGATTCGACTCGGAGGAAATCAACAGCGGGGCAATAAACTATCTCGTGCTGAGTAATTGTTAGCCGGCTTCGTTCGTGTGGTGCTTGATTTGTGGTTGGCTGTCCTCAGCAGAAGAAGCGAGATTAAAGGCGAGCTAGACCAGTTGAACAATTAGCAGATTCTTGACTCGACCGGCGGCAGTTGCTACCGAAGCCAGGGGACGAGCGGCGGAAGGCACGGCGACTGGGCCACTTCAAAGACATGCCGACTGAGTCGGAGCGCCGCATTAACGCGTAGTTGTCATATTTTGTGAATGACCGTAAAGAAGGTTTTTAGATCCTGCCTAAACATAAACCCACACCAGTCGATGGATGGATAATGCACAGAGAAGCGAATTATCGTCCTGCTAGATGACCCTGTAAGCTAACGGCCGCATCGTGAGCGTTACCTGAGAACAAGAGGACATCATAGGAAACTAGGCATGCAGCTCCTCCTCACAAGAGGGATCTTGTGCGACCGTCCACTTAGGAAACAACGTCGACTTTGATCGGTTTTTACTGAGCGTTTTAAACTCTCATAAAAGTCGCTTATCTGAGGATTTATGAGGTGTGCCGTCAGGATATGTGGACTGTACGAAGGGAGTCGAGCGACTTGATGACGATCACAGATTCAGTTGGTTGCTTCTTGCGGTGCTGACCATGGATTTACTGGGAACAACAGGGTAAATATTAATGTTTGTCAGAAGTTGGTTGATGTATCTCTTCATTTAGTAATGAATTTCTGAATATTAATACATTTGACTGCTGGATAATATTACAAGGAAAGACTCTATAGGGATCATATGTTGTACAGTCAACACTTATGTAGAAAGTAACTAATAATTGTTGAGCATACTATTAAATATACTTTCAAAATTAGTATTTTAAAATTGGCTTATTAATTATTATGAAAACTTTTATTTTTGAGCCAGGATATTATTATGTTAATTTGGGTTAATTTAAGTTATATGGCTACTGATTTGTAATTTCTTCAATTTGAGGTTTTAAGCTGCTATTATTACCTGCTTATTTGTGTAACTTGGAATATGAAAAACGACTGGTACAGTTTCTGTTGTAATTGAAGGACTACAGAGACTGTTTCCTGTCTTCTGGTTTGCCCCTTCTATGTTTTAAATGAACTGTTTAATCTCGATGTGCCTCAATGTTAAGAATCATGCAGCTGCTGGTGTTTTCAGCAAAGTGGTTGCTATGTATTTGGCCGTCTGGACCAGTTTCTACTTTCTAGCACTTTTAAGAACCATTTGTAAAGTGCTGCTTTACAAGCCATGTTAGGGGTCGTCCATAAAGGACGTCCGCAAAATGTGACCCATTTTGGACCCCTCCCCCTTGTCCGCATTTGTCCGCATTTGACCTTACCCTCCCTCCCTCCCCCTTTGCGGACGTCCGCACGTCGAAGCCAATTTTTAATGACGTCGTCATTATTTTTATAATTATTGCACAGTTCCTGTGCACGTTTAAGTGACAGTTCAGGTTTCATATTGCAGGATGTACAGTAATAAAAGCCTCTTTAAAGTCGCAGTAAAGGTTATTCCATGCATGAGGTTTTAGGCAATCACTTCAGTGACCTTTTCATCTTTTGGGTAAGGCTGAAACACGGTGGTATTTAAAAAACCCATCAAATTTAACAGTTTAGATGCGGACGTCCGCACTGGTCATAACCCTCCCTCCCCTTGTCCGCATTTGTCCACATTTCGATGACCCCTAGTAGTGGGGTAACACGGCGTTGGGGACATCATCGTAATTACGTTTAAAACCAGTTTTGACTGGCCTACAACACCCAGTTTTTCTGGTCCCCACCACTCCATTATCTCACCGAATTAAGAGGATGCCGATCTATACCATCTAGGCTTCCAGAGGGTCCTGAAACCCACGGACAATTATAGCAGACCGACTTCCAGGGCCTCCTGAGGGCCCACGAACGCTTATAGCTTAGAAGTCATCGAGTGTGACAACTTTCACAGTGTGACGATAATATCTGTCACATCTGTCACGTTTTAAGCTAGGAGTGTAATAACAGCTTTAACTATTTAAATTAGGAATATACGCCAAGTTGAATATATAAAAACGGTGCGGCGCTCCTGAGTAGGTATCTTGAAGGGGCTATTTTAAATTCACAGAACGAATGAATGAAAGAATGGAAATAGAGAGACTGAGAGAGAGGTAGAGAGATAGACAGAGACATTATTTAATCATAATCATAATTATACCATAATCGACATCATAGGCGCCGACTTTTGGTTTTGTCTCTGGGTGCCAGCCAGGGGCGGATCCAGAAGGCTTATTTTTTTAGTCATCCGTCAAAAAATAAAAGGGGGCCATGTCTCCTAAAATTTGGCGACTTTTAGGAATTCATCCCCATAAAAATGTAACGACCTTTTTAGGAATACCCCAAAATTTAATTTAAGGTCCGAATTCCTCTGGGGGCCAGGCCCCCACCGAACTTTTTCTCTGGGCGCAATGCACCCAAGGCCCCCAAGAAGTCGGCGCCTATGATCATCATTACACCAGTAATATATACTTTTTTCGCTTAATACAGAAAGAAGTAGAATCACTACTCACCAGATGATTGTTTTTTTCTTGGGTGGATTTCCGTTTCGTCCTGTGCAGCAAGAATTGTCCTCAAGACCAAGACCAAAACCAATGCCAAGACTTTTGGTCTCAAGGGCAACAAGACCCCTGCTTGGACTCGTCAGGACGTGTTTTACACGCCGACGGCCTCCTCCCAGCTAACTGCTGGTCTTCCGCCCCCATGTGTAGAACACGATTGTTGAACGACAAATACTATGTAATGATATTTCAGGGTCTATTGTGTTGCCTGTATTGGAATCGTCTAAACTTTTAGTGAAAAACAAAAATATATCCCACAAAAAGCTGCGGGGGCACAGGCTTATTTTGATGGCGGCCTGAACTCGCCACGTCACAAAGCTATCAATGGGCTCCTGCGGTTTTTAATTATGAGACAAACGCCACTTTGCCACACACCGCGCCCTGATAACGATGCCAATATAAATCTTTAAAATTTTCACAGAGCTATGCTATACTCAGCCTTATACTGGCACGGCATCAGCTAAAAAATCCGTAATAGCCAGGCTCGAAGGAAAATTTTTTACCATGTTAGGGCATCCGTCCTTATAACAGCGCCGTATGAGCTCAAAATTTGTTATAGCCTGACTGTAAGGAAGAATTAAAATTTAGAGAATTTAACAACTACAAATTAATATCATCGTCCTCCATATTCTCCACGACAGGTTCACCCAAGGCTGCTAAAATTGCATCTTCTACCTGTTGAGGCAGTTGTAAATTTTCACATTCAGAATCTGAATCTTCATTTACGCCTACCTTTAGCCCGTTAACTTTCTCACGCAGCGACTTCTGTTTAATTGCGAGCTGCTTTAATTTTAACGCTGATTCATTCAGCCGCTGTTTCGTCTTTCTATAATTTTGATTTATTCTTCTAAGCTGCATTTCTGCAGATTTAATTTTCTCTTTTTTACTAACCTCTTTAAATGGAATATCAGCTAAAGCTCGCAAAAATTTCTGTTCCTTGTCCATTTCCGAATGATTATAGCACGTTTACCGTTCAACAACCGTCTTCCGACACATGGGATGTCAATCCAGACTGAGCAGGTCCTATATATAAACACCCACGTTGCTCTGCCTGCCTGCCTGCCCACTTCCATAGTAAGCATGCAGAGACTCTTACGCACAGCCTGCCCAGCGACCAAATTTTGCGACGGCCCATATAAGTCGATAGTTAAGACTCGCACAGAGACTGGCAGGCGCGCGGCTACCCCAGCCCGGCCCAGCCAGCAAAGTTTAGCACAGAGCCGCAAGGCTAGCCAGCAACGACACATGAGATTCATGACAATACAATGAATACATACATACATACATACATACATACATACATACATACATACATCCATACATACATCCATACATACATCCATACATACATCCATACATACATCCATACATGCATCCATACATCCATACATACATGCATACAAATTATTTGTGCTTTTATGAGACACTTGATATTAACTATAGCTTTTGACTTAACCATTGTGCGGAGAACCGAAAAGGCAGACACAGGCCAACGCAGACGCAGACAGAGACACACACAGAGGCGCACACAGGCACACACACAGAGGAAGACATATGCCCGCATAGAGGCTTTAGGCCACATCATTCGACGCTTGATATAAAACAGATGCGTATTATTTTCCATCAGTGCAGCGGTCTCCGACAACCGCCTAATTGTGATTTATTGCTTTGTACCCACAGAGGCTTTAGGCTACATCATTCAACGCTTGATATAAAACAGATGCGTATTATTTTTCCATCAGTGCAGCGGTCCTTGACAACCGCCTAATTGTGATTTATTGCTTTGTATTATATTCCATTAGTAAGCATCCTGTTTCACGTGATGTGGCTTTGTTTAGCGCTGAGAAATCTCGGGGATATAGGCCTACATTACATTTACGTAAAGTTCATCCATCCATCCATCCATCCATCCATCCATCCATCCATCCATCCATCCATCCATCCATCCATCCACCGCGGTCTGGGTTTACAACAAGCGAACCATAAACACAGGCCAAAATAATAAGGATTTTGACCGATCATCACCCATATCGACGCCGTGCACTTTCAGGCGATGACTGTAAGCCTTAAATCCAACAGCGGCCTATTTTTTATGTACTGTGGCGCCTCATACGGTGAAGGAGTATAAATCATGTTTAAAGGACTTGTATAATTAAAGACTTGGAAGTCCTTATTATTTTGGTTATGGCATCTATGTACTGTGGCGCCTCATACGGTGAAGGAGTATAAATCAATAACAATAATAATAATAATAATAATTAGCCTTGTTTTGAATATTTTTTCAATTTAAATAAAAGAATCAGTTGTGGTATGTATAAAAACATAATGTTGGGGCAAAACTTCTGCAAGTGGTTGGTTATAGGTAAAACAAATCTGTGCTGTCGCAGATGTATTGGGGAGCACTGTTTCAAACATTTAGCACAGCTGCGAAATGGTTTTGAGACAAGACCGTGCGCTAAATGTGGAAGGGGAATCAAAAACCACTTAGGTGAGTGTATACGTTGTGATTATTACGTCATAAAATCAAGAGTTCGACGCTGCGGACTAACCCGTGAATTCGAGAAAGAATGGAAAAGACTAGCGAACATAGTAGTAGAGTAAAAAATTCTCTATTAAAGAAAGGATTCCATTATTGTATTGAGATAATACAGATGGGCAAGCGACAATCGAATATCTAGTAAACAAAATTTCATTTTAAACAAACGATTCTGTTATTGTATTAAGGAAAACTTTGCCACAGTAGTATAAATAATTTATAACTATGGCATTGTCTACGAATGAAAAAATTGCACAATTGTTGGGTGAGTTTACTGGCCCCCCAGCTCTTCGAGCTGTTCTAAAAAATATCTTAGACGAACCTATCCCAGATGCAGTCAAAAGGCGCTTACTACAGCCACTGCTTCCAAGGCCAATTCCTCCAGTGCGCAAGCATAGAGGGGCAAAACGTAAATCCCTTCTAGCACAATTCGACCCACTCCTAATTAAGCAGGATAGAGGTGGGCCACCACCCTTTCTAGTACACAAAGAGCTCGCCAATCAGCATCTGAGAGACTTCCGTGCAGAAGTACCTCTTAACCACAGGCTGGAAAGAGATGCGTTGGCTTTCTTGAGTGCAATGGAGCACAACATTGAGGCGCAACTCAACGAAGAGCTGTTGAAACAAGACGGTCTGAAATACTCGCAAGTGTTGACAGTTGAGTTGGAAAAGCTGGCTCCGACCGTTGACATGTTGTACGACGGAAACGCGACCCCGGGTACTATTACCAATACGGCCTACTTTCGAAGCAAAGCAGCGCCAATTACGAATGCGAGTAAAATCCAAGGGGCTGTACGAAAGGCCAAGGCCGAAGTACTAAAAAGCCTCGAGGACTATACCAATGAGGGGTCAGGCTGGAGGGTGAGGCGGGTCGTGGCGGTAGACCTCAGCGTTGCAAAATATCAACCATTTCGTGCAAGGAGCTACTTTCCTACACCAAAGTATATACCCCCTCGTACGGTTATTAATGTAAAGAATAAAGATAACCGATGCTTCGAGTGGGCCATATTAAGTGCTATGTATCCAGTAGGTCATGGGCAAAATCCAGATCGCCCAACTAAGTATCGGGGCCACCTCCTCGAGCTAAACTTCGATGGTATAGAATTTCCAGTGAAGGTCACAGATATCGGTAAGTTCGAACGTCAGAACCCTAATATAAGCGTCTCAGTCTTCGGGTGGGATAAAGCTTTGTATCCAATTTATGTCTCAAAGCAGACCAATAGAGACTATAATATCGATCTTCTACTGTTAGTCAGTGGTGAGAATTACCACTACGTCTGGATTAAAGACCTTGGCCGAATTCTTAATCAAAATAGCAAAGACAAAAGCAAGAAACACCCATGTCGTCGCTGCCTACACATATTCTGTAGACAAGACTTGCTGGATGCCCATATCAAAGATTGCCAGGGTATCAGTGAGAAGCCTCAGCGAATTGAGATGCCAAAAGAGGATGAAAATATCCTCAAATTCCAGAACCATCATAAACAGATGCGCACTCCGTATATCGTTTACGCAGACTTCGAGGCTCTAAACATGCCAATCGAAGGTGCAGCCATGAATCCCAGCGAGAGCAACACCAGACAGATAGCTGAGCAGAAACCATGCAGCTTCTGTTATATAGTGGTTCGATACGATGGCCGCACCAAGAAGCCGGTGCTATATCGTGGAGAAAACGCCGTGGAAGAGTTCCTACAACGACTACAAGGCGAGCTAGCCACTATCAAACAAAGGCTGGCCACCCCGGCTAAGATGGTTATGTCACCGGCCGATCGCCAATCATTCCGCGAGGCTAACGAATGTCATATCTGCGGAGAAGCGCTCGAAGAGGATAGAGTTCGCGACCACTGTCACATTACTGGTAAGTACCGAGGTGCTGCTCATAACGCCTGCAACCTCAAACTTCGAATATATCCAGATAAGTGTAAGGTGCCGGTGGTCTTCCACAATCTGCGAGGTTACGACAGCCACCTCATAATGCAAGCGATAGGCAGCTGTGAGGCCGCACAGGATGAGGAAACTGAAATTAACTGTATTCCAAACAATATGGAGAAATATATGACATTTAACATTGGACAACTACAGTTCATTGATAGTCTCCAGTTTCTAAACAGCTCGCTGGATAAATTATCAGGAAATCTGTCGCTAGAGGATCTCAAAGTCACAACGGCGTATATAAAGGAAAATTTCGTTCATAACGAACGGCTAAAATTAGATCTGTTGAGGCGAAAGGGCGTTTATTGTTACGAATACATCCATGATTACCACCGCTTCGAAGAAGATCGACTTCCACCCAAAGAAGCGTTCTACAGCAGGCTCTCACGAGATAACATTTCTGATGAGGATTATCAACACGCCCAACGAGTATGGAATGAATTCGACTGTAAAACGCTGGGCGACTATCACGACTTGTATCTCCGTACGGATGTACTCCTACTAGCCGATGTATTCGAGACCTTCAGATCCACATCGATGAAGCACTACAGTCTGGACCCGGCTAACTACTTCTCCTTACCAGGAATGGCCTGGGACGCTTTGCTGAAAAAGACGAAGATCGAACTCGAACTTTTAACTGATATAGACATGCATTTGTTTGTAGAGAAAGGCCTCAGAGGCGGAATTTCGATGGTATCCAAGAGATTCGCAAAGGCCAACAACCCACTATGTCCAGATCATGATACCACGAAGCCAGAAAACTGGATCATGTATCTCGATGCTAATAACCTGTACGGCTGGGCGATGCAACAGTCACTACCAGTTGGAGGATTTAGCTGGGAAAGTCCAACTCTCGATGAAGTGTTGGAAACTCCAGATGACGCGCCTGAAGGCTTCCTACTTGAAGTCGATCTCGGGTACCCGGAGCACCTCCACGAATCACATAGCGACTATCCCCTAGCACCGGAGACCCTGACAGTCCAAGAGGAGTGGTTGAGTGACTATCAGAATGTGCTTATGAACGAGTTGGGAGGCAAGTTCACAAAGCATGTGAAGTTAGTACCAAGCCTACGACCTAAGGAGCGGTATGTGGTCCATTATAGAAATCTCAAACTCTACCACTCGTTGGGCCTACGAGTTTCTAAAATTCATCGTGTCATTAAGTTTAGACAGGAGGCATGGATGGCTCCATATATCGAGATGAATACAAAATTGAGGGCGAAGGCAACGTCGGAATTTGAGAAGGATTTCTTCAAGCTGGCTAATAATGCGGTCTTTGGAAAGACCATGGAAAATCTTAGAAAAAGAATCAGGGTCAACCTGGTCCCGACCTCAAAAGTTGACAAACTTCGTAAACTAATTGCGGACCCGGCCTACATATCGCACAAAATCTTCAACGACCAACTCGCCGCGATTCACAGTTTGAAGAACAAGCTCAAGTTAAACAGACCTGTATATGTCGGCCAGGCTGTCCTCGACCTCAGCAAGCATCTGATGTACGACTTCTGGTACAACGATGTGAAAAACGAGTACGGAGAAAAAGCCCAGTTGCTATATACAGACACAGATAGCCTCTTATTTCAGGTGGAGACTCCGAACGCCTATGCCGATATGTGGAATAAAAAACACCTATACGACCTCTCCGAGTTTCCTAGAGACAGCCCATACTACGACGTCGAGAACAAGAAAGTCGTGGGCAAGTTCAAGGATGAATGTAACGGAGTGGCCATAGCCCAATTCGTGGGACTGCGCCCGAAGATGTACTCGATCTTAAAATCGGGTGGTTCAGAGATCAGGAAAGCAAAAGGCGTTCAGAGAGCAGTTGTGAAGAAGGATCTGCACCACGAGCTATACAAGGAATGCCTGTTCGAACGAGAAGAGATGCGGCACACACAAGTCGTGATTCGAAGCCACGACCACCAGATCGGAGTGTACGAGCAGAATAAGATCAGCCTCTCTCCATTAGACACAAAAAAGTGGATATCTCCGGACGGGATAACAACGCTGGCATACGGGCACTACAAAATCAACGACGGTTGAGTATTCTATCGGGGGGTAACTCAGTGCCCATTGGCACCAGAAGCAGCTCCTCACGTACAAATCCGCGGCCAGGCCCATCAACTAGATGGTATAAAGCCGGTTTACCAGCCTGCCGAACAACATCCAAAATAGCGTGGATGGTGAGCGACCAGTTAGGATCGGTGGCACGTTTGCTTCCACCTTCGAGCTCGCCGGGAGCGTACAAATAGCGGACGAGAACGTCGTGTCCGAGAATAGGCTCATCCATTCCCCACAAACGAGTTTTCATTTGTGAATGAGAGGGCTTCTGTGTCACTTTAGCAGCTTTCATCGCTTCAACCGGCTTCATGTCGAGCAAGCGCGTCGGCTCATCGTTTAGTGTAGCTACAACTTCGGGCAATCGTCGAACCCATTCCACTGACCGTTCTGATGACCCCCTTGCATCCAGGAGCAATTCCTGAGCGTATTGAGCACCGAAGAGTCGCTCAGCTAGAGTACGGTTAAAGCGTTCAACGATGCCCTGTTGGCGATGATTTCCGGCCTGTCCGCGTCTTACAAGAACGTCGTGCTTCGCCAGCAACGGTGTAAAATCACCCATAAATTCGCGTCCAGGATCGACCTGAAAGAGTCGAGGCCAAGTTAATGGGCCCCTCTTATAGATCCGGCTTAAAGCGGCGGCGACTTCGGTCGCACTTTTGTTGATCAACGGTTCAGCTTCTTTGTATCGTGAGGCAACATCAACAACAGTGAGAGCGTATTTATAAGTCTTTCGACCTACTTTATCGTGAGGTAAAAACAAGAGATCGGCTTGGTGTACCGCGTTTGGTCGATTTTCATCGAACTTTGGACGCGGTATGCGGCGTGGAACGGGAAGATAAATCTGCCACACAGCTTGTTTCTTCAACCAATCACGAGCCTCCGCCTCGGAAACTTTGGCGGCTGAGGCTAGTTTCTTCACCGCAGCCTTACCTCGCCAGTAACCTCTAGGGCTGTAATAGACGGCTGAAAGGTGCTTAGACATTTCAGTAAAACTATATATTACAAACAGGTAAACACATACACAAATGATTTTCATTAGCGCCGCCGTCCAACACCCATCCCTAGCCTCGACTTCGCTGACATAATGGCCGATACGAGCCGGGCATCCTTCTTCTCATAATCCGGAGTTTCATCGGTGAGTGCGATCTTCGACGCGGCTGCAGCGAGGATGTCATCTGCGTGGTTACGCCCTGGAGTATCTTTATGAACTGCGTAAGCCACATCGTGGTGGAGGCACGCACGGTCGAGCTGATTAACACCGTGATAGCGCTGTGACAGCCGTTTATCGAGTTTTGTGAATGGTCCACAGTAAGAGTACTTTCCCGTATTCTGAAAAGAACCTCCCGGATTATCTTCCGAAGACATACCGGATGGAAGACTCATATGCATCTCAGGCAGAGGAAGAGCGTTGAGGGCCCTATTCAGTAGAGAACCTCCAGTCTTTCGCACTTTAGAAGGCAAAATTTGGCTCTTCTTTGCACCGCAGACGGCACAGGTTCCCTTCTTGGCTGGCCGACCGTTTCGTAACTCGACAATTGTTTCATTTGAAGTCTCAGTATGTTTCTTACATCGTAGGCAATACATTGTTTTCGTTGAATACAATCATAACTCGTTGTCTCTATATGGAAATAACAAATTTCGATCTCGAAGCCGACGATGGAAAAAAACACCACCATTGGTTGTTGCCATCAAGCATACGATGCATAATCTGTGGGCCTAGCGGATGTGGGAAAACAAACTTACTGCTTAACCTTCTGTTGAAGAAGGGGTACCTACGTTTTGACCGGCTCTATCTATACTCAAAGTCTCTGGGACAGGAAAAATATCAATTTCTTCGGGACTGGATAACAGAACTCGAAAAAGTTGCCGGTAAGGAAGTGGCTTCCTTTCACTCTTGCTCAGATGAAATAGTTCCAGTTGAATCATTAAATAAGAATGCCAGAAGCCTTCTAGTTTTCGATGACGTCATGCTTGAAAAACAGTCGCCCATTGAAAGGTATTTCACTATGGGTCGACACGGTGGCGCGGACTGCTTCTACTTAACACAGAATTATTTTCGAATTCCGAAGCAAGCGATCCGTGACAATGCTAATCTTATCGTCCTCTTCAACCAAGACAGCAAAAATTTGCGAGCCATTCACGATACGTTCGTGGGCGGCGACATGTCTTTCGATGAATTCCGTACGTTCTTCAGCGAGTGCGCTGCCCAACCATATGGATTCGCAGTCATAGATTTGACGTCCAAAGTGTACGATGGAAAATATCGCTGCGGGTTCGATCGCTTCTATAAGCCCAAGGCAAGTATTTAAAGACATGATATAGGCAACATATAGTCGACATATAAACGCGATGTGGACAAAAGTTTCGTCTAAACAGGAGCGAGACGCGTTAACTCAGGATTATTTAGCTCGCAGAAATCGATTGAGACAGCGTTTCGTGGATGAGAAGCTCGGTGAAGCCAACCTTCAGTACGATGCGGCAAAGCTTTTTAAACCAATAGCCACAGCCACGGCTGAATCCCAGGTGGCTACGTCTAAGGAGCTGCAGAAAGTTACCAGCGCTTTACAGGATTTGCCGGCGCAGATTTCAGAGTCTGCTAATTTTAACCCGATAGCGGCGTTGTTCGGTGATTCCGTTGGAGCAACTGCTCCTCCAGCCCTTCCGGCGATTGCGGCACACCCCGCTCAGGAAGCATTGCTCGTCCACCCAAACAGACATCTCAACGTCGATGCAATCAGGCGGCACGGTTTTACCCCTCCGAGCGAGCTCGACCTGAACGACACGGCAGCTGTGAAACAGATAATCGAAGGCGTAAATTATTATAATCGCCACACCCTGGGCAAAGCGAAAAGGAAGGCCAATAAGAACGGAGACGAAGAAAAGGTACATGCGCTGGCCGTAGATATCGGCGTCCTACAGGACTACAGAGATCGAATTCGTTTGCTATTGAAAGGCCACGCCCTCACTAAAAAAGGAAAGGGTTTCAGTGTTCCAGCCGTTCCTCTGAAATTACAAGGTAACGCCTTGGGTGAGCTCTCCGTCGACCCCGTCGCGCTGTCTGCTGGTAGACTAAGAGTGTTTAAAGGTGGGAACCTCGTGCTCGAAGCTCCTGCCGATGAGTCATTGTTCAGCCTGTTAACGAAACGCTTCGTTAAGACTAAGCAATATTCGCCTCAGGCAATTGAAACTTTCAAAAAGCTCGTTCAGATGTCTGGTCTGCCTATTCATGGCCGGAAAAGTAAAAAGTTCCAGTTGATTCGAGGCGGCGCGGTGCAATTTTACAACGATCCAAACGCCCTGGTAGAGAGGTTGCAGCTTTTGGTGGCCTCTAGGGCCGCGGGAAACACAGGTCTCGGCAACGAAATCTCCGCCATTCTTGATGAGTTACTGCGTTCCGGCGCGATCTCCAAAGAGCTGGCACTCGAATTGAATAGAAACATGCTCATAAAATAGAAATAGAAAACAAAATTCATGGCTCAGATGGAACGCTCGGAGAAACTGCTCGAAGAAATTAGAGAACTTTTACAGCCTAAGGAAAATTTTAGTATAGTTGTTTCCTCAGATACTACAGGGTGGACCACGGCTTTCTCACCACCGCTGTACCTGGATCCAAAAAGACGCTTTGAGCTTGCTTTGGTCAATCTTGAAACTTATAATTCGATTCCCAACATCGATAGTACAAATAACAAGTTCGTCTACAGCACCGACAATGGTGTGACGTGGAAGACGATCATTTTGCCCGACGGAAGCTACGAGATCGCACAGATTAATGATGAAATCGGTAGGCAGTTAGAAAAGCAAAATTCTCCGACGGGTGTGGCACCACTCGGCTTTAATTCTCCTATTACCATAGGAGCTAACGCATCTACCCTACGCGCCTTCATAAAAATTACGAATGCCCTATATAAGGTAAATATGGCTCAATCTACCATCAGGCAAATGCTTGGTTTTAACCCTCAGAGGCTTGGTAGTGGTTATAAAGAGGGAGAAAATCCAGTCGATATTCTCCGCGTGGACACAATCCTGGTAAATTGTGACATTATCTCTGGATCGTATCGAAATGGTAGCCAGCTGCCAGTAATCTACAGTTTTTTCCCGGATGTGTCGCCCGGCTACAAGGTAATCGAGTCTCCGAAAAATCTAGTGTACCTACCAGTAGCACCGGCTGGCAACGTACAGGGCATTCGTGTGTGGCTGACCGACCAAAATGGTGAACAATTAAACCTCCGCGGTGAGACAGTAACTATAAGGTTTCACATCCGCAGTGCGTAAATGTTCACACTTAAATATTCTAATGTTGGTTCTTGGAATTAAAAAGCGGCGTCGTGTCGTGGGTGGTGGACTTTTCGACTGGATACCCAAAATCGCGGGTTTCCTTGGCCGTGCAGGCTCCTTCATTTCGGCGAATAGAGGCACAATCACAAACGTTGCCAAGGCGGTTGGTAATGTCGCGAAAGCCGGCGCCACAACAGCATCTGCCGTCAGGCAAATTGTTGATGCCGTGAAAGCGAGACGCGCTGCAGCCGTAAATGAAGCTCATTTACGAAATGAAAATTCAGCTGCCGCGCCCGTTGTCCCCGCACCTTTGGAGAAGGCGCTCAGCGACAAGAGCATCGAATACTTAAAACAACTGGCTGTGAGTCCGCCACCCGTTGTTCCGGCAATGGCTGACATAAACAGCCGTATTGCTGGATCCGGTTTCAAAACTATAAAGCCGAGTCGCGGCGGCAAGGGTCTGTTTCTCGCAAAATGAAATAAAAAAATTCCGACTAATTCATAAAACGCAAAAAATGCTTTACCCACCACACATGAATTTCATTTACAGCATGATTAATAATTGAAGCTTGAACTTTTTTACTTATAATAATGGCGGCATTTGACGTGCCGAGTGAAATGTTGGACATCGCTTCGGCGGTACCCGATGATAATAGCATCGAATCGTTTGAATACCGCGAGTATGAATCACAAAACCCTGCGGCTATTAACAATGGCCAGGCCATACAGATAGACATCCAGAACCAAGACATTTTCACGCAGCCTTCTAAGAGTTACCTTCTTGTGGAGGGCAGGATTACATCAACTGGCGCGGGTTACAACGCAGACTCGTTGGTGTCATTCATCAACAATGCTATCCCGTACATGTTTTCTCAAATTCGATACCTGGCTAACAATACCGAGATAGAGAATGTCATGTCACCTGGGCAAGCCACGACGATGAAAGGCATGCTGGTATACGGCGATGATTTTTCCAAAGGCGAAGGTTTAAACATGTGTTGGCAGAAGGACACGAGTGCGGCGGCGGCGGCCGCGAATATCGGCTTCGAGGCCCGTCGACTGATGATCATTGGAAAACCCGTCCCCATCGGCACATTTTCATTCATCGTTCCCTTAAGACATCTATTCGGTTTTTGCGATGATTATCACAAGGTCGTATACGGGATCAAACACTCTTTACTGCTGAGCCGGCAGGGGGATGCAGACGCGATCTTCAAGGAAGCCGCTGCGGCCAATGGCCAGATCGCGCTGACTAAACTCTCCTGGTTCATGCCGCATATAATACCCGCTTTGGAGTATAAAAGCATGCTTATGAAGCAGATTGAAGCCAAGGTTAAGGTACCTGTAGCATTCCGCGCCATGCAATGCGACAACATTGCGGTGCCACGAGCGACGACTTTTTCCTGGCGTTTGAGCGTTAAGTCGGGCACGGAAAAGCCACGCTGGATTCTTGTTGCTTTTCAGACTGGAAAGAATGCACATCAAGGCCAGAATCCGGCACTGTTTGACCATGTGCAGGTTCGCAACATTTTCGCTATGCTCAACAGCGATCGCTACCCGGTGGTTGACATGAATCTCGACTTCACCAAGAGGACAACCTCTCGCGCTTACAAGGCCCTACGTGACTTCAAGGAAGAATATTGCGGCATAGACGCGCGTGAATCGTCATGCCAACCGACACCAATCGAATTTGTAGATTTGTTTCCGATCTTCGTCCTGGACGTGCGCAGGCAATCTGAACGACTTAAAACCTCTGTACAGGACATACAAATCAAGGTGGACTTTAACGAAGGGGTACCAAATAATACGACAGCATATGCCGTCCTGATCAGCGACCGACTCCTGAATTTTGAATCGGATGGCAGCAAATTCAACGTCGTTTACTAGAAATCGGTTTTTTCACATTTAGATACAAGGCCCTCTTTTAGATATATTTTTTCCAAAAATGAAAACTGAATACGTTGCGTTCGGCCTTTCACTGACCGAAGGGCAAAAGCAAACATTAGCTAGAGCTGCGCGCGCCGGCACTGGTGCCACGATCCGACTCGCTCATGGCCAGCTTCGCGGAAACGATAAGCTCGCGCTCACAAAAGTTCAAGCCGCCCGAATAGTGAAGAAGATTTCGGAAGGCGTTGGCATGGAGCTGAGATTCACCAAAACGCAACTGAAAAAGATGACAAAAATGGGCGGCTTTCTTCCGCTACTGGCTCTCCTTCCGGCGATTTTCGGCGGTTTGTCCGCGGCGGGTGGTATTGCCGCTGGGGTGACTGAGGCCGTGCACAAAAAACAGGCCAACGACGCCGCACAGGCGGAGGCGGAGCGTCACAATCGCGCACTCGAGGCCCAGATCCGCGGGACTGGTTTATATCTCGGGCGGGAGACTCATGGCGGCTGTTGCCCAATGTGTAAAGGATCGGGTCTCTACATCGGACAAAAAAACTAAAACCTCTTAGCAACTTCGATATAGAGAAAGTTGCCAGGGCGCTGCCGCATTTCCGCGGTGTTTTCATGCGAGATGGTCTGCCCGCCGTGGCTCGTGAGAAGGAGTGTGGAGTTGTTAATTTAGATTCCGGTTCCGGCGACGGTACTCACTGGGTCGCTTATTGGATAGATGGACCTACAGCCGTCTATTTTGACAGTTATGGGCTGGATCCACCTCTCGAAATTTCTCGATATTTAAAAAATCCTATAAGAACTCAAACGTTCCAGCTACAGGGGCCCGATGATGTGGTATGTGGTCATCTCTGTCTGCTCGTGCTAAGAGAGCTCACTGCTGGAAAGAATTTTGAAGATATCATTCTTGACCTATGTTAGACTTCCGTCACCTTTTTGTATATAAAAATGCCGGTTGATAAATTTGGAAGAGACGGTGGAGGTGGGGTGGGAGGAGGGCAGATAAGCGCCGCTGGGCTCATCCACAAGGCTGGTGATACCATGCTGGGAATTCTTTCGGCTGGAGGTTTTCGGCTGACAAATGTGGGAACGCCGACGATGGAAACGGACGCCGCGACAAAGGCTTATGCAGACATCGTAGATCAGGACAACCTGCAACTCACCGGTGGAACGATGTCTGGCGTTCTAAAAATGGGTGGCCATAAATTGACTGGTTTGCCCACGGACACTCCGGGATCTGATAGCGAAGACGAGGGTTGGGATGAATTGGTGGGGGAGTCCGACGTAGGGAGTTGGAAACAAATAACGGAGTACGCGAAAGAGCGGGCGCACCAAGCTGAGTTGTATGCAGACGGCTTAAGCTCCGAGGTAACTGGTCTCGTTAAACGCTACGCAGACGAAAAGGACACTGTGCTGGACACTGCCGTCAGGCTGTACGCGGACCAGAAGGCAACCGCGGCCGAGAACCATGCAGACCAGAAGCTTATCGATGCTAAACAGTACACGGACGAGAAGAACGAGGTGCTGAGAGATTCCGTTAGGCAGTATGCAGACGAAAAGGACGTTATTGTAAAAAGTTACGTCAACGAGCAAGATGTTATCGTCAAGAACGCGTGTGTGCTAAAATCTGGCAGCGTTATGACTGGAAGTTTAGTCATGGGTGGCCACCGAGTAACTGGACTTCCAACAGAGATTCCAGGATCTGATAGCGACGCAGCGAGTTGGAAACAAGTGTCAACAGCGGTCGCCGGCGCTCTATTGAGCCTCGATAGAGTTCCCACGGAGTCGTTGCACGTGGTTAACAAACAATATGTTGATGTTCAACATATTGCTGCTAGACAGTACGCGGTCGATCAGGACACCGCGATTAATTCGGCCGTGAGGTTGTATACAGATCAAAAGACCGCCGCCGCAAGGGGGTACGCGGACCAGAAAGCCGAAGCTGCAAAAACTTACGCCGAAGAACAAGACGCTATGGTCAGGAGCGCTTGCGTGCTTAAAGTTGGCGACGCAATGACTGGAAATTTAGCTATGGGCGGTAAGAGGGTGACTGGGCTTTACACGGGGGCCTCAACAACTAATACCGACGCGGCGAGTATCGGGCAGGTGACGAGAATCGTAACCGGCAAAATGACAAAATTAAATAAAATACCGACGGAGCCTTTGAACGTGGCCAATAAACAATATGTCGACAATCAGGCTGTTGTGGTTAAAAGGTATACAGATAGTAAAGATACCGCTCTAAGACAGTACGTGAATAACCTCAGGATTCTCAACTGTATAGGTCACATTCCACCCCTATGCAAAGACTCTTCCGAAACAGGTTTTGTTGCCCTAGCCAGCGCATTTCTTCCGACTTACCCACCTCACTTAGCATTCAACTCGGGTGTTGAAGGTGAGTGGAAGGCCACGCTCGTCGAGGGTGCAGGGACTTGGTTAGAGATTTGCTGCCCAGTGGCTGTACAAATATGGAAGGTCAGCTTGGCTGGGGGAAGTAGTACTAGTTCACCGCGTATCACGTCCTGGGAGATCCATGGAGTTACACATCCAATTGTCAACAATGTAGAGGTGATGATATCATCGTTTTCAAACATCCTCCACTCCTCCAGCGTTACTTTGACTGCTTCTGCACAAGAGTTCACCATCAACACAAGCGCCGCCAACGCCGGAACTGCATACAAAAGATTCAGACTGAAGGTCCTTGCCACCAGCCCATCACAAGCTACTGTTGGAATATCCCACTTTCAGATTTACACATATTTAAAAATTGGAGATATGTAAGATTTAATAATGGCCGACTCACACTACAAGATTCGAGGTTATCTCCGGCAAAAAGGAGAAACGAATATGCATAAATACAACCTCGATGACTTGGTTGGACTAACAAACTGGGGATATACAATCCCTAAGCCCACCGCAGATATGTTAGACGCGGTTCCCCAAATCCACATCGATTTCGTATCGGACGATTACCATAGCCGCGATATTTACACAGCGACCAAAACTGTGACTCTAAGTTCGTGGCAAACGCTTCCATTGACCGCGGCACGCTATCCCTGTATTACGTTGCAAACTAACAATGAGACGGTCTCTTTAGACCGTGGATTCTGGAGGCTTACAATGTTTGGTGTTAGTACCGGTGATGCGTCAGTTCGCATTATTACAGCCGCGGGTAGCATCGATCGTACAGTTGACATTCAAAGTGGACAATTTGATGCATCCAGGGCAATATTCATTCCAGGACAAACGAGTTTTAGAATTGAAGGAAAAAAGAGAGGTGTTTTAAGTACTTCAACTATTGAGTTAAACGTAACGTTACTGATAGAGCAACTATAAAAAAGTATGTCTTTGTACCCACCGCTGATGGAGTCAACAATTTCGCCAGACACGACGTCGCAAACATTTCGTCTGCAGAAGATCGGCGAAATAGAAGCATTCCTGAGGTCTGAGGCGATAAGTCGGGGACAACTGTGTAAAAAGTATAAGAGGGTTGTAGATGTGGCTAATGGGACCTCGGCCGGCCTTGCTATGGTGAGTCTTGGAACTGGGGTGGGTGGGGCAGCTATGTTAGCCACTGGTATTGGTTTTATTCCTGGTATTGTTCTGGAGAGTTTGGCCATAGCGACGAGTTTTCTGGATATTATTGGAAATGTTGTCAGTAGAAGTTTTGTTGCTAAAGCTTCAAAACACGACGAAATTTGTATTTTGGCGGAAAGTAAACTAAACACAGTTCATGACCACATTTCTAAGGCGTTGGAAGACACGGCTATTAGCGATGAAGAGTATAAGCTTATTTTGGGAGAGGAGGAGAAATATAGAACGATGAAACGTGATATACAAAGCAAGAATGGAAAAAAAGAGTTGCCGAGTCAAAGCAAAGACCAGATGGTGGCAGAACTAATCAAGAAACTAACCAGCGCTGGGTCTTCTCCGCGAACCGCGATATAAAAATTTTCATCGTAGGTGGTTGGAGTAGTGAGACCGTTATTCCTAGCGCACCACCGCCGTACGATTAGTGGGCTATAATTTTTACTGGCACACTCCAATGGTTTGGGCCGGCCTCGTGGGAGGGTCTCGGCCGGCAGCAAACGACACTCTTGCGGTTTGATGTGTTAGGGCAATCCACGATCCTTATTTTTTGGCTTTGGCCGAATTGGCTTAGAGACGGTCTTTATATCAAAGGACTTTCTATTGAGCCTGATTTCAAAGACTCACTTAACACCACGATTCAAAAGACTTCTAAGCCATGATAGCCATAGGCACTGCTTGGAAACCAATCTTTGATAAGGGTCTGTGGGCCCTGTCCCGAAGCCGCTCAGTGTGACACTGTGACACTTGTGACCATATTATCAGTCACAACTATAAAAATGGTCACACTCGATGACTTCTAAGCTATAAGCGTTCGTGGGCCCTCAGGAGGCCCTGGAAGTCGGTCTGCTATAATTGTCCGTGGGTTTCAGGACCCTCTGGAAGCCTAGATGGTATAGATCGGCATCCTCTTAATTCGGTGAGATAATGGAGTGGTGGGGACCAGAAAAACTGGGTGTTGTAGGCCAGTCAAAACTGGTTTTAAACGTAATTACGATGATGTCCCCAACGCCGTGTTACCCCACTACTCCCCTCCCTCCCCCTCACTGCGGACGTCCTTTATGGATGACCCCTTATATCCAGTTTAAGAGTGAAATCTCAAGAGTTTGCGAAGTGCTGAAATAGCTTCTATAGGCTTATAGATTCGTTGCTTATATAATCAGATGCCACGAAGTGTGAATTATCGTTCACCGTTGTATTTGTATTGGATGATTAACATAACGTCCGCTGAGGACTTGTCATACTTATCGCAGTTCAGTCAGAAGAAGGTGGAAGAACAAGTCGATCTGATCTATAGATGGTATTTATGATGTGTGATTCGTCATTCTGTCAGTGTCATCGTTGACAGATGTGCAGAAAAACTGCCAACCGGAAGTCGGAAGAAGAAGCATCACGCTGCGGTGGACGTGCTGCAGGATTTGCCAACATTTCCAACAAATTTTGGGGCCATTGTGAAGACGAATCCTCCACTGGCTCCACCGAATCTGACTCGACTGACAGCAGGACACGGGCCAAAGCAGAACACCGGCCGGGTAAGAGTCATTATAACAGATGAAGATGCAGCTTAAGCTGCCTTCAGTTGTCTTACTGTATATTATGATGCAATGCAATCTGGTTCTCCAGTATTTATGGGCGGCGATCCCAAGGGGATCGAGGAGACAGGGCCCCCACCTTGAACAGTGGGGGGCACAGTATACAGTTGTCCCCCCCCCAATTTAGAAGAACACCAAAAAAGGTTAAGAAAAAATTGGTCACCTCGTTTTTTGACCAGATTAGTTCAAACGTGTCCCGTGTCCCCCACCTGCGTGATCGGCGATCCTGGGGGGTCGAGGGGAGAAGACCCCACATCTTTAAGAGTGGGGGTGACATACCATACATTTGTCTCCCCCCCCACGTTTTGAAGAAACATCTAAAAAAGGTCAAGAGTTTTTTCGCATGTGAGTGCGAAAAAGATTTTGGATCTCTTTTTTGACCAGATCAGTTCAAAACTCTTTTGACCAGATCAGTTCTAAATTGCCCCCCCACCCCCATCTGTCAAACAACATCGCCGCCAGTGCCAGTATTTCTCAGTTAATCTTGATCACAGATTCAGGTAAAATGTAAACTGATTTGAAGAAGTGTTATAAGATTAAACTCCATGTGGTATGTATGCATGTGTGTACGTATGTTCAGTCGCCGTGAAGCTGACACAGGCCGGAAGAGGTCTATCAGTTATATTGGTGCGAGACCCAGTTGACATCGCCAACCCAAGGAGGCGATCCTGTACTCCAGTGGTTTTCAACCTTTTTGCAGTGACGGAACCCTACACAAGCGCTCATTGGCTCACGGAACCCAACGCGTTTCACCCATCCAATATTGCTAGAAATAAATGTAATTGTAATTTCTAATGTTGGGATAATATTTAGATTTTAAAATTTTGAACTTTTAATATCTATTATTTGCACCTCTGCTGCTGGTGCATGTTATAGCCTAATATCACATTACAAGTATATACTTTAGCACTTAAGTGTAGTGCACAAAAACAATGCTACTGAACAACAGCATTTTTATTGTATTTCGCCAGCAACTATTTCCGACAGATGGATAGAATATTAAAATATTCTGCAACAGTGTTATAGAAACGCTGTGCTGCAAGTAGGGGCCAAACTTTCATCAAGTTTAGTGTAAAATTTGTGCCTGATGGCTTCAGCGTAACAGTTTAATTCTCATAAACACCCGTAATACTTCGTCCTCAACAGAGTCGTTCTCGCTTTTTTGTGGTAGTCATGGCAGAAAATTCGAACTCGCATAGGTAGGCCTAACTATAGTCGAGATGGATATTCCTGTTCGACCAATCTCCAAAATGAGTCCAAGTCTATAGTTCTGCATGTTGAGCATTTCATCAGTTCTTCTCTTCTTTCAAAGTGAACCAATCCTTAGATGAATTAATTCCTACAGATGGGTTTCTATAACAGAGTCACGAGTAGGCCTACTGCTCAACAGATAGCCTACTGATGGAAAGTAGTTATTGAGACTGTTGGACAGAACGTCCAAATGGTTCAAAATAAATGGTAACATGTCGTGGTAGCCTATTTTGTCTGAATGCCATTTGGATAACTATCTAGAGAATTCCCATTTGACGCATTTGTCTTTTCCAAATTATAAGTCATGAGTAGATTCGTGTATATATGGGTATTTATAAAATGCACAATCACGTAATAATGTTAATTAGTTTAACAAAGAATTACGTCAAGCAAGAATGACTGAAAGCTATGGAGAATTACATTCATTGCTAAGCCTTTTGTGAGTTATTCAGCTGATGTTTTAAAATTTTATTTTGAACTGCCGCGGAACCCCTGGCCGATGCCCGCGGAACCCTTGGGTTCCGCGGAACCCCGGTTGAAAACCACTGCTGTACTCAATGCGCTGCCGTACAGGTAGCCAATGCAGGACCTCCAGCATATAATTTGATACATGGACAAAATATGGTATTTGGCCAATATAGCGCGCAGCAGAGCGCAAGATGCGGTCAAGGCGTTTTAAGCGTGCAGAAGGGAGGCCAGAGTAAAGAGATAGGCAATTGTCAAGACTAGCTGTGACGAAAGAGTGTACAAGTGTAGTTGCTGCTGCAGCTGAGAGAGAGCGAGCGACAGTACGAAGCTGACGGAGCTGGTAAAGGCAGTCGCGGCTGTGGCGATGAAGGTGTGGTGCAGAACTTAGTTCCTGGTCCAATAGAATGCCAAGGTCGCGGACCGAGGCAGAGAAAGTAAAGCCAGGAAACTGTGCGGAGAGAGAGGGAAGGTTGAGTTTAGCCAATTGCTGACGAAAAGAACTAAGCCATTCCAGAGACTTTCCAGCCAGCCCAAATTATTTTAACAGAATTGTGTCAAGCAAGACTGACCGAAAGCTATGAAGAATTCTGCTAATTGCTAGGGCCTAATCTTTTGGTGAATTTTTCAGCTGATGCTTTAAAATTTATTTTTAACTGCCGCGGAACCTCTGGCAGACGCCCGCGGAACCCCGGTTGAAAACCACTGACATACACAGAGCAGTGCATAACGGGCCTGTTGTCGGCTGTGCACGTAACCGAATTATGCACATTTGCGATATGCACATACCCGGAGTTGTCTTCCATCGTCATCATTATCTTAGTTATAGACCTAACTATGATCGTCATCATCATGGTCATTATCATCGTCATCATTATCATCAACATGTAGCATAAATCGTCGAGAGATACCTTTTAACATACATCATATATCATCATCGTCGTCGTTATCACCATCATCATAGTCATCGTCGTGGTCAACATCACTCTGGTTTGACTTTCCAGCACCTGGTGACAGCGTGGATAGGCCTAACCTCCGTTCACCGTGTCAGGCCATCCGTGCATTAGGATGCAGAAAACACGTACCATTGATAAATAAATAACTGAGTTCCTGTGGCCTAACTAATGTCGTGCGTGTGCGTCTCTTTCCCTCAACGGGGACTGTTTTATATTCGTGACTTGCCCGAAGTCGAACGTGAAGCTTTTTACTTCCGTCCAAAGGAATTTCGAAAACAATATTCCCTCTGGACGTCCGCGGAATAATAGTTCGCGGAATATTGAATTGCGTCCCCGGAATCCGGTCCTAAGCCCGAATTAGTTCACTTTTGGCCGACTGCACAAACACGGCGAGCGCTTCTTATCTAATAAACCAACTTCGCGGGCACAAATAACAAGACCCAGATCCAATAACCTTGGCGAAAGTGTGTGAAAGAGGCCGCCTGCGAAGATTAGATTCAGTCCGGCTAACGCTGTTTGCCGAGCGTGTCGTGCCGGTCAGCGGGCAAATGTTGTCCCTCTGTCTCGCGGTCGCGGTCGCCGGTGCTTTTTCGCCGGGTCCTCCTTTCCCGGAGAAATTGTCGCCGGCGTCCCGAGTGTCGGAATTCGCCATCTTGTTTCGGCAAACGGCGTCCTGATTGAGATGATCGCATCTTTGTCTCGACAGCTTCGGGGAAAGTAGTTCGTAATTGTATTCCATCGCAATTTGTCACTGTCTCCGGCTTTTGGCCGCAGCGTCACCGTCGCCTCCGCCGACCCCGCCGCCGTCTTTGCACGTCCATCCCGATTGATGCGTTCGACAATCACTCGTATGCAGATTAGAATCCTTTCAACTCCTCCATTTTGCGGTTGTATTCGCTATTTATTTATTATTATATACATTGCCATGTATGACCACTATTATTATTTTTATTGTATTATTTTTTCTTTTCCCGAGGTACATAGGCCTAATTATAATCCCTCATTATAATCCCTGATCATTGTAATCCCTCAATCCATCCTTATTATTATTATAATTATAATTATTATAATAATTAGTAATATTTTTAGTATTATTGGTCCTGTTGTTATTGTTATTGGATTCACAACGAAATATTAATGAAAGTCGTTAGTCTTTATTACCAAAACTAAATGTTGGCAGATGGTAATGGATGTTGATGGCAAATGTACTACAACAAAGCATTTATTTAGCTCCTTTCAAGCACTTCCCAAAAGCACTGATGATGGCGTTGATGGTGTTGGTGAAGGAAGGGCCATGGCAGGCAATTTGCTTTTATTATTAATTACTATTATTAATTACCAACTTCTATAGTGCCGAAATCTAATGTGAAACTCAATCACATAGCCGGTCAATTCATTCTGCCTGTGGAGATCTTCTGGTCCCTCGCTGCTGTGTGCTGCCGTGGATTGGTCCATCCCCTTGAAACAATCATCCCATAGACATTCGAGCTGTCCCTTTAAACACTGCTTTTGTCTCTTGCCTATTGTAAGATGCACTGTTCAAATCCCTTGCTTTGCGCTGTTCAAATCAGAGCGCTTTAGAGGAGTTCATAAAATGCACTTTATAAAAGTCGAGATACATACATACATACATACATACATACATACATACATACATACATACATATATACATACATACATACATACATACATACATACATACATACATACATACATACATACATACATACATACATACATACACACATGCATACATACATACCCAAGCCCCAATCAAGTCATCATCCAGAGTCCTGGTCCACAGAGAGGCAGACGAGTTTTAAGGTGAGAACGAAATGAAACAACCGACTGGGCAAAAAGAAAGATGGAAAGAGAATTCCAAAATTTGGGTCCTGCAGCCGAAGAAGCTTTCCCCACCTCTAACCCTGAATGTTAAGCGCCTCATAACTGAGAAAACGAGTCATAAAAATGGGTACATCTTACTTGTCTGCCCTCTTTCGGAAGTGGGTCCCCACTCTCAAACTGTGCTGACGGTCTGGAAAATGATAACTGTTGTAGCAGTGTCACTGTGTCACTGTAGAAGTTGTGCTAATATTGTTTGTGATAATGCTAATGATGGCTTTGACGATGACTATGAATATGAAGATTATGATAATGAAGAGGATTATGAAGATGACAGGAACAGTGATGAAGAGATGGAGGCGGAAGAGGAGGAGGAGAAGGAAGAAGAGTAGGAGGAAGAGAAGGAAGAGGAAGAGGAGGAAGAAAAAGAGGAACAGGAAGAGGAGGCGGAGGCGGAGGAGGAGGAGGAAGAAGAAGAGGAAGAAGAAGAGGAAGAGGAGTAGAAAGAGGAGGAGGAGGAGGAGGAGGAGTAGGAAGAGGAGGAGGAGGACTAGGAGGAGGATTGTGTACATTGTGTCCCGTAACAGCAACGTTGACAAATGATCTGATCGAAATGCAAGGCATAGCGCTTTCATTTACCGTCTCACTGCTAAAGATTCGCAATACATCAAACGTCTTAGAGTTGGGCGCAATTGACAGAGTCTTTGCAGAAAATTATACGACGTCATTGTTACCTCGGCAGCTGGACTTAACAAGACTAACCATTTTGATGTTTTATGGTTGATTGTGTAATCTAGAAGGCAGAAAAAGAAAGAGTAAAAGCGGACAAAGAACGAAAGAGGGACAGAGACACAGACTGACAGACAGAGTAAAAGCCAACGAAGACCAAAAGTGGGGCAGAGAGAGAGAGAGAGACAGAGACAGACAGACAAGAGAGGGAGGGGAGGGAGGAAGAGAAGGGGAGGGAGGAATGGGAGGGAGACAAAGAGGCAGTGAGAGAGAGCGATTGAGAGAGAGACAAAGAGGTAGTGACAAAGAGAGGCAAAGAGACATAGAAAGACAGACAGACAGACAGACAGACAGAGGCAAAGAGAGAGAAACAAAAGATATAGGCTTGTCTCTTATTTATGTGTTACTGGTGCCTGTGTTATTGACTTGTAAATCTTGTCCGCTTCTGACCAATGTAATTGCCATTAGGTTGTGGGACCGATCAAATTGCTACAACCGACCAAACTTATTGCAACAGATAAAAGTGAAATGCGCTTCTTCGTCTACAACGTGCAGAACAATACAATACAATAGAATACAATACAATACAACTGCCATTGATATTGCCCTCCTTTCAAAGATCAGAGAAAGAACATTGAGAGAACGTCATAAGGGAAGGACTTGCTCAAGCGTCCCATATATATACACAGTGTCGTCTCAGTAGAAGTAACATACATTTCTCTCACTGCAGTTTACAGAAAACTCTTCAGTTCGGTTCTGTGCTCTTGAGATCTCAAGGCATTTTTTTTGTACCTGTTTTGTGATTAGTGCATGATGGGCTAGTGGTTAGGGTGGTGGACTGTCACCTGAGAGGTTGGAGGTTCAAATCCCACCAGGGCAAAATTTTTTCTCAAGATTTCTGTTCCTCCTGCACCTCCCAGCCAACTCATCTATGAGTACACTGACTGTACACTTGCA
This sequence comes from Allolobophora icterica, assembly GCA_963556255.1. Classification (NCBI taxonomy): domain Eukaryota; kingdom Metazoa; phylum Annelida; class Clitellata; order Crassiclitellata; family Lumbricidae; genus Allolobophora; species Allolobophora icterica. The sequence continues at coordinate 33,858,394 of OY744612.1, read as the reverse complement.
GTAGAAAGATCACGTGGCTAAGAGAAGACTCGCCTGCATATGCCGAGGCTAAGAAAATAAAGTTGCTTACACTTCATACTCATGACTGCCTCTCTCATTCATTCATTCATTTATTCGTTCGAGTATTTATATAGCACATCTTCAAAGGGCTACTCAGAGGTGCTCCTGACTCCGGCATGGCCCAATAGAACCGTTTTCAGTCTAGTGGAGTGCTAGCTTAAGGTTCTGCTCATTATCTTCTTCTTTGTAATCAGTAAGCTTTTTCTGGATTTACCAAACGTTTGCTGTATTTTCACTGGTTACAAAATGTGTGGCATGGCATTGCAATTAAATTCTATGTTATGGCAAATGTTTTCTTTGTTAAGTTGTGCAGATTTATGACAAGTTCCAATTACAGTCACAAAGATAAAAATAATAATATTCAGAGCTTCATCTATAGCTTTTTAGTTCATTTTCTGCTAACAGACCTAAGTTGCTCTTGTCTTGTATCCAGAAAAGACCACACAGTCTGTCTGGCTGTAGATCAGTGTGGCTTCCTCTCTCTCATCAGACACTATATCAACAAATTCCTATAGCATCTGGTAATACACCTAATGACGTAGTGTAATTGATTGTTATTGTGTTCTAATGTAAAACATTAATTGGTGAACAATCTGCTGATGACAGCATCTGTTTTGGCAGACACTATATATCTTACAAGCCATTAATTTTAATGTACAATGCTTTGTATTTCTATTCATCCCTATTCCATTGTATTTTCTGGGCCATTGTTCTTCCTCGTGTCTGGCGAATCCATTTGTTTAATTTATTGCGCCATTATGTGACTTTTGATACAGAAGCTAATTAATGAGAGGAATCTATCCTGTATTTGTTTTAGTTTGGAGCGGCTTTAGTTGTTTTTGCTGCTTAGATTAAATTCTGTGTTGGCTCAGGTGAGTTGGTTGCCCTGATGTTGTGTCATTGATTAGCGTTTCATTATCAGGCCACTGGAGTTGGACGGCATTTATGGAGAAACAAAGCTCGTGTATTTGAGAAATGTAGCTTGGTGATTTCGCCATTAAACCAATATTGCTTGATGTTTATATGCTTTAGAGTGTGCTTAGAGGTTAGGCAGAGGCGCTATATAAATCTTCAGATGTATACATTGCTGTATATAAATAAACAACTTACCAAACTTACATTGTTACCTGCTCAACCTAGCGAGACTGGTTGATTTGGTGCCTTGAAAAGAGCTCACCTGACATGGCTACAGAAATGCACAGCCATTGTTCGGCCTGCGTGATGCGGTTTCCGAATAATAGCATATTTTCGAATGCATAACGAGTCCCATTCCGTTTCAAATGCTTTCAAAGCGTGTAGCACTCTTGCGGTTTCCCGGGTCCTTTGGGACACTTGCCACGCTGCCAGGGACATGTGACATGCTGTCGTGAACGCTGTAGGCACATCAATAATGAACGCTGGCTGCTTCGAATCCAAACATTTTTCTTGTGTTTGAATATTTTGCATAAATGCAATCGGCTAATCGTGACGTCTGGTTCGGTGAATGACGTCTGCTGTGCCGACAGCACAGCGAGCGAGCAGTCGACAGAATGAAATTCACGCTCCGAATTGTGCATTATCATGGTGCATGGATGCATGCTTTGTGCTGCCTGTGCCCATACATTCTTCAGTCGTAGATATGGAATATTAATAACAAAATTATAAAGGCAGTCTGTGCTACGTCAGCCTTATGTGCCAATCCTATCCATCCATCCAACCATGGGCATTATCAACTTTACGATATCAGTTGGACCCTAATGAGGTCAGAACGCTGTGAGGAATACTGAAAAGCAGGGTTCGCCACCGCGATCGAGAAATCGCAATGAGTAAACTGTGGTGCTGCCGCCGCCGCGGCGTAAATCCTTCAGATTTATATGATGCAATTTTATGAGCTGCGTCGAATGCTTAGTAATTTCCTACCAAGCTGTATGCCTTCGGTTGTCACCATTGTTTAGGACCGTGGGTTTGATGAAAATAATTGGGGAAATATACGGTTGCGAGGAGAAATTTATGAATTCTGAACGACAGTGGTGGTGAAATTCAGCTGGTGATGATAGATTGTTGGTGCTAAAAATTAGTAATCGTGGCGGTGAACTTTATCAGAAACACAATTATTTGTAAAATATGGGAAATGATGGATTTGTCGTAAGAAGTTTTAAAAATTATAATTATTTGAACTGGTCTGGTGACAGTTTTAGAGCACTCAGATTTCATATAAAGAAAACTGTCATCAAAGGTTTTTTGTTGGTATATATGTATGTATATATGTAAGTATATATATGTATTGTATATGCATGTTTGTATGTATGTATGTATGTATAATTGTGTATGCATGTATGTATGTATGCATGCATGTATAAATGGGAGTGTATGTATGCATTTGGCTATTTATATAAACCCCCTTTTAGAACGTAGCAAAGGCTTGCTATGACAAATACAACAAATTGCAGTTTGGAAGACTGTGTAACACAAGACTTCAACCTGAGAATGCATTTTACTCCCCATGTTTAAGAATTAAAGTTCACTTATTGACAGTGATACCTATTGACAGTGATACCTATTGACAATGATGCCTATGGACAATGATGCCTATTGACAATGATACATATTGACAATGATGCCTATGGACAATGATGCCTATTGACAATGATACATATTGACAATGATGCCTATTGACAATGATACCTATTGACAGCGATACCTATTGACAATGATACCTATTGACAATGATACATATTGACAATCATACATATTGACAATTATACCTATTGACAATGATACATATTGACAGTGATACCTATTGACAATGATACCTATTGACAATGATACATATTGACAATGATGCATATTGACAATTAAACTTATTGACAACGATACATATTGACAGTGATACCTATTGACAATGATACCCATTGACAATGATACATATTGACAATTATACCTATTGACAATGATACATATTGACAGTGATACATATTGACAGTGATACCTATTGACAATGATACCATGCATGTACTGCTGTGTGCATATATACACAGAATGAGTTCTGCTGACATTAGCTTTGTACATGGATTTCATGGAAGTTTAGCATCTGGCTTTGCACAGAACTATTGCAACGTCATCCATTTAGTCCTCTATCTCATTCCGGCCATAACGGTATGGAATGATGGTCATTCCGAGGCATTACCACAAATGACCATTCTCTTGTGCGGCTGCAATACTCTGGCGACTGTTCATAAAACGGCATTACGGGTATCCCGTGGGGAGGTGGGATATCATCATGTCATGACTCACGTTGAGGCATGAGCCATCTTCTTCCTAATTGTGCAATAATCCAAGTGTATTCCGTTCTATTGCGATTCACTGGGTACCGGTGGGTCACTCTGGGAGGGACACTATCTTGTCAACCTACGGGGATCGGCTGCAGGCCAAAGGGACTTGTATGCCTTAATGGCCGCTTGTCCCTCGTGCAATGTAAATTAGTGGTCTCCCTAGTGTTGTAGCTTTTTGTGGTTGTGTGGCGTGCGTGCAGCCGTGACTGGAGCAAATTTGAGGTACAGTTATGTAAGGTAACAGAGCATTTTATAGTGCCTTCTATGTAGGTCTTGAAGGTACTCCTCGCTAGCTGTGTGACGTAGAAGGTTTTAACAACATTGGGATTCTCGTTCTGTTATATGGTTGAGAAGAAACATTTTTTGGGTGCAATTTGCCTGTGCAAAGGAAGCTTAGTTGGATGGCAATCACAGTGACTGTGTCTGTACATCGATTTGGAAATCTGGCAATGTGAAACTATTTCATGATCAATGTATCATTTCCCTGAGCCTACTGCAATTAAGGCTCTGTGTATTTAACTAGCAAATTGATGTGGTTTGGAGTTAGTCAATCGAAACATAGTGATACTGTGTTTGCGAGAAATATAAATTCACCTTGTTCCTCGCATTTTTCACCTTGTTCTTCAGCTGCCGGCATTTTGTTACATCGAAAGCAGTTTATCAACGACTTTTCAAGTCGAGAAACGTCAATACGTTCTACAAACGCATAATCATTCTGTGATCTTGGCCGCAAATTTGCTCTCTCGTGTTGCCAACCGTGGCTTGGAATCGAGCATCGCAATTTAGTCGCTCGCGATCAAGGCAGCATTCAGAGGGACATGACAGAAATTGGCAGCAGAAGATGGCGCCACTGTCCAGCGGAATATTTGCGGAATCAGGATAGTTTATGGAAGCGAAATTGTCTGGGACGACTCACCGATTCTGATGATTATGGATAAGTTTTTTTGTTTGTGTGGTTTGCTGAGAAATGGCCTCCATTTTATGTCCAAAATGTTCATGGATGTAGTTAGACCATTATGCTGTCACTGTGATCAAATACTAGCTATATATATATATGTACACATGTATATATATATATGTACACATGTATATATATATGTATATATATGTACATATATATATTTATACATGTGTACATATATATATATACATGTGGAATATATATATATATATAGAAAAGCCAGTCAGAAGATTATGTTCATTCCCAACCAGTTGAGTTTGTCTACTGTGTTTTAGTGCTTGCAGACAATTTTCATCTCCAGAGTTTTCTGATTTTGCAGTTCATCACCATTATCAAGATTGTCATTATCATCATCATCATAAGTTCCTGATGCCAGACATTGGGCAGCAATGGGGGTTTATAAAATTTAATTATCTCCATTGTTTTCAGCTATTTTTCAAATTAGTTGCTGTTCTCGTGTTAAATTTAGTCTTGGTTATGTTCTTCTCTATACTCTTTATCCCGCTTAGTCATGTTATTCCTTCGCTTTTAATACCTTTGCATCTTCCATAAAGTTCATTGTATGGGATTTGGTCAGCCAATCATGCAACAGCAATTGTACTACATGACATTGTCTTCAGCCTCTTCCGTTGGTACTTTTATAAATTTTGGCACCAAAGGATGGCAGGCTTAGTTGACTCAGTTTGACTTTCCACAGGTGAACACCCATCCAAGTGCTTGCAACAGTTGAAGTTGCTTAACTTCACTGTGCTTGCCTAAGTTGTATTCACAATGACAAGCTGCCATCATTTACTGTATAGGAACCTCAATTCCTGTGCATACGGTAACTGCTGAGTGGCTTTGACTAAGGCTTGTCATTGAGCACTGAATTTTTTGAGTTAATATAAAGTAACAAATGTTGCATGCATGAAGTCGTCTGCTAGCTTAACACCTGCATGGTGTGGATTTTCATTATGCAGGTTTATTAGTGTCCAAGTCTGTGACAAATGTCTGTTTGTCATTCCTCATCATAGCAGCAAGCATGATACATGGACGTCATATCGTTTCATTTCCAGACCTAATGGAGGTTAGAGGGAACTGACCACTTGCAAGCAGTTCGCTTTATGATCTGGACAGGCCTTTTTCATATAGAGAAAATCTACGACCAAGGAGTATGACTAACCAAAGAATATCTCATCCTCATAATATACAGAGAAAATCTATCGCCATGGGGGAGTATCAGTACCAAGAGACTATCTATGACAGGGGAATATTGATGACTAGGGTACACCGAAGACCACGGGCTTGCGATTAATAGAGGGCGTTTTCCTTTGAATGCGTTCCCCGGTGACTCACGGTCCCAAGAAAGGATTCATAAAAAGAAGTCAACGGTCAAGACATTAATCCTCCTCGCATTATCTCCAGTTTAATGCATCTTCTTTGACCAGAATAAAGAAAGTGTGCAAAGCATTCAGCCGTGACGGTGAGACTGAGAGAGAGACAGACAGACAGACAGACAGACAGACAGACAGAGAGCGGTAAAGTTTAAAGCATCTCATATTTTCTAAAATTGTTGTATAACTTCCTCGTTAATTGTGAATTTTGTCTGTTAATCCAAGTGAATTCTTTGATTTTTTTTGTTTTTATGTAGCACTTTAATTAAATGATATTAGCATGCTTTGGAAAATTTCTATAGCAAAATTAGCAGTTTAGGAACCTCTAAGAGTAAATGCAATAACATCAATTTATATAGCACCATATATTGTTGAGCTACATTTAGGGTGCATAATAACATCAATGCCTAGAGTTAAATAACAGATCGAGTTTCGATTTCAACTGTTATTGGAAACACCAGGGTCATGGGTGCTGTACATTGATCCGATTCTGCAATTCAGCTTTCTCTTAAATCTCGGACACTGCTATATCGATGTTTACTATCGTTTAATGTTATTGCATCTATGCATTTATGCATATATTTCTGAATTTATGTAGAGCCTTTTTGGAGACTCTCCAGTTAGCCCCCTACCCCTTTTCATTCATAAATACACTCCTTTATTTGTGGCCTCGTCTATTCATAGCGCTGAATTCATTCACGCATACGCCCATTCATCCAGAAATTCTTTGGTGAGTTTTTTTCCCACGGCAAGCACAGCTAAGTACAACTTGCAACAGTTTGTGTTTAAACAATGTCCAGTTGTAATTATTTCATCTCTGATAGAACTAATAGCTTTAGGCCCACTTAATCGAGTGGTCATCCACTGTCCAGTGGCCTTAATTGGCTAGTGACTGTTATTTCGGCTCTGTTGATCTGCCCTCTTTTACCCCGGTGAAGCATCCCAGAGCAAACAGGATCCTAACAATAATATGGCGCGTTGTTCAAGCCCAGTGTTTGCCTGATTTCATTGAATACTTCGATCAAAGCATTACCGGAATGGGTGAGGAGCAGAAGATGAAAGCAGAAGGATTAAGAGAGTAGCCCCTTCTCCTCCTCCTCCAGCTCAGCCTCCTCCTCTTCCTCCTCCTCCTCATCGTCATCATCATCTATTGTTATAATTATTGGGCTACCATAAATTCTGCCCTCGTTTCCACTGGTGAATGCAGGAAAAGGGTGTTGGACAGAGAGCTCTAAATTGCAGAAACTGTAGTTAGGCGTAATCGTGGTCGCAGGTTTTCAGAACATCACTTTTAGGGGTTCCTGAATTGCCGTGTGACTCTGCTAATTATACATACAAGGACCCATGAATACATAAACAGATGTATTGACATACATGTTTTGCAGACGCAACCCAACATAACCATAACCATAAACATACAAAGCTTATGTTTAGTTGAACCCTTTTTAGATGTGCCAGTGCTTTTGACAGGTTGGATCGGTGCAATATAAATACTTAGATGCATACATACATACATGTATGTTTACATACACTTATGTATGCAACATACATACATACTTTCAATTGCTATACTGCCGTTTGTTATACTTTGGTTGCAATAAAGAAATATGTTATGTTATGTTACATGCAGCATATGTATTACATATCTACATCCTTACACTTTCACATACACACATGCACCCATACTTATGTACATACTTATATATTTATGACTATATATAGATCGGAGTGATGTAAAAACCACCTGATATCTGTTATGTGATTTCCCTCCCTCTCCCAGAACTAGCAGGCCTTTGGAAGGGAATTAGGTGAATGCATGAACTGTTGTGAACCAAATCGATGAGTGATTGATGATTTTGCCCTCAGGATGAAGTTCACTGTTCTCTGCCAACCACAGAAATACCTGCCGTTCACTCCACTCGTTCAACCATTCGTTCATTCATTTGTATGCAGTGTAGCTTTTATGGTAACCACACTAAACTATATATAAATATATATATATATATTATATATATATATATATATGAGGTATATAAGTAATGCATTGTACATGTATGTGTCTGGCTACTTGTAAAGCACCTTTTAAGAATTCCACAATGGTGATTGTGTATATGTAAAGGATGTATGTAATGTATGATTGAATATATATATATTATATATATATATATATATGTTATTTCCATACTTATGTCTGTATGTTGTTTCTGTCTGTAAATATATGCTATGTATGGTTGTATGCCTGTATCAGATGTAAATATGTATGTCTACACATGTATGTATAGTTTGTATACATATGTATGCAAACGTATGTATGTGAACATATCTATGTAAACATAAATATCTATGTATGGACTTATGTGTAAAAAACAAACGTCTATGCATAAGGCACCATGTAAGGACCATTCAAAAGCTGCTGAGAAATATCTCGTACAGAACATGTAGATTTCATGCTAAAGTACAAAGTAAAACAAGCTGCTGCATTTACAGTGTAATTTGTAAACCTCATTTTACTGTTGTACATCAGGTGAAGACGATGTTACGAGTGTGTCCCGTGGACTCCAACTACAGCTCGTTTCTCAAATGTGACGTCAGTAGGAAGCAGGTGACGGTGTATGATCCATCCTGCCTTGGACATTCCTCATATCGCAGACCAGGCGCTGGGGCTCCAAAAATATTCACCTTTGATGGAGTCTTTTCGCAGGACAGTTCCCTCGTGAGTATACTGGAATCTAGATTCTAACTAACACTATTGAGGTAACAGAATTGCTCATTATTGGAATCTACTCTAATCCTTTTTGCCTTTTATAGTGTCATTGTCATAATTCACAAGACAATGGCATTTGTTCATTCAGAGCATTTATATAGCGCCTTTCCAAGATAACTGCTCAGAGGCGCTCAAGCATAGCTCAAGCAACAACATGACGTAAGAATGCCTTTCCTCATCCAGGTCAATTCCATGTAGCAGACTGAAGAGGGTGATAGACAGTCTAAGGAGGACGATGAATGAGTAGTGAACGTGAAGGAAACAGATCTTAAGCCGAGATCAAAATGACAACAAAGAGTCCTTTGACATCTTTGATCCGATTGTCATCATGCGTCCTTTGGCATCTTTGATCCGATTTTCACAACGCTGATCGGACATCATCTTAAAGAACCCTCTCTCTCTCAACGTTTGTTTTGCTCTGGCCAACCATCTCATGAAAAGACCTTTATCAATACGCAGTCCTCAGACTGATTCAATGTTAGGTTAACAATCTTTCGACTGAAGTGCAAACCTTAGAGAAGTAATCCATCATGTCTTTACGTGGGATTAGAGAGATCAGTTCAGATTGGATTATGTTGAATTTGGATTGGCTAGGTTCAGATTGGATTATATTGAATTTGGATTGGCTAGGTTCAGATTGGATTTTATTGAATTTGGATTGGCTAGGTTCAGATTGGATTATATTGAATTTGGATTGGCTGGGTTCAGATTGCATTATGTTGATTTTGGATTGGCTAGGTTCAGATTGGATTATATTGAATTTGGATTGGCTAGGGTCAGATTGGATTATATTGAATTTGGATTGGCTGGGTTCAGATTGGATTATATTGAATTTGGATTGGCTAGGTTCAGATTGGATTATATTGAATTTGGATTGGCTAGGTTCAGATTGGATTATATTGAATTTGGATTGGCTAGGTTCAGATTGGATTATATTGAATTTGGATTGGCTAGGTTCAGATTGGATTATATTGAATTTGGATTGGCTAGGTTCAGATTGGATTATATTGAATTTGGATTGGCTAGGTTCAGATTGGATTATATTGAATTTGGATTGGCTAGGTTCAGATTGGATTATATTGAATTTGGATTGGCTGGGTTCAGATTGGATTATATTGAATTTGGATCGGCTATAGGTTCAGATTGGATTATATTGAATTTGGATTGGCTAGGTTCAGATTGGATTATATTGAATTTGGATTGGCTAGGTTCAGATTGGATTATATTGAATTTGGATTGGCTAGGTTCAGATTGGATTATATTGAATTTGGATTGGCTGGGTTCAGATTGGATTATATTGAATTTGGATTGGCTAGGTTCAGATTGGATTATATTGAATTTGGATTGGCTAGGTTCAGATTGGATTTGATTGAATTTGGATTGGCTAGGTTCAGATTGGATTTTATTGAATTTGGATTGGCTGGGTTCAGATTGGATTTGATTGAATTTGGATTGGCTAGGTTCAGATTGGATTTGATTGAATTTGGATTGGTTAGGTTCAGATTGGATTATATTGAATTTGGATTGGCTAGGTTCAGATTGGATTATATTGAATTTGGATTGGCTAGGTTCAGATTGGATTATATTGAATTTGGATTGGCTGGGTTCAGATTGGATTATATTGAATTTGGATTGGCTAGGTTCAGATTGGATTATATTGAATTTGGATTGGCTAGGTTCAGATTGGATTTGATTGAATTTGGATTGGCTAGGTTCAGATTGGATTTTATTGAATTTGGATTGGCTGGGTTCAGATTGGATTTGATTGAATTTGGATTGGCTAGGTTCAGATTGGATTTGATTGAATTTGGATTGGTTAGGTTCAGATTGGATTATATTGAATTTGGATTGGCTAGGTTCAGATTGGATTATATTGAATTTGGATTGGCTAGGTTCAGATTGGATTATATTGAATTTGGATTGGCTTGGTTCAGACTTGATTGTATTGAATTTGGAATAACTTGGTTTATACTGCACTGTGTTGAATTAGATTAGTTGTAAATCCAATACAGTTTGATTGTATTGGATTGGATTGGAGTAAAGTAGAGTGGAATGCCTGATCAACTATTCACTGAGGAATTGTGGTTACACATGTTAACGACTACACAAATTCAAATCCCAGACGTCTCTAGGTGAGAGGTCGACACAGTGGCTAGCAGCAAGCCACTCTGACTCTGTTCTGGCCAGATGAAAGTTTCGGGTGAGATTTTGACCTGAAGGCTCCGTCACGTCGTCGGCGTCTTTAGCCAGTGAAGCAAAATCAATGCATCGTCCTCGTCGACCGCTTGATTGATTCACTCACTTAGTTTCTTCACAGCCTGACCTGACCTGGTTTAATTTCGGTAACATATCTGCGAGTACATTAATCATCCTCACGTATAGGAAGCTGACAGATTAATGGCCCGACCGTGATCAGTCTCTCCTTCTCCCTGTCCTCCGATATACAGTTCAGTTCGTCCCTCCTCGGATGGTCCCTCCCTGGCCGATTCCAATTTTCCATACTAATGAATAGCCAATCTGCTAACAGAGCGTTCGTTTTCAGGCCTTGGTACCGTTTTTACAGTTCAGATATAATACACGCGTAGATATTTTATCTGGACATTATGTTGAGCCGTCTGACTCATGTTATGAGTGCTTATCGGAAGGAAATTAAACAGGAGCGCTATATCTATCGATGTATTTAAACTGATTGATTTTTTAATTTTAATTTTTATTTGTAACATTTATTTTTTATTTTTTTACCCAAGGTAAGAATGACCCCTCAGGAATGAAAAATTAGGCTAGGAGTATGTGGGAAGGAGGTTTCTGGAAGGTTGTTCTATTTTTGGGTTATCTGCAATGCTGATTTTAGAGTCGATGGCATTATGGCATATTTATAAATTTAATTTTTTATGGCATATTTATAAATTTTATTTTATTTGTGTTTAACTATATGTGGAATTTTTTAATTGGTTTTATATTTCAATTTTTTAAAATTTCTTACTATTCCTGTTCAGTTCCAGTTGTTTGGGGAAAACATTAAAAGATATATATGTATATATATATATATATATATATATATATATATATATATATATATATATTATACAAAGCAGCAGATTGAACATTCTTTTGGTATTTGGAGCATTTGCAAGCTCACCTAAGTGTATCTAGCATTGCCTGTAACAGGGAATGTAATCAGGCATTCATGTAGCTCCATCTCGTTCAACTCTGGATGATTGTGAACAATTTGTCAGGTGCAGAGTTTGGTCAATATCTTCAGACAAAAATGTTTGCTTAGTGTAAACCTGTCGCAGAGGCAACGTTGCTTGGGCATCGAAGTCAGAAATGGCTATATTAATCTTGGTAGCGAATAGAGATGGTAGCGAATAGAGATGGGGTTAGGTAGCTAACTGGTTAGAGCGTTTGGCCTGTAATGTGTCGAATACAGGTTTGAACCTCGCCTAAGACAGTTACTGTGTAGGGACTGAAGCAAGTCCGTCACTTACAATTGTTCAACGCCATCGATGATTTGTCGTATGGTCTTGTGTGCACTTCTGAACTTTGAAAGGAGGGCAGTATCAGTTGTATCCTATTTGTATAGGGATGCAACTGATAGAGGTCGTCATAAATTTTTCAGTGAATAATAATAATAATATTAATAATAATAATAATTTTATAAGTTAGGCATGGCTTTGCGTACTTGGACAAGGTTATTGTGGCCCCACTGGATGCGTCTTCCTAGCCCCAAAGTCGCAAAACCTAGTGCCACCAGTGAAAATAACGGACAGTATCCAAAGTGAACATTATTGATACTTGGATAAAAGCACCATTATCAACGAAAGCAGTAATTTGTATGTGATATATAGGATGTTAGTTCTTGACTGTCCAATTCTTTGGAAATAAATGATAATCATAGTCTAAATATTTCTTGTTTTACTTATCCGTTGGTCGGCGGACAGTTTCAATAGGAAGCCTGTCACTCTGATTAATAGGCAATTTAAAATTGATGCAGAGCCTGTGCTGAACAAGTAAACAACTCTGGTTATGGGACAATCTGGAAGATATATTACTATCAGCTGAGGGGAAATATGAGAACGCGAGATGAGTAGGTGTTTGGTGTCATGTATACTATGTATAGGGTTACGTGAAGGCCACGAGACAGATGGGGGAGAAGGAGTCTTGGTTCCTACCCAGTCAAATCTATACTGTTCTTGGTGCATTCAATTTTGGGTTGTAATTTATTTAATCTTTCGTTTGATCTTCTCGGTCAGTATTCAGTCATTTGACTTCCGTGCATGATCTTCTGTTGCTGCAGTTGATCTTCGGCCTGTTTATTTAGGTATTTAATTATCTGTATTCATTCTGTTGGTCCAGTATTTCATTTCATGTTTCTGCAGTCTCGTTCCTTTTCTGTGTCCGATCTGCCGTTCGGTATTTGATCATATTTATTTATTCAGTCTTTTGTTTATGTGTTCAATTGTGTGTTTCTATGCCCGATCTTTTGAGTCTGTGTTTGATCTTTTGAGTCTGTGTTCGATCTTCTGTTTCTGTGTTCGATCTTCTGTTTCTGTGTTCGATCTTCTGTTTTTGTATTCGATCTTCTGAAGCTGTGTTCGATCTTCTGTTTCTGTGTTTGATCTTCTGTGTCTGTAATCGATATTCTGTTTCTGTGTTCGATCTTCTGTTTCTGTATTCGATCTTCTGTTTCTGTGTTCGATCTTATGTTTCTGTGTTCGATCTTCTGTTTTTGTATTCGATCTTCTGTTTCTGTGTTCGATCTTCTGTTTCTGTGTTCGATCTTCTGTTTTTGTATTCGATCTTCTGAAGCTGTGTTTGATCTTCTGTTTCTGTGTTCGATCTTCTGTTTCTGTATTCGATCTTCTGTTTCTGTGTTCGATCTTATGTTTCTGTGTTCGATCTTCTGTTTTTGTATTCGATCTTCTGTTTCTGTGTTCGATCTTCTGTTTCTGTGTTCGATCTTCTGAAGCTGTGTTCGATCTTCTGTTTTTGTATTCGATCTTCTGTTTCTATGTTCGATCTTCTGTTTCTGTGTTCGATCTCCTGAAGCTGTGTTCGATCTTCTCTCTTTCTCTATTTCTGTGTACAGTCGTTTATTTCTATGTCTGATCTTCTGTTTCTACTTTTCACCTACTGAACATGGTTCGATATGTTTCACAATTTGATCATCTGTTCCGGTATTCATGATGCTTTGTGCAAAAGAGCTGATCATCTCTCATTCAAAGTGGGTTTGGAGAGAAACTGGAAAAGTCATATTGATAGTCTGGAGCAAGGAGTGGTAATGGGTGGAGCGATGAATTGGCTGGAGCAATCTGTTTGTCATTTCCGTCTGGGCAGCCTCACTTCTTCACTGGAAATGAGAAATTAGTTGTTCATCTTCTCTCTGCTGGTTATGCGATCATACTAGTAATGCGGTTGATGGCAAAGATCCTCTGTAAGAGTCACTCGAAGATTGTGTCAAGTGTGATATTAACGTGTAGTCGGAATCTAGATGAATTTGTGGAGAGATTGGCCAGCTGGATGGGTGTAGTTGCTCCCAGTTGTATGTCATTCATATGGAATATGGAGTGAATATAGATGGACTGATCACTTGATTGATGGATCAATTGATCGATGATGGATTAACGGATGGGTGGTTGGATCGATTGATCGATCAAATGATTGATGGCTAAGTGGTTGGATGGATAAACTGATAGATGGATGGTTTTGTTTAGTGGTTTATTGAATGATTGAACATTTTCCAGGCAGAGATATGTGCAACATCTGTGGTGGAGGTTCTCCAGGCTGTTGTTCATGGCTCGGATGGCTGCATCTGCTGCTACGGTCACGCACGACTTGGTAAGCTTACGACTTATTTCACGTCTAACGGAAACCTACTAAAACCTTTGCCGACAATTCTTGATTGTGTAGACGTACCACAACTGTACAATTACATCAGTCTGGTTTATTTATTAGTTTGGCTCAGCGTAGCTTACCTTGTTATGCTGAACTGCAGGTTCTAGAGCCACAGTCTGCATTTGATGAGGTGTCTACATGTAAGTGGAAACAAAAGAATGGCCTCGACCAGCCTCCAGTTGGTTGTTGACATTGGTGAATGAGAGGGTCAGAATGGCTGATGGATATGTTGACAGTTTGGTGTTGGGTAGGAATGGGGAACATGTGGAGGATGAGGATGTGGCACATGTGGTGACCTGGTGGGTGAGGATGAGGCACACCTGGACTCTCCTTGAATTCGTTGCTGTCTGTCATTGCGTCTGGCAGTGATGGTTCCGTTGATTACAAAGAGGATGCGAACTGCGTGGAACGAGATTCTGAAAGGAAGGAGGCAGGAAGAATAGACCGATGGAAAAGCAGCGGGAAAAGAGGGAGGGGAAGTGTTGAATGGAATTAGAGGAGATGATAGACGGTGAAGCGATCAAGTGGTTAAAATAGCAAGAGCTGAGGGCATTGGAATATCTACTACATGGTCGCATGTAATGAAGGCGTTGAAATCAACTCATGCAGCCGCAGAGGATATGCCTAATGCGACTTAAACGCTTCTATCAGAGATACACTGATCTCTAAATTCGATGGAGTCACACCACTAGGTTTCAGAAAACCAGATGGGCGTCGATGAAGTCCAGCCATTCGAGATCATATTTCAGACAATGGCTTTGTCTGAAACAAAGATATTAGAGTGGCCAATTTAAAACTATTACCCTTCCTATTAGGGAAACGGACTTCCTTCATTTGGATGACGAGGGTGGGTTACCTTATGTAGAAAGTTAATTACATGAATGTTTTGATGTGGCTCAACTCGTGGTGCTAATTGGTAGGCAAGAGCTCAAGTTTTTGCCTTTTAAGAAGTTTTTGAAGACATGTATTTCCATAAAAAAGTTTCTCTTTTACTCTCGTGAAGTAAAGTAAAAACAATAATAAAGTAAAGAAAATTAGTTATAATGTTTTAGTTTTGAGTAAAACTTTACCTTGTTGTTTTTACTTTGAAGTGAAACAATTTAAAGGTAAAAACAATAAGAATATTGTTTTTTATTTAAGAATGATCGGTTTATAAAAGCACTTTCTCTGTTAACCAGAACTTCCTGATACTTGGCTGAGCCAGACTGTTTACACATTCCGGAATGGTTTTTAAGTCCCAAAGGATCATAACTCCTCGAGTGAAACAATAACAATTATAGAAAAGACGCTAATAAGAGCATAATATATCAAATGCATTGTAGCCAGAGCAGGAAAAGTATTCGAATTATCCATCTTTCGCTTAATAGTAATAATTGGCGCAAGCGGATGTTTGTTGAGAGGTACCGTTGATCTTTTCCTACCTTCACGAGAGGCGTTTCATCATCGTTGCTAGAATCCACCTAGGGGAGGGGGTGCAATGGGGTGAGATGCCTCGACTGGGGAGGGGGTCTGTTGTGCGCTAATGAGCTTATTGACCTGCGCGTGTGGCTTCGTTGGAACTGACGCGGCCAGATCTCTCACGGAATGAAGAGTGGATTATGGATGCAATTGTTGCGGACAGTCGACCCATACGCTATGAATTGTATGTCTGGCACTTGGCCATTACGCCCAGCTGACGTATACGTAAGAAGGACACACAGAAAGATGAATGGAGGACGGATGGAGGGACGCGAGGACGGATGGACGGATGGAAGGATGGATATAAGGCGGACAAGTTGTCCTCGTAGGGGCGGTGTAGCAGTGGAGAAGCCGCTGCGGCGGCTGGCTTTTGAAGATGATATTGGTTAATTAAATCAATTCTTGGCGCAGCGAGATTGATCTGACCCAGTATAAACATGGCTGGATTTAATCAACGCCCGCGATCGAGCCTTTCGTTGAGTATAGGCAGACAATCAAGTGTTACAGGCCCCTTACGTTCGAGGGGAATGTTTGCCTTTTCAGCGGCCTAACGAGGAATTGGGTGGGATCAGGGCGATTTATATATCGAGCTTTTCGGCTTTGGTGTTTGTTGAAGAGAAAAGAGAGAACTGTATGGAAAATGTGACACTCGCCCAAGTGTTGATAGCCTACCTTTTATGACAGCAAAGGTTGATGTTGTGTGACCCGGAAGAAAAATGTGCATTAAGGTTTGCGGCTGAGGATTTAGCTGTTATAATGAGCAAAGGAAAAGAACACGGAGAACAGAGCTGTTTCAACAGTGATGAAACGTGGAACAAAACTTTGTATTTATTTGGGCCCGACAATTTTATAGCTATGGTGCTGAAGCACTAACAAAAGTAACTGAGGAGCAGCACTGAGAATGCTTAGTAGTCCAGAAGAAACTAGGTTGGAACAGTGATGGTCTTACATAAAGAAGTTGTTAGTCTATTGTTGGATTGCTGCCAATTGTGCATTAACCAAACCCTGGGGTTAACCTTTGCTCTAAAGAATTAGTTCAGGTTAAAGAATTCAAATTAATTAAAGAATTGGAAGTACAACAAATGAGTATTTGCTTTAGTGTAAAGTGCCTTATCTTACTTACTTTTTTAAAGTAACCTTATAGAGTAGTTTTGCCATATCTTTGGCCTTTGCACAGTCTTGTTGTCCTCGAGACCAAGGTCTTGGTCTCGAGTGCACTCGAGTTCGTTTTTAAAAGTCTTGGTCTTGGTCTTGGTCTTGAGACCAAAGGTCTTGGTCTTGGTCTTGAGGTTCAAGGTCTTGGTCTTGGTCTTGGTCTTGAGGTTCAAAGTCTTGGTCTTGGTTTTGCAAGACCAAGACTTTTGTCAATATGAACAGTCATTAATTTTAACAAACGGCAAGAATTTTACAAATTTATCCAACAATTACTCATACAGTTATTGCTTTAGTATTTAAACGGTGTGAATGAGGCTTCACTGTTGTTTGGACAATTATTGTGACTTCCAGTTATTTACCATGGAATGATTTCAAAACAGACTCACGATTAATTTGTACATTTACATCCGGTTCTTGAAAAGCTGCTTTGTGTGCTAGCGATTTCAGCACTTGTAGACCGTGTTTTTCACATGGCAGAATTTTTATGAGGCCCCACAGGTGATGTCTTGCTCAGAAAATTCTGAGCAAATTGGTTTTTATAAAAATTCAACAGGCATTTGGAATAACATTTTGCATGAAGGACTTTTGTAAATACGAATTCGGAATTCTCTGCAGTCTCCATTTAGAGTTGTTTTGCTTGAAAAAAAAGAAAAAACTCATGTTTTCATTAAAATAACGAGTAGTCTGAATGGACAATTTTTTAGTAAGGAATGGAAGTCTGGATACGACTGTGATTTCTTGGGTCTTGGTCTTGGTCTTGGTCTTGGTCTTGAGGTTCAAGGTCTTGGTCTTGGTCTTGAGGTTCAAGGTCTTGGTCTTGGTCTTGGTCTTGAGGTTCAAGGTCTTGGTCTTGGTCTTGGTCTTGAGGTTCAAGGTCTTGGTCTTGGTCTTGGTCTTGACAACAAGACTGCCTTTGCATGAGTTCATCATTGACCAGTGCTGATTTTGTGCAAATGCTATTTACAATCAAACAAACGAATTCCCATTAGTGCAGAAAATAGTACACCAGAAACTCTCTATACTGCTGTCTTTGAGAGCAACGCCAAGAACCATGTTTTAACAAGGTTTTGTTATAACAAGTTTTTTGAATAGGGAATACAATTTAGGATTCATGGCTTCGACCTTGTTGTATCAGAATTTGTGTTATAATATTGCATAATATAGCAAGTCACTAGTGTAGTGAGAAATGGTGTAATAGGTGTGGTCGATGTTTTGAACCCAGGTAAAACATATACAATGCTTGGAGTGGACGACTCGCCGCAGAACCTCGGCATTGTTCCGTGCGCCATATCATGGCTGTTCCGACTTATTGAGGACCTGAAAGAGAAGACTGGTTCACGGTTTTCCGTTCGAGTATCTGCTGTCGAGGTGACGGGGAGAGAGGAAACGCTCAAGGACCTGTTGGCCAACATTGACGGAAGTGAGTCTTCTGGTGCGTTGGCTGAGGCCAGAATTGGTTTGCTAGTGCTTAGATCAAGGTGCTTAGATGAATGGCAAGTGGTTGCTGGGTTGCTTGCATCCTCTGCTAACTGAATCACAAGTGGCTGCTGAACTGTGGGCTGGAGGAAGACGTTCTACTCTAACTGAATCATAAATCTGCCTTTTGGGTTAGATGCCTCATATGATGGCTTAATCGTAAGCGGTTGGTTCAGAAAGGATGCGTCCCAGTAACTAAGTGTGATGTATTAGCTTAGGATGCATGCAATCCAGGAAATGCTTATGATGTCAGGATTGTTAATAAACCGCACTGTCTGCTGTTTGACTCCCAGTTTGTTTTGTGAAATTGGCAGTTTTTATTAATGGATGTATATAGTTAGTCAACAGCTTTTATGCTTACAGTTCAACCAAAGGTTCTTGAGGACCTTGTCAGGACCTTTGAGTACTTCCATGCGCTTATCCGGATGAAGTAAACTGTATTTATGATCAGCTGAGTCTAACTAGAAAATGTTCTATGTATATAGAATGTCATTTTCTTTGCTTTGAGTTTTTAGTTATGCAGTCTTTTTTAAATGTTAGGTTTAGAGGGTTTCATATATACTGTATACTTGAATAAGGGTAGAACAAGTATTCGTCACCTGATTGTCTGTCGATCGTAGCACCATCTGTGGCTACTGACAGTTGTCACTCCAAAGACCCGCATTGCAGTGGCGGCACCAGAAATTTTTTTTGACCAGGGCATAGCCAGGGCAGTCATTGTATTGTATTGTATCTAAACATTTATAAAGCGCCTCTCACAGTATTCGCTAATCAGAGGCGCTCCCAGTGCGAAAGACCCAGTGAATAGAAAGTGGTTTTAAGACAGCGGAACGAGGCACTTGGGCCACCAGCTAATAAAGAGGCACGTGTCACTGGAGGGAGTTGATTCCATAGAGCAGGACCAATGCAAGAAAGGGCTCGAGTTTTGGCCAAAGTGGTCTTGGCTCGTGGTACAAGAAGATCATGGCGATTAAGCGATCGCAATGGACGGAGGGAAGTAGCTGAAACTGGCAGACGAACAATGTCACAGAGGTACAAGTACCCAGTGCAGAAGGCGATATGCCCTGAACATATTCTGGGCAGGGCAAAAATTCTGGCAGGGCAACGACCAGGGCAAAGGCTTTTTTACCAGGGCATTTGCCCTGGCTCGCCCTGGTGTAGTACCGCCACTGCCGCATTGCTTTTACTAGGTTAAGTTTTGACGTTGGGAAGGTTTTACCAGGTTAAATATTTGTGGGGTGAAGATTTTTAGATTTGTAAGATTAACATTTTAGAGGATTTCTGATATTTGTGTTTAAGGTTTAATAAAGTGAGTTCAATGGTAAAAATAATGTCGGTCGTTGTAGCCTTGGCAACTGGTGGTGGAAATCCTGCGGGAGCATATCTCAGGGACGACCTTATTCCAGTAACTGGACCCCAGTTGGGCAACTGGCATGAGATTCGTGCCCCAAGTGCCGAACATGCAGCTTCCTATCTGGATGCGGCCATTGCAGCTCGAACATTACCAGGTCTTTATTCCTCAAGCATTTCTCTGATGCTTTTTAATGTACTCGTGGAGTTAGGGACTACGGATGTGCTGGGTTATTTTCTTGTCCGTTGAAATGACATACGACATAATATGCCAATCGGTGACAGTGGATAGGATTCGTAAATAGCGCAATGCTTATTGCAAAAATGTAGTGTAATGTTGCAGGAAATTTATGTTGCACTCTTACAGTTTTTTATCGGATCAGACTAAGTACTGCATGGAAGAAATTTATGGCATATGTTTCTAATCGGAATAAAGGAGTCGGCCATTCAGCTCTGAATTGCTTTCCTAGAAACACTTTTGCCAGTTTCTGTGTAACTTATGATGTCCGAGGCTTGTCGGCACCAACTGCGAAAAATGGACAGGATCCATCATCCCTATTATCTTATCGTAATCCCTTCGTTACCGCGACGACGGTATGGTGTCTTCAGCAGCCGACCAGCTGCCCAACCTCTTCTCAGGTCGTATTATTTATCTTTGTATTGGGAAATAATCCCAACTGGGAATGGCGGTCGAAGCGGAGGCGTTGCCCGGCATTCATAAAGAATTCAGTGTCTCTCTTGCACTCGTCTGAGCATTTTTTAGATTCCGACAGTATGCATATCCATGAAGGACTCTGTTGTTGCGCGTTTCAAGATGATGGAGATTTTTATTCCTCTGAGACTTCTTTCTTCCTGTGACTCAGATGTAAGCTGATTACCTGTCGTGTACAGAATGCATTCGCTTTGAACTCCCAATATTTTGATTTAAAATATTATGACATTTGCACCACTTAACACCAGGTTTTGACCTTTTAGCCTTCCCCTGAAGGATTATCCAAATGGGACCTTTCATGAGCTGTGAGTGGGCTCTTTCTTGTAGATCTGTATATGGATTATCCAAATGGGTCCTTTCATAAGCTGTGAGTGGGCTCTTTCTTGTGTATTTTACCCTTAAAGTGTAACCTCGTTTACACGCCTAAGAGGAGCATATGTGGAGTATAGGGTAGTACCACAGTTTGTTTGGATGTGCCTCGAGATCTTTCCCTCAGTTAAAAGGCATATCAGTTTTGCAGAAATTACAAATTCCCCGGTTAGGGCTGAACAGAGAAAACTTCTGTGTCTGTATTCTGAATTTCAAGGGGTGATCAGCATTTCTGTGTGCATCTGTTCCATTCTGCTATGACTGCTGTTGCTAAGGATTGTCGTTGCCAAGACCTACTGTTGCTAAGGATTCACCGCCAAAAGTGGTGGCAATAAGAACTAGAATCTGCAGTTCCTCCTAAGGACTACTGTTGTTAAGGATTGATGTTGCTAAGGACTGCTGTTGTCTGTTACTGCTGCTTCTGCAAAGATTACCATTGCTAAGAATTGCTGTTGTAAAGGACTGGCCTGGATTTGTGGAGTTCTTCAGTCAAATAGTTAAGCAATCATCAGTTGATTCTCCGACTGTTATTTTTTACGGGTGCAATAAAAGTTATTTGATTAGATGTATGTCATCTGGTTATATCCTGAATCTGCCTGGAGTGCTGGATCTGAACTGGGTCAGAAATGAAGCCTTTGGGATCCAGAGCTTCAGGCAGTTAACAGCTAAGGTTTGACTTAATGTGGTGCTGTATAAATGACTTATTACTTTACACTGTATTATATCTTCATGTTGAGTCTTCTTCACTGCATCAGTAGTTGAAGATCTTCTTAATTGTTTGATCATGATTTAATGTTGTGCGCTTCCAATATTTGAGCTACTCCGTACATAAATGTCAAGTTATATTAGGATACACTGTAACCATACAGTAGTATCTCTCTGTTCCTGTTTGTTGAAAGTGTAAACTATTTCTGGTAGATGATTCCTGTATCCTGTAGTGTGAGTCTATCTATCTGTGTGTCTGTCTCTATGTGTCTGTCTGTGTGTCTGTGTGTCTGTGTGTCTATATGTGTGTCTGTCTGTGTCCGTCTGTCTGTATTTCTAATTGTATCTCTGTCAGAAAAGAGCTAATTTTGGATACAGCTGCGATACTGTCTGTCTGTCTGTCTGTCTGTCTGTCTGTCTGTCTGTCTGTCTGTCTGTCTGTCTGTCTGTCTGTCTGTCTGTCTGTCTGTCTGTCTGTCTGTCTGTCTGTCTGTCTGTCTGTCTGTCTGTCTGTCTGTCTGTCTGTCTGTCTGTCTGTCTGTCTGTCTGTCTGTCTGTCTGTCTGTCTGTCTGTCTGTCTGTCTGTCTGGTACACGTCTGTCTGTTCAGTGTGGATGATTTTAATGTTTCTAAGCTGTGTTTTGTAGAATCAGAGGAAGATACTAAGAACTCTCATCTCCTCTTTACATTGCACATCTACCAGTACAGAATTGATAAGACCAATGATGGACCTAACGAAGGTTGGTTGGTCGTTAGTATTCCATGTACTCCAAGTTAAAATTATATCATGTAAACTAACTTTAGTATGTCAAGCAGAACGTGCCTGTCTGTAAAGCAGTGATATGGTATTACATGGAGAAGATACATGAGAATGGTACTAACACTAATGTTAAACTACATTTTATATAGTTTATGTGTAGACCCTATAGTTCCTATTAGCGATCATATCAGGCTTTGTTAAGAAGAGCACAATGTTAACATTTGGATAGAAGTTAAGAATTAACTAATTAACCAGCTGAGTTCCAGTGGGAGACATCGTGATGTCGTAACTCTCATCCTGTTGGAAAGTGTAAACTACTTTGTGTGAATTGCCACTGTCATTGACACCTTGGAAGAATCTCTATTTCCAGAGCTACCAAGATTGTGCTTGCTGCTGCTGCAAAATAGCATCTGAAAGAAAAGTTACAGAATATTTTGTTATTGATTCTGTCTGTTGCTTTGTGCCTTTGGCATGTGAAACCCTTCTTAATCCAATAAACCAAGCACATTGGATGCTACCAAATCCAGATAGTGAAAGATAACGTAAAGACTGCATTTCTCAACCAATGCGTATCTGTGACCATTAAAAACTTCAACGAAATTACTTTCACTACATCTTTGTTTCATAACAGAACAATGCTCATAATAATATTTCTAATTCTGAAGGAATATAAATTGATAAAAAAATAATGATACTACTAATCAGTGCTTTTTTTCTAGAAAAAAAGGTTCCGGAACGGAACAATAGGTGCCGGAACGCAAAAATTATGGGCTGGCTAAAATCACGAGAAAAACTGGATTGGGGGTTGGGAGGGGTCTCAATAAACACTGAAAACAGTTCAAAAACACTTAAATTAAATTAAAATAACTAAATTATTGTTTTAATTATTAAAATAAATAAATTACTTTTTAGGAGCTGAAAAAGGTGCCGGAACGCCGTACCGGCGCGTTCCGGCTGAAAAAAAGCCCTGCTACTAATTAAAATAATTATTATAAATAAAGTTCCAAATAATGACTATTAACAGCAAGCACTCTTGTGAATAGAATGAGTTTGCCTTATCAAGTGTCACATTTTATCTTCTAACCAAAGAAACAAATAGGTGGGTAAAAACTCAAAACTGCTGTCCGTGTATGCTTCAAATGGGAAAGAACGGGATATATTAAAAAGTAGAGTGTTTATGAAATGTCAGCCTGTCACAAGTGATGACATTTGAACAGTGTCATTGGGTAAAACAAACCCAGTGTCGCCATGTGTTTGAAAAGCTCGCAAGCAAACAGTGTCAGTCAACTGCCTCTGTCGCTTCAAATCAATCGCCAGCCAAGCCTTGCCCAAACAGTCTGTTCTGCATCTGTAGTGCTGCATTAGGGTAGACATTACTGTGACCGGAATGCTTACAGACAAATGTGGTCTAAATAGAGCACATTTACTCTTTAGCTTAGATGAAGATGCTTTTGCCAGTTATTTCTGTATTTATTTACAATCAGTGGCAATGAGCAATTGTACATGAAGGACTTGGGTATGGCCTTTTCTCAGGAACTGTCTTGGGGAGGCTCAGACCTGCAGACTATGTTGAGCAATGAATAGCTGTCTAAAAACAGAGCACAATAATTTATTAACGCTATAACTTAGATTCAGTTGCTTTTGCTAGTTAAGGATAAACAAAGATGATGAGGTTCAGATACTGTTGCAAGCAAGGATGACAGACTCTGAGAATACGTATAGATTTTGGAAGACATTCTAATACGCGGTGTTTACCAGTATATGTAAAATAGAAATAAAAGGGTTTATAATCTAAGGCATACATGTATCTCCTAAGATTGGCTTTTGCAGTTGGTATGTTTTATATGCAGACAATTATTAAATATTATTAATAGTAATTAGTAACTTCTGTAGTGCCAGTGTCTAATATGCAAGGCATCAATCTAAGGAACAGGTCAGACATGATATCTCTAAAAGTGTTTCTTCTTACATTAGTGTCTGTTGTTACCAGACAATGGGTTTAATTGTTCAGACATACTGTTTTCTTTTCAGTCATCGGCGGTCACACTCGGCTGCACCTGTTGGACCTCGGCAGCTGCACGAAGGATCATTCCGGAACCTGCCTTAGCCTCTCCACTCTCGGAAGCGTGCTCCTCGCCATCGCAAACGGACAGCGATACATACCGCACCAGTGCGTATTTGCCAAACCCTTGCTTTTTCCGCAACCGTTTGTATGTCGGATTATCGTTTTTACTGATAGCCTCGGCGTCTTTGTGCAACCGATGAGAATCGAGAAATTTGTGATGGATTGCTCTTCCCTTTCACAAATATTTGCGCGTTTAGCTGGCATTCTTTGCTGCCTGCATTTTCCGGAACATATTGTGATGGCAGACCGATCGCTGAAGGTTTGAATATCTGTCTACGGCATTGTAATCAAATGTACAATGCTGCGTGCTGGCAAACAGTTTTACATAATCTTAAAAATTTATCTCCTGATGGAGATAAATATTTGTAGAATGGTCTTGCTGTTGATATTTATCATTTACCGATAGTCGAAGCTCAAATTGAAACCTGTTGTTTTTCTTGGTTTGAGCGTGGAGTTTTCGTGAATTATTTTTTTTGAAATGCCCTTGTTCTTGGTGCTCGGCTCCAGGAAAGTCCTGAAATCCATGTCCTTTCTATTGTAGTGGTTAGACTTGATGATTTGCAGCGTGTATTGGTCCTTGGAGGTATTGATCAGTTAGTGAGATTGTCTTTCACTGTTTGAAATACTCTGCGATAATGATGTGGTTCTTTCTTGTGTGCTTGTTGAAGGTCGAGCAAATTAACGCAGCTGCTCAAGGAGTCGTTTGGTGGCTCTACACCTTGTTACACCTGCATGATCATCCATGTATCTCCAGCCATGCAGGCATATAACGAGACTCTACAGGTGATTCAGTTGGCGGCCAAGTTTCACAGAATTGGTGTCCGAAAGAAGTCTAAGGTGGGACTTCATCAACGGCTCATATATTTTCAAGCATTTTACTTATTTATTTATTTTATTATCTTAAGTGCGTCTAAAGCTTACAATCTGATAACAACACATTACTCTATAGCGCAAAGCAATGATCTGTTAATGCCTTCGTTTTAGCTCCAAGGGACTTGAATTCCGTACAACTCTGTCTGACACAGTTTCTGTCTGTTTGTACTTATATTGTTTTTTGACATTGATGGATCAGAATTTAGATTAAATTCCAGGTTTTTGGTTATCGCATTACACAGCAACATTTCGATGCTTACCAGATGAGCATATTGTAGTCATTTCTATGTCATCATTCAAATCTCAGTGGCAATATTTTGGATGTCAATGTTAAATTCCAGATGCATATATTGCATATCCTATTTGTTTATTTTGTTTATTCATTGAATTTATTTCGTGTGCTAGATCTGCAAATATTAATCTGAGGTGAGAAACAAGTGTGCACAAACGCTTCTCTGTGTCTTTACACGAAGCCTGTTTGGCAGGCTCAGACCTGCAACTCTTAGGTTACAGACCCAGTATGCTACCGAATACACAACTGCCACATTACATTGAATTGATTGATTTTTAAATTTCAGAGGCAAATGTTGAATTCTTATATCTTATGTTAAA
Source organism: Allolobophora icterica (assembly GCA_963556255.1). Lineage (NCBI taxonomy): Eukaryota > Metazoa > Annelida > Clitellata > Crassiclitellata > Lumbricidae > Allolobophora > Allolobophora icterica. The sequence goes on along the minus strand of OY744612.1, from coordinate 33,832,435 downwards.
TTTTGTATATTTAATTACTTCATTTCATGTTAAATTCCAGCTGTGCAGTGGCAGTTCGGATGACAGTTCTACGGACGGATCACAGAGGTCATGCATTCATTCCAGCCTAAGGATTGATGCTGGCAGTGGAAGTGGGTCTTTAGGTGCGCTTTCTGACCCAGACTACACATCCAGCAGCGAGCAGTCGTGCGACACTGTAATATATGTAGGCAAAAATGGTCGCTTGTTAAGCGATCGTGAGTTGACTGATAACGAGGGACCACCAGTTGTATTACCAGTATGTCCTGTTGACCAAACTAAACCTGAGGATTCTGGGAAAAGGGTACCAAGCAACGTTGTGAAAAAGACGTTGAACAGTACAACTCTTAAACCTGTGTTGTTCAATAAATCACCGTTGGCAACCTCTGATTTGAAACAATCTGCTAAATATGTGACCTCAAAGTCGCCTGTTCAGGTCACCAGTTGCTTGGAGTCAATGCAGTTAACAGATAATATTCGATATCGGCCCCCTGGTGGGGAAGTCTGTCCAGTTTTTGAAGAGCATTTGCCTGCTGAATCAGTGCAAGTCCACGATCTGCTGAGCCCAAAGATCGTCGAGAAAAACCGTGATGGCCTCACAGCGAATGCTGGTGTTGGAAAGCCTCGCAGGTTGAAGCAGTCTCGGCATAAGGGATTGGAGAAAAGCTTTCAAAAGGCGGAAGAACTATGGATTGATGGACCAAACATGACGATGGTTGCTGGGAACCAAGCTAAGAATGACGAAACGTGGGTGGACGGCCCAAAAGATTTTTTGCCAGACTCAACATTTGTCCAGTCTCTGTCCTCACCTGGAACCCACAGGTCACCAGCATTCAAGAAAGGAAAACTCGATGCACATTGTGACTCAGTAAAGGCAGGTGGGAAAAAAGAAGAACTTGAACGTTCAGGTATTGACCTCATGTCTTGTGACAGTTCTCATAATTCAGCTGTGCCTGAGAATCAGGAAGCCAACAATGATCCTGTCATTCCAGGCCAGTCTGCTTCTCCCAAATTTTCTCATTCTGAATCAAAGAAAATGAGAAAATCAGTTAAACACGGGTTTTCACCAAAGGATCGCTGGTGGAAAAAACAACAAACAGCTGCTGCAGCACCAGCCAATGGATCAAGTTTACCCATTTCCAGTTCCTTAGACCAGTCCATCCTCAGTACACAGTCAGGTCCTCACACTGATCTAGGTCACCTGGCTTCCAATGCCACAGTTCCTGTGATTCTCTCAGGGGATCGAACTGCAGAATGGGTGCGATCCGTTCAGGATGCAGCCGCCTCCAGGTACGTTCACCTTCTCCATGCTCGGAAACAATTCTTCAGGTCTATGCATCCACAGGGAAAAGGGAAGTGTCGGTTGAAATCGGAGGATCGCATTCGCAATGGCAACACACTTGCCGTTTTTGACCATCCTCTGATGTTCCTCGATGTGGACAGCGAACAAGACACTGGGAACAATTCTCCACCGCCCGACTATGCGTCGTGCATTGCTGACGGTCAACCTGTTCTGGACATAAACGAGAACAAGGCAAGCGTTGATTGTGATAACAGTTCTGAACATCGTGGGACATACGCTTCAAGTCATGGTTCTGATATTCCGGATTTGCTGCAGTCTCCAAATTCAGTTTTTCCAACTGATAGCTCAGGGTTAAACGCGGATACGAATGGCTTTCCTTTGTATGGAAATGGACAGAAGTGCAGACAAGGCAATGTTTCGCTGGCAGAACCATCACAGTTGTGCTCAAATGCTACAAGGCTCTGTAATCCAGATGGAGCGTCAAATCCTAACTTGGCAAAGGCCATTTTATCGCCATCAACATCTCTAAATGATACACTAGATGGCGTGTTTCTCGATTCCGCTTCATCGAGTCTCAGCCTCAACTTCGATTCTCAGGACCGTTTGTGTTCAAAAACGACATCTAACAGTTACGTTAAAAAAATTCCTGTGCTGGCTGAAGGAGCTTCTTGTAGTGTGAAACATTCGCACGTTCTTACTGCCACAGAATGCCATACTGACAGTTCTGCAGCAGTGGACAGACATAGGACTGACATTCCCGATGCTGGCCAGAGTGTAGTACCGTCCAAACAGAAATATTCTGCTAAAACTCCGTCTGCGTCATCTCTGCTGCCACCAAAGGCGAAAGCATCTCCGAAACGCGACCACTTCTTCGGAATGTCGTTGTTCTCCTGCGTCGCCGCGTCTTCGTGCCACATTCTGCAGAAGCTCAGCTTCCGGTCGTCATCTTTCTCCTCTTGTTCAAAGTCTCACCAGAGTCCGTCTTCTTCGAAATCTCACCAGCCACAGGATCTCAGAAACCAAGACGCCGAAAATGTCCTCCACCGAGATGCTGAGGGACTCATCTCTGCTCCAAGCACCAATGGCAGTAATCGATCGTCTTTGGGTTTACAGACGTCTGCTTCCATTGACTGCATGAGCAGCTGTGGTTCTATGGCGATAAACTCATCAGGTGTCCAACAGCAGGACTTGAGCCTAGAGATGTTGGAGATGGAATCGCTGTCTTCTGTGCAGGAGTCTACTGTTCAAGAACTTTCCAAGACCTACGTTTCTTCTGAATGTCTCGTCTTGAAAGACGATCTCGAGTCAACTTCTGGTAAATGTAACCACAATTGTTAGCTCAACATTTAATTTCTTTAGCACTTAACGAAGCCAAGTCAAGCAAACCAGTTTCTTCACAGGCTTCTTTGCAGTAAAATAGTACATTGCTTGTATATATATATATATATATATATATATATATATATATATATATATATATATATATATATATATATATATATATATATATATATATATATATATATATATATATCAGTCATATATATATCAGTCATATATATATATCAGTCATTAGCTTAGATTAAATTACGTATATACATAGATATATTTAATCTAAGCTAATGACTTCTTAGGCATTGCTGTCACAATGCATAGGGCATCAGTCAGTGGTCACTCCATAATCTGTTGGTCACAATCAGATGAGTAGTTACTTAGTTAGACCAAAATGACAGAATGTAGAAGCTGGGATGTGGATTCCTAAGCTTCAGACCATCCACCAAGAACTGTTGGGATCCCAATGCTGTCCTAGTTCAAGGCACAACATTGACAGGCTGGATATGTATCCAGTGCAATTGTTTATGGTATGAGGAGTGAACATAAGTAGTCGTTAGGTTGTTCCAGTATAGGGTCATTTCTGTGACAACTTTCAACAACAACAGCAATAACAACCACAACAAGAACTCGAGAGTGATGGAACCTCATGAAGTTGAACAAAATAAAGGAATCTTTTTACATGTGAATAAGAACTCAACAGTTCTGAGGTCGAAAGATTATTCAGCCGAAGCCCAAACTATAATCCAATGACAAAAAACTTGTTTGGCACTTCAGTAACAAGTGTACACTAAAATGTTTGGAAAACTAATCCCTTTCATTTATTTATTTATTTTGATTTATTCCGGATATTTCTATAGCGCCTCTCGAAGTCAACTACTACTCAGAGACGCTCCCGACTACAGCATTTGATACTGTGCCGGAATTTTCACGCCGAAGCGCCACGAGCGATTGCGAGTGAAGGACTTGCCCAAGGTCCGTACGCAGCGGCTAGAGTGGGATTCGAACCTGCAACCCGCCGGTCACAAGGCGCCGAACTTACCACTGAGCCACCATGCCAGGGTTAACAAAAATGACATTGGTACTTATTCTTTGACCCCAAAAGTATGGATGGTTGAGTGGGCACCAGGCACCATGATATCATAGGGAAGAGTGCCCAGCTGAAAGCCGCAACTTGGTGCTGCTTAACTTCACTAAAGCTGGCAGTGTTATATTCACAGCACAAAGCCTTAAACTAATTCACAGTGACCTGAAGTTGTTAATAAATAATAATAATAATCATACTATTATTAACTGATCCACAGTGACTTGAAGTTGTTAATAAACCATTATCATTCTCTACATCAGCAAGCAGTAAGCTGATCAAACTTTAAAAGGCTTTCCTTGAATATCCATTCAGTGACACTTACTTGAATCTTGTGTTGAAACTTTCACAAGAAAGCGTACGAGTTGGAAATGGAATTACTTTTAGACTGCTAGAAAGTCCTGTCGTTGGCCTAATCTTTCATTTGTTCCTTTGGTTCACAGGTGTTGTCTGTGTTCAGCCAGCTAACCGATCTCATCTGTGCCTTCAGAATTCGTCAGACGTTTCTCCTGCATCATCCAGCGACAGTGGTGCCATTCCTCCATTCAACCAGTCCAGTTGTGCCCAAATGCCTGAATGCCTTCCTAAAGACTGTGGGATCCAAAACGACCAAGAACCATCCGTAAGTGTCTCCGAAGTTTGTTCCACAATATGTGCAAAAAACAAGTGAGCCAGTGGATGATCATTTAAGCGTCTGTGTTTCAGAATCAAGTCTTAATGCATCAGACAATATAAACATTTATAAATGTTGTTGGTCACATAAACTTGAAAACCTAGATAAGAGCTTTAGAGATCTGTTATCTCTATCTTTTATCTCTGACAACCTAGAAGATGTTATAATTTACCAGTAGTATTGTAGCTACCGGTACCTGGATACTTCAAACTATTAAAAAGCTATGCTGTTGTCACGTTTGCTCTTCTAGTCAGTCTTTCGTACTTAGAACCATACTGCTGAGGATTATTGCTGGTAGGGACATAAAATAAATGATTACCATACTCTACCTCACTACCCAGACTTTATTTATTTTCAGATTTAATTCTAAAAATATGGCACTGTTTTAGGACAGTGTTCATCCGGTCACAGACGTAAACGAGACAAGTGAACATAGAAAGCGACAAATTAGAATCCAGGAGTTGCTTTGTTGGCAAGAAAAGCTGAAGCAAGAGCTTTCTTCTGCCAAGAAGGCTCTCATGGTGCAGCCGGAATCGTGGAGCTATGACCGTGAGTTTAAACTTATTTATTTTTATATTCATTTGTCTATTATTCCTAATGACAACATCATCAGACGCAGCATACAAACATACATAGATTTATCGGATACAGAGGGAAGACCAGGAGGCACTGGTCAAGGTCCCGCTTTGTACGGTTGCATAGGTAACATAAATCGATTTACTTACTATTTAATTTAAGTACTGACTATTTAATTTAGTCCTACTTTCTGACTTTTATTCAAGAATATGCATTAAGTGAAGTAAGTTGTCTGGTAATCACTGATTTATTACTAACTTTGAGATGAATCACAAATCCAGCAACCAGTGACCAGTGTACATTCAAAATTTTGAACCTTATACACATTACTCAAATGGGCCCTCTGGAGCCTGTTGGCCTGTTCCACCCACATTATAGGGTTCTGATTGGCTTTCCTCTTTATCAGATTTATCAGATGTAGTTACATGTCCAGTAGGTCCAGAATGATACAACTGCCAGCAGTCTGATGATTTGATGGTTTGGCAATGTCTGTTTCACATGCTGCAGCAGGATTCAGATTCTGATGCTTATGGGAACAATTAACAATTTGGCTAATTTTGTGCTCCATCATATTCTATTTAGCTAAGTCTTTCAGTGACATCTGTCCTTCTGGCCACATTTTTTTGTTCTACAGCACAGGTTTTCTGGTTTTTCTATGTGGCAACTTTACCATATTTGAACCTTCACTCATATCACATGCTGCCATGCAACCCATGATATGGACTTTTTGTCCTTGCATTTTGAAGACTGTTGCATTTGACATTTTGGTCTTGTCGTTAGGTTTCTTGAAGAGTTGCTAAATAAATCTGCTTTCTGAGTACAATTGACAGTAGTCTATGAAATGATCATTAAAGCATCTCTGAGTAGTTATCTTGTAGAGGTGCTATATAAATGCTCTCATTTAATGAATGAATGATAAAATTATACAGTAGTTAAAAGTTGAGTTGTGTTTTATATAAGTGCAATGTCCAACTCTGCTGATGTTTTTTCTAGTACATGTTGCCGAGCACATGGATCGCGATGATCCCGGATACCTTGAGGCACTTGAGAATGAAACGGCCATCTTGGAAAAGCGAGTGACTGCCTGCAAGTCGAGAATTATGGTCGTCACAGTATTTGACGTCACAGCCTGAGATGAACGGTTGTAAAATATCCTCAGAGGTTGATCTGGAAGAAGAGGAGTCTTTGGTTATGCCACAGAATTCATCTAAGAGAATCCGCTTCTCTCATCACTTTTGATAGGTCCAAAAGGTGCTCTACATATATGTCCAGACTCATACATATTACCAGGTTATTCAGATGTACCTGACACTAAGCTGGATTTTGGCCGGATCTACCTTGCACATGTTGTTATTTTAATTTCAGGATGGTGCTTTTGAGTCATGTTTGATTAAACAACTTCAAGGTGTATTAAAAAATAGTATTTTGACAAATATTATTTGGTGGGAGTTACATGCTGAGTCTTGATTAAATAAAATTTAAATCTGTAAAATTGCTTTATTTGAAACATTATGGGCATTTTAACATAATGTGTTGTAACAGGAAGTTTTGGTTGCATTAACCTGTTGAGTCTGTCAGAAGTCTGAGTATACTCTTGAAAAGACAATGTTTATAGGGAAATTTTGCACTTTAGTCTGTGTTTTGTTTATGTTTATAGGGAATTTTGTGGCTATTGTTTATGTAAAATTTGTCTTTAAACTATCAATGGCTGGTGAGTCATTTGTGTAATCCTTTAACGACGAGAGGGATTAGTTTTTTAAGCATTATAGTGCACGCTCATCGTTAAAGGGTTAAAGGTTTTGTATTTTGTTCTTGTCTCTTGTAAACTCTGATATGATGATAAATTTTCCCAATAGTTTATCTGTTACTCCATTTCTTCATTTGCCCAGTTCATTTAGGAGTTTATTTCTTTTTCAAGCTATTTGGACAAGCAATTCTAGGGAATAGTTCTGCAGTTTTCTTTATGATAGGAAGTATGCTTTTTGAGCAAGTCCATGCAGACGTGTAACAATGGATGTTTATTGGGCTCTGCTGTCTTCAAAGAGTAGTCTAATTTTGGCAAAGTCTTCCGACTATTTTATTGGTATCTTCTTGCAGAAGGGAGCATGAAAGGGCATGGGTTAAATTTGTTTTTATTTTACATAAACTAAACACGTTTTTGAATAATGGTCAGTTGAACCTGATCATGCAAATGGCAACAAATCAGGGACAGATTTTTGACAAGCAAACTTGGCAATTTTTGCAGCTTTGGTGAATGAAAATACTGAAAAAAGGTAATTTTATATAATCAGCGAATGTTTTTCTCGACGTTATCTACTTGCCAACGTCATATGACCCAGATTCATACACTCAAACAAGAGTTCTTATTGGATGGAGATTGTTTTAACTTCATGGACTGTTCTATTTAAATCTTACAGGTGCCTACCTGGATTCAGAAGAGGCCATAAATGTAGCCATTGTGTTATGCCTTAATAGGTTTTGGATGTCGTAGGTTCTTGCGACTTTAGCGTACCCTGGAGTCTTTAGAACACTTCCTTGTAGCACAACTTATGAAACAGTTTGGGACATGGCTCCCAAATTTAATTTATCATCAGAATATGACCATTTTCATACAACCTCATGAGAACACTCGGTATAGAGAGGTTCCATTGTATATTGGTAGTTTAGGGTTTCCCATACAGGTCTCTTTCAGCTTGGTAACACATGATCGTACTGGTAGGCACTTGAGATATACATGTAACCATTCTGGGTAAATTTTAGTGTTTTACTGCTTGATGTGTTCTAGCGTGTCAAAATCAAAGGGCGTTCAAGATCAGAAGGGTAATCATTACTTTACAGCTTTGATAGAATTGCACGAGTATTTGCTTTAAATAACAATGATGTATAATTAAATAATATTTGGTAATGATATTTCTGTTTTTTTGGAAAACTGAATCTAAATGTTTAACCTTGTAAACCTTTGAATGTTTCAGTGCACAAGTTACTTCCATGCAAAAAAAATCTTGAACTCATTTAATTCCTATTTACATAATATGCCTTCTCATGTTTTAGAAGGTAAATAACGAGGAAATAATTAGTAAGATGTAAATGCTAAACAGACAATAGAAAAATAATAACTGGACTGGTTAATTGGTTAGGCAATCGGGTTCAAGCCTCGTTATTTGAGATGTGAGATTAGTTTGAGCACTAGCCTTGCAATTTGGAGTTCAAGCCTCCTGTAAGATGGCTGCTGTGCATGGACCTTGAGTAAGTCTTTCATGTACAATTGCTTAGTGCCATCGATTGATGCTTCTAGTCATTAGATACTGGTATTTAATACAGAAATAATAGTGTGGAGACCTTGAGCAAGAGCTCAGTGCTTTCATAAGGTAGTGGCACTATATAAATTTAAGAAGCCAGTTTTTATAGATGTTATAAATTTAATTCCATACTGTGTTTATAAATAAATGTTTATATAAATGTTAAAGAAATGTTTGAACATTTAGTTTCAAACTGTGCTTTGTGCTGCTGTGTAGTAATTGATCTGTATTTTTGCTGTCAGTTCTTCGATGAATTTACTGATCGATTAAATATGCAAATTTCAACTGGAGAGCTTCTTGCACAATTTTTGCTACACCTTTTAAAAGCTGCTTAGTGCCATGCCATGGAAACATTTTCTTCCATGTAATTTGTCAAGGACTAAAATTTTTCTATGAATATTGATGTTGTTGTTGAAAAACAGATTTTGTTACATCGGTTCCAATACACTTTGCAATGGACAAAATTAAAATTTCATAGATAAAAAAATGTCCGCTACAAAGTGCGTATTTGTTCAGGTTTGACTGTTCTTTATTGGTTGCATGCCTAATTGAAGCACTGCCTCAGAAGTTGTTTTTGTGTGTGTAGACTTATGCCTACTCAAGTTGAGTTGCGTGGGTCGTAAGCCTTTTTCATTGGAACATTAGTTTAGCCATTGCAGAACATGCAAAACCTACTGTGGCAGAAAAATTGTACATAAGCTGTTTGGCTAGTCATAACTGTAAGAATTAAGTAACAATTATATGCAAGTACATGTGGTGTTGCAAAGTAAAGTTATGTTTTTAACTTGATGATGTATTACGATTATATAGAAAGTTATGATGTAATTCTGTATTTACATCATCTGCTGTGTTTATTAACTACATTTATTACACTGTAATTGTTGTTGTTGTTGTTTTGGGGTCTTGTTTCTATTATTTTGGTTTAGTTTCACTGCATTGTTCAATTTCCAAATAAGGTAAACTTTATGTTTAAGGCTGTTGTTGCTTTCTACTTTTGAAGCAAGTAAACAGATTTTCTGTGGGTTTTCTTAACCTTTCACTGCTATACCTTAAGTTCAGATCTTTGCGAGTTGTGTATGTTTTTGAAGTTTTCATTCTGATTTTGAAACTGCGAGATAGTGGCTGATTGATTTGTGTGCTCACCATGCAACATCGAGTGTGTGGGTTCGAGCCTTGGACAAGTCTTTTACGCACAGTTGCTGAGCACCGTCGATTAATGCTTGGTCATCAGTTAGTCATGCTTTGTAAATGCAGGAATAATAAGAAGAGGTGTGGCTCAAAACAAAGAACTGAATTCAGTAGCTACGTTTTTGGCAGTTATGCATAATAATGTAAACGGACTATTGAGTGTTATCGGGATTGTGCTTCTGCTTTGGCTAGCTGCCAATTCTCAGGTGGCAGTGGTTAGTAGTTCAAAACCTACCAGTGCAGAAAATGATATGTAGGAATTTAAATTGTCTAGTCAAGTTATTTATGATCCAGTATGTGGGATCTACATTCATCAAGAGAGGATTGACCACCTGTTCTGACATGCAGATGTTGAGGATATTGCTTTGTTAATATATCCTGTACCCATCACCACCTCTGTGGTGAATTGCTGCTAAATTGCTGCTAAGTTGAAGAATCAACCTGTGTTAATCTGGCTTATTGGATGTCTTATTGGAATTGACTGTTATTGTTGGACCAGTTATTGTATAAATGTCATGTAGAAGTGAACCATATCTGATGCTAATAGCTCATGATTTCGTTTTTTTAGAACTATGTCCATTAGTTTTGTTGCTAAACACTGCAGGTCTAAAATACATCTCAGTTATGCAATTAAGGCTAAGTTAAATAAGTTATTCGGCATTCGTCATTTTCTTGTTTTGATTTCACACTTGAGTTCTAGCGATTTGAGCGTGGCTGGTCGATTGTTTTCGATAGCACGCATATAGCTACATTTATTGTAAATGTAAATGAATACGTTTTTACATAGCGACCGTATGGCATCGACCCTACTCATTTTTCAAAGGATTGATAGGGTGAGATCCTTCATCACCACTGCCCATTTGAATAGGTGGCACGCCATCTAAGGTCCCCTGTGTATGGATTGTGCTAGCCTGAGATTTAAACCTCTGAAATAAGTCAGCATCGGGAGGTGAAGCGTGATCCGCATGCTCTCTAACACAGAGGCTCATGAGATGCTCTAATCAATGTAGCTATTGGTGGGTCGAGCTACTGGAATTACACATTTCAGAAGATTCTTGTTTGTTGTGCTGTGCAGTTTGAACTGCATGGAGATTGATTTCAACACTTGCATTATGTCTTCAATTAAATTGTTTAACAAAGTTCATAACTGCATCAAACGAACGTTATCTTGCTGAGTGCTTAAGCCGTACATGTAAACTGTTTTGTTGTTCAATTCTGGCCTGAAGGCCCTGTTTTTTGTTAGACAAAGTTTGCCAATATGTTGAAAGTACTAGAATGTATACATGTAGTTATAAAATCTGATAGTATGCTGTAAGTAATTGCGAGATAATTGTTCTTTAGTCAAATGAGAAATTGAAAGTGCTTTTTTTGTAGAAAAAAGGTTCCGGAACTGAACAATTATTGAAGGGCTAAATCGAAGGTGAAGCCGGAGAAAAAATGGGGGTGGGGTTTGGGGAAGAAAAATGTTGATATAGCATTTGCATTATGAAATGGAACTATGTCATTTCCAAATTACAACTTAGATATCAGATAGAGCTAGACACTAATCAATTTTTGTAAAATTTATAATAAAATAAAATAAATGGTTACATTTCCTTACGTTTTGTTAAATTATGTTTTGATTGCTGAAAAAGGTGCCAGAACGCTGTTCCGGAGCGTTCCGACAGAAAAAGCACTGGAAATTGACATCCGTGATTGAAACCAGTGAACAGGAAGACCAGTTTCCAATGACCTCAAATGATTTTCGTTACTCTATTGATATCATTGTCTCAATAACTGTCAATTCGCTCAGAAACGAAATGAGCGTAATTGAGTTTATTTCAACTGTTAAAATAGTTTCGTTCTGCTCATTGATGGTGTTTAGTATTTATTGGTCAATGGTCCATTTAAACTTGATTTTGTTTTGTCATTGTGGTGTAAGTCCTCTAGTGTTGTTACTCAGGGCACACTGTGTAGACTGTATACTAGGTGAAATAGTCACCACACAGGACAAGTCCTCTAACTGAATCCTGTGCCAGGATTATAAACATAGGGGTAGTGGGATAACAGTGCTCGTGAATAAGCTGGTGCTCTGTGTTTAGCTTTAGAGCAGCACTTCAGAAAATTGGAGTCACTTGGGGCGCCATATAAATGTAATAAAAGAAATAATTGTGTTTCTTGTAAATCCATAAATTTGTTTTGAGATTGAAGTTTTAAGGCTTATATCCTGAAGTGACTTCTTTATTCTTTTGTCTGTTTCTCCTTGGCGCTAATTAAGATATGCTGTTTAATTATGGTATGCTGTTAAACACAATATGCTCTTGAGTATTTAAGCAAAAGAATCAGGCAACAATGTGCTTTATTAGCAGACAGTATAATAGTATATGTTCACAAAGCTGTGGCCACATTTATTGTCTGATTCTATCAGACATTACTTGTAACAGTGAAGAATCAGATGAAATAATGCAATTGCTAGCTGCATATCATTTATAATAGTCCAGGAAATAATTGGAAATCAGTCACATTAGCAAAGCTAGGACCCAGGAATTTGGGGGCTGGACCCACTGAATCAAGGCAAAGTCAGGATCCAAGACCAATGATGAACAAAGCTAAGGTCACGTTAGACCATGTAGACACAATGGACATTACATAAGTAATGAAAGAAATCATACGTGGCGCTGTAAGAAAGCGGAGACTAAAATCCATAGCGTCTCCTCATGGGAACAAGGGGAGCATTTGCTCCCCTCTGGATTTTGCGCTTATTTTACAAAAAAAACAACTTTTGATTATTAAATTATTACAACAGTCCCAACACGATTTTCAATGCGAAAAAGCACTTAATTATTTAGGTAAAATCTTGACCATTATTTATTTTTAAAGTTGTCACGTGTTCTGTGTTCATGAAAAGCAAGGCTATTCTATGCAAAAACGTCATTTTGCCCCCGACAAAAATTTTGCACCCCCTACAAAAGTTCCTGCGGACGCCCGTGATGATTACGAATGTATGCAGCGCGCAACAGTGAGATCAGACTATGTAAAGGGGGAGGGGATAGATGAATAAGAATATAAGATCTTGAAAGACGCAGTTCAATACCTGCAAGCCCCTCTAGGTCGACTCAGCCTTCCACTCCCTAGGGGCATGGGCGGCGATCATGGGGGACATGTCCCCCCACCTTTAAGAGTGGGGGGGACACGCCATTCATTTGTCCCACCCAAATTTTGAAGACACACCAAAAAAAGGCGGAGAAATGTAATTGCGCGTGAGGGTTTTGCTGCCTTTTTGACCAGATGAGGGGTAAAAACTTAATTTTTTAGCAGAAGTGTCCCTGCCGAAAATTCTCAGGAATTCGTAAAAAAAGTCTAAAAATTAGAGGCGGATGAATTTTTAAAAGGTTATTGTAGACGAATTCCTAAAAAAAGGGTAATGAGATCAGTGTTGGGAGACCCGGAAAAAGTAGTAAAGAGGCGAATGACTAAAAAAAGTCATCAACTTTTTTTTAGATGAATTGTGAATTGGTAGAAAAGTCTTGAAGTTTTTGTGTGAATGAATTCCTAAAAAGTAACAAAAAAATTTGTCGTAAAAAAAGGTCATCGACCAGACCATGGCCGACTTTGTCCCCCCCCCACCTCTCAGACAAGATCGCCGCCACTGGAATCATCTCACTGCTCTTTGTTTTGGAAGTAGGAATTCCGTGCAGAGCTCTGCTCCACGTTCCATTTCTTGGTCAGCAGCTAAGTATAGGTGGGTCGGTGTTCATCCCATCTACTGAAATATCGCCTTACATATGAACATCCCCGTTAGCAAGGGCACTGAAGTCCAGTCGAAGAACACCCTCTTAATGAAATTGTCAATTACAAAGCAAACCACTGAGAAGCGTTCACGGCATTCATGAGCGTTCTCGAGATATTTAGGCCCTACGTGTCTTCAGCTGTGTAGTGTGCGCTTGTTAATCAAGCCTACTCTTGACGATAGCTAGGCTAATCATATTCACTGGCGCAAATTTGTCCAAAATATTGGGGGGCATTTGATCATTCATTCTACACTGGTTGCACTGGGTGTACAGTATATCTAAATTATTGGGGTGGGGTGGGGCGTGACCGGCTGCCTCCCAGAGTCTACGCCTATGATCATAATCTACTGAGAGCCAAACGCATATGGAGAGGAGCTACATAAATTCGCCGAATGCATGAATTAGTAACAGAATGGATAGATGAATTGATGAATGAATGATTTGACCGACTGAATGAATGAAATGAGTTAAAGAAACGGACGGATGGAACGAATCAACAGTTGAACGAATAAGCCTAACTCCGATTCATTCATATGGAGAATTTATATAGCGCCTCTTCAAGGTTATCTACTCAGAAGCATAATATAAAAGGTCGTTGCTCAGAAGCTCTAATTGAACGAATGTAGAGAAGGAATGGATGGATGGATGGATGGATGGATGGATGGATGGATGGATGGATGGATGGATGGATGGATGGATGGATGGATGGATGGATGGATGGATGGATGGATGACTGGCTGGATAGAGGTACGTATTATAACTGGATAAATAAATGAATAACTGTTTTTCGTTTCCATTGTTTTTTGTTTGCACCAATGAATGAACACATTTGCTAGAAGAATCTTTGTCAGAAGGACGCCAGTCGTTTTATTCTCGTCAGCACTAAAAGCCTTCATCAGCGTCTCGACAGAGAAGTAGAATTGAGCCTGCTTTACCATAACTGATTACTTCTAAGTGTGAAAACAGATTCACAGACATAAAGAAGAACTTTTGTTCAACGTCTCGTTTCGTTTTTGAGTAGCGGCTGGGCTCTTGTGGCTGTCTTCTCATTGACCCCTTGTGATTTGACACCACATATATCTCCTTCCTTCTGATCTAGTCTTCCGTCATCCTCCTTATCCCTTGGCTCACACGCACACATACACACACATCTACACACGCGCACACACACACGCACGCACACACCCACACACACTCACACACATCTACACATTCACACACATACACACACACACACCCACACACATGCACACACACACCCACCCACCCACACACACACACCCAACACACACACACACACACACACACACACACACACACACACACGAGACAGCGTAAGGGCTTACGGGGTTTTACGCCACGCCAGGGGCCCACCTGCCAACAAGGGCTTACGGGGTTTTACGCCACGCCAGAGGCCCAGCAGGCCGCTGTCTCACACACACACACACACACACACACACACACCTCACACACACACCACACCCCCCCACACACACACCTACACCACACCACACACACAAACACATACACACACTCACCCACACACACCCACGCCACACCACACACACAAACACACCTACACACACACACACACACACACTCACACACACTCACACACACCACATCACACACACACTCGATCACACACGCACACACACACACAAACACACCTACACTCACACCACACCGACAACACAGAGCCAAGTGCAGCCGTAACCTTCATCAGAATCCATCCCATCTCCCATCAGGCGGACAACTCGCCGCCAACAAATCCGCTGGCACCTGTAGAAACACAGTAAAACAACGAAGGTTATATATATTAAACGTTACGACAGATAAATAGCATCATGAAATGCGAGAATAAAATAAAATTCTCGTTCTGGGAGGGGGTCTGTTTTTCGGCATCGCACTGACATAAATTATATCAGGAAGCAGTATGTCCCACTGTCCCAGTCTAGAGTCAACCAGGTCAGCTATCGTTGCGCTATTTCTACTTGTGGAGACATGCAGGTGCCGCGCTTCAATATTTCAACTCAAGCCCATTGTAGGCTATCTAGGAACAGTCTTCAGCTTGCATACATGATGCTGGTGCATTTAGCTTCGTCCAGGAAACATTTTCAAAATGTCTTAAAATGCACTTGAATATCTAGATGAGTTAGATAGTCATGCGTGGTGCGCCTTTATGAAGTAGCCAACTTAAAAGGCGCTATATTAAGTGGCTTATACAAACAAACAAACAAACAAACAAACAAACAAACAAACATACAATACACTTACATAAATACATGCACTTCTTGGCCGATTGTAGAAGCAATCATGTCCTATCTTCTTGCTGAGCCTTTCCAGAAGTAGGCATATCAGTGAGCTGATGCGACGGACCGAACGGAGAATATGCAGACGTTATTGTACATCAACAGAACGTTTCTTTGACGACCGTCCATCACCTGACAAAATTTAATCAATGCAGAATGTTGAAGTTAAAAGAAGGAGGAGGTGGAGAAGTAGGATAAGAAGGAGGAAGAGGAGGACAGCGATGATGTGAAGAAGAAGGAGGAAGAGTAGGAAGGAGGAGGAAGAGGAGACCAGGACGAGGTGAAGAAGGAGGAAGAGTAGGCAGGAGGAAGAGGAGAAGGATAAGGAGGAAGAGTAGGAAGGAGGAGGAGGAGGAGGACAAGGATAAGAAGGAGGAAGAGTAGGAAGGAGGAGGAGAAGGACAAGGATAAGAAGGACGAAGAGGAGACCAGGACGAGGGGAAGAAAAAGGAGGAAGAGTAGGAAGGAGGAGAAGGAAGAAAGAAGAGGAGGTGGAGGAGGAAGAGGAGATGGATGAGGGGTAAGATGAGGACGAGTACAAGTTGAAGGAGGAAGAGTAGGAAGGAGTAGCCTAGGAGGAGGGTGAAGAAGCGAAGGAGGAGAAAAAGCAAGGAATAGGCAGACTTGTTGTCCTCGAGACCAAGGTCTTGGTCTCGAGTGCACTCGAGTTCGTTTAAAAAAAGTCTTGGTCTTGGTCTTGAGGTTCAAAGTCTTGGTCTTGGTCTTGGTCTTGAGGTTCAAGGTCTTGGTCTTGGTCTTGGTCTTGAGATTCAAAGTCTTGGTCTTGGTCTCGCAAGACCAAGACCAAGACCGGCTGTCAATATGAACAGTCATTTAACAAAACTCAAGAATTTAAAAATGTATCAAGCCTGTTTGCATCATAGCCTACGACAACTAGGCCTACCTACGGACGGATGGAAGTCTTGTTGGTCAGGAAAACCCATCGGCAGCAGCAACTAAGTTATGCTGTGTCTGGAGGCCCTGCCGAGACTTTTTCTGAAGCCAGATGTTCTGATAAACCATGGGAGGATTTCAAACAGGCTCATGATTTGTATGTGTGTGCCAGCGATTTCAGCACCAGGTCCTGTAGAACGTATTTTTTCACATGGCGGAATTTTTACGAGGCCCACAAGGCACGTCTTGATCACAAAATTCTGAGCGAATTGGTTTTTATATATACAAAAGGCATTTGGAATAACATTTTGCATGAAGGACTTTTGTAAATACGAATTCGGAAATCTCTGCAGTCTGCATTTAAAGTTTGCTTGAATAAAAGACTCAAGTTTTCATTAAAATAGCGAGTAGTCCGACTTGACAATTTTTTTGTAAGGAAAAGAAGTTTTGGGCTGAATGTGATTTTTGGGTCTTGGTCTCGGTCTTGGTCTTGAGGTTCAAAGTCTTGGTCTTGAGGTTCAAGGTCTTGGTCTTGGTCTTGGTCTCGAGGTTCAAGGTCTTGGTCTTGGTCTTGGTCTCGAGGTCTTGGTCTTGGTCTTGGTCTCGAGGTTCAAGGTCTTGGTCTTGGTCTTGAGGTTTAAGGTCTTGACAACAAGACTGGGAATAGGAGAAAGAAGGAGAGGAAGGAGAAAGAGAAGATGAGGAGGAGGAGGAGGAGGAGGAGGAGGAGGAGGAGGAGGAGGAGGAGGAGGAGGAGGAGGAGGAGGAGGAGGAGGAGGAGACGAAGAAAAGCAGTCCCTTAAACTAGCTTGAGAGGCAGCTATGGATATGAAGCGTTAGCAACTTCATTTTCTTAGCCTCAGAATATGAGAGCGACGGCCAGTGCTCTCCCTCGCCGTCTGATTAATTATCAGCACAGACAGCGTAGGTCATAATTGCATCTGGTGTAGAGATTCTTTTGTTAAGGCTGGCTCAAGGTCTTCATATTCAGGAAAATTAACAGTTTAAGTCTCACCATAAGGTGTGCGATTTTCGTTCTCAGAAGTAGTAGGTTTTCGTTTTCAGGACGAGTAGAGGTCTTCTTATAATCATGATAGGTAGATCGAATGATGAAGGGATGGAGCGATGGAGTACTGGAGCGATGGAGAACTGGAGCGACGGAGGACTGGAGGGATGGAGGGAAGGAGTGCTTTCACGTATCAACTCAAGCAGGATTTCGACTTTAAGTCTGCATAGGCCGCATGGTTCGGCTAAAACGGTTTCTTACACATGGTAAGTTTTCTTCTTCCAGCGGAGTAGGAACTTTTTTCTTACCATTGGTAAGTTTTTCCTTTCATCGGAGTAGGCATTTTCTTCTTACACATGTGGTTCTTTCTTTAAAAGAGCATTTTCTTCTAATTTTTTGGTAAATGTTCATCCTCCCCAGTTTATATCAGCTTTGCAATGCACGTGCAAATAGAAGAATCAGAAGACGATTGTAGCTATAGCCTACGCAGGATATCTTCATATCGCCTCCATTGAACAGAACTTTCCTTTACAGGCTGAGTCTTCTTCCTTTCCCCGAGTATCTTCTTCTTCTTAACCTCTATAGGAGTGTAAGAAGAATAGTAGACCCCCAGTATTTATTTTCAGGTTGTGTATATTCTCTATTTTTGCCGATTAATAGTTCGTTTTGGCTGAGGAATGCAATTCCGGACGGATAGTTCCAGATTGTCATGGGAAAACGAAATCCGTGTCTTTTCCCACAGTGCTTGACCATCCTAAGGCGTGTCCCGAAGATTTTTCTGCAGTGTTCATGAAACGATTCCATTCACACAGTGGCCTCGGATGAAACCCTGGTATCAAATCAGTTTATACCAGTAAAAACATATATGTCATCGCAAAATAATAAAAAGTTATCTAAGATGATGAGTAAGATCATTATTAAAGTTTAGGCCTATTATCAGGCAACTAGATAAGAAAAAATAAGAGAAAGTTCGGTTATCTTGGAGATCGGGGCGCTATATAAGTGCTCTGAATCAGTGAATCTGAATCTTTTTTTCTACAATTCTCATACTGAATCCTAACCGTATGTAAACTTACATTACCTAAACTCCATTATCTTAGCTTACCTTACCCAATCGTACCCCAACTTACGGTTCATAAGCGTACCTGAACTTAAGGCCTGCGCCCTGACTTACCGTACCGACTTAGAAACTACTGTTCTCGAAGTAGCGTCCGATTATCTTGGACAGGTATTTAAAAGGCGTTATAGAATTTTAGTTATAATACATTACAGAGATTACATTCGTTGCAGTATGATACATTCCTAAAGGCTGAGCTTGTGCATTGAAAGACAATTCTTCGCATATTGGACTATTGGTCCGTATCAGAGTTGATGTGATTTAATTTCTGTCCCGTTGGTAACATACTCTAATTTAAGTTAAAGCCTACATAGACTGAGCTGATCGAACTAAAATGATTGTTACCCAAGTTCAATTATAAAGGTAAGGTATAGGTGAGATGAGAATCGAAGGGTAAGGTCAGGGTGAGAATTGTCGGTGGGGTTGAGGGGGTTCAACCCCCCAGTCTTTCTTAGGACCCATAGTAAAGTCTTCATTGCACACCCAAACTCCACATGAATCAGTCTTTTTTTCTACAATTCTCATACTGGGTAAGGTAAGGTAAAACTGAAGAAAGTTAGAGTAAGATTAGGTAAGCTAAGGTAAGCTAAGTTTAGCTAAGTGAGGTAAGGTAAGGTGATACAAGTTAAGGCAAGGTAAAGTAAACCAGTGCAAGGTAAGTCAAGGTATGATTATTATTAACGCTTCTCACCTCTTCTCTGTCGCCTCATGGCAGTTTGTTGCAGTAGACGATTCGTTGTTTGATTTTGGTAGGGAGCAGTTTTCAGCGGATCACAGTGTATTTTCAACAGAGATTTCCTATAAGGCGATAACCGAGTCAGTTTCAGCCGAGTCAGTTTTCTGTTTCAGTTCATGATCAACGTTTGGTTGAGTTCATTTTCAGTTGGACTCTTCTTTCAATAATTGAGAGATTTTCTTTGAGCAGACAATCCAGTTTCTTTGAGCACACGATCGAGTTTCTTTGAGCAGACGACCCTAAACACAGCGACCCGTCTGAAAGTTGAAACGAAAGAAATTCTCTTGCGTTATAATATTGTCTAAAACTGAGTTGTACATATTGAAGCGATCGAACTAAAGAAAGACAGACATTGTTACCCAAGTTATGTATAGAAAGGCGAGGTAAGATAAGATAGGGTGTAGCATGATAAGGTAAGATAATGAGCCAATTTAAAGTAAGATTAGGCAAGGTACACTAAGCCAAGTTAAACCTGGGATTAAGAGTCCCAGGTTAAACTTAAGTGAAGTAAGGTAAAGTAATACTAAAGTAAGGCAAGATTATAGTAAAGTTAAGTGCTGCAAGGAAAGTCAAGTTAAAGTGAGACATGGAAATTAGGCCTATTAAATGCTTCATTCGAATCCTCTGTCGCCCGATGACAGTTTCTATGAGCAGGTCACCCTTGACCCTTCTTTCCAACAGGTGAGAATTTGTTTAACAGGCGACAGTTCTCTCAACAGGCGAGAATTTGTCTGACTAGACGACTATTCTTTTCAACAGGTGAAACGTTTTTGACGAGGAGATTGTTCTCCCAACAGGTGAGAATATGTTTTAATAGGCGATAGTTCTTTCAATAGGTGAGACGTTTTTGATGAGCGAATGTAGGCCTACTTTCAACAGGTGAGAATTTGTTTGACTAGGAGATTGTTCTTACAGCACGTGAGAATTTGTTGGACTAGGCGACTGTTCTTTAAACAGATGAGAATTTGTGAGAACTGTTTGAAGAGGAGACTGTTCTTCCAACAGATGAGAATTATTATACACGTGGCATAAGCGTATCTATAATAATCATATCGAAAAATTCACGCATAATAGACTACAAGATTTAAAGTTCATTATTCACTTCATCAAATGCAGCAAATTGTCTTCTAATTAGCTGGGCAAATTTACTTAAACAAATTTGACATTATTAATGATTTTTTTTATTTAGGGACGAGCATGGTAAGTCTAAGTAAAGAAAATTTACCCGACAACGATGTCATCTCTTTCACCCTTCACTCAAACGATGGGCTCGTTTCTTACAAATATTTCGATAAAACAATTATAATATGTTTACTTTATTGTTTTACCTTTTTATTTCGAAATTCTGTGTCTAAACTTCATCAATTTTCAGCAACAAAAATAATCGATATGAGCATAAGCGTTCAGAGCTATATATCTATTACCGAAACCTTGGAACAGCTGCCGGTTACTGTGGCAACGGATTTGACGTCATCCTATGTGTTTGTTTCTGTAGTGTGACGTGACCAGTCATTAGCCAATCATGTTATTTGATTTTTATCACGTGCAACATACATCCAATCATGTTCTAGGCTGCGTTCGATCTACTGGTTGACTGCTTTTCCGCTCATTTGTGCCCGAGGCTATCAAATTCAGTAAGTATGTGCGCAAAAGAGTAAATGGTACTTATAGGGATGTTGAATACATGCAGAGCTGCAGACGAGTTGATGTAGGGCCTACTATTGTAGTGCCGAGGTCGTTGACTGTTTCATAAATAATTAATAAGTTGAAGAGCTGCAGAGGCCACTTACGGCTGTGTATGGGTCATCCACTAAGGACGTCCGCAACGATGGGCGGGAGGGTCAAATTAGTACACAATTAATTAATTTATTTATTTATTTCGGATATTTCTATAGCGCCTCTCGAAGTCTACTACTACTCAGAGGCGCTCCCG
This sequence comes from Allolobophora icterica, assembly GCA_963556255.1. Lineage (NCBI taxonomy): Eukaryota > Metazoa > Annelida > Clitellata > Crassiclitellata > Lumbricidae > Allolobophora > Allolobophora icterica. The sequence continues at coordinate 33,811,194 of OY744612.1, read as the reverse complement.
ACTACAGCATTTGATACTGTGTCGGAGTTTTCACGCCGAAGCGCCACGAGCAATCGCGAGTGAAGGACTTGCCCAAGGTCCGTACGCAGCGGCTAGAGTGGGATTCGAACCTGCAACCCTCCGGTCACAATTAATGTGGATAAGGGAACCGGATTTATCTCCAATGCCGGCGTCTGCACCTAAAATTGATAGCCTACTCAAAGCTCTTTTCGTAAAGACTGTGCCCTTAGACGCCAACTTCAGTCAGAAAGCGATTTTTTATTCATAGCCTACTGCACTGAATTTAGTTCAAGACTCTCTAATAATTAGACGACGAATATGCGGATTAGGGCCTACCGTTCAAAACGCACGAAATCTAAAGCAGGTTTTAGAAATTAGTGTAGGAAAAATCAAAGTAGTCTGAACTTGGATCTTCATATAGCTCTGGTTAACCTGTAACTCAACGCAGCGCTTGTGAATAAGGTGGTGCCCTGCGCTCAGCTTTAGAGTAGCGCTTTATAAATTTGGAGTTTATAATTCGATTACTGTAGAACGATTTTATTAATTAATTTGAAGACTCATCAAAGATCTTAGAGTCATAGATCTTTACTGTATCCATCTAGTACGGTGTCCTGAAATAATTTAAACCGGTTTCAGGTTCTCTTGCGTTGGAGCAGAACCACCGCAGTCTTACCTACCCACATCAAGTGACGGCATCCAATGAGACGCAGGGAACTAGACTATTATAAACCGATGTCGGTTTATTACTCAGATTTGCATCAAACGTCGCAATGTGTAGGCGTAGGCACGTCTAAAATCATGGGGTAGTGTTTGGTCGTGTTTATGTACGCACATTTCTTTACAACAAAGGCCTAATTCATTACTTGCAATAGCGAGCGGATAACCGAGCGACGTTTGTGTCATCGGATACCCCGAGAAGGCGCGGTTGTGTACACCCAATGATTATGCGGAGATGTCTGCTGTTCGACGTTCGTCTTTAGTTTGGCCGTGAAACAACGCCTCGAGGTTCGTCGTTATGTTTTGAGCGGATAAATATAACCCGATGGTTGCAATCGTATGATGTTTCTTCATGTCTGAGCTGGCTACGAGCATCGGGCACTGAATATTAGTCAGTCGGTTTGCAGGAACACCTTTGCATCCGATGTTGCCGGTTGCTTAGACGGTTGGTTGCGGAGGGGTAGGAAAGCGTGTTGAAGCGCTTCTTGAATTGAAATGGAGAGCTCTCGCTTAGGGTGCATAATTTTGAACACCTTTATCAAGTATCGATTACGCTGTCAAGACGGCTGTTAAATTTGTAAGAGTAACTGAAGTTGTGTTACGTAATCATTGCATTCTCTTTTATAAATGGAAGATTTGTACAATAGATTTTCTGTAAAAGAAAATTTCCCGATGACATTGATAGATAGAATGTGAGATAGAATGAGAGATTTAATTATTGTGCAAGATCTTTCCAAAGGCATTTCAAGTAATTATGTAATTCTAAAGGGCCTAAAAATTTTATGTACATCAGCTACATTAGTTATTTGTTCATTTTAAGATTGAAAACTGGAATTGGTGTCACATGATTGCATTATATTGCATAGTTTGCTGTTTCTAGTGTGTTGTATTGTATAGTATATGGGCTTTTATAAAGCGCCTCTCGCGGCATAGACCATTCAGAGGCGCTATAATGTCATTAAATGATGAAACTAAGTTCAATGAGAGGAATACTTCTAATATTCTGCATGTTATTTAAACTAAACTCAGTAATGGACATAATCACAAACAGAATGTGTTGAACCACGCAAAGAATGACAACAGCAAGCTAAATTTGTCGCAAAGTGGGTGGTCTGTTAGCTGATTAGCACATTGGCTGCTTAGTTAACGCTAAACTTAACACTAAACTCAGAAGTGATATTTTACGTTTAACCGTGTCGTGCAGAGGATGCAGGATTCAGCTTTCCTTCAGGCAGTCACTTGAGCAAGTTCATACACATCATCATCAGTTTAAGACTTATATGATTCATCTAGCTTATCTACCTATGACATCACTTTGCACTCGCCAGCACACCTTTCCTCAAGAGATCCCTATTTGGTTCTGGACATGACATTGGGGACAAGGCAGCTGTTTCGGCATAGTGGTTAGCAGTGATTGTTACTAACCACTCTCTCATTGCTGTCTGTCCTTTGCTGATTCTTCATGCAGCTGAGACACTGTGCAGACAATGGTGCAATGTTGTCATTGTCTGTCTGCAACCCGTTTCATTGGCTGACTATTAGCTGTTCATTCTCGCTGATGATGATGCTGGGGACGGATCGCATATGCTAGAAGAAGTAGCTTGACTTCTGGTTCCCGCACCCAATGGATTTTAGCAGGGCTTTCTCCATCAATCATATGTTTACTATGGTTTTAATTGAAGCAGTCGTCTATTGACACTCTGCGTATTATGGTTACAGTGATTTGGAAGTAATTAGATTTGATTAATTTAGTCTGTATATCATGAATGAAAGATTTAAGAGGTAAATAATAACATTGATTATATCTGATTGTTGTAAGCAATTTTATGTTCAGTAGGTGGAAAACTGTCAATGTCAGAACCTTCGGTTTCCTTCCCATCGGAAGTAACCAGGACCTCTTCCGCAGTGGTGGATGTTAAGTCACCTTCGAACTCTAATGCCGAGGCGCAGAGAATTGTGCCTTGTGCCTTGGGTGAGAGCAGTCACCTTTCTACAAGCGATGCGCAGAGTCGAGCCATGATGAGAACAACTGTACCTCACTCTTTGTCATCGTCATTTGTGACAGCGTGTCACGTCGATGAGCCCCCAGTTACAGAGCTTGTTACTGGAGCTTCAGATGTTGTGATGAGTTCTATACAGTGTTCTGCAGATAGCCTGAGTCAGATGAACAGCACGTCCCAAAGACACGTCGAATGCCCGGTTAGATGCTTGCTCTGTTTACCTTTTACGTATCCAAGTTTGATTGTAATTGTAATTTTTTTAATTACTGATGTAATTACAATCACTCGTGCACGCACACGTGGGGCCTCTTCAAGGAAACCTTGTCAAAGGCATTAACTATCGGGTATGCGTCTTATGTTAGCTGGCCTGAGTCTTGGTTGAAGGTAGATATTGTATGTGTTATCAGGTCTAGAATATTACAGATAAGTTTAGTCAAAACGATGTAAATGTCTATTTACATTATATATATATATACATATGTATATATATATATATATATATATATATATACACACATATATATATAGATTCAGTTGTTGATAAAGTTAAGTGATCCATCAAAAGGCATATGGTTATGTTCTCCAAACTTTTTCAGAGGTGCCTTAGTGAAAGTGATGAACTTTCTGAGCCTTAATTCTTTGAATAACTGAGTGACTCTTGTGACTGACTAATAAGTATACACACACACACACACACACACACACACACACACACACACACACACACACACACACACACACACACACACACACACACACACACACACACACACACACACACACACACACACACACACACACACACACACACACACACACACACACACACACACACACACACACACACACACACACACACACACACACACACACACACACACACACACACACACACACACACACACACACACACACACACACACATAATATAAGTCGCACAAGAGTCACTGACTAATAAGTAAATTAAGTATATATTATATATATGTATGTATGTATAGTTGTATACCATTTAGAGCTATGATTCAAAAGGGCAGTTGTGAAGGATTTCACGCAACCAATTCATTGAAAATTGAGTAAGGGGTCCTAGGCCATACGATTGCTATAGAAAGTGTCTGTATACATTTACATTTAATTATTTAACAGGATATAAAGCAAGTGTTGCTAAGGACTTTACAGTTGTAGTTGTAGATGCTGCCTATGGTATATATGTGTGCAGTATATTGTTATAAGTCAATTTACCACATACCCTACACACACACACACGTACACACACACATGCACACACACAAACATATATGTATATATATACATAAAGTATATAGTTTATCTATTGTTAGTTTGTTACCACTCAATAAGTATTATTACAGGGTGCACTGGAACCTTTTCGTATAGACTTGGCTAGAAGTTACTTTCCTTGAGGAAGTTTTTATGATCTGCCAACTCCAGTGACTGAAGCATGAGTTTCCTCGGGCTGTTGTTAATAGTGCTTTTTAGAGGAAGGTAAGGCGGAGGTAGGGAGGAGGAGCAGGAGGAGAGGAAAAGAACAGGAGCAGGGGCATCAGGAAAAGTGGCTCTCAGTTTATGTTGGCATTTTTTTACTGTACTGGTGTATTGACTTTTCTTTGCATGACTCATTAAGTAGTCTGTCTCTTAGCTTTGGAAGATAGAATGATTAGGAATTGTAAAGCTGATAATTGTCTCTAATATTAAGGCTCAAAGAAAGACTATTATTTAATTATCTTATCAAATTGTATTATTGTCTGGAGCATTAATGCGTAGCATGAAGGCGATTATGTTTTAAAAGCAGTAATAAGTAATAAGGTGCTGAAACACGGCTAATTGGCTGTCTGACAGTTCTTAAAAGATTAGATGTAAGATAAGCTGAGAAGCGTATACCTACACTTGAATGTTTTATTAAACAATTAAACTATTCTAAAAAAGGGCTTGAAGGCCCTTTTGATTGGTAGGAACTCATGTGCTAATGAAGAAGATAAAGAGTGATCATGGCTGACTATGATGTTTGTGGTCTTTATCTTGATAGCTATTCCGCATACCAACAATGCCTTTTCTTCCTGACTAAATTTGTTTTCGGTATACTTTGATGATCTTGTCTTTGTACTATGATACATACAGTCATTAAAAGTGATATTATTTTACAAAAATAGCCATTATTTTGATACTTCTGTTCCTGTTGCCATTTCCTTAATACCTTGACAACAACAGCAGTGTGAATGTCTTTGTACATAATAGTAGCCGCATTCGTTACCTTCATGTTGAATAACTTCTATAACTTACTGATTGCAGTGTTTGATGTCTGCGGCCTCATTACAATGGTGCAAATTTTTGATTTAACGTTGTAAGGTTAGGGGAGTTCATAACTTATTCATAAGTGCTATTAATACCAAGATATGACATTTAACTAATTCCTGCAGAATGGAAGATATAACTATGCTTACATTGATTAATATTTGTGGCTGAAAATATATTCAGATAAACAGTATTAGGGTGAGACAGGTTTTGACTTAGTATGTATATAGTAATAGTATCAAGAATGGCCTCTTACAGTTTAGTCTGATACAGACTATGGTGTAAATATGGAGACATTAAATGGCTTGGCACCAATTCAGTTGGGAAGCAGATCATTTAGTAAATCACTGTAGGAAACATATATATTTACATTTCACTTCTGGTCTTGACAGCAGCCTCTCTGACTGGGAGGCTGCTGTCATCCGGCATATGCCATGTGACTTTATATGAAGATTGGTGTGTAGGCCTGTACTGTATCCGTGCAAGTGTATTCATGCAGTATGCAAATATATGTTGCTGTGTCTGGTTACAATTTGCCAATTCCTGTAATTAAGGATGTGCAGATTTGTAATCCACAAGGCAAATGTCTATCAGTGCCTTCTCTCTCAGTCCCTTTGTGTTTAGCTGAGCTTCATTGTCGTGGAGTGGCTTAGAGAACTTGACCCTCTTGACTGGTCACAGGACAAACGGCTGTTCTACTATCATAGTGACTCATTCTCATCAAGTATTCCGGCTGGGCCTATTCAATTGGTTGTATTGGTCCTAGTGGCCTGTAGGCCTCTTGGCCTGTCATGATTGTAAAACAACAGCCTGTTGAAAGGCATTAAGTCAGTATGAAATTACCTTCAGGCTTTTGACCATTTTCTTTAGAAATATTTACCCACAGTAGACATAGTATAGATATATCTTTTGGTAATAAATTGATATGATAAAAAGATGTAGTATAGATATATCTTTTGGTCATAAATTATTGTGGGCAGTCTTGGTATATAGTCCTTAAAAAGTTTGTCATGACTAGTGACTTGTGGGTTTTTTATTTCATAATGAAAGAATATGGCTTTTAGAGATCCGCAAAGACCTTCCCAGTTTTTAATCTTTTTTACCGCTGTGCTGTGGTACACATACTGTACACATTTTTACTCTGCTATTCTTTCTGAGCTTTTAAGAAATTTCTTAGCCAATATCCTGCCTGGGTGTTACATCGCTGGATTCCTTTGAAAACACTTTTTGAAAAAGGTTTTGAAGTTGGTCATTTGTAGTAAGCACAAGGGCTGATTAGATTCAATAATAACCAGAATTGCCAAGGATTGCGTCAGTAAACCAGACTGTTGTTAGTCCTTCAGCAGCCGAACCTTACCCTGTTTTTGAGCTCTGTTGTTGTTAGGTGCATATATTCATTCATTTAGAATATGCCCCCTCCAAGATATCTACCCAGAGGCACTCCTGTCGATAAGTTGGAAGGGTGTAATAAAGAAGCTTCATCCTCTTTGAGAGGTACAAAAAGGAAGATACTATAAATGTAAGATTAAATTTTTTACCAGTGTGGTGAAGTTCAGAAGTATGATGGGGTATGCTGAGTGGGTGCCAGGGAATCTGGTGATGTGCTGCATTGAAATGAGTGTGGTCAGTGGTAAAATCATCACTAGTGCAGAGTTATGCTAATTTCTTGGCAATTCTGGTTGTTATTTATTGCTTTGAGGAGTACTTTGTAAGAATCCTAGTTAAAGAGGACTTAGGTATGCAGTCTATTTTTGCCTGAGAGTTCTTTGAAGTCTGTGACCTTGGCTGACCCATGGCATCTCACAGGATTGCGTCAGTAAGGCGTGCTCTTAGAAGTAGTGCATGGTAACTCAGACATATAGAGTGTGGCCAGTGTTCATTGTACGTGCTCTAAGTTGGCAATATTGTCAGGGGCAGTTTCTTGCAGTACTTCTGAGTGGTGAGTGAAAGGTACTACACAAATGCCTGGATGCAGACATGCTTATTCAGACTTTGTCTGTAAATCTTATGACCTGGAGCCAGACAATAGAAAGCCCTAGGCAGACTGTTGGGTAATAAAAATTCTGTGGCCCAGTATCACAATGGAAAGCCACACACTGAATGCATGGATGTAGCTAATTATTTATGTTCAGAATGTGAATGAGCATCTAGCCACACCATTTCTGCTGTTATCAGACATTATTGTGGGCAGCTGGAGGGACATCTGGCCATAAATTAGCACCAGTAGCTGGTGGTGTGCTAACCAGCTGACCATGGATTGGGTTGGTATGTACCTGGAAAGGGCCTACAGTCACTTCAACCAGATGTGGGAGGTGAATATCTGTGCCCTTGGCTCATGGAAACTTACCCTCTGATTGGCTGGAACTCAGTTTAAGGGACGTGCCTTTGTTGGCTTTAGACACCTTCAAATTGTTCTGGAATGTAGGAACAACTGAACAAAGGGTTAAAGAAAGGGTGACTACAAAGCAATTATTAGGTTATTTGTTTTGACCTTATAGGCATTGATGTGAACTCTGATAGATTAGAAATATTACAAATAATTGTAATAATTTATATTTAATAAAATAATATGCATATGTATTTAGAAATGTTACTTTCTTACTCACAGATATTATTATTGTTGATATTATTACTTTTATGTCTTTTAAAGTTATTTATGTATACTGTACTTGTAATTTTTATATTACTATTCTTTATTACTGCTATTATATAGTGTAGTTGTGACTTCTGATGTTCATTTGTTGATAGATAATTGCTGCAGCCATTGTTGTTGCACTGCTATTACGGATAATACTGCTGTAGTTAGTATTTATCGATATGAACAGCAATAATTGAAATGCATTTGGTGTTTGATGGGTCTGTCCGGCTTCCTTGGCGTGTGTTGCTTGGCTAGCCAGTCGGTGCATCTGTCAGTCAGTCAGTCGGTTAAGGATGACTAATGCGGATGATGTAGAGGCGAATGCATGCACGTTGTTCAGCTTCCGCAGCAGTAGCTGGGCATCTTTTACAGCGGCAGTGGGCCTTCGTAGTAGGAGCTTCCATTGCGGGCTGCAGGCTCAGGATAGGATGGGTGAGGGGGCGGGCTCACCTTGGGCTAGGCCCTCTGTGCCTAATCGTTGGCTGTTGTGGGCTGTGCACGGATCAGGGATGCGGTTAAAAAGTGAATTCTACGAAGGGAGGAGGGCCTTGTCCAGTAAGTATTGTGCGTGATATAAAATATGGCAGCATATCGGTTAGAATATGGCGGGTGTCATAGTCCGTGTCTCGGTGCATGTTTGAGTGTATGTGTATTAATATGCCTGTCTGTGTTTGTGTGTTGATGAAAAGCCCGATATTGCGTCAGGCTTTGTGCTGGAATGAGAGAGGAGATGGAATTTGGGTTGGCCGTTTGAACGAGGAAATCTGTGTCAGTCAATTTTTCCGATGATGCTAAGGCTGATCAGAGTCAGACGCACTGACGTAGAATTTATTTTGCTGATCAGTATATAGGCTGAAATTCTAAAAGCAGTTTATTTATTTGGCCATGTCGAGCCATTTAGTCATGTTAGGACCTTTAGCCAAATGTGTGTTGACCCATGTGAGTCCATTTAGCCTGGCGAGTCCATATAGCCATGTGAGGCCATGTATGCATGTTGCCATGTGAAGGCCTATTCCAAGGGAGACCATGTGGCCTTAGCTATGTTAAGCCATTTAGACAGGTTGAGCCGTGTTGGGGTAAGATGTAGATAAGGACTGTGCAAATGAATGTAGTATAGTTAAGTGAGTAACGCTCTGAACTGCCATTCCTGAGGTCAGAGGTTCCTTCCCTGCCTGCAGTGAAGCAAGCGGGATAACTCGAGAGTTTTCTTCCACAGATGTTCTCCTGTGACCTCGACCCTAAAAATGGGTTCTTCAGGTTTTCATGTGATGGGAAATCACATGCAGAGAGAGAGAGAGAGAGAGAGAGAGAGAGAGAGAGAGAGAGAGAGAGAGAGAGAGAGAGAGAGAGAGAGAGAGAGACGTATATCACAACTGACTTGATATGTTGTGGTATGAGCAGCTTGTGTGTTTGACTTTGACTGCTGACAACAGCATTGTTTGCTCTTGAGCAGTAACTATGAGCAAGCTGATAATAACCCATAGATCCATCAGAAAGTAGCTATGTACAGTTAGTCTCAATATTCTCCACTTTGTTGGTGGTTCTTGAATTGTTGCATACATGTCTGAATCTGGTCTCTGTTAAGGTTTTAAAGTAGTACTGGTATAAAGTAGTACTGGTATAAAGTAGTACTGGTATAAAGTAGTACTGGTATAAAGTAGTACTGGTATAAAGTAGTACTGGTATATATAATCATCAGTTGTCTTAATTTTGGGCAGTCATCAGTGCTTTCAGTCAGACTTATCTGTTTAGTTCCTTATCTGAAGGTCACAGAGTGCACTAAAATCAACTGGGAAACCAACGCAGGTCGTCATTAAAGTGTTAGTGACTAATTGACAATTTGATTTACTAGATTACTGAGTGTTCTAGCTGTGTGAGAGTTTTGTCTTGACAGATGTAAAGTCAGCACAGTGACAAACAATTATCATAATGTAACAGGTAGAAGCACTGTATGACATGGGCTGGGTTTCGAACCTATGCCTAGGGGGCATGTAGACCGGTGAGTCCAAGTTGAATGCCACTGTTGTGTGGGGCAGAATAGCGGCTGGCATTTGCAAAGAGTGAGACCTGAATGATAATTGAAGAAGTTTTCAAGGAGGCTTATTTGTATGCAGAACAGCTATCTTAGTATTGTTTGTCTTTGATCACACTGGGTTTTGGCCACCAACCCAGTGGCTGTGCTGTTGCTATTAGCCACACTTGTCTTGCTATCAAGGGCGGGGAGTGAAGGGGGAGTTCTTTGCATGGTCATAATGTTATAATTATGTTGGTGTATTCCAAGATATGGAGCTCTTATGAGTAGTACCCTGAAAACGTGATAGTCTGTTGCATTTATTTCTAATTTTGAAATTGGTGTTAGTAACTTCAACAATTTTACTAGTTTTCTAATCTGTATGTTAACTAATTGTATTGTGTAAAGTTCTTGCCTATATATCACTATTACTGATTTTCACTTGCTTGGCAAGCCATAATTACTTAATTTTGTCCCATACGGATATATTTAGAAATGTCCATAGACCAGAAAAGGCAAGCAGTGTTCATGCTTGGGTAGGAGTGGGTCAGGGTGCAATTAAAACAGCCTAATTGTTTAGTACTAATTTTTAGGCCTCTATCTTCCTGAGTCTGGTTCTTTGTGCTTGCTGGGTCTGAAGTTTTTGCCTATTGTGGTAGAAGTGAACTCTAATTAGGCCAGAATACTAATTCCTATCCTGCATGAGTGACTGGTTGACTGACTAGACCCTGGTGAGGGAGGGATACTTAGGCCTCTGTAGCTGTAATCAGCTGTAATTATCTGTAATTATCATGGGATGGATTTGCCTTTATTTGAGGGTGATGGTTATGAAGAGGAAGGAGGAGATTGTCAGGAGGTGACTTGGGGGGGGGGAGGGGGAGAGTGCAAAGCATATATATATGTTTTGCCTTTGGTTTTTTATATTTTATCTTGCACATGTTCTATTCTTTGTACGTAATAAAACTGGTCATTGAGGCTGGCTGGCATAAGGTTATAACACACAGCGGAACTAAGAATTACAAAATTACAAATCCTCCTTCCCATAATCCTCCCTAGCTTCTGCAGTGCAGTATTTGACCCACAAAGGCCCCTGTTGTCAGTCATTGTTACCACCCAAGAACCTGGACTGAATCCATGATTTACCAGTAGCAGGTGCCATGTAAGCTGTAGCACCAGGTGTTGGTAAAGATGAGACAGTGGTTTGTTGAATGTAGTTGTTGAATGTAGTTGAACATTTCAGTAATACAATGAATTTAACGGCTCTTGTTTTTTCTATTTCAGGGTTGTGCTGCAAGGCGAGTGGTTTATCGCACATGTAACTTGCAACCACATGATCCGTTAGCTTTTTGTGAGTACCCTCTGTCACCTACTTCTCTGGCACCAGAATACTCACTGACTTCTTTGCAGGAAGGGGGTGAAGGAACCCTTACCTATAGTGCACAGGCTCCGGTGAGTGCAACTCACATCCAACATTCTCACGGTGCTGTGCCATTCGGATCTCATCAAGTTGGCACCATTCGAAGTCAACAGTGCCAGCACGACTGCACCCACTGCACTTCGGCACTAGAGAAGCACGGTGAAGTCGACCCGTATCACACTGTTTACGGGGAGCAGCTTGGGAAAACTGGCTCGCAACGATTTTCCGGTGGTGAAGTTCCTAGGCCTTGTCCGGTCCATGGGAGTGAAACATTTGTGACATCGTTCAATCCGACTTTTGACATTCCACTATATTCCAATATTCCTGGACATCCTTACCTTCCACACTACTACGTCCAGCCTCCCCATCACCACCCGCCTCTGCGTCGTCCACTTCCTACTCACCTTCCTGGCACACCTTATGCTCAGTTTCACACTGCTGGGCACCACCACTGTTGCTCGACGCTTTTCCACGATGGAACAACCGATGTTCGGCGACAGTTTCCCAGTCACTACGAACCACCAGTGTCAGTGATTCCTGACGACCACTTTCATCCCAACATCTCGACTGGAACCTTGGCTTCCCAGTCACACGTCTGTCCTCTGCATGACGAACATGAAGATTTGCAATTCGTGACAACTCATCATTCCATGGCGTCACCTGAGGGAAACAGCCTTCACGGCTTCAGTAAAGCTGAACCAAGTTCCGGCTCTGTTGCCGAAATGGGAACACCGGGTGACGTCCAGCCAGAAGAGTCTCGGACAGAAGATGTGTCGTTTGGTTCGGCATATCGTGTGCGTGAACCGGAAATGTTTGTTGTTTCCACTGATGTAACAAACGATGTAGAAGAACCCGATGAGCTTTCTGCAGTGGCTTCAGGTAATTTTGGAGTGATTTTTCTTTAGTTAATTAATTTGTGATTACTCTTTTCTGTTTTCCTTTAGATTCTCCCAATTCTTTCTGTTGTTCTAGTCTTTACATTCTTCCTAATGCCCTTCTATGCTTTGCACCCTTCTGTTTCCAGCTCCGAGTCTTTTAACCCAATTAACAAGCATTCCTCTGATGTTGACATAGGCATGTAATAATAAGTTTAGATTACTTTACCTTACCTCACCCCATCTTACCTCATGTCATGTTACATTACCTTCACTCTTGTGGTAGCTTCAACGTCTTGCATACATGTAATGTCCTATTTGGTGCACTGTATGTAAACATTGACTGTTACCATTTTATATTTAGAATTCTTGTACCAGGGTTGTTGTTATCTTCTTTGCATAAGTGAGTGTCTGCTGTTTGTTGACTTGACCTGGGCTAATAGGATTTGCGAGTCAAGATGCCTTGGTGACAAATACATGTACGTAATAAAGTTTGATACTCGGAAGTCTGTTGAGAGATGCCAAAACAGACCACCAGATGGCCTAGCAATCGGCAAACATTCACTTTCAGAGAGACTTAGATCTTCAACCTTGGACTTGCTTGTGAATCTTTTGTGCACACATTGGTAGCCAGAGGGACCCCACTGAACCACGGGGAGGTCTCGAGTAATGACTGTAAACCAACAATTCTGCAATCCGGTCTAGCCGCTTTTGTGCTGAGGGCTTAAGCTGCTTACCAACAGCGGTATTATGATTTAGTAATTGCAGTAGTGTGATTAAATTTCTTTCTACAGTTTGATGAAGGTTGGGTGACACAAATTTCAATATTTGCTTATATCCAGCTTGTCTAGTGTTTGGTGACAAAAATGGTAATGTGGCCAGAATCCACATATAGACACATCAGTGCTTGCCATTGAGGCACTACTGTTATGACTGCACAATGCTCTTCATGCATGTGGTAGTATTTTTTTTCTATGCGAACATCAAGATGTATGTTTGCGGAACTTACCTCTGCATTCGGAAGCAAGATGACATGTTCAATCAGGTGGCATAATTCAAGTGCTTGCTTTCAATGACTTGGGTTAAGTAAGTAGTTTCCCATATCCCCAGCTGGTCTTTGGTGAGGGATCACTTGTTCTTGATGAACTTTGTTGGGGGATTCATCCAAAAGTCCTGAATGCGGGTACTAGACCCCAGTATAGTCTGGTTGATTGTAAAGAAGTCTGTGGAAAGTGTGGATCAGGGCATCATGGATCTGCTGGTTCCTTGTCTACTGTTGCTCAAAATTATAGAACTGTATGACAGATACAGTTCGGCTTAAACTTGTTGCCCAGTGTCATTACATAGTATGTCCACTCAGCAAGTTTGACCCAACAGTGCTAAAATATATCAAGGCTACCTGCGTATGTAAGCAAGTAGCCTTCGTTTACATATGAAAATGCAATTGAGGTTAATGAGATGGATTAAAAAAGCCCTTAACACTTTCACGTCGAGAGCGTACTAAGAGCGATTGGGAAAGCAATGCGGCTCATCGTTAAAGTGTTAAGCTGACCATGGGTGCTCGAAATATTTTGAGTGTTGCTGACTTTTCTCAGTCTCAGTACAAGAGAGCATACATACATGTGGCTAATTGTCACCTTCACTGTCTTATCTACCATTGAGTGTTAGACCAGATGTGTTGATGATAGAGTTGACATAACAACTGTTGATAAGTACTTTGAGTTAATATTATTACCCTGACCATCATTACATTTGGGATAGATCAGATGACTGAATTAGGTTAGATTTGGTAGTTTCTGATTGTACTCCAAAATTAATCTTACAAAACAGGATTTCTTTGAGCATGCTGAGAATGCCCCACTTGTGCCTAGTCAGACAGCTGAGACAGGTACTGTAAATGATTTTATTACTGATAGTGTCCATTGTCCAAGTCTTTCTTTTTTAGCAAATTCATCTATGTTTTTGTCGTTCGCAAGTCATCATAACAGGGTGTGGTTTCTGGTAGACTTCTTCCTCCCTCTACTGATTAAGATAATCCTCATTCATTGTGCTCCTGTACTACTTTCCTATCTCTGCCTGAAACTGCAAATTGCACCCTTGTCCTATGCTATTATTATTATTAAGGAGCTTTTATATAGCGCCCCTTCAAGGTGATCTACTCAGGAGTGCTTCTAGTCCAACCACGGCTAAAGAGAGTAGTTTTCAAGTTTATAAGAAACAAGGTAGTGTGAGTCGTAGGGACCAGGTGGAGTGCAACAGGAAGGCCATTCCAGGTTGCAGGGCCAGCGACCGAAAAGAACGGCGCTGCATAATGGCTGTCCGCGTGTTTCTTAAAAGAGTTCTGGACTTTTCAGTTGGCTTTGTCATGTCCATCACTTCATTCTTAATCACTCAATTTTCTTTCCTCTCTGCTTCTATTTCTGAATTTTCTTAGGGCGGTTGGATGCTGCCAGTAGGACTTGGAATGTGAGTTATTTGTTTGTCTTTAGTATTTGCATATGTGGTGTGTGTGTTTGTGTCTGTTTTTCTGTCTGTCTGCTTGTCTGTCTGTCTGGCAGATGATTGCATCTGTAATGCTTATCCTTTCGTTATATGATCTTCAGTGCGTACTACTTTCAATTTAAGGAATCTCTGGTTGTCAGATTTTGCACTGGTGTTACTTGCTTGTAGAATTAGGTTGTGAATTGTACTGGTGCCTATGAAACTGTCTGGCGCTTATGAAATTATGCTGGCAGTATTGGGATTTTCTTATTTGGATTTACTGGCGTACCTAGTGCACCTTTGTACCTACGTTGTGCTAGATTGGGTTTCTCAGCATATCTTCTCGTTTTTCTTATCCAGGGCTTTTGTTGCCCAAGATAAGATATAAAATTTCTTCTGGTTAATAACGTTCAGAAAGGCTGTTAGCGTAGATATGCAGAGGCCTGTTGCTTGTCGTTTGCTCTGAGTTATGGTAGTTGCTGTTCCCCTGGGCATAATAGGGTTTATGCTCTGTTTATTATTGCCTACATGTGTCTGGATTGTGCTGCCTTGATTATAAATCTGGTTCCTGTACAAGAGATTTTCATGTTAATCGTGTTATGAGTTCTTTCAGATTTTACTTCGTTGTGGTGGTTAATAATTCTTGTACTTATTTATTTTAATGGGTTCTCTGTTTGTGTGTTACTGGATTTACGGTTTGTGCTTTATTAGTTTTTGTACAAGCATTCATTTTGTTTTTTATTTCATATTTTATGCAGTATAGGAATCCTACATTACCTTCCATTTGTCATTATGTAATTTGACAGAGATATCTACCAGGACTGGCCTGACTTCATAAAAATCTTTATCTAATACCCTTCACCTGTGCGTGCACATTGTGTGCACAACGGCTACACAGTCATCAAGCAATTTAGTACCTGCTTTAACTGAGTAGATTGGCTAACTTTGGGATCTGTATCTTGCTGACTCAGAGCCTCAGAAAAGACTGAATGAAGGTAGAACTGATTTTAGGAAAGTCAGTTGACTTTAAGTAGGATGTTTTATTGTCATAGTAATTGTTTTTGCAGCTAAGTTGGCTTAGAATGGAGTTTGTTTAAAACTGTTTTACTTTATCTTATCGTGTTCCTGAGACATTAAACCCACTTTAACTTGTGTGATATATTTGATAATTTCTTGTCGACGTATGTTGTCTAGTTGTTCGCAATTATCATGTTTGTGCTTTGGCCGACTGGTCCTTTAAACATAGGACCATTTCTAGTGGCGTGTGACACATGAGCTAAATACGTCACGCTGCTTATAAATCTTACTTTATTTTTCAGAAGATGTTCCTGTGATGAGGAAACGAAAGAGTGAGTCATTCGTGTGTGACCTTGATGGTTCAAGCGTCGATGGAAACCTATCGCTGGCCAGCCACTTGAAGAGCTATTCCAGAGACGTGGGCCGGAGCCACACACCACCAGAACGAGACACAAACTCCAAGCGCGAAGTTGAGGCGCCCATGGCCGACGTTTCAAAGGCCGAGGGTGGTTTCACGCCGCCAAATGACACAGCAAAACCCCAAGGCATGGCCTTTACCATAGACTTCGGTAATAACCTCGACAGTCCGGAAATAACAGAACACTGGAAACAGTTTACTCCGTACCGGATTCACGCTGGGATCCAGCAGAGAGCTTCCAAGACAAAGAGTCGGCTCAAGGAGAAGAGCGAGTCACTTGAAGGAGAGCAACAGAAAAAGGTAGATTCTTTGGGTCAGATTCTTCTGTCTGAATTTTTCACTGGTGCTAATTTGGTCGTCCAGTGTGATAGCCTGTTGTTAAATAAGCAGTGATGGAATCAGAAATGTTTCTATAAAGTCTCTGCACTCTGGAACTTGACTAGAGCATAGATCATCTGTAAGATGAGTTAAACCTCTGCCTACTCTGTACTAGTTTAGAAGTATGAGAGATTTCTGAGTCATCCAGCCTGTCAGTAAGTACAGTTTTAAAGTTACTGTTTGGTAACAGCAGATGTTGATGTGGTTTGACTGCATGTTGGCTTAGATTGTATGGCAGTCGAGTACAACAGCTGAGGCATGCAAGCAGACATTCGTGGTGGATTTTTATTGTAGCTTGATGAATGTTTGGATATTGACACCAGTAGCTGTTAACAAACTATAATATTATGTCTATGATTTTATGTGTCATAGCTTTTTACTTAGATGTCGACTGCTATCAGAAATTGAATAAGTGTTGGATAGTTATAATTATTTATTTAATGCTAATGATTAATTTGGTAAAAATAAATTGGCTCTGGTATATACATTGTAGATGTTTATCAGCAATATTTTTCACTCAAACTTACAGCAAATAATTTGAGATTTTAATTTATAAGACAAGTTTTTCTGACAGGGAACGGGCATTTCCAGTAGTAGTGGAGGAGAAGGACGTGCAACTGGAACAAAAATCCGGAGCCGTAGTCCTGGAAGTCGGAGCGTTGGTGGCTACATATCAGATGGACATGCTTCCGGGATTTCCAGTGACAATGAAGATGCCAGCATCTGCAGCGAGATGATTGGCTGCATCCAGGGTGAGGTCATCTCAGCTGGTTTTACCACTCTCAGCTGGTTTTACCACTTTCCACTGGTTTCTTTTGTTCGTACACTAGACTTCACTGATTGTGACTCTTTGGCAGGAATTCCAGTTGTTCCTTTGAAGTGGTTTTCATCAAGCATAGCTTACATGTTAGTGTGGTGATAAGCCTGCTGGGCTGTTGAATCAGAGGTCAGGGGTTAAATCCCTGCCAGGGCAGAAAATGTTTCAAGATCTGTGGTCCACTTTTACCCAAAGCAGACTCCATGATAAGTTTGAGTACATTCACTGTTGTTGGGACGAACAGGCAGTGAGGGAGAGGACTGGTCACCTGCCCCATAGGGAGTAAAAATGAAGTCATTTATGCTTTATACCCAATCCTGCCTCATGTCTAGAAAAGGGGCTGAGCGCTCTTCTACTCTGGTGTGTTTAATTTTTTCGTCTCATCTAATGAATATGCATCAGTCCATGCCTCATAGCTATGGTCATGATTATGTCATATAGTGCAACTTTCGGCAGACTCATTGGCCAAGATGTGTCATTGTTTTATTATGATTATTGTTTGTATTGTTATTATTATTATGGCATATGAATATTATATTTTATATATATCATTTTTATTAGTAGTAATAGGATTAATCAGATATTAATATCAAGCTAATTAATGAATTCACAGCAAAAGCACAGGTTACTGTAAAAAGAAGTCTTCTTTTATTTATGAAATGAAATAAAAGGAAAAGGGTTTAAGTCATAGATAGTAATCATATCCAGATGATTATCCCTTGCTGGTTATGTGACTGAACACTCTTGACTATGAACACTGGACACAGAGTTTAAAGCAGATATTTGAACAAGCTTGTTCATTATTATCAGTCATGTAACCTCTGAGGACAGCTGTGGACCAGTTGTGGGTTTGGGGGTATATTTTCTTTGTGCTGTAACCAGAATTTCTGTGAATTCTAAGACCATGCCTGTGATGGCCATGTAGCCCACCTGTGGCAAATAAATGAACCAGTTAATATCTTTTAAATGGATATCAGTCCAACTTGCTATGCTAACAGTACTTTTTGGTCAGCCAGAATTCGGTCATTCCTCATCAAACCAGACACTCGCAACAGCAGCAGCAGCAGCAGCAGCAGCAACAGCAACAGCAGCAGCAGCACGTTTCAATATCATCTTGTCTGGATCAAATGAAAGAAGTGTTTATTTTGTTAGACCTTTTCATTCCAACTCATTGAGGCTCGGATAACTGGAATTCCAAGCAGGCTTTTCAATATCTGAGGCAGGAGACTACTTCTTCTGTGGTCAGCCATTCCCTTTACTTTTCCTCTCAGATCTTTGCGCAAAGAAGACAGGAGGAGACACAGATGGACAGACAAATGGAGAAATGAATGCTCTTGTTGATTCTGACTTGTAGATTTGAAAGCTGGAATGATTGACGTCTGGCAGCTGTTCTTTCTGTCTGGCGGCCCCCCTTTGCCCTGTAAATTGCTTGTGGCAGTGGTGCTAGGCATCGTCTGATTCTGCTTAGATGTTCTTTTTCGTTTCCTCTGCCACTGTAAACTTGCAGTGACTCTCGTTGACTGTTGTGTAAGCAAGAGGTCATTTTGTGCATGGCTCTAGTTTTTCCACTCTGATAATGCTCAGTGTAAGCCCTTGTTTCCAACAGAGGCTTACTGCGCATGAGTATGTGGTGTATATATACAGTAGTTTATGCAAAGAGGAAAGGAAGAGCGATGATTTGATTGGATGTGACCTGACATGTCAGGGCAGAAGAAGTGCCTGCTGAAAATCTGTATATACAAATGTGCCTAGGACTCTTGTGTGCACGCTGCACACACAACACACACAAACACATGCAACCACATATGCACACATACTAATTGCTTAACTATATATTATCATGATCAGCTCTGTTATTTTACACTACAGTATATAACACTGTATAGACAGCTTTGCTGTAGAGGTTTTACCATGGTGGTTCTTTTTGTACCTCCTCTCTTTATCTTGTGGTTATTTCAACTATTAAGATTATTGCAAGTTTAGCTTTTTCTTGTGGATGGTGAGTTAAATATTGCTAGCAGGCCCTTAGCCAGAATCTGTAAGAGAGAAAGTGGTGAGTCGATGTGGGGTCAAAACGTTGATTTTGCCTTGACATTTCATTGAATGTATTCACTGAGGTAACCTGTTGTTTGTGTCCTGTCTTTGCAGGTAGAAGGAAGTTTAACCGATTGAGTGATCCTCGTAGTTCTCTGACCAGTGGACCCTTGCCGTCGAGGTCTCAACCATCCCTTGTCAAGGCCAAACCATCCTCAGATCGGGTCATTCAGAGTATCAGGTCAGCTCCATCGGGAGGTCCAGTTCGTGGGTCTGTTGTATCGAAATCTGCAAGGACAACACCCATTGGTGGCCAGGTCGTGAGCAAGACTGGGACAAAGAAGGTGGCAGATCCTAAACCAGGTTCGGAGAAAGCTTCGTCTACAAAATCCGAGCCTCCAAAGCGGGTAGCTAGATCGGCAAAAACTGCTTCAGAGGCGACACCTGCCCGCCGTCTTCCAAAGAGGCCATGCGATGACGGTGAAGCAGGTGATAAAAAGGACGATGAAATTATAGATGTCACCAGCTACCTCATCAACCGCATGCTCTTTCCTTCCGACAAGACATCCAACGGGTACAAGGCGAAACCAAGACCCACGGCTGGCCGCGACAAACATACAGGGTCACCCAGCAGTGCCCCACTGCATCGGGCATCAGGTTCAAAGACGAGAAGGCCGCAGGATGAGAACATTCCAGACAACGTCAGTGAAACTGGAACGTACACGATCGAAGATGACCCACAGATGAACGAAGTGCAGAAGGCGAGAGACGACATCGGCGTCGTGTTCGGAGTGAAAGAGTCGAAGCCGGATCGTCTGGTTCGTCCAGTCATCGATGGCACAGTTGATGCCGATGCTGATCCAGGGCCAAGTGGCCCTCATGACGTAACAATGGACCATGCGGTTGGGGAAGAGGACGTGTTTGAGTATGAACCAGATCGAAACCAGCAAGATGTCTATGTGAGTCGGATGAACTTCTTGTATTTGTACAGTTGCATACAATCATGCATATGCATGTTTATTTTAATTGTTATTGTACATTTATATAGCACGACTTCAAGGTGTTTATATACAGTATGCGCATACGTTATAAAGGTTTTGATTACAGTGTGGTTCTTTTTTATAACCCTTAAACTTACCACAAGCTATCTTTGTGCACTTTTGACAAGGGCTACATAAATGTCTGGTTGCATTTACAACCTAGTCCTATGATAGCTTCAACAGCCTTCTTGTAGTGGCTTTTATCTAACGTAAGCACACGATAGAGCATAGGTCATAGGTCGTCAGTCAGATTTGCTTAGGCTGTTCTGTGGCAGGTTTCTAGGGCAGCCTAGACCACTCAGACACTATCGTAAAAATCTGTACGAAATGCTGCTGTATACTGAATCATTGTATTATGGCTGAATGCTCTTACTGTTGTGTTGGTCTTCTGCACTGTGTAAAGGCAGCCCCATACCAACCTCTACCAACACTATGTGGCATACAAGGTCATGGAGTGGTCAAACTCATCGTATTCCAGCCCTAGGAGAAATGCATCCAAATGATGAAAACTCTTTGCTGATATGTCATCGTAAGGCTTCGGCATTGCTGCCTTTGCTGTTTTTGATCAGAACCTCATAGACAAAGGAAGGAACTTCAGAAGCCACGAGATAAGAGGAATACGTCGAGACTACACACGTCATTAGCTTAACACATTCAAAGATCAGTTAACTGGTCTTTGGACAGACATTCGATAGGTGCACTTTTAGCCGCTTACTATCGACCGACTCAAGTGCTTTCTTGAGAATGATTTATAAGTACTCTTACCTCAGCTTCTTCATTCGTTTACTGCTGGTAGTTTATACTTCTGCAGCCATACTTTGGATAAGACTTTATTCTTTGGCCACTGCATGCGAGTCTTGCTTGTTACAGCCGATTATGTAAAATGCCTGTAAGGCAGTTTGCTCCCATCTGGCCAATAACCGCACAAAAATCATTTTGGTGCACTGATGATGAGTTTATGCGTATTAGTTCGTGCATGACGAGATTCAGTTTCCTGTTGAGCGTTTGCAGGAGTAATGAGAGGATTATCTATCCATGAGCCTTGCGATTGGAGCTGAGCGGAGGTTTGTGGGTTGTCTGGTCTCAAGATGTGGCCAAGTATTGTGACCTGCTTAACACACAACACTGACTTTGTTGTGCTTCAGTTTTGTTTCATTTCGATTTGTCTGTGTTTTGAGTTTTGGTTGTTGGTTTTTCTTCTCTGCTGGCTGTCTCAGTAAGTAAAATCAAAGTGAATTACTGGCATATAGGTCACTGTAATTGTTAATTTATTTAGTGCCATTTAAAGAGAAACTCGCCAGAGGTGCTCCCGGCCTGACAACGCAAAACCATGGTCAAGGTGGCACAGACATAGTAACATTTAATTAAATAAAGTTAAGTATCTAGGAGACAGTGTAGTTCTGCAACTGAAGACTTTTCACCTTTGCAACATGTAAGTAAGTAAATATATTCTTTATTATTCCAATTGCACTTTGGTTTGCATGCATCTAAATATTATAACTATTATAACATTCTTATTATAAATGCTCTACGCGTGAAATTGTCAGCTTGAGGAATAAAACGGTAATGCTGTCATGGGCGTAGGGAGTAGGGGAGCGGTTTGAGAAAGGGGAGAAATCTTTATTATATATGACTTGGGTTCCCCAGCACCACAAAGAAAAGACTTGTGTCGACGTTGCGGCATATTTATTCAAAGGTTGGATTGTGTATTGGCAAGTACTGTAGGTGGATCTGGCGGCCCATAATAGATCGCAGACGATTCCGGTCCATTTCCCCAGTCAAACCCCGGGGTGGCATAGAGCATATGGACCATCAAACATTGGTTTGACTTTTGGGTAAATTGAGGGAAATGGACATGAATTGCAGATACCTTTGTAGCCAACACTGTAAGCACAAGTGCCTTTGTAAATCTCGTTGACACTTAAAATTTTGTATGCCTCATAAGAGAATATTTTGAAGGTGTTATTTCCTATGCACAGGGCCTGGATCAACAACAAATTCCAGTCGAGTTTCTCTTTGCCTGTTTTTGTGAACATTTTTTAAATTCCAGAGAGTTGAAAGAGGAAATTTATGATCATCTGTATTTCAAGTTTAAGGCTGGTTTGGTTCGTACCATAGGTGTAAGATATTTGAGCCTGCATTTTGAAGAAACTGCTGCTGAGATGTATTTTTAGACCATACAAGTACTTGAAAGTACATGTACCTTGTTCTTCTGTTCTATACGCGCCTCTAAGTAGTTCCCTTGAAGTGGCGCTATATAAATTTACGAATGAATACCATAGCAATATATGATTTTTAAGAACTGCTTTTGGTGTTGATTGCTGTTTGCAGAAACTCCAGGTTTCTGAGGCTGTGTCATCTGCTATCTCTGCAACTAAAGCTATCCAGAAAGGTATGTATGATTTCTTTCTCATGTTTAAATGTTTGAGTCTGCATTTTGTCTGATCCTTTACTTGGTTATGGTCTTCTTCTACTTATGGTCATTTATTCAATCTGAGCAGGTAGGTGGCTGTATTGCTTAACTGTTGGCTATTCACCAAGGTATTAATGTGGGCTGGATGCAGTGCTGACAGTTTAATGTTTAACCCTGAAATGCATAAGGTAAGATTGTTGGGGAGTTGTTCGCTGACTCAGCCTTCAACCTCCGAACCAGTGAGACAATGCTTTTGAGGACTGTTGTTGACTATTGTTGACAGAGTATTTTCATAAATGAACAATTATCTGGTACTCTGACTTACCAAGGTCTTTCTCTTTCTTCATTCCTGCCAGTCATGTCTGTTGCCTTTCACTAAGAATAATTTTGTTATTATTATTATTATTATGAACATTTTTAACATTATGATGAAAAGGTAACACAGAAATGTGAATCTGCGACACGGTAGAAATACAAATCTTTTGTAAAGGAATAATGTAGTAAAATGAATTTTGATCCAGGATTCTGGCTAGACTTTGTCAACTTAGTAGGTCTATATGTATCATGCAGAAAAAGCAAAAGCCTTATCAGGCAGTCTGAGAGGAAATTTCAGAATTTCCGGTTAACCAGAATACAGGTGAATTTAAATGAGACTATAATATCAAAGATGATGACCACACATGGAACTGCAGTGTAATGTTTATATATGGGTCATTTTAACATTTATGTGGCTCTTTTAAGCCCCTCTGTACAGAACATCCACACTTTATACAGTCGTTTATAAAAAGAACCTACTTAAATGGCGACAAGAAGTACATATATTCTTTGCTTTTTGTAGCACTTCTACAAAAAACATCCCGGAGTCAGACATCTTCCGAAGGTGGTGGTGGTGGTGTTGGCAAGGCATCGGAGGTGGCAACAGAGTCTTCAGAATCTTATCCTTCCAACATCAAATCTGTCAATCAAATTTCTTCCTCCGAACCGTCAGCTGATTCTGGGCGCCAGTGTGTGACAGACGTCTACGATGAAGGGGACTTTGGGACATTTTCCATCTCGTTCGATGCACCGTCTCCGAAGCTGCAAGATTCCAGTTGCTTGTCTGAAGAAGGTGCGTCTAGTTCAGTCCAGGAAATGACTGCCACGCCCAACAGTGAGTCTAGTCCAGCTGCCGAAGCTGACCTTGATGAGGATCAGCAGATGGACAGTAGATTGAAATATGCAAGTGATGTGCAACTGTTGATGCAGAGTGTTGATGCAACTGTCCAGGAGCTGCATGAGCAAATGTGCAAGAGATCCCAGCATTTAAAGTCTTCAGGCGCCACCTCAAGCCACCCAGCGCAGCGACCGTCTCGAGAGGCGACTTTTGTGAAGGAAAATCCACCCAAGGACACCTCCTCCTCCTCGTCCTTCAGGATATCCAGCCAGCCTCGCAGCACAACTGTCAAGGCTCCACCATCCACTTCTGGTCGCCGCAGTCGTGAGTACGATGCCTCAGATGCTGGAAGCGAGTCAGAGACAGCGAGCCTATCGAGCATGGATTACAGTATGACGAGCTCACGGTTTACTCGTGCGTCTATGCTCCGTTCAAGCACTGGAAAAGGCCCGGTTCCTGCACCACGAGTGAATCGCACTTTTGCTCTGCGATGTTCAAAGGCAAGTGGCAGTGAATCTGACTCTGCAGCTGCTCTCGTGCCACGTTCTCGTAGTGCTGGCAACGACAGTCGACTGGCACTGAGAGATGCTGTGTCGAGGTCAACTTCACATTCAAAGTCGAGACCTCGGATCATCTCACCGGCTAGCGACGTTTCGCGGGGTCGCCACTCGGAAGCAACAGCTAGCCAGCGGAATCCAGCACGACGGCGGGATTTAGAACAACAACATTCCGAGGACAGCTCGGCAAGTATCTGCTCGAGCATTTCATCTCGTGGGAGCAGCGCGTTTATCCGGAAGGACGGCGGGCGATACAGCATGCGCACGGAAAAGTCGTCTCTCGGCCCCATACCCATCAACGCCAATCGCACAAAAGATAAGAAAATTTCCAAGCCAAAGTCAGCTGGTAGCCAGTCTAGCAGGGACCGGCCTGGATCCGGAGGAAGCACAGCAAGCCAGCGCCAGATGACCACGGCCCAGGCAAAGGAGTTAAACGCGTGGAAACGACGTAAACAGTATGATCCAAGAAAAGCGGTTGCCGATGCAAAGGCAAAAGGTGGTGCGCATGGCATTTCGAAGCACAACGGAAGCCAGTCGGAACCAGAGGACAGCGCTGTCGTGGATGACGACTTGTCTGCATTTGACTATGGTCCCAGGCGACCGACAGAGGAGTCGGAAAGGGCGACCGAGATTGCCCAGCTAAGCAACGCCGTTGCGTACAACTTGAACGTACTTGCGGAAAGCACTCGGAAGGATTCAGTCAACCCGGTTTGTATCGCATGCAATTTTTTTATTCTTTATCTTTAACTTTGTGTCTGTGAATAATTCAATTTTCTGCTCGATGTAAAGGTTAACACTTCACTTACTTCAGTATCTGTTTAAATTTTGGATGAACAATGTTGCAAATTAAACATGAGTGGTAGTTTTTGATTTAATTTAATCTCGTATTTAATTTTATTTTTTCAGAATGTTTTCTTTCATTTAAAGTTTTACCTATATATTTTCCTAACCATTAAATTCTTTTAGTCTCAGTTTGACTGTCAGATCAGAATGAAACACAAGTTAATTAGTTAGTAACTGTTTGTACATTCCAAATTAATTCTTTTGGCAATATAATTTTAAAATATGATGAGGAAATGATACTCTTATGTAAGTATGAAGCATCACAGTTTCTAGGTTATACTAATTTGCTAGTTGCAACCGTACTAATGTTGTTGTCGCATAAATTTGTAATTATTTTATATGTTCATAATTTGTGTGAATGTATGTTTATATATAATTACTTTTTGTGTGTTTATTAATTAATGTAAAATGTATTTTGCTGTCACAGTGCTTTTCTGTAACTCTTTAGCACTGGGTTTCTGGAACTGCTTTTCCTGCATGCCAAATATGGTCAAACCCAAATAATTTTATCTGTTGTTTGTATTATGTCTGATTGGTTAAAACTGAAATGGCTTATTACGAATTTACCTTCTAATGGTTGTTGGTTACTTATTTCTGATTGGTTCGCTTTGGGTGCGTTATTTTTCCACTGATCTGGCAATGTGGTTTCATCCAGGACTGATTATATACCCAAAACATGGCTTTATTTGGGTTTGACTGTATGCTGTTTTCAAATGCACCAATTTTTCTTTATCTGATTGACTTCCATCCAATTTGTATGCTAGCCTAGTGCATGTTGTTGTGGTTGTCGGTGTATCTGTGCGTGTATGCACCTAACGTCCTGTGTTCGTCATTTTAGGATGAACTACGATTACAGAAGCTGCCTGTTTTTAGTTGTGATAGCAATACTAGGTCGGCTTTTTCTGCTCTGCACATATCAGGGTCCCATAAGGCTCACTCCATTCCTCTCGTCGCCTCCGATCACAATACTTCGATCGAAGAGACCGAGAAGGTTTGTACACAACGTTGGAATTGCACTGTCATATGAGCGTTTTTGTTGCTGACACATGTATTGTAATTTGTGATTTTGTGCTAACAACCTATAATGGTTGTGTTGTTACTAATCCTTCTCGCACATGTTGAAATGCATGTAAGAGATGTGATGTCATATGTGACAAGGGTCTGTGTGTAATAGTTTGTGTCAAGGACACACATGTCATCATATATCAGAGACCCATATTTAATCATGCATAATAGACCCATGTGTAATCATGTGTTAGGACTTGTATGGAATCATGTATAACCGAAAGGACTGATGTGTAATGATATGTATCAAGGACCCATATGTATAAAGGACCCATATGTAATCAAAGGGACTGGTGTATAATGATATGTATCAAGGACCCATGTGTAATCGTGTGTCGGGACCCATGAGGAATCATGTGTAACCGAACAGACTGATGTATAATGATTTGTATCAAGGACCCATGTGTAATCGTGTGTTGGGACCCATGAGGAATCATGTGTAACCAAAAGGGCTGATG
Source organism: Allolobophora icterica (assembly GCA_963556255.1). Lineage (NCBI taxonomy): Eukaryota > Metazoa > Annelida > Clitellata > Crassiclitellata > Lumbricidae > Allolobophora > Allolobophora icterica. The sequence goes on along the minus strand of OY744612.1, from coordinate 33,784,555 downwards.
TGTAATGATATGTATCAAGGACTCATATATAATTGGGTTAATAACCCATGTGTAACCATGTGTCTGAGAATCTTGTATAGAGTCAGGAGTCATCCATTAAGGAAGTCCGCAGAGGGGAGGGAGGGGTAACCCAAATGCTGACAAGGGAAGGGAAAGTTGTGCTCCGTATCATGGATGCCTGCATCTAAACGCCTTGAATGTCAATTTTAGTAAAACAGCAATCTGTACTGCATTAGATCTATGCTTCCTTCTGCATGACAGGTCAGTATCAAAGTACCCCACCCCTAGAACATTCTAAATGGGCTCTAAAGTTAGCCGGTGCACTTCACACAAACTTTCTGCTAGTTAATGTTACATGAGCTCCATTAGAAAATTCATTAGAAATCTACTGGAAACTGTAAATTTTTGCAGACACATGTACCTCTAAGACATTTCAATGTCTCAACATTTGGCAGTTAAATGTTTTCCAAATACCTTATTAGAGTTTTGTTTGTGTGCAGAGGCTGAGAAAAATGAAATGGCTAACACATCGTTCCGATGGGTGCCTGTAGGACTAGCTTTAAGAACTGCTGTTCTTTTCATCTTTATTACAGCAGTTTTAGTTTTATATTATAAAATACGATAGAATAGTTTTTGAAAAAAAGTCAAGTAATTTTTAGATTTTCTAGTTACTTCATGTATAAAAGAGAGGTTTTAAATTTCTGAATCCTTGTTTACTTTGCAGTTTTTTAAATGGTGTTTTTTGTTAAGCTATTGCTGAATGTTGTTTCACGTGTTTTCGTGCTTGCCAGTGTTTGTCGGCTATCTTATGCATGTTTTAACAGTAGATTTTTCCAATGCATTGCACACTTGGTGTGTTAACAAAATCATTAAATATTGTATGTCTGTGCTTCAGTTGAGAACTCTGATGGCTACATGAGGAGCATGTCTCATGTTGCTTCTCATAACCAAACTTACAGTGTGGTTGTTTTGTACATCTTAAACCTATTACAAGTTACCTTTGTTCACTTTTTACAGGCATCACTTAATGTATGATTGCACTGAATGTTATACAGGCTAATGGTGCTAGCGCAGAGCTGCAGGAGATGGAAATTAGTTTAAAATTTACTTCATAAAGCTTAAGATTTTAAAAACTAAAACTGCAATTAACCACTATCGACTCTTTTGTATCAAGTCTAGCTACTACTTAGACGGGTTACCATCTGCTCGGCCCTCCATAATTTGGGTTAGTAAATGAGCAACATTTAAGGTTTAAAACGGGTGTATGGTTGTGGAATAGCTGTGGTTGTGTTTGCACCTTAGCGGAATGAACTTCTGACCTTTTGGCTTTGCTCCTGAGAAGTTTCTATAGATGTGTAGATGTGTTACCTTAGCTTTAAAAAAGTTGAAGATCAGGAAAAATTTGGTAGCAAAGGTCAAGATTAAGAAAACAGTCTATTAACAGTAACAATTCAACAAAATAGTTATCGAAATGCAATAGGATTTAAATGAAAGAATGATCATTTATATTATGTTGGATCAACTAGATTTTAGGTAGCTAAGCTTTTTTCGTATTTATGTAGGAATGGATGATGGAAAGGTTTTTATGGAGAAGTGTTGGAGAATGTGGTCTTTCAGATTTGTGCCCTTTTTTGTTTGAATTTTTTAAATGCTGTGTAAGTTCTGATAAGATGTCTAGAATTTATGTAAAGAAATTCAATTTTAAGTTTTGCAAAAATGTTTCTTAACAGTACATTAAAAAAGTAATTGGGACATCATGCTTGGCCCAGTGACGAGTAAATTCATGCAATGAAGTGAGTTTATAGAAAGTTGTGCACGATGTTTTGGCATAAGCTAGCCATACAACTGCTTAATTTCGGAAGATATTCTTTAGTTTATGCGATGGTGTTCTGTCGACTATAATGAAAGGCCAATGTGTATTCAGTGTGCCACCAAATGCCCACCATGCCAAAAAGCATTAGTGATGTGGAATGCATATTGCTATTACAGAGCACCTATGACAATGTCCTCGTTAATTCCATACAACAAGTGTCTCGCAAGGTTAAAGTGCTGACGGATCAGCTCATCACTAAAGTCAGGTAAGTCTGTTGGGTTTTCAGTTTTTGGGGGATTTTAGGTTGTTTGTGCTGGTAGACGAACTTTGGTAACTGTCTTACACATCATTGGTGCCTCAGATTCATGTGGCAGCAACCTTATACCATCTTGGGGAGATACATATTATAACAAGATTGTGTTGTAAGGCTGTGTTATGTGAGGATTAAGAATCTTGTTACGATGATCTAGCAGTGCAATTGACGCAGAACTTTGTCTCCTGCAATTTGTAGGGATGAGAAACGAAGAGGTGGTTCGGTTGAAGGTCCTCTTATAACTCCTTTGGGCAGTGGTTCTATTCCGACTTGGGAGCACGCTAGTCCTGAACTGGCTTCCATTCTGGATAACCTCAAAAGAACTGAACAGCATCTACAAGGTGAGTAGACAGCTGATTGGATGCACTTTGTATCTTGGTTTTAACTTAAAGTTTCCAATAGATAGTGACCGATCAAAGTAGACACTGATGGAGTTGACAGACTTATACTTTCCAGTGTAATCTCTCCAGCACTGGCTGTCGATGCATGAATGCATTGAGAATAAGATCCTAATGCTTATGCGTACTTGCCTTGTGGGGTGTGTTCCATCTATCTTAGAATGTTGTGAGTCTCAGTCGCATCGGTTCCTGGCCGAAGATTTCTTTACTTTGCTGTGGTTCCCTCAACCAGAACATCCACAGTACAGCACAAAAGCTTTGCTGTGGTCAGTCCAACTTTCTCGAATAGGTTACCTAGCATCCTGCAACATGAGCTTCTTGGTCTTTCTTTACCTCTATTCCGTAAGTGCTTGAAAACCATTTTTTTATCCTGGTTTTTCATCGTCAGGTCGAGAGCACCTCTGATGAGTTTTCTTGAAGAGGTGCTATATAAATCTGTTATTACATTACAATACTTCCAGCGTTGGAGTACAGTCTTTATAGGTGATGGCCATACTTGTGTCTGATTACTACACAAAGTTTGTGATTATGGGTAATGCGGACCTTCATCGTATAAGATAATGTTGTGTCAGTGAGCTTTTTCTAACTAAGTATCTGCTGTTTGTAGAAATTAATTCTTATAGAGTAATCTTAACTCCTGTTCATTATCTTCTTTCCTCCTGTTTTTCTATTATATTGTTCATTTTCATATTTACAATATAATATAATGCATAGTTTTTAGAGCATAGAATGAAATGGTTGTGATTACTAATGATAATTAATTGTGGTTGGACTTTCACTGCCATGTTGGTGCTTCAGCTAAGCAATCCGTCAACTCTATAAAGCTTATCTGTGAGGACCTTTATGATATATAATAAATGTTTGTTACACTGCCTTGTGCTCTTCAGAACTATTAATTCATCTGTAAATGATCTGCATTACAGTTGTGCACAAAGCGCTCTTCAGCGAAAACGTCAGAGGAAGACGAAGTGGCCCTGAAACACAGCGTCACCAGACTGTTGAACGCCAGAGGCAGTTGGCAGAAAAGGGAGGATTCAAGCCGATTGAAAAGCCAGCATCTGCGACCGGCGTAAGGAAACGCTCCACCAGCCGAAAGCAAGCTTCTCTGAGCACTAACCCTCTAAGTGGTGACGAGTACTATTGAGTATGTTGCAACGTCTGATCTCTTGTGATAGAATCGTGACAATTGGACCCTTTGCTGGTTAGAACAGCATAGCTGTATGTATCAGTTCGTATTGCTAAGGAACGTTCTTATTGCTAAGGAACGTTACTATTGCTAAGGAACGTTGTTGCATTGATGTCGGATTACATTACGTTACATGTTCATCTTAGTCATTCGTCGGTTGCAGTCATTTCAGCGTTTCTGTCGTCAAGGCATTTTAGTGAGTAAGCACAACTTGAATTAAGATGCAAGTGTTTAAATGCAAAATAGCGCTGTCTTCATAGCCTCTTGCCTTGTTTGGGTGTGCTTATGTGTGAAATTTATATTTATGGCTTTTATAGCTTGAAATGATTGAAAGCAACATTTTAGGCTTGTCATTTTGCAAAATTATTGTAAAGAAGTCTTGACAGAAATGGAAATAAAGAATTCTTGTTAGAAATGGAAACAAAGAAGTTTTGATAGAAATTTAAGTGCTAATTCAGGATTTCAGAAGGTGGTCCTGAAGGTTGTACAAGTCGTGTTGTTGCGCTGTTTTTTCAGTATTAATAGCCAATCAGGATTGATATCAAGATACTTTTCCATTTAAGCCGAGATGGTCAGCGTCATACAAGCTGGGATTGAATGGTTATGAATATTAAACGTTTCAACCCCGGTAGAATTGAGAATGATTGAAGCTTGGTTCTAAATGTTATGAAACTAGCTTCGACTTAAAGGCTATTCGTAGTCATTTTAACTGTTGTGCCTATTGTTAAATAATGGATTAAGATAATTGTCCAGTTTATGGCAGGTACAGATTTGCATAATGTGTGTGGCTGAGGACAGCATATTCAGATTAAGGTGAAGGATCCAGTGTAAGATAATATATCCAGAGTAGGATAATTTATGTGAATCGGAATAATGGATTTCGATTAAGACCGCTGAGGTAGAGGATTCCAATTACGATGATGAACCTGAATTAAGCCAAAGGATCCAGCTTAAGATAGTCAATCTAGACAATAGATCCAGATTAAAGTAATTTAATTAATCATACTCAATCGAGTTTGAGCCCTGCAGCCAACTGCAGTAACTTTGCATTACTGGTGCATTGCATTATTTGCATTTGTTGGAAAAGTTACATTGTCAAGTCAGATTTGTTTTGCTTTGTCTGCTGTTTTGCGTCATGTTCCGCTATTTATCAACTGGGTGTAAAGTGTTTGTGACTTCATTTGCTTAGCATCAGCTTGCATGGGCAATTGGACAGTCCTCAGTCTTGCCTCATGTCCCATCGTCTATAAAACCAAGATGTTCTGGATGGGCAGAGTATGATGCTAAGCCCTACACTGTTGTGTCTTGTCTGCTTCAGTGGCAAGTCGTTCGATGGCGATTCTGTTTTATGGTCATGTTCAAGACTTCTTCTGTGTGCTTGAGAATCATTCAGTCAGAGTTGATTCCTTCTATTGTCTTAGATTATTTCATTCTGCGTTGTTTTGTGAGGGCTTGAGGGTAGTTCTGGCTAAATTGTAGTTATGATTAATAATTAATAATTTTAAAAGCATGAAAATGATTAGGGTAAGTATCTTTATCTTAACTCTGTTTTAGTAGATTGCATAAGTAATTGATTAATGAGAACTTAGTTACTACAAATTAATCGTTAGTAACTTTGTAGTAAATAACTGACTGTGAATAACTCTGAATAAAGAAATCTGAAACTATCATGAACAATTATGAAGCGAATAACATTAGTTAGAAAGTAAATATAGTTAGTAATCATTAATAATGACAAAACAACTGGTTTGAAAATAGCTGTTTGACTCTTAGAATTTGCTTCACAAAATCTACACTGGCTATGTATGTACGGTAGAGGCATATGCATATGTGTGCCTTTTCAGCCTGTTGGTTGCAAATAAGTATGTGACTGCATTTTTAGTTCATGTAGTAACTAGTTGCCATGGTGATTTATTGGTATGTCCTTTTTCTTGCTAGATAGCATCTCATAAAAGTCTGTGTCAAGCTTTAGTGATGTGAACAAACTTCTTTGACGAGGCTAGATTGGCATTTTTTTGTGTGTGATGTGCATGATAAATGTTTTAGTGGTTTTAACAATATGTACTGTTTAGCTTACTGTGGTATAAAATCAAATTAAAAATCTTCCCATCTTTTTCGAACAGCCTTTACTCGCTTCATGCTTTATTCTTTGGAGATCGTGCATTAATTGCTGGAATTCCCTGCCTTATTTTGGGGAAATCCTAGCCTTATATGAGTCATAATTATGCTCTAGTCTGACAAGTGCTTTAGCTATCCCTTAAGTGGAGAGAAAACACCATGTAAAGAGAAGTGTACTGTTTCTTTTGTAACCAAAACCAAAGCAGAAACAGATGCTGTATTCTTGAGCGACATTGTTTCTGAAAACAAACTCTGTATGACTAATTTGATCCCTCTATAAGGATACCCAAGTATTGTCAAAATGTTTGATAATATATATTAATCACTGAATTGTAATAATGTCATCAGAATTAAACTGTCCTTGCGGGGTTATGTAGCAAGTGGTAAGTCAGCAGTAAGATATGGCCTTGAAAAGTTTAATGCTTTGAGATAAAGTCATTTTCTGCAGAATCTAATTAGAATACCAGCATGTATGTTTATGCTTGTTTGGATATAATAATATTCATTAATACATTTGCCAATGAAAGGTCGTAATTTTGTATGGCTTTAAGTTATGTGATTTAGGAAAGAAGTACGAATATTGACCATACCACATAACATACATCTGCATGTAGATACTTTTCTTGTTTGAATAAGATCGAGTGATGCTTTTGGTATTGGAACACTGGCATTACAGAACTTGTATATAGTCTGCTTATTGTTTTTATTATTGCTAGTCTCTATCTGTTTTTCTTTTTGATTCTATCTCCTGTCTGCTGTGTACTGTGTATTTTTGGCCATGACTTCAATCGGGAGAGAGGATTGATCTTGCATGCTCATTATTATTTGTATTATTATCACGGTTGTTATTATTGTTCTTATTATTAATACTAATGTTTTCATTATCACTATTATTGTTAGTAGTATTGTGGTTAGTTACTACTATGCATGTTTGCATAGGCACTGGTTGCCTGTACAAAGATTTTAAGATCTTGTTTGCTTTTTATGGTATGCATAATTGTCGTGCAGGCTGTGCTCCACCTTATCTTGAGGAGCTATGTGTCTTAGTCTGGCTGCAGATTCTTTCGCTCGACTGCATCAGGTGGAATGGTGCAGCATGTGGTTGTCACCATGGTCAATCCATTTTCCTGAAACCTGTTGCCTAGCAACTTGTGACGTGAGCTTCTTGGCCTTTCTTGGCCTCTGTCCTGTCGGCGTCAGTCATGGTCTTGTAATTTAGTTCTTTTGTAATTGTAAGTGGACATTTATATAGCACCTCTTCAAGGAAACTTGTCAGAGGTGCTCCCGACATGACAGTGCTGTCAGGTTGTGTTGTCAGGTCGGTGCCTCTGATGAGTCTCATAAAGTGGTACTTTTTGCAAACATGCAATTACAATAGTTATAACTGCTATTAATTTTTACCCAAAGGATCTCAAGGGTAAAATGTTTAACACTGTGTTTTATCTTAAGTGGCTAGTCGTTGCAGTTATCTGGCTCAAAGAAATTGTTGCAAAACCAGTTTTGCAGAATGATGGATATTATTTATTATTGTTATTATTATTCTTATTGTCAATAGTTACCTGGAGTAGAAATGGTCCCCCAAAAGAAAAATATTAGGTTAGGAGTAGGAAATGATTGAAACTCGGACCTCATCCCAATTTTCGTACCTATCCAGAAACGCTGCTCTCAAGGCTGTGCATAGTGGTGCTGGTCAATGATGTAAAGACATTGTAAAAGAAACAAGTCTTGCGTTCAACTCCAGAGTTCGGTGAACTGAAAACATGTTGAGGTGATGGCTGAAGTCAGACGCAGTCTTTGCACCCTCGGCATTTTCGTGGCCAAGAGTTTTGGAGGTGTTAGGAAATAATATTTGGGTTGTAGGCAGCAGAGTACATTTTTCAATGAATAAAATTTCATGATAGAAGCAGCTGAGTAAGCCTGATGGACAAATCTGTAAATTTTAGATATGACCTTATTGACAAACTTATTTGCTTCTTCATTAGGCTGTTTGGCATATTAGAAAAATAAAGTTCAATAAATACATTGTTTTGGGATGTAGCATTCATTCATTCATTAGGACATTTATATAGCGCCTTTTCAAGAGGGCTACTTAGAGGCGCTCAAGCACATTTTTTAGCAATGACATTTTCTTCTATATTGACCACCGAGTCGTCACAAAGCTGGAGTAGTGATGCCAAGCCAGAGAAAAAGCTAGAGTAAATCTAATTATTTTTTATTATTAACTGTACATTTGATTCTTATTGCATGTCTTATCCTACAGAGGTGGTGGTGAATTTCTGAGAGTAACTCTGCCAGTTTGACTGACTTGTATGTGATTACAGTGTTAAAACGAAGACTTCATTTCTCTCTGTCCGAAACTCTTCAAACTTTAACATCTTTCCTAGTTTTTTTCAAACTTTAACATCTTTCCTAGTTTTTTTCTGTTGACCATTAACCGGTAGCAGATAGAATTGAATAAGTGACTTCCCTTTCTGTCACATTAACCTGTTGTAGCAATCAGGCGTATTAGTTTCATTATATGAATAATGAATATATATACTCTCTTTCTGTAGACGTTTGTATATGAACATTCTCTTTCAATATATCTATACATATAATATCCATATAGTGTCCGTCCGACGATAAACGCTACGTCACAAACGGCTTCTGTTCTATTGTGAAACAGAAGCCGTTTGTACTGTCGTCTTGACGACGGCGGTCTTGACGACAGTGATCAGCATTTTAACCAACGACACATATAGGCCTATAATATGACGTCATAATATGAAGGGTTAATACTCCAACACTATATAATGCCGTCATAATTATGACGGGCAAATACACTAGTACATATATAATTATGTATATATATATATACACACTTGTTAAATTATTCACCGTTACCCTATAGCCACGCATCGCTGATGTGGTACATAATTATTCTATGTGAATAGTCATACATTCAGTATGAATATACGTGAATTTGGTTTTGTGTACCAATTTGAATATTCATGCCTTTGTGTTGACTGTTATTTGGTGAACTTTGTTCTACAGAATGTACAGCTGTTCATAGTTTGTGTTGTGCTTTGCTGCTATTAAATTAGTCTCCGATTAAAGTGATAAACACACACACATACACACATGCATACATACACACACACACACACACACACACACACACACACACACACATGTAATGTATATGCATTTATAATGCATATACATGTATTATAGATACATACATATAAACATACCTTTTAGAAGTCTACATGTATAGATTAGATACTGGTACATAGCCTATACATATTTTATATGTATATAATTATGTTGCTTAATGTCTGTTGACATTTCTAGTGATTGATAAACCTTGTATCGTTGTTAACGATTTCAAAGTTTACTGCTTCTACTTAGTCATGGCTTTTGTGTACACACTGTTTGTTTGAGTCAGAAATACAAGGGCAATTGAAAGCCAAAGCTTCCTAGCTTTTGATGATATAACCTGCGTTTGGAAATCACAGATGGTCTGTGTGTGCAAAGGCCACCTCTGTCTGGAACTAATCGTGGTTAACTCTCCCTTTGATTGACACAAGCCTTTGACTAGGCACGGCAGTTGAGATTGACCTAGTATGCCACCACACACAGAGCAGACATCACTGGTGTTATGTATGCGTGCGTGTAGTTAGACATTAATTATAGCACCTTTCAGGTACTACAGAAACGCACTGCCTAAATTGTGTTAATCACTTGGAATTTATATAGCGCCCCTTCAAGATCTCTACTTATGGGTGCTCAATGATCAATAAAAACAAGAAGTACAGATAAGGCTCAGGTAAACAGAAAAGTTGCCACTGTTGGGCTCTGACAAACATGTAGAGCCCCAACTAGTAAAGTCCAGTCCAGCGTTAACAGTTGACACTCGCTTCAGAGATCCTGGTTATATCGACTTCATCTTCTCATATGCATCTTTTGAAGGTGGGTGAAGAGCCTTTCCTTCATTGTTCGAGCTCGTCATTTACTACCTCTGGCCCCATTTCTGATCAAGTATAAACTTAATGTGCTTGTTTAGAGGCAGCGTCACTGGAGGAAACTAGTGAGAACAGAAATGCGGATGACTCTTTCTAAAAGTGAACTGAACCCAGCACTTTTGATTGCAGTGCAGCAGGTGATTCGCACAATATGTAATGGAAAACATCACTGCGGACGTGAATGGGTTAATGCTTACAGAATAATTTCTCCCCTCCTTTGGTCATTGACCCAAGGTCATAATGTGAGAATCAGCCTGCAGTTGCTACCAACTAGATCATGTGATCAATTCGCATCACTTCATAAGCTTCTGATCTAATTATAATTCTAATTATGCCTGTAGTGCCATTGTTGTAATATCATAAAGCATTGATCAAAATGCGTTGAAGAGGACCAGTCAAAATTCTGTAAGTTTGGAAACTTACACTTTAGTGCCACTGTCGATTGACAAGGACCTCACTTACTGACCAACTTGGGAGGATCAAACTCTTACACTCTACACTGTAACGATAAATAGGCCAACATGGATTAGGTTACACAAGATTAGATCAGACATTATGTCGGCTTCGATTTGGTATTAAGGATGTCTAGTGATGCCAAATGGGTGGCAGGTTAATGTAGCACGTGCATGGGTGGAGCCAGATGAGAGCATGATATAGCACCTGATCTCATGAGGTATGAACAGACTTCGTAGAAGCTTCTTCGAACCATATGGCATATGTTGCAGTGAGAGATACTAGATACATGTACTCAGATATGCCAAACTGTAACCATTGGCTACAATGATGACTGTCAACAAATTTAAATGACCTCCATCCTCCATGAACTTTAACTACAGCAGGTGCTTCTAAAACTTCCAGCATCTACATCACACATTAGTAAAAGCCTCTATCCTTATTCACATTTGTAATCATACTGCGTTATTGTCAGTTTGAAGATAATTAAATGAAGATTATTATTATTATTTGTAAATACTTGCTTACTTACTTATCTACTCATTTACTACTGGCTTTAATGCAATATCCTCTGAGGTTAATGAAGGCATTGCATAGCCTAAATGCCCAGATAATATGATGTTCACTTGGGTAGGTTGTGGTCTGTCTGTCAGAATCTAGCCGTTATATTCTACATGTAGGCCTACCTTCACACGGCGCTTTTCTGAATTTACCTACACCAACAGAAAACTATAGTTTAAATCAGACAATTGATCAATTAGTCAATTTTTCGGCGACAGTTGCTTGCTCTCCAGTTTCCAGAAGTCGAGCAATTTAAATGACGTACACCTATATCGAGTAATAATTGTGCTGCAAAGTCGGCAGCGAGTCCGTCTGAAAAGTGCGTGAGAAGGTGAGAGGAGCACAGCAATGCAAGCTTGCGTAATGTTAGCTCGTCACATTTCTTCTGATTCTTCTGAACAATTACGCCTCAGATTCGCATTTCTGTGTGACTTTGCGCTTTAAAAATGTTCGTAATAAATAAATGATACTGAACGGCGTAGTCAAGTGGTCTGCTGTCAGCCTAATGGCCTGATAAGCGTTTTACTCATTTCTTAATGAGACCGCAAGAATATCTTCAGCACAGAAAGGCAACTCAACCTGTTTGCGCTGACCTCTAGAACTTCGAAAATCATCCGAACGGGAAATTTACTACATGTATTTAAAATACATTCTGTGCAATAAAAACTGTATCACATAACAGACTAGTCTGGCATTTAACCATGCATTATTTATTTGATCGATGCATTTAACGACGATTACAACATTAATCTCATGACCTTAGGCAAGGTTTCATTCGAAAGAATTATTGATTTAGCCTAGCCCCATCTGATGCGGTCTCGCTCTCCGTTAACATCTTCACTCGACACGATTAACTGTGTTTTTCATTGGTTGACCTATATCTGAACTAACCAATCAATGTTAGCCTTAAATTCCTTGCAACCAATGGCTGTAACCCGTTTGAACCAATTCACCGACGTACAATGACAGGATGTAGGTGTTATCATCGGCTGTCCGTGAAAATATTCCAATACTAAACTATTTTAATATTAATAGTTAAATAACAATATTATATATCTGATTCCTGACGGACGTATCGTATTGTCGGACTCTCGTCAAAATCTGTTTTTAATTTTAAAAGGGAATTGTTGCTTCTAAAACTGGATCTCTTACTAGTGGAACGTTGAGCGATATTGAAGGGAACGTTTACGGAGATTTACAGGTAGGCTGATTCGAAATAGTTTTGAAGTGATGTGTGGAATTTTAGGGTTCAGATATTATGTAAGAACGTTTTGCGCAAGGCTTGGAAGTTTGTCGTACTATTTTGTTTCGCACATCACCAGTTTCCTATAGAATGTTAGACGTAGGCCTATTTCATCATGATCTTCAAATCTGCGAAACTTAGCAATACTGGCGTGTGTCTGATGCGGGCATGGGTAAAATGCTGATTGCTGATTTGCTGATTGGCGAGGGGTAAAATGCTGATTAGAAAAATGCTGATTGGTCATGCTGATTGGTAGGTAAAATGCTGATTGGAAATATGCTGATTGGTCATGCTGTTTGGTTGGTAAAATTATGATAAAAGAAGTACTGAAGGTTGTGTCCGAGTGTAGTTTCTGGTAGTTTCTTTGCATTTTCATGCGGAAAATGAACTGCGACTTTCTCATCACTGTTGTAGTTGATTATGACAGAATTTGGACGATCCTTTCGAACATATGCTGTTTTGGTGAAGCACTTGCTCCATGACTTTGGACTGTCATAGATCTGGAAATACATTCTGTCACATAGACCACTGCCACATTTTCTAAAAACGCCAACGATATCCATCAACTTTCCAATCATCCTTCTTAAAACCTTCTGACCACGAATAATGAAGAATTGATCCTCGTGTTGGTCGATTAACAATTACATTTACTGACTGACTATTGAAACATTCGTAGATATCACTCATGTCTGGAGTCATTCCAATCCTAACAACGAAGTGTACTTGCTTCTGTGATCACTACTTGCTTAGATTTCAATCAGCATTTTACCCTGTTGATTTTTTATCACTATTTGCCTGGATTTAAATCAGCATTTCTTAATTAAAACAATATTGAAAACAACAAAGTGTATTTGGTTCTGTGATCACTAGTTGCCTGGATTTCAATTAGCATATGCTAATTAAAACAATCAGCATTTTACCCTCTGATTTGCTGATTTGGCTGCTAGGTAAAATGCTGATCAATCAGCATTTTCTAATCAGCAATTTACCCCTCGCCAATCAGCAAATCAGCAATCAGCAAATCAGCATTTTACCCGTGCCCGTCTGATGCGATGTTTCGTGCCAGGCTTTTACCGAATTCTAGCGGAGTTGTTGCTGCGAAAGCAGAGGTGAAATGTAGTGTTTTCTTGGGAGTAAAGAAATTCTGGTCAGCCACAGTTGAAACTATCGACCATGGATAAAACGAACGATAAAGGGATAAAGGAAAGAATAGGAAGAAAACCAGCAGCTGTAGCAATCATTTACTGGAATAACATGTTCTTTGGGATATAAAGCTAACAACAACGAGTATATGGCCAAGAGTGCGCAAAATTAAGCTTACAATGTAGTTATCCTCGCATTACTACTTCCAAATATTAATTCTTGATACACAGCGCTCAGCAACTATGGCCGCCATGGAACAGAAATACAGTTGAATAAAAGAGTAAAACTGAATTTATGTAGTGCAGGCATTTTATTGAGTCTCCATCACATGAACAGCCATTTCTTTGTCTAGCTTGGCAAGGTAGTGAAACTCAGTGTTGAACTTGAATAGATTTAGAAAAATATAAGAGACACTTTAACGGCAAGTAATAATATTGACACCCATGTGTTCTACGGTCAACAAAGAAAGTTTTGCTGCGGTCGGCCCATCCTCCTGGAATAAGTTGCCTAACGGCCTGCGACGTGAAATCATCAACCTCTCTTTGCCGCTTCTTCCCAATCGCTCGAAGACCATTGAAACTGTTAGGACAGATGCACCCCTGATGAGTTTCTCTTGAAGTGGTATTATTTAAATTTGCAATTACAATTATGATTGCCTATGTAATAATAATAATAATCGTTTCTTTAATTAAGCGCCTGCAAATGCACTGCGCTGTACATTGAACATACATGTAATAGAAACGGCAGCCACGCAGGGCACCTTACATACATGTATTATGTAGAAGCACACATGATAACAGTTTTACAGGAGTCGAATATAACTGCTTATGCGGCAGCCACATACGGCGCCAAATCACGGTCTACTATTCATTTAACCACCGCCTAGCGAGTGGAAGGCAGAATTAACCTTAAATTAATGGATGTCTACGGGGTTTGATCTTGGTACCTACAGCTCTTCAGCCAGTGTGTTATCCATTACTCTACGGGCCCCCCCTCCCCCATTTGTCTAGTATTACTCATATTTTTCCTGCGCAGATGGCACAAATGACTGACTGTCTTGTTCAACACTGAGCACCTAGCATTGCTACGGTCATATGACAAGGAATACAAAAACTGTGTTTGGGAGAAATATAATGTAAGGAAATGTCTAAGGAAATATTAGTTTTTAATCATCAGAGTTTTAGTTGCGATCAGCAAGCCAGCACAGAGTCTAAAGTCTGAACATGTTGCAGAAGAGAGGTCTACTCTAGGACCAGCAATGAAAAGGGCGTTTTGCCAAGAACTGCTTGTTTTTCTCAGTCCTAGTAGTCTTGGATGTTAAATATTTTCATGACGCAGCCACTGTCACTTATTCACTCTTTGTCTCGTGCTGTGTTTAGGATGTATTGAAATCCTTTTCTGACTGAGTGAGACACCTAACAAGCTGGCCAGTGTGTTGTCAGTCAGTTAGTCAGTCAAGGACTTGTCTGTTTCAAAGGGGTGATTGCAGTACGTCCATGAGTCAGTCACAGTTTTGACTATTTTAAAGGCTTAAATAAAGGACCAAGTGACTGAATGAATCAGCTAGCCGACTAATGGTTGGTTAGTCAATCAGTCAGTGCATCAAATTATTCACCAGGCCAGTAATTATAAACAGTTTCAGTTCAATGTAAACTAAATTGTGGCCTGACTGCAGCTGGCCTCAGGGGACCATTGGCCTGGATCCATAATTAATGACTGTGATCCCACACACGTGTGTATGTGGGGCTTATTTTATAAAGCACTGGTACTAGTGATGCTGTACAATGCAGTCATTAAAATTCAGGGAACCAAAGTGCATAATGCTTACCTGTGCTTTGTGAAAACATGAAACACCAGGTAGTCTGTGCATGATAGTCTAGGGGTTGGTATGGTTGACTCGTCGAGGTTGGGTTCAATCCCTGCCAGAAAGATGTTTGAAGACTTCTGCTCCACTTATGCCTCCGCCGTAGTGAATTTGGCTAAATTGAGTTGAAGAAGAGAAGAGCAGTCCATTAAGGCAGCCATTGGTATGAAAGTGTTAGCGATGTCATTTTCTTAGTGTCGGCATATGAGGGCGGATGGCCAGTCCTCTCCCTCGCTGTCTAATCTTCCCACCGACAGTGTACAGTCAGTGTACTCACTGTAGCGGAGTTGGCTAGGGGGTGCAGGTGCAGCAGAAATCTTGAACCAAATTTCTGCCCTGGCGGGGATTTGAACCCCCAACCTCGCAATTGATGGTCTAGCACACTAACCACTATACTATCGAGCAGCTGGAATACAGACAGTGAGGAAGAAGCTACCTGCCCTCATATGCCAAGGCTACAAAAGTGAAGTTGCTGATATGTTATACCCACGACTGTGTCTTGAAGGTTGGCTTAAGGATCTGCTTATCTCTTCAGAGTCTACATGCAGAATGGATTCAAGTTGATTCTGTAGTGATGCCATAGAAATTTTATCATGTGTTTATGTGTCACCAGTTTACCTGTGATTCTGCATGATGTGAAGTGGCGTATTGTGCCAGAAAGCTATCAACTTAATACAGTGTGTTTGTTGATGCAGGGTACTAAAACTGCTGTGTAGTGCTAAGCATCTAAATATGGGAAGTAGGTTAAAATTAAATGACATGTGTTAGGCTTTTTCCTTTCCTTCTTGTCACCTTTTGGGTAAGACGTGTCATGCTACATACAGTTAGATGTGTGTAGTACCGATTTTTCAAAATGGTGGAGTCAGGCATCTGAGTGTCCATAGAAAAACTAACTAGTGTAGATCTGTTACACAGTGGTGAAATGAAAGCCAAAACTCTAGAGATGTTGGTGTTGCAGAGTTGTTTTATGAGGTTGGGTAAAGGATAAAACAGATCTGTGCAAATTTGTCAAGAGTGTGCATGTTGTTTGGAAGTCTGATTAAAGAGACTTGGGAGTTAAAATCTGGGTGCCATTTTGTGGAGGAAAGAGGGAGCTAATTGCTGCTACCATATGATAGTACAGCTACCAAGCCTATTTTTTATTATATATAAACTTGGGGAATGTGTGGAAATTTATGCAGAATGACTGATTTTAGAAAGAAAGTTAGAGTTTAGAGCCAGAAATGAAATTAGAATGCAAAACCTTCATTTGAACTAGGTGAGCCTAGCATAGGCTGACCAGATATTGGAAACTAAAAACCGGGACACTTCAATCACAAAATCAATTTGTGTTTTGTCAATAATTATAATATAACTTGCACAAATATCTGTTTTATGCTTATACAATAACATACAATATACATTATATTGGTATAACTGAAAGGTTTTATTGCAAATCATGCTTTTAAATTTAAAATTTAATTATAAATTTATCAAATCAGTCACTCATATTTGGCGCTTGAATATATGCTTCTTAAATGCTTTTTGTCTGCTAATATTCTGTCATAAACTTCAACACGTTTCTTCCATATTCACTTTCACTATCATAACAGCTTCAAGAGTTTCTTCTGATAATCGACTTTTTTTATCTGCCCAATAAGAGTTCATCAGTGAGAAAACTCGCTCAACTGGAACATTAGTTCCAGGAATTACTAACAAGAATTGTAGAATCATTTTCAAATTTGGAAGAATTATCTCTCTGCACCCATCTGCTATCCACCGCAACATTGTTTTCATTCCATTGTTCCACTTTTTCTCGACTAACAAAATTACAAACGCATGTCATTTCATCAAACAGTTCATTGTCATCAATGTCATACCCAACTGGCTTACAAATTTTTAAAGATCCTCAAGGTTTTTTTCAAACATATCCCAAGTAATTGTTCCTCTCAAGTTCAACCAACTGAACAGCTTTAATGGTGCGTAACTAACTTCCCACATGTCAAAATATTCCAACGATGTTGCATAAAAAGATTGAACTGTTTTCAAAAAGTCATCCTCAATTATGGCCACAGAATCCACAGCAATATTAAGGAGTTGCTTTACTTTGATTCTTACAAACTTATTTGTTTTCCTACTCTCTAGTTTTTCTTTCAGTTCTGCAAGATCACAGCAGACTTCAACTGCAGTAGACAAGCTAGCTCCTTTCCATCTTCAAAATTGTAGCATTAAACAGAATATTATCACTACGACAATATGACGTTTAGAACCGGAAGAGGTATTACCGTATTATGCATGGTAATAAATAAAGTGAAGTTAAAAATGAAGTTACTCGCCAGATGCCAGTAGTAAAATCAAGGAGACGTTGATAAGTCAGGTCAGTTCTTAAAAACCGGGACATTTTTAGGGTTTGGCCTACCTTTCCCGGCAGCCGGGACAGCTAGCAGAAAATCGGGACTGTACCGGGAAAACCGGGACGTCTGGTCAGTCTAGCCTAGCATAAAGTACGGTATGACTTGTGGAGGCAAATGAACCTGGTCACTAGGCTGAATCATGTATTAGAATAATTAGATGATGTGTTGTCTGTGCTATTAACTTTCAAAACGTTTTGATGTGTGTGTGTTATTTCTAGGGCTACACTAAATTTATTATTATTTGCACCTCTGAGTAGGTCTGTTGAAGAGACACTATGTAATTTATCCAGAATGAATGAACAATAGGTTGTCAATTTGAGTACCGTATTTTATGGTTTTGGGGTTGTAAAATTAGACCACAAACTGCATGTAAAGTATTTTAAAGCGTTGACTACGCTTTTATGCTAAATTCAATGAATTTGTGGGAGATCTGAGATAGGCATACTGTACTGTGTCAGGTTTAAGTTAGAAAATGCTTTAGGTGATTGCGGCATCATCCTGTTTTACATGTGGCTTGGTGTATATGTAGTTTGGTGGGTTTGTCCCCGATATCTTCACATTAATGGGTCCACATTGTATATTCCAATGTGTTTATGTGTTTTTCATTTGCCTTACTTCAGAGTTGGCCTCCTCATGTACAGTTTCAGGTAAAGTGCACTTTTCCTACTTTAAGAGGTTTTTTTAGTGAGCTCGCTGTGTTGCAAGTTCGCACCTAAGGGTTAAATCCAGTAAGCGCTAATTTCCGGTCCTATATAAAGGCTGCAAGGCAATAGATGTGCCAATTGGCCTGTTAAGTTAATGTATCAATACGTAATGTAATAAGCCACCAGACAGTTGATCTCTGTCTTGGTCGATTGATTGATTGAGTTACTTATTGAATGAGTAACCAGTGAATGCAGTTGAGAGACATGCTTGAATTACAGCTGAAGTTCAAGATGTTAGAGGACAACCAGGGAAGGTCAATAATACACTTGCTTAACATGCAAGTCTCTAAAATGTTAATTTATAGGATTGTGTGCTGTATTTGTATACTGGTAAATCAGTTCCATCATGGTTTTTATGCACTGCAGAGAATCTGCCATTGTAAACACAACTGGTGACATTTTATCTGGTTTAAATTGTTGTAGACAGGTTATCAGGTTCCTCTGTTTTATTGGCTGGTACAAGGGGTTTCATTAATAGTGTTCTGAATACTTAATGAACAAGCATTGGTTTGTACCAGCTCCACTCCTACAATATTTGCCAATTAAATGCATAAATACATATAATTATGTCCTGGTATAATATGTTTGCATGCATATAATATGCATGGTATCGGTTGTTTTCTGACTTAAGTTATGACCTTATGGAAGAGGCAACTGTAGCTTTGTTTGAATATGGCTGTGCGAGGGGATGTGGGTATTATGTATAGTGTATACACTCATTGTGTGTACAGTATCATGCACTGGCTTCTATTTAGTTTGAGCCTCCCCTTCATTTCATACTTTGTCATAGAATGTTAATTTCACTTTCTGAACCATCTGCATGTGAGGGCAAGTAGACTAGACTGGATGTTTGAATAGTCGACTGTTCAGTCCATTCACAGTTGTGGCTGCTGAGCACAATAATTTTTTTGTGAAAGTGATTAGAACGAATGTCTTGCTGGGCTGTTAAATTTCTTTTTGGCTCAAGAGTGCTAGTGTGGCTTGAAAAAGTGTGGGGCTCATTGAGATAGTATTTAATGGCTTAGTGTCAGGGAATCATTGACGACGCTTTTAGGCCAAGAGCTCAACTGGCCATTGAAACTGACACTTGAATTCGTGGGCAGGGTTTGCCAGTCACACCCACGTCCCTGCCACTGATGCAACCTGCTAGGATGTTGTATGATCCAAACAGCATCCACTCCCATTAGTGATAGCTGCCAAGCTGCATCCCTCTTGCCACTGGGATTTTTAAGGTGGCAGGCCATGCTGTAGTCTGTGGAAACAGAGGTGGGTTGAGCCACCATCGTTTTCATCAGCTGATATGCTGATCATATCTGTCACGATCAGCAGTTTATTCATATCATGAACAGCCAATACTGGAGTCTATAAACACTCTGGCTATCCATGGCATATCTTCATTTTTTATACTAGGAAATTTTATATTTGCTGCAACACACGCGTGCATGCTCTTACATGCACACACACACGCACGCTGTGGCACCCTATTGTGGTACCTGTTGCATTTATAATTACCCTGGATAATTGCCAGTTATATTTACTGGGTATATGTCTGTGTATAGTTATGGATAGTCTAGATCTGTGCTTTATAACAGATGCGCAATCATGCATACATTACCACTCTGATTTGGATTGCTTTGATTGAGCTCTGATAGGTCACATTTCTCTGTAGCACCACTACTTGTTTGCCTTTCTCTCCTTGTCTCTGTCTCTCTCCCTGGTGCTCGTTCTCCCTCTCCACAGGACTGTGTCTATGGTCATGTAGAGCCTGTGTAAGTAGGCCTGCTAAAACAGTTGTCTGTAGGTCAAAAGTATATACATTGTATACATATATGTATCCCAGTGGGATGCTACATAATTCTCTCTAATGTTCTTCTTGTTTTAGTCCTTGATGGGAGCATTGCCCTTTGAACGCCTCAATCTATTTCTCCTTTGGCTTCTGCCAGTAAGCTCGGCTTGTGCACATCCGTCATGCACCAGACCATGACATCATCCCTCCATGCTTTATTTGCTCTACCTCTGATCTTTGTGCCGTCTATGCTTTCCAATTTTTTTAATTAATGTGGGTTGCTTGAGCATCATGCTGTTATCCATCTCTGCATATGTGTCCGAGGGAATTAAGTTTCGTTTGCATTTCTTACTCCAAAATGTTATTTGCTCAACCTACAGCATAAAGGGCAAATCACCCTCTTTGCAATGGGCACCATGCTTGCATTTGTGATCTTTTATTGCCACCTGATGCCCCAGACCATTCTGTAGCATCTCTTCTCAAATGCCAGCAATCTGTCATTGTCGTGTATAGGGTCCATGTTTCACTTACACGTAGTGGCACATTGTATGAACATGGTCTGATGATTTCACTTTGATGATGTCACTTTGATTTGCAATTTTGCATACTGGAGCTGTCTTCTCCTCGAAGTTTTCTTGAAACCTGTCTTTTCGTCTCCTTCTGTCTTTGGAACAGTCATTATCCCAAGTCAGCAGACTTCCCAGTTATACAAATTCGCCCACAGTCTCAACTTTGCTCCATCTGCCCCATCTCAATCTCCTCATCGCCAAATATCACTGACTTTGTATTCTGATATTGATTCTTAATCCTTCAGCCTTTCTTCAGCCATCAGACTACATTTTCCTGAATCATGTCAGGCAGGGTGATGTCATTGTCAGGCAGGGTGATGTCATTGTCAGGGTGATGTCATTGTCAGGCAGGGTGATGTCATTGTCAGGCAGGGTGATGTCATTGTCAGGCAGGGTGATGTCATCATAGCTTGTTGATCATGCTTCCATGAACTGGTATGCCTCTTCCGTTATCCTTAATTCTTTCCAGCACTCTTCAAGCATGAGATGAATGTTCTTGGAGAGATTAAGTTATTTCTCTCATTTTATTATAATTTTCTCCAGGCTATTGTTCAATCATAGTTTTTCTTGTCCATGGTTTGCGGTGTGTCAACCAGTATATGATCAATAATAAAAACGAATATGATGATGATGATGATAATGAAGTTTCTTAGTGGTTGCCAGTGCAGACTTGGAGCACAGGTGTAAAGCAATTAAATTTCTACTTGCCAGATATGAATCTGTCTATGGCATTTTACACAACCTGAAGAAACCCTCCTGTACAGCAGAACTGTTGCAGTAGTCAAGATGACTGCTGATAAAGTCATGTACCAAGCTCTTTTTGGTTTCGAGTGTTGGCAGTGATCGGATTCGACACAGCTGATAATTTAGCATGACTGGTACACGTGTCACATTGCCCACATGGTCTTATGGTGTAAGCTTTGCATGGAAGGTAACTCCCAGGTCAGCCACTGTGTAACCAAATGCAACAGGCATTGATTAGAAGCCGGACCTCAGGAATAGTAATCTTGGCCTGCTTATATCAAGAACCAACTCAGTTACAACCTGACAGGGCCATAAGTGCACAAACGGTCACATTACTCAGTGGCCATTCAGCAGACAGGCGACATGTGTGAGGCATTCGCAGACTGCTGATCCCGCATTTCGTCTGCTAGTCTACAATAGTAAACTATGTCTCTTCTCCTTCTTGTTTTCCTTCTTCCTTCCTCTCCTCCACCCTCCTCCTCCTCGTCATACTACTATCACTGCTATTGTGACTACAATTACTACTCGTAATGCTCTTTCTCATCTTCATCTGACTTACGGACTGATCTTCTGGATTTTGACCTGATTACGGTTTGGTTTTGGTGTTACTAATTACAATTACAACTAGGGCATAGCCGGGTACTGACCCGGATACCCGGAAATTCCGGGTATTGAACACCCGGAAGACACCCGGACCCGGAGCTGAAAGGTCATCCGGGTCCGGGTGGGTAAATGTCAACTAACAGTAACATAATGTAATGACATCAGGAACAGTAAGTTGCCTTGGCGACGGCCTTTGGCTATCCATGATCTGCCGGCGTTTTCTTTTGATTATTGAGAGTCCCAGCAAGCCCCTATTCCCTCCTCATTTCGCCTATGCCCCGACGATTTCCTTTGATGTTGAGAACTTCATCAAGTCCCTCTCCCCTCCTACTTTCGCCTAGACACCACAATTCCATTTGATGTTGATAACTCCATCAAGTCCCTCTCCCCTCCTCCTTTCGCCTATGCACCACAATTTCCGTTGATTATAGAGAGCTCCAGCAAGTTCCTCTCCCCTCCTCCTTTCATCTATATGCGGACAATTCTCTTTGATAATTGAGAACGCCATCTAGTCCCTCTCTCCCACCCTTTTCGATCATTGCAGTTGTTTTCCTTGTTTATTAAAATGTTCTGAAGTTGATTGGTAGAGGGTAGAGTGGAGTTATTTTTTCGCGACATTGTGTTTGGTATTTTTTCGTGACATTGTGTTCGGATTAGAGATTTGAGATTACTGTTAGTTTTAATACCCGGACCCGGTACCCGGACCCGGCAGATTTTTATTCAAACTACCCGGACCCGGTACCCGGTTGAAAAACGGCACCCGGCTATGCCCTAATTACAACCATCCTCTTCCTTTTCATCTGTCTCCTCTGGATATGACAATCCACTGCAATCACCACAGCTCACTGAAAATGTCCCCAGAGTCACGTACATTGAATTCCAAGGATTCCTAATCAGAGACGCATTGCTACAGACCGTGCAACGTTAACTGCCGCAGTCGAAGAAACATAGGTCGTAGGATTATTTTGCTTCAAGATTATATATACTATAAACCGTATAGGTTAAATAAAAAGCCATCCTTCGCAGAGGGCATACGAGTCCTGTTAACATGGTCTATTGAGCATGACTTTATTCAGAGGCATACACAAAGCAGGACAAGAAACCCTATAGCTTGCTGCTTATGGTGCTATGCAGTTGTCATCATTACATGACACTAAGAATTATGACACATGGTCCAAATGACTTCGATTGGTGTCATACTGGAGGTAGTTTGTCGATGATGGACCACAGTAGCTTGCTGTACGAGTCCTGATTTTATTTACTACCCTAGATCGTGGTCAGACCGAGCATCTTGTGGTTTGACTTTGTTGTAACCCTCGTTTTCCTTCCATTCTAACACCCTCGTACTGTTACATTACACTGGGTGACATTGAAAAGAGAAAAAATTTTAAGACTTAGGTAGTTGTCTATAAGGCTTTGCATTTTAGCCAATCTTTGTCTCGTGTTGTCTCCCAAGACCTGTAACTACCCGGTACTTGACCAGGTCTTATCACTGTTTTGGTCTGACCATACTGAGGGAGAGAATGACTTTTGATAAGCATCCCTTTTCCATTGCTTGCCCCAGAATCCGGAACTTTTTTCCAGTAGATGTTCGCTTGTCAGAGTCTGTATCGACCTTTAGAGCTCTACTAAAAACCCGTATTATCGTCTTTTTGGTGGAATCATTTCTTCTGTAGGCTGTTTCCATGTCTTCTCAGATTTCTCTTTTGGTTTTCAACAGAACTTCCCTGGATTTTGATATGGATACTAGGGATCAGCTGGAAATCACCTCGGACATTTGCCTCGGCCGAAAATCCCGTTTTTTGGCACTATTCGTAAGTATTTGCCTCGCAAATACTGTGCACTCAAATAGTTGCTTGTCTGCCTCACATGCCGGAATTTGTAGGCTCATAATATGAGCTTTGAGCTTCATCTAGCATATTCATTTTGAAGAAGAAAGCACAAAAAACACCAACACCGGAAGTCCAAAACGGAAATCAAGTCCATATAATTGATTATTTATTTCTAAAATTCAAAATGTAGGCCCCTAGTCAGTTATTACAAATACAGAAATTTATTTCAATAATTTTTTTATTACATGAAAATGTGAAGCTTTGCATGCAGAACAAATGGTACTCGGTTCGTACCCGGATCCCGCAAATAGTACGGGAACTCGGATTCGGTACTCTGTTGAAAATGTCTACCCGGCTGACCCGTAATGGATACCAAAGTGGCGTTGTAGAACTTCTTTGATCATGTTTATATTATTAAACCATCAGTTCAACAGCTGATATACACTGTATTATTATTATTTTATATAGTAATTTGAGTACTTGGATTGACACTTTCGCACAACACAAGGAACATGTTGGAATTGAACCCAACACACACACACGGTCATGTCATGAGAGCAAGATCAGATAGCTGTGGAGGTGACTGGCCTTTTGTCCTTGAAAGGCTGTGAAAATTAAGTCCATAACACGTGGTACATAATTGGTGCTTTAAGGAATTGATCTTCTATCATTCAATGTCATTGATTGGTATATTTTGCATTACTGTGGACTTGAGACATAGTTAAATTAAACTGGCTTATGATGACTTAGTTTCTTATCTGCCACATAAGCTTTCGGGACAAGATTTAGTGCCAGTTCAACAAGACCTCCTTAACTGTCAATTAGGCAGTCATTTGGTTTTCAAGTTGACTGGTCCCAGGGCATATCATAAATTACAAGTGTTCTAAGTCTTTGGTGTACATTGTCATAGGTTATAGGCGCATAGTTAGCGCACTGTGTTTTGAATGAATAGAATGGTGTAGTAAGTCCTGTTTATAGGCTGGGTAGATATCGTTTTGTCAGTTCAAAACTGGTGTGGGATAACATGGTAAAATTAGGTAAAATTTACAAGGAGTCCTAAGGTGATGTCAAGCAGCTTAATCAGTGGAGACACTGGTCTTGACTAAAGTGTGGGCAAGTGGTTAAACCATAGTCTAAAGAGTAGTCGGTTAGATCCCCTCAGCCAGAACAATAACTTTAGGATATGTATGCTTTATTACTTTTTTTTATTCAAGGTTACATGTATCTACGTGTATAGGTATTTGTCTGTCATGACCCAGCACGAGATATGTAACCTAAGAATTAGCAGTGATATGCCCACTTGTTGGCCATCTAGGGGTGGGGAAGTTAATGAACATGCGATTGCAAGAGCACTTGAGGTGATGGTTTTTAATTAGTTGTTGAGATTCTGTAGACATAATGTGACCACCAAGAGCTCTCCTGATGATCTCTAATCTTTCAGCGAGTTAGTTTTAGACTGCATGGGTTGTGTAACTGTACCTTGTACTTCTGAAGTCAATGCAGGCTGATGTGTGTTATTTTTATGGTTGATGTGGTCATGTAATATTATCTGAGCATAGGTGTAACTTTGTATTGTGATGGTGGTGTCCCATCACTGCCGTCAGTACCACTTTTAAAAGTGGTGTTGAGAATTACCACCGCTTTTTAGCTCTGTGCTGAAATATTTTTTGCTACACAACAGAATTATTTTGGGTTGAAGCAACGATAATTAATGGATAATTAATGGTTTTTGCACACTTTAACTGTCGCAATGGTGATAGATGCCTTAACATCGGCTTAGTTACTTACTTACTGTTTGTGTTTAATAAATTGGTGATTTATTCTAGCTTGTTGTGGTAACAGTATCTTACAGGGGAGGGGGAGAGATTGAGAAGGAAGATGGGAGGGAGGGAGGAGAAGGGGAGGGAGGAGGTGATTGATCACAACGACTTGGGGATCAAAGTTACCCCATACCTCTGAGTAGTTTTCTTGAAGAGGGGCTGTATATGTGCTATTAAAAAATATGATACATATGGCTGAGCTGTGTTTTTTAGTTTTCAATTCCTGTTCTGTTGTGTATAGCTATTGTAGTTACTAGATTATTTTGTGTTGTTGTTGCAGCTTTGAGGATACGGTATTAATGGTGCATTATTTTTTAGTTTTCTGATCGTCATTGGCAGTAAGATATGCTATTGCTTTCTGAATTTCAGAGGTCATCATGGATCGACCAAAATTCAAGATTCTCCGTTCCCCATCTCTCAAAAGAAAGCAACGAATGGTGCCCGTTGCAGAGAGGGTGAGTTGCCCCATATGTTGCCCAATATCATTTGCCCAATATCGTTTTTTTTATTTGAGGTAGAATTGATCCTTCAAGACTTCTAAAACTGAAGAGTTAATATGGATTAATGCGATTGCACAGGTTCTGACTCGGTGAAGATGTTTTGAAAAGCAATTGGGTTGAAGATTTTGATGACCATAGATTATTATTATTAGTTGTTATCGGAGCAAGTATGCCTGATCCGTCTGTATTGAAAAAATAGAGATAAAAAGACAGACAATGTTTAACTGTTAAAATTGGGAAAAATAATTTGTCAGAAATTACTGCTATTATTTACTATTGTTTTCCATTAGTATTATTGAAGTTATTATTTATGCATTATTATGTATTATTGATGTACTATTATCTTTTAAAAAGTATTGAATTAGGGCACAAGGTTGATCTTCCAGTCTAGGTGTTCTTCACTTTTCACTCTTTTAAGTATTAAGTAGGTTGTCGGTTTGGTTTTGGACAGTAAAGCATTGCCAAAGTGTTGAATTGATGTATAGTTCTTGTATATGTGCCTTGCATGTAGAGGTGTGAACTTCGAAACTCGAAAGCAATTAGACAATTTAAGCATGACACTGATTTGACGGAAATTGTTTGTCAAACACTTGAGAGGTGTCAATGGTTCAGCCAACTGTTTACTAGCACTGATCAGAAAATGGTTAGAAAGTCATAATTTGGAAATGATTTCAATGTGGTGTGGTTACAACGTTACAATCAGCATGCATGAAAACAATCTTAGGAAACTGGGAACTTACAATTTTCAGGCCACAGAAAGAAATCACAAAATTGCTTGTCTGGAGAGACAAGTCATGCTGTTATGGGGGGAAATCGTAGGATGGTCCTGGCAATCACTGGGTTTCAGTGGCCATGAGAATGTTCTAGTGCCTGGCTTTCTTATATGATCATAGGATTGAGAACATTTCTAGTTCAGTGCATGATGCGTAAACATTGGTGTTGAGAGCTCCATTGAAAATTATTCCTCAGGGCTCTATTATGCTAAGAGTGCCCCTGAGCCGTGTTGCCTGTAAGAGGCCATATATGTATTTGACAAATAGTGTTCAGATGGGTTTATCATTGTGCCTTTCTGTGAGTCTTTTTGGCAAATTCTCAACCCGTTACTATACTTTTCCACTTGCAGTGAATAAACAGTTCAGAGAAGCTGTGTAGTGACATTTAAACCAGTGAGTTTAAATCTACAGTGCATTTGCATTCCAATCCTGTAACTTCTGTGGTGTAGTGTACCAGTGCGTAAACACGGACCACTTGTTTTACTATATTATTTTAAAGATAACTAACTGAAAGAATTGGGTAAATTAACCTAAGTATCCACACATAATTGTATCCACATGGGGACCTCTCATGAACTTGAAAAAAGTGAATCAAATTTTAGGTAATGCCTGTTCAGAGTTTCTGAGACGTTCGAGAATGTGCTATATAAATCCTTACATAAAGCGTGTGCAGCATGGAAAGATTTATGGTATCAAAGGACTTTGTTTCATGTTCTGAATTTCCTTGTCATTTATAATGTTATAGTGCAGCATGCATATGTGAATTGTCGTATGTGCTGCAGGTGAAGTTGGAACGTGTGCTGGGTCTTACTCTTACAAACAATGCAGCCTTGTCCGTTGATCGAAACACAGGAATCATTGCATATCCCGCAGGGTAAGTCGAACCACTTTTGAAAAGTAGCATTGTTAAGGGTGCTTACTGAACGTCTTGGGACATAACCACTTGGGGATGTGTGTGTGGTTTCTGCTTTGTGTCCTGGCTTCAGGTTCCTTTGTGTTGCCTATAATATTGATACTGTTATAGATGCTGTGATGAAAGATTGTCCTATTGTTGGTGTTAATGATTGTGGATAGCCATTGAGTGGTCTTGGAAGGGTAGGGTTGGGGAGACCGGGTCTCCCTGGTAGGGCACTGCCTGCTTCTGTAGATTACTGATGGAGTCTTGCAATGAATGAGCCATCCTGCTCATTAGCCGTGATTAATACCAGAGGAGGAGTGAATTTAATATTAATCAGGGAGAAGTATCAGCTGTGTCAGGGTTTTAAAGATGGCCTTTAACCAGACTGTAGTTAAAAACCCTTCATTAGGGTGTAATATGAGAGCACAGCATGCATCAGATGGTATCAGCTTTCGTTAGGGGACTTCTGAATCTGATGTGGGGTCATCTTTATAGTCTTGGAAATATGTGACTTAGGCAGCTCGGGGTGCAGCAGAGGTGCCTGGCTGCTGGCAAAAGAACTTAGAACTTTCTCTATCGTTTGCTTTCAGTTTGGAGTGTGGATAAAATTGTTTAAACCTGTTGGTTGTTCTTTAGCACTAAATCCAGTTGGTAAAGTTTGACAGACAAATCTTTGCAAATCTGGTTTGATATTATTACCCTTTTATTGCATGGCTTATCTGCCTGTATTCTACAAAGTATATCTAGCAACAGGAGATGTTAATGCAAGAACACAGACATTTTGATTTGGCAGAAACACACCAAATGTGGTTGATAATAAGATCCTCGGTGTGGCTTTTAAGATGGCTAGGCGAAGTTGATCTTGAGTGTGGTGGCTTTTAGAATGGCCAGGGGAATTTTAGGGTATAGAGTCTTTGATTTGTTACTAGACAGTGTATTTCTATCCACATTGGAGTCTGTGAATGTTAGAAATTGCCTTTAAGAGGGCGGCATATTGTAAACCGTAGAAGTTAGGGGGATCTGGATAATGTGTGGCCCAGTTGTATCTGGATCTCGTTTATAGAGCTGTTGATTATGTTTAAGTCAGTGCTTATCTTGAGGGAGGAATGAAACTGAGTGCTTAGTGTCAGTGAGAGAAACGAATCATGGACTTTGATTTGGAAGAGAGGGATGTGCTATGGTTTGGAAGAGTCAGAGGCAGTAGGGAAGAAACAAGTGGAAAAGGAGCCAGTGGTGGAGGAGGAGGAGGCTTAACAGGAACAGCTGGAGGACAGGAAGGCCATTTACGGACTGGGATTATGGTCAGTAGAAGATGCTGACGGCTGTGGCCCATTTACTTTCCCATTTACTTTCCGGGTCCTTATCGGTGTTGATGTATGTCCATGCTGTGTATGGTTTCAGCCTCATCGGATATAATTATGACAGCCTTGGTCTTTTGCTGTGGCTTGGTGTATGATGCTTCTGAGATCTCGGAGTAATCTTCTGTACTAGCAATCTAGAGATTTCTACAGCATCCAAAACAGTTGTGGGAACCAGCTTATTCACAGGCGCTTAGTCAAAATAAAATCGATAGGCTGGTAAGAACAGAATCGTTCCAGGTCCAAGGGTCATGCAGGCAGGCAAACAGTCAGACGGTTAGACTGGATGATGTTTAGAATTGGAGCAGCATAAAGGTAAGGGGAAGAAGAGGAATCAGGATAGGATTTGTGGAGAATGAGTGTTTCCAGCTTTGAGTAAGAGACATGTGCTGAGATTTCAAGAGCTGCAGTTTTGATGAGATTGTATGATGGATCAGATAATTGTATAATTATTGTAACTTGGTGTGAGTTTATTCCAGAGGGGTGGCTTTGGCTGTGGATTGATTTCAAAATTTAAAGGTTAGTTGATGGAAGGGCAGAGAAGTAAGTGTTCAGTGAAATAGGAGTGGGTTGAGTGAAGTGTATTGTAAATTTGTGATGACGATAGAAGGATTGGAAGATTGGTGTGTGTTGTAGGTAATTAATGGATACACTTTGTACTCCTTAATTATAGTTTAAGCCATTGAAGTGATTTGAGAACAGGAATGATGTTGTAGTGTTTGGGGGTTTCAGCAACAGCTTGAGCAAGAGCATTCTGGACAGATTGAAGGGTGTTTCTCTGGGTGTTTGTGTTATGGTACACACACATGCAAGCAGGCACGCATGCATTATTTATAGGTTAAACTAGGCCTATGTAAGCGTGTTTGTGTGCGTGTGTGTGCGTGTGCAGCGTGTCATAGGGGGATTATAGTTAATGATTTTTATCATTGCTAAAAACTGGAAACTTGGGTATCAGGATGTCAGTCCTAGCCTGATTTTTCATCCATCAAGTGTGGGTGAACTAGAAAGGGACCCAGTCATTAGGCCAAGTGGAGCTTTTCTGAAAGCCGGATTCATTTAACCTCTTAAAACCTAGTAGTTTATGATTTTGCTTGTGTTAATAATATTTTATGGTAGCCAACATTGTGTGCTGCTTACAGAATATATATGGTTTAGCACGTTTTCTAGCTGGATTAGTAGTAGGGGGTTTATGAAATTTTCACAACATGTTTCCTCAGGTATATTAAGAGCAATTACTAAAAGCTATTGGTGGTTTAATGGTTGTCTAGTGGAAGTGGTTGAGTCCTGCTAGGATTACTGACGAATGCAGATAGAACTCAGCAGATGGAGTGAGCAGGGTGGTGTGAGCGCTGATGTTGAGATATTGTGTCATGTGCCTTGAGGATGCAAGCCCCTCACTGGGCAACAAGAGGTTGCTGATGTAGATTTAGCTATGGCCGGTCTGATGCTGTGCACTGCCTCCTGCACGGCAGAAACCATTGATTCAGTCAGTGTTTGTACATTTGTGTGTGTGCGGGTTTGTGCTTGTGTGTGTGTGTTTGTGCTTGTGTGTGTGGGTTTGTGCGTAAGTGTGTGTGTGTTTGTGCTTGCATGTTGATTCTGTTGGGCTGGCCGATACAGTTTGTTGGGAGTGAAATTTTTTATGCTAGTTACCAGCCATCGTCTAACAACGTATAGTGCTTAAGCAGTTTTCTGAGCATATCCCTGAGTTGAAACATCTCTAAAGCTTAATGAGTTAATTTAAATAATGAAGCAACATCCAATTTGTTAGCAACGGCCTCTGTTTAACTCATGAATTTGGTTTGAGATTTGGGGTGTGAATAGCATTTAGTGTGCTACTTGTCTGTAAACCTATAGCTTGTGGGTAAAAAGGTTCGAAAGACAAGAGTTCTGTGCCACTAGCACCCTCTAGCAAACTTGGCTGTGAAATGACTCCATCGACTGTACGGTGTTAACGGGAAGATCAGGCTGTGAGGGAGATAGCTGGCCTTGTATGATATATGCCAAGGCAAAGAAAAGGAAGTTGTATTTCAGGACAGATCCACTTATCCATACAATGTGTGTACTATAACCTAATATTGAACCATTCAGAGCAGACTAAACAGATATATTGGTAACAGCACGGACAGAGACCCTGACCTGTCAATGTATCACCTATGGAGCTGAAGACGGTCCTGCCCTTCACGAAACACACATCAGGCCCTACACTAACGTGGGTAATCGTCAGGAAAATTGCATACAGAATTGGCCTGCACTAACACCCCACAATTTCTCTGGTATACACTTGGCCAATCATATAGTATTCTCTGTGTACTGTACTGTGCATCGGTGTAAGAAATACATAATACATTATTTACTTGCTATGTAGTTTGAATTTTATCTGCAGGTATAACACCATTGCATCAAAGTATTGTATGTTCTTTGTTCCCTTGTTTTTTTTTAAATTTCTTCCCTGTTGCACCTATAAAATGATTTGTACAATGTAATGACGTTCAAAGTATTAAAATGCTCTTTGTTATGGAAACTATTTAAAATAACACTCCATGCATGAAGTTAACAAAACCTGATGTGTTGTTAAATTGTTGATAACGAATTCTGTCATAAGGAACTAGGTGACCCTGTTAGCGGAACTTGTCCCTTCTGGTTTTACCTTTGAGTTCCTACTAATACTTTCTTTTAGTGACTGTAACATTGTATTGTGTTGTATTTCAAAACTTGTAAAGCGCCCCTACCCAGTGCCCACCAATCAGAGGCGCTCTCAGTGAGAAAGTCGGGGTAATAAAGGCAAGTTTTAAGGTAGCCGAAAAATGTGGCAGGACCACCAGGTAGCAGGGTTGCACGAACTGAAGGGGGAGTTGATTCCACAATGAAGGGCCAATACGGTACTCACATTTAAGGCATCATTTTATGGATTGTTATTTCTGGTGTTCAATAAACTGATTGATTGATTGAATATGGACTGCCTGTTTTTCTCCATATGTTGTTTAACCTGGTATACCTATCTTTGTAGTTTAGTTTTTTTCTGAAGCAGAATCATGGAAACACTGCCTTAGGGGTTGGTTTCTTTACCTAGTGGCATTGTTTTAGCCTTTCTTGGATCCAAGTGTGTCAGTTGTTTGACTTGATGATGGCATACGAATTGGTCAGTACTACACTGTTGAGGATGATGTACGTTCGCTTACAAGTGTGTGTTTTGACAGCTGTAGTGCCTTCTAAGAACATCCGAATTTGCTCCTTGTTAGACTGAGTGATGCTATATAGTTCCATAAGAGTGAAAAGTTCTTCTGCTGGCGACTGTGGGTAAAGAACTGTATGCACCTTCATGGAAGGCTGGCTCTTTCACTTGCACAGAGCTCAACCAACGGATTTCTAATCTGTAATGTTGGACTGATAATTATTATATGTAATATGATATGTGCTGCTGCTGCTGATTATTATGACAGACTCTCATAATTGACTGATGATCAGTTACTTGAAGATGCTGATGGTTGTGGTGGCTGCAGCTGGGCTGCTTAACTAGTGGTGGAGGTGATGATATGGATATTGGATAATGGTGGGGCTGCTTAGGTAATGGTGGTGGTGATGATATGGATATTGGATAATGGTGGGGCTGCTTACCTAGTGGTGGTGGTGATGATGATATGGATATTGGATCATTATCCAATACCTGGACAATGATGGACTGTAAGTTTCTCAAAGACGATGATTGACTGTTGATGATGTGATGATTGATTGGTTTGACTTATGGTGATTGATGTACCATTGCTCCTATATTGTAAACATCAATTCCATCCATCTGGAACAATTATCTCCTCTATCCTTCTATACTGTTCAACTCTTGACATCTCAAGACAAACTGTTGGCACATCAGAGTTCACACCATTTCTGATCCATATCCATCAAGTTCAAGAGTTCCATTAAGATTAAGAAGCACAGCATTAGGTTTCAGATGTAAATTATGCATTGATTTGATCATTAAAGAGTCTTTGGATGGTCTGTGGAAAGCATGGTAGGTTGTTTTATTTCCTGGAAGCACTATACCTGGATTAAGTTACCGTAGCTGTTCATTCTTTTTGGGATGTAGTTCGTTTACCTGATTAAGTTTGGGGTGTCATCGTTTAGGTGTTGACTGTAGCAATCACCGACCGTGGCTTTGTCACTTTTGTTGTTCATTGAACCGTTACAAGAGAAAAGCCTGTGACCTGCTTGCTCTATGTCACATCGGAATCAATGCAGTTCAGGACTGAAGGCAAAACAGGCGAGCAGTGTGGGTGGGTTTAGGTATTTATGTCATGGTGTGATGTCATTGGCGTGTCTTCCTTTCTACTTCTGCATAACGGTATGTTGTTTGAGCTGCAAACTCAGCATGGAGGTTAATATGGGGCCTTACCATTTTGATTCAGCCGAGAGCGGTACCTCTCTGACCCAGTATGGGGTACAAGTCTTTCCCAATTGTTGTGGAGTTCTGCCTTTCACATCTTTAGCAAGTCTCGAACTGTTTGGCATCAGTCAGGGATGAAGCAAATTATGGAATGAACTAACTACAGAAAATTCTGAATTACAAAAATGGAAAGAATTAAAACCAATCCTAGCCTTTAAAAATAGTAGAAATATTAAAAAAACTAACCAGTTCTAAATTTCCACCCACATGGCATTTAAAATCTATTAATAGAAGTAAGTTGAATACTCAAGACACTGACACCTTGCGGAATCTAGCTACCCTATTCCAAGAAAATGAAATTGAAATTTAGTGATGTATATAATTAACACACATATAATATATAATATAACTTCAGACCTCACACATCGACCCATTGAAATGGTAATGATACTTCTTTGAACTAACACTTAACACATTTAGTATTAAAATCACTCTTAGTATATTACCTAACTTAAAGGTAGGTGTTATGCTCTATTTGGATGGATTTCTATCCATCCTTTCTTAAAGTTTCACATCTTTAGCAAGTCTCGAACTGTTTGGCATCAGTCAGGGATAAAGCGGGGATTAGGTTTTGAACTCCAGAGTTTAGCCTGAATTATGCAGATTTAATTAAGAATTATTAATTTGTGGCAGGTACACTTTCCGAGGCAAGGTTTCACCATTCTGCTGCCTAGTTACTCCCTGAATAGGACGGTGGTAGATTCCCAGATGTTTAGCCTTGCTTTATTTTGAGTGTGGATAACACTTCTTGCAAGTAGTCAGCATAAAAGACACAGAAGGAGCAGAGGATGCAGACATTCTATTTTTATCCTGTT
This sequence comes from Allolobophora icterica, assembly GCA_963556255.1. Lineage (NCBI taxonomy): Eukaryota > Metazoa > Annelida > Clitellata > Crassiclitellata > Lumbricidae > Allolobophora > Allolobophora icterica. Next base: position 33,750,223 of record OY744612.1, on the reverse strand, counting down.
GCTGATGCTTCTTGGGCATTTGGTTGTTGCCAGTTCTTTGAGGCAAGACAGGTGCCACCATGGTCTGCTGTACCCCCTGCATCCAATTATCTGCAGCCCAAGTGGCAAGTGTATCTGTCTATCTTCTGGACAAAGAGAGCTGTTTTCGAGGTTGGGGGATTTCCTTCCGAAAGTCCCTTGATTAGCCTGGTTGTTGCTTTTCCTTCTGTAGTTTTTTTTATATAAAAAAAGCACTATGCCCATGGTATAGTAACCATGGTAACACCTAATGCACTGTGATATGGTGAGTGCCTCTGATTAGGTTGTACTGGGAGAGGCGCTTTATAAATTCATAAATACAATACAGTATATTACTCAAATGAAATCACCAGTAACTGTTACTAGTAGTTTTTTTAATTTTTGAACAAACAAGTATATAGTGTATTTTTTTATTTGAAAAGGATGCCACTGTCATGTATGCATTTTATTTTTCACCTATAGTTAATATTGCCGTTGCTGCTGATATTTATTTTAATTGTTTATTTATGATGCCACTGGCCACTATATTATTGTCTCTGGAGTCCAAGAGAGATGACCAGCCAATATGATGTAACTTTCAATTAGATCTCTATATTACACCAGTGTAATAAGGCACAGGGCATATGTCAATGGGAAACCAATGTCTGTCTCTGTTAGGACCTGTGAGACAGAGAAGCAGCCAAAGCAGGATAATTTAGCACCCAGCCAAAATGTTCAATTGTTCATGTTAAGTTAATCCACAGCTAGTACTTACTGGAAAAGATCAACAAGTTAGATATTTCCATGCTGTAGAGTTACGTACATCAGGAGTAGCTAGCTATCTGTTGATGTACTTAACTGAAATGATTACCTACATGTATTTGTATTGATTTATTTTCTTAGATGTTTATGTTATGCTACTGCCTAATGATTTTATTATGATGAATGGTGCTCTGATTAATGGTGTTATTGGCTTATTCATCAAAACACTTCTAAGAGATCCATGAAATGTGCCATACAAATAAATGTTCAGATACATACATACGAATAGTAAGTAAGTCAATAATCTGTATTAGCATGAGACAAATATCTAAACTGTATACAACAACAATGCATACAGCGGTGAAAAAGTAGCACAATGTCAGTAAAAAATGATGCAATATTAAAAACAGTTTCAACAGTCTAGCTTCGTTTACTGTTCTATATTTCGATACGAACAGCACGAATCTTTATGCAGGTCTTCTGTTGGAAGAAAGCTAATAGCGTTGATATTGGTGCAATCTTGAGAACGAACATAGTCACAGTTTTTAGATTTATACAGTGAGCAAAGGTTTTTTATGCAACAGGATATGGATGTATGGTAATTCACATGAATGCCCGGTCTTTTGTAGAGTAGATTTATGGGAGGGCTTAGCGCAGAGTATCTGGTTAAGACGGTGATTGTGTTTAGTTGTGCGTTGCCTGCATGAGCTTATTCAGTGTCCAAACAGCGACTGTGTAAGGGGCTTTGAACCTGTAAACTGCATTGCACAGCAAGCGCTGAATCAATCAGCCATTCAGCCACCTTTTCAAATACATTTTAAGATGGCTAGGAATGATTTGGTGGTGTGTGGAGTTTATCTATCATCTAGGTTATTATTTACAGCAGGGCGATGATGGCTTAAGCTTTATTTATTAGTGCTGCTGGCATTTATAGCTGCTATACTGTTATAAGAAAGTTCCTGCAAGCTTTTGGGGCTAGAATTGTGTAAGACACATTTTGTCTGAGGATGATGGACAGCCGGTGTGGTCTACTGCCAGTCACATGTGTTTGTCTGCCCGGAAAAAGCATCAATGATTGTCTTTACTGTGGCTGATCATAATTGTGTAACTACCTTACTACCAAAAACACGGATCTATTCAGAGAGGGGTCTGGCCATATTACTGTTTGTTTAGAATTGGGAGTGTAGCTGTGGGGCAGAGCTGGCATGATACCAACGTGGTGACATTGACCTGAAGAGGAAATGTATTTGGGATGATAGGCCTTGATAGTCCCTGGAGGCATAATGTTTATCTGTTCCCTTGGATAATAATAATCTGTGTGCAATTGAATAATTATGTATGCTGCGCCAATTGTGCCATCGCAGTGGCCAGTAACATGGAAATATTGAATGGGTGGGCTACAGATTCAGGTAAAGGTGCAATGTCAGTAGCCAGGTTCTGTCTGGATAACTGGATCCACTGATTGGGTGCTTGTAGCTGATTTATCAGCAGAGCGAGAATCTGGGAACTGTTGTTTCCGACAGTTGTTGTTGAATGAGAAATCGGATGTTGGACGGGGAGGAAACACTGGAAAATAATTGGGACAGCGAAGGAGGTTGGACTAGGCATCGCATGGAACCTTTTATAATAATAATAATAACAATAATAATAATAATGATAATGGACCATGCTGTGGAACATTTATTCAGATAATAGATAATAAAAAGAATAGATAGTGATAATAACAATAGATTATAGCAATAATGTTGCAGTAATAATGGAAGAAGATGAAGTCCATGTGTTGTTTTTTGTTGTTGTAAAAAAAACTGTTGTTTCTTGTTGCACAGATGCGTTGTTGTTTTGTACAATCCTAAGAAAGGCAAGCAATCACATATATTCAACGCTTCCAAAAAGACACTAACCTGCCTGGCTTTCTCTGGAGATGGAAAGCATCTCGTCACTGGAGAGGTAAGATGTTTGGCTTGATGTGATGGGATGCAGACAGACATATGACTGACTGATATACTGACAGACAGACAGGCAGGCAGGCACTGTGTGTTTAGATGTTGTGTTGTTGTTTTGAAATTTAGAGTGGTCACCAACCATGTGTCAGGGTCTGGAGCCTTGAAGACAATGTTCAGGTGGCAGAGTTTCAAGGCCACAAGTTTGGAGTCAGCTGCGTGGTCAGTATTCTTAACCTATTACATTGCTTTATTTATCCAGTATATTATTTTTTTTCTTTAGTCCTAATAAACATGCTTTCCATTCATCCCTTATAATTTATAATTGAATAAATGGTACTTATTTAAATGTTTTTTATCATTACCTGCATTAGAGGCCAATCACAGCCTGTGATTCAGTTGTTTTTAATAATAATAATAATAATAATAATAATAATAATAATAATAATAATAATAATAATAATAATAATAATAATACCGGTAATCTTTGTTTATTAATTCAAACTGACAAGTAAGCAGTAAGATTACATGATATGGTAGAAACAGACGATAACAAGTTTGTTATTCTTCAACTCGATGAGAACCCTTTCTGATCAGTAGGCTTTTGCTGAACAAAGCACATGAAACTGTCTTCAACAATGCTTATTCACGTATTCAATCATTCATTCTCGACTCAAGATCTGACTCTTGTAGCTGACTTATCCACTACAAACTGTCTCTGTTCCAGTGGAGTGACCTGGAAATTAGCTCTTGGCTCGGTTTTACCACATCATCGGCTGATGGACCTTAGTACATGTGCTCAGTTTATTATGTCACTTCAATCTTAACTCAACAGATATTTCCACTATAGGAGGCATTCTGTGTTGTAATGGTCTGACCTGGAAATCGACTGGCTTGTTTTTATTACACCGTCAGACGGCGTCAGTTGATGCTTTTTGCATTGCTGCCGTGTTAATTTTGAGATAGTGATTACGATTTCAAATTGGTCTGCACGCAGGCTTTCTCGCCAAACCTCAAGTACATAGTATCGGTTGGTACCCAGCACGACATGATGGTCAATGTCTGGAATTGGAAGACCAATATTAAGGTGGCGAGCAACAAAGTGGCATCTAAGGTAAAATCAACAACTATTGTACTTTTGTGTACTTACTTTGCTTCCTATTTCAGAAGATTTTAATTGTTAATTAGCTGAGGCAATTTTTACTGACATACCTAGATTTCTGTCATTTTAAGTTGTTGGTCACTTAGTCCCTTATGCCTACTTACATATTGGTTTGAAGCATTCCTAAAAGCCTACCTGTTGACTTCAAATCATTTTATACTTGCTTACTAACCTTTTTTATCTATTCGTTTTGGATTTTTTTTGTACTTCATTACTACGTAACTGTTTATTTAAATAATTTCTGTATTTACTTCTGTACGTATCTATCTTTTGATGAATTTTTGTGAGTACTTAACCTGCCTTCCTTTTTATTTTAGATCATTTTTATAGCTTACTTATCTGTTTATTCGAGGAATTATTGTGTGTACATGCGGCTATGCCTGTTTGAATGAGAACATGCTGTTTGCGTACGTGTGCCTATGTACCCTGTGCCTAGTTTTTCATGTGTATGTCATTACTCTGTGAAACTCGTGTGTAGATAACTGGCATTTGTCACCATAGTTATGACTTCCAGAACACATACTGATAATTTCCACAAACATAATTAAGATTTATTAGAGTTTTTAAGTATGTGCCATTGCATTAGATGACTATGACAAGCAATATTCACAATACACTGACAAATGCTTTAAAAACTGGTTTTCCAGTTGCACTGTGGTTGAATCATTTTATATATAGGCCACAATGACTCTTTGAGCACTATGTTGTTCCAGCATACTAGACCCTGGCATAATGTTCCACACATCATGATGATAGTGAATCACCTTATCAAAGAGGCTGGATGCACACTAGTCTCATAGTTGGTGTGCTGGACTGTCAACTGGGCAGGATAAATCCAGACCAGGACAGAGATTTTCCAAATTGGCTATAACATTCAGGAAGAGAAGTGTCTGTCCACCCTCGTATGCTGAGGCTAAGGTATTGGAATTGCTAATGATGCATCATACCCTTGACTGCCTCGGGGGTTGGGTTAAGGGTCTGCTGTTTTTCTTTTCTAATCCCTAGGAGTATAGTAGCAGAGAGTTTATGAATGTCTTGCTGTTGTTGGAGTACTATTTACGCTTTGGTTGGAGAGTCTTTTGCAGAGGACGGCTCTCCTATAGACTGTTGTTAATTACCTTATGGTTGCATTGACCTACTGGCTTCTTATTGCAACATGTACAAAACTTTGAGCCTGTTCTAAACTTTTATGAATATTTATGACCCGTGCAATTAATTATTTGTTTTGTTTTTAAATCGAGTATTGATCCTCTCTGTTCATTTGAAATGCTTCAGGTGACAGATGTTGCATTCTCAGAAGACGGGAGCATGTTCGTTACAGTTGGAAATCGACATGTCAAGTTCTGGTATTTGGATGCAAGCAAATCTAAGGTCAGTCAAAGGTGATGGTATCTGACCTCCAAGTTAACATAGGTTAAAGGTCATGGCTTCTGACCTCGCAGGTCATAGTACCTGACATCAGCATTGATGTATGTAAAGGCATGCAATCTCTGCACTGGTTCAAAAGTAATGCATCTGACATATATACAAGAGAATTGCAAATTTTGTATGCACATTATGTCACCAAACATAATTTTGTACTAATGGGAGCTTGGCAGCCAACGGCAAGACAGTAATGATTTAAACAGCGCCTTTGAGAAGCATTTCATGATGTGTGTTGGGCCTTTTGTGCTTGATATAGCTCTTCTGAGGAGTGTGTGCTGGTGATGGGCCTGAGAAGGGTCATGAACAGATCAGCAATGGTGTGATTATTTTTTTGTAGTGAGAGTTGGCTGCTAAAATTTTGTAATTTTTTGCTGTTGACTTCAAATCATTTTAAACTTATTTACTAGCCTTTTTGTTTTTGACAATTTGTAAACAAATTAACCAATCAGAAGAGATTGATGAATAATTAAGTGATTGGTTATTTGATTGATTGATTGTTTTGCTTTCAGATAAAGACGGAAACATTGCCACTGCAGGGTCGGAATGGGATTCTTGGAGAGCATCAGAACAACTTCTTCTGCGGAGTATGCTGTGGCAAGGGTCAGATAGCCAACACCGTCTACGCGATTACAGAGAGCGGCCTTCTTTGCGAGTTTGACCAGAAGAGGTTGCTCGTCAAGTGGGTCTCTCTGAGGGTAAGACCCACGTCAACAACAAAAATGACTGACTAATTTACTTCATCTACTTTACTGCTTTCTGAATATGTGCTGTTTACCTGAATTATTTACTTAAAACAGTCTTGTTTACTTATTTTCTGTCACACCATAAGAAGTTGTACTATCAGTAGATTGCTATGGTTATTTTACACCTGAGCAATACAATCCTACTTTATACTTTGAGGTTTCTATAGAACCTTTGTACCTTTTACTCTCTTTTAATCCACATTTAGAAGTTCTTATACACTTATTTACCACTGAGCATTTTGGCTTTGTAGATCGATCGTGCCAACGCGATTTGTCTTGGGGAGGAGCACATTTTCATTGGATGTGCCAGTGGGGTGGTGCGTGTCTTCAATGCCAAGACACTCAATTTTCTTGCAACACTGCCTCACCCTCATCATCTTGGCGTTGATGTTTCTCTTGGACTTCCGTTAAGGTTTGTTAATTTGTTTCTCCTTCCACCATTTGGACTACAGGCCCTGTAAGGTAGTTATTTATTTATTATGGGCACTCATTTGTTGCATACATTGTTTGTGATAAGGTAAGGGTATCTGTGTTATGTTATGTACCTCTCTTGGATGAGGTAATGTAGGCAATCGTTTTTAGGGGTAGGTATGGTAATACCATCCTCATTCATTGTGCATACATTTTGGCTAATGTTAATTTGATTAGTTAAAATTGATTGTTGTTCACTTATTAACTGCCTTCATAAACACTTTTCCTGGTGCTCAGATGGCTTGTGATTCTATCACAGGAGGATGCTTTCACAAAAGTGTAACAGTGATATTTTCGTTAACGAAAACTAAAATTAGAAGTAAACATAAATGATTTCGTTAACAAAAACTAGAAGTAAAAGTAGGAATTATTTCAGCAGAAAAAACGAATTAGGAATTGAATTAGAAATTATTTGCCGAACTAAAATTATGAACGAAATTAACAATTATTTCAAGAAGTAAAATCATTTTACTTCTTGTGGTGCTTAACTTAAGTTGAGATGAAGGGGAGTAAAATTGCACGTGATCCAAACGCGTCATCCATTGGAAAACTTTGGTTGATATGAAGCCTCTGCGCATACCATTCATTTTTCTCGATGTAATCTACCATACTGTCTTTGGTCTTCGTTGTCTAATAGGCCTAATTGTCTCACTTGCGTACTAAGGACCTCAGTTTCATACGCCATTTTTTAATTTAGGGTTCGATCGTTAAATTGTAAAATTATGAGTTTATCGAGAATGTTGGCCGGAAGGAAGCGAGATAGGCCGGTTTGGGATTTTTCATTTTGACGAAGATACAGGCAGATCTACATGCCAAGAACCAACTGAGAAAATGCCGGACTTTGTGGAATAGCACTTGCTAGAAAAAATAAAAGCATTGCAAGTCTTGGGAGGGGAATAGATGCTGCGTTGTTAGACTAATGTTCCACCCCTTGTTTTACTTCAGTTTTTTCTTTCTCGAGACAAGTTTGGTGCGCTTTTGCATGCAAGCGATGCAAACTTTTACCGCGCCGAAATTAATAATTAATTGGAAAACTAAAATAAGAAGTAAAATTATTGAGAACTAAAATAGGAATGAGAAGTAAAATTATTTGTAAAGTAAAATTAGAATTAGAAGTAAAATTCAAGAGCTCAGAACTGAATTAAAACTGAATTAGGAATTATTTTTAGAAGTAAAATATCACTGAAGTGTAACAACCAGACTATGAGTACTGTGCCATGGGTACTGGTTGGTTTGACAGCAAACAGCAAGCTTTATGTTGTACTATGGATTGATTCTTGGTATTAGCGGGTAAATGGAACAATGCTGGGTATCATTTGCCACAGGTCAAAATGAGATTTCTTATTTAATTTGCTGTAACAAACAAAGTTCCTGTAGAATCATGACCAAAAAAGTCTTTTATGTTAAACATTGTTATTGTAATTTCTGGTGCATGAAATATATTTATTACCTGCCTTTTGCTACGAATTGAAATTTAGACAAGGTTTTTCCGATTTTGTTTTCAACTGAGTGCCTGAGAATAAAAGCTCGATCCCGTGCATTAGTGCAAAAAAATCCAAAGATTACAGAATTCGGATTAGTGTTGTCTCTTGCCTTTGAGTCTGGGGTTTGATTCTTGCATAAGTAAAATCTATGGTTTGCCTTCTTGAAGTTACCCATATTCCTATATGTTTTTATTGGTGTTATTATGATTAAGTTCTGCCAGAAGGTGATTAGTGACCTCAGAACTGTCCTTTTGAAACTGGTATATCATATGAAGGTTTGCAAGTATTTTTCATCAGACAAAGACTTACAATTTACTATGAAAACTGGTTTACAAGTTCAGAATTTACCTTTGTTTTTCTGTATTCAGTAATGTGACGTCGCCTGATAATTCCCGTTATCCGGATGCGATAGCCATCAAATATGATGATGTGAGCAATCGGTTGACCTGCATTTACAATGACCACAGTTTTTATGTCTGGGATGTCTCGGATGTACGTAAGGTCGCGAAGACTCGGTCGTTTCTCTTTCACAGTGGCCCGGTCTGGGGAGTTGATGTAAGTGTTGTTTGCTGTGTCGTGCTTGTATTTGATAGTTTTGTTAGTTTTACAGTTTCTGTAAGGGAGATTTGGTGACCTGTTTGAATCAGATCTGTTCAGGCAACTGCTTTAGCATCTGTATTGTTTATTTAAAATGAAATTGAGAAAGTTTAGGTATTGAAATGTGTCTTGAACTGGCCAGGCAAGTCTGTGAAATAAAAAACTTAACCAAAACAGCAGCTGATTTAATGTACTGTTATTACTGGTACTAATGTGGAAATTGTTCTTTTGTTGGAATATTTCAGAATATGTTTACAACCTATGTGTAATTTGTCTGATAATATGATGCATGTGGGTTTAGGCCAATCTAATACTTGTAATAATTCCTAGCATTGCAATAATTGTAGTCTTACTGTCATTCTGTTAACTCTTGCTGCACCATCCTACATTCTTAAAATTAAAATTCTATATCCTGCATCCTACATTCTACATTTTATCAGGAGTGAGTATGTGTGTATCTGTGTGCGTTTGTATCCAAGACTTGTCTACGCGTAGTACGTTTGAGAATAACCTAGCTATCTAACAGTTTGCACCTAGGTTGTCATGTCATATATTCCATGCCAGAGCACAGCACCAATTAAATCATGAATGTTCTGATGATGGCTTTGATAAGGTTTCTTGTGATGTAGGTCTACCCAGAGATTGGAGACACAAGTCGAGTTTTGCCACCTGGATCTTTCGTCACATGTAGCAGTGATAACACCATACGAATATGGAACTGCAGTCCAAACATGCCGACCGATACGCCTTACAAGCGTAACATTTACTGTAATGTAAGTTATTTTGGTTATGATTGTTTACTATGGAAAGGTAAATTTACTTCATTGTAAGCTGTTTGGTTATTGATAATGCTTTTCCTGCTGTAGCATAACTTATTCTGTTATTCTGTGTATGTTGTCAAGTTAAGATATTTAGATGCCTGTTTTCTTGTACTAATTTACAGTAATGGATGTTTAGTACCGGATAGTTAGCTGACTAGTTGTTATAGAAGTACACTGCAAATTTAATTATTGTGCTATGTACGATATTTAGTTTTCCTGTATGTATGAAAATACTATTACACATGACCTAAGAGCATATTTTTCCATGTGGGTAAAGTTGTTTAGTTTGATGTTTCATTCTGTGAGTTTTGGTGTTTGCAGGAACTTCTAAAAGTCTTGTATATTGATCCTGAGCTGAACAATCTCTTGGACATTGCTTACAATCCAGGTATACAAGGCCTGTCCTAATCTCTGTAGAATATGTTTCATTTTTTGGTAAAAAAAATAATTGTGATAAGCTATTTCTGTAGCATCCGAAGTTGACAACACCACAAGAATGGGTCAGTGAGAAAGACTCCTCACATGTCACTGACAAATGGGGTATCAACTGTATTTTTGCTATGAAAAGACATTTTCTAAATGACTAGTGACTTTCCATTATAATGCAGTAACTTGCGTTGATGCTGATATCACTTGATATAGCAGCTGAGTACTTGTAGTTTCCTCTGATTAAATTTAATTGTAGGCGGTTCAAATTATAATGGTTACTGGTGACAACTGCTGAGTGTGTTAATTTGCAGTAGATCATTGGAGATGAGCTCTGAATCGATATCAGAAAGTAAATATCTAATAAAATTAGAGTAAAATCTGCTCTGTTTCTTCTTTTTAAAGCTGGCAAGACTGACAAGACGGATACATCATATCAGGAGAAGAATGGAATACGTTCCGTGCGATTCAGTTCGGATGGAAAGCAACTTGCGACTGGTGACCGTGCAGGAAACCTCCGGTGAGGCACAAAGAACTACCGTATGTTTGCAATTTAATAAGCCATTTATGTAGTGCCTGTAAGTTGCCGCTAATGGTGCTGGACAGTGGACACTACATTCCCTAAATATACCACCAAAAGAGCTGCAAGTGTCAATTGCAACTGAATGATGGTCAAATCTTATTTTAATTTTCAGCATTTCATCTGAAGGTCTGAATTTTTGTATGTTGTATTGGAAATTGCCCGAGTAGATATTTCTGTTCTAAGCATATTTTAAAGGGTGCTGTATGGAGTTTCAAATGCAGATGTGAAAGGGTGTGGTTCAAAATGTGCTGCAAATGTCAGTGGACATTAAGGTGAATAGCATGGCTGAGCAGCAGCTGCAATCCGGAACATTGGAAGAATGAGGGCACAAACAGCCACAGCAGCTGTATAACTCATTTCTGTCAGTTGTGAGAATTTTGCGGTATACTCTGGTATTTCCAGATTTAGTACGCTTTTGGTTAATCTGTGATTTGATTGTTTTCAGAGTTCATGATCTTTCAACAATGCAACAGATTACCACCGTAGAGGCGCACGATTCAGAGGTTTTGTGCCTGGAGTACACGCAACCATCGACTGGTCAGACTTTATAACACTCTGAACATTACTTTAGAGTCTGTAGATTAATCAGTCAAGCTGTCAGGCAATCAGTCAGTTTGATTTTAACAAAAGACATGCATATTTTACTGGTCTGTGGAGAATGACTTCTGAGAATCTTTGAAAAGTTAACTTACAGTGAATGACTGAATCAATCAGTCGCAAGCTTGTTTGATTGGCAGGTGTCAATCTTCTGGCTACAGCCAGCCGTGATCGCCTCCTTCACGTTTTTGATGTGGAGAATGGCTACCGCCTCATCCAGACTCTCGACGATCATTCATCTGCCATCACTGCCATCAAGTTTGTCCAACTGGATGGGCAGCTGCTGATGCTGAGCTGTGGTGCTGACAAGTCCCTGCTCTTCAGGAACGCACAGATGGTAGGCTCCTTTGTCACTTACTGAAATGTTAATTGGTTGATTGGTTTGAATACTCAATTCTATACTATTTATGTCAGATTCAGCTTTACTTGCAAGATTATTTTTACTTAGAACATCATGAAAGTTTACAATGCGAGTCCTACAACCTTGTCAATAGATAACTGTGCTGTGTGAATGTTATATAGTTATCAGAAACCTAATCACTTGAAAGATAACATAAATATATGCAGATGCACGTGTACATGGACATGTATATACTAGGGGTCCACTGGAAAGACATTTTCCACCGAGTACCGAATCCGAGTATTTGGTGTATTATTTGCCGGATCCGGAAATGAACCGGGTACCATTTGTTCCATATGCGAAGCTTCACATTTTCATGTAATAAAAAATTATCTAAATAAATTTGTGTACTTGTAATAAGTAAGTGACTGATACATTTTGAATTTTAGTCATTTCTGTGCAGTTGTGAAGTTTTCTAAAATTGCATTCAATTCAGTAAATTGACATAATATCAAGAAAATGGAATTGAATTCAATGGATGTGTAATTGTTTTAAGGCTGAACATTTATAATTTTATATATATAAGTTTATTGAATAAGTTTTTAAAGAAAAATTTTTTTTTAAAGAAACTTTTTTTGCAACTATTTGCGTCTACAGTATTTGCTGAGGCGAATAATTCCGGAAACAGGATTTCCGGCCGAGGCAAATGTCCAAGGCGATTTCCGGTGGACCCCTAGTATATACATATGTAAACACACACGCATTCATGCACAGACACCAAAAGTACAGTAGCCAAAAAGAAGGCAGAGTTTAAGTCAAGCTTCTAAGTCACAATAGTTGTGAGGTTTTGTACGAATACCATAGAAATGCCCGATTGCGTTAGTATGTGATGATATTCAGAGGATATTTTTCTTGTGTATTTGCTACAGGATCCAGAATTTCGATTTGTTCTGAATCGCCATTTGGTAAGCAGGACCACTCTTTATGACATGGAGATTGACACCACAGGAAAATTTGTTGCAACCGCTTGTCAAGATCGCAACATACGGTAGTTCATTTGTTTACTCTGATCACTTCTAATTAACCACTGCAGCACCATCTGGTGCTGCGTGAAGGATTTACCATAACCCAGGAATTAGATAGATCTATTAAAGTTCAAACAGACTTTTCAAAAAGCAGTGAAAACGTGCTATGTTTGTGCTAAGACTTGCCTGCTGAATATCATAAAAGTCATTTCCTACTGTTTAAGATTACTCTATTTAAAAGTTTGGTGCACACTGATGACTTTGTTTTCTTATTGTTTTATGAATAGCCTAATGGGTGTTTCATATAGTTAAGCAATTCTTAAATTTAAATAGCTTTGCTCTAAAAAGGTTCTTATCTCATCATTCTAGTTAGAGACACCACAATATTTCTCTATGTTCTATAGTAGCCTGAGTCTCTACTGGGTCGCTGTGGAATGTTTAACGGCATTTAAATCTATTGACTTTTATAGTCCATGATATTAATGCACTGATAGGAATACAATGGCTTTTGAAACATTTATAGGCTATGCTTGAATCTCTTCTGATTCAAGTTTTACGTCTGACATGTTAATCTTTTATTATTGTTGTTGCACTTAGGATATACAATACACGCAATGGAAAACATAAGAAGAGCTACAGTGGTTCATCAGGCACAGAAGGAACTCTGTTACGTGTCGAGCTGGACCCGTCTGGCTACTATGCGGCCACAAGCTGCTCTGATAAGAACCTCTGCATCTATGACTTCTTTGCTGGCGAATGCATGGCTTCCATGTTCGGCCATTCAGAGATAGCTCCGGGAATCAAGTTCCTCAACGATTTTAAACATGTCATCTCGGTGTCTGTCGATGGGTTTGTACTACATCTGCTATTTTAGTGAGTTAGATTTTTGCCTCTAGCAACACACAAGTTAGGATCATATCACTTCATTAATGCATCCATTCATCTATCCATTCATACTGAAATTGTGCTTCCCTTTTCCCTAGAAAGCGTTTGAACGTGAAAAGAGTGAATATTAATACATTCGTGCTGTGTGAGCGTAATTTAATGGTAAGCATTTTTAGTGCTGGAATGAGGTGAATAGCACATATTGAAAACTTGGACTGTGACATTTTGTTTATATCTATATCTAGGTGTATTTTTCTGTGGCGTCTTCCGAGTGAATTCACAGAATGCATGATGGGTCGAATTGGCCAACAGGAGTCGACCATTGAAGAGATGCAGGATAATGAGTCCAAGTTAGTGAATTTCATTCTGTTTAATTTCATTATTAATTTAAGATTGTTTAATAAGTATCTTCTTTCCTCCAGATAAAAATGTAACTGGAAATTTTAAATATATTTAATTTATATATGTATTTTCTGATCTTATTCTAATTGTTTCCTTGTTTTCTTGTATAAATTACATGAATTGTCTTGTTATTGAATGTGGTATAATAAGCAATATATGTAGCACTAACCTTCAGTGTATTGCGACTGAAAACTAAGATCCTTAACATTTTCAGCATATGACGAATTCTAGCATTCACTCAACAAATTACTTAAATTTATGTTATGATTCATCCATGTATATTATATTCATTAGTTATATCTTTATAATCCTATAAGAATGGTCTTATTATTGTTGCTCCAATGCTTGTTTTAGTTTACGGCGTGAAACGTTCGTGGTACCGAAAAATGGGTCCTCTGACTTTCCAGATGCAAACAGGAACTTTCCTTCAGAGCCACTCCTTGACAACCAGTCCTCACCGTTGTCTGCAGACTCGGGTGGAGGCCAGTTCTACCGATTTTCTGTTGGCCAGCTGCCATCCTGGGCCAAGCCTCGTGTATGAAGATTTTTAATTGAAATTTACGTTGTTACATTTTTCAATAAATTCTTTAATTCTTATCAAAGAAGACAACTGTTTTTCAGGTATCGTTACTTTATTTTTATTTGCCTAAGCCATATGGCTAGTTTATGTTTGGCACTAGGCAGCAGTTATTGTACATACGTTCCATTCAGTATTCAGTGTTTCATTCAGTGAATCCATCTTATCCTGCACCTTCTAATCCATCTGATCCTCCTCCACCTTCCAGGCTCTCTCATCCTCAACAAAACCTACCCTAGTAGCTCCTCTGCCTCTCTCTGGTCTCTTTGGCAATTGGACTCGGATCTCCACTGGACGTCTCTGGACAACTCCTCTGACATGACAGAGCACTCGTGAATAAGCTGATGCCCTTCACTTAGCTTTTGAGTGGCAGTTTAGAAATTTGAAGTTTACAATGATGATCAGTGTAATCAGTTTAGTCAGTTAGGCAGGCCATATTTCAATTAGGCCACATAGTGCCATGTAGATCAGTTAATCAATCAGGCAGTCATGGCGATATTGAATGAGCAGTATGATCTGTGACTTGCTCTGGCAAAAGGAGGCGGAAGTCGCCAACGATAAAACAAGAGAAATTAGCCAAAACACAATCAGATGTAAATTTTTCAATTATCGGTTTTTTGCATATATCAATAAATAAGATCTTATATTATATGAAAAAATATTGATTTAGTAATATTTCACCTATTTCATGAGAAATTTAATAAGTTTTTGTGATTGATAAAAATTATCCGAGAATTTAAAATTTTTGGGGGGACCAGTTTCAAGAGTATTTACGGCCTTCAGCCTGTTAGGAATACCACGTGTCAGTGAATACCTCATTGGAAAGTTTATGCATTCAGCTTGCTAAAAAATAGCCTCATCTGGCGTGTTTCCCATAGTGATTTCCATAAGTTTAAGGTTAAAAACAGTTTGCATTAAGATAATAAACTTTGCATGCATTTTTCTCGAAATTGTGCTTCCAAGTAGCAAAACATTCTAAACTTTATATCTCTGGAACCAATAAAGATAGAATAATAATTTTGTCAACATTTTAAACAGAAATTATTATTTATCATTTTAAGCCCAAAATATACAGCCTCCTTTTCCAGAGCAAGTCACATATGTGTACTGAAGTGAGCTATTTCTTTGAGGCTTAAACCATCTTAAGGACTTTGTGACTGTAATTTTTTGGCTGCTGTTGGGTTCAAGCTATCATTATGATTTGCATTTATTTTAGCAAGGCAACTGTGTTTTGTGTTTATATCTGCCAGGTTCAGCCGGGTTCCTACGAGAAATCTTCAACGGCCGCAACTGGATCATCTAACACAGTTATGCCAAAAGGCAAATGGGCAAGAGATGGAGAAGCTGAACCTTCAGTGGCAAAACCTCTATTTGGTAATTGAAGGCATTTCATTCCTTAATCCTCATAGCATTAACACACTCAAGTGATCTGTTATGTTTAGCTGTGTGATGCAGTTCTTTATGATAACTGAGAAAGTAGCAATGCGTCAAGAGTCTTCTAATGTTTGTCATTTGCCATTTCAGGGTTCCTTAATGAAGAAAGTCGCTTGTTTGATCTACCGGCTTCACTTGCAACGCCATCCAAGGTTGCTTGACAAAACAAATCACTTTTTTAGTTAGTTAATCAGTTTATTTAATTAATTGACATAACGTATTTTGCTATTTTATGTCAAATATGCTGTTTCAATTTTCCGTTGTTTGCCTACCTAATTCTCTTTGCACCAACAAATGAGCTATAAAACAATTTGATTATATCAGATTCTTCTAAATATCTGTCTTTCCTCTTTAATAAATCAGTAAGGATATTTATTATTTTATGCTTTTGATTGAGTTTCTTATCTTAAAATATAGTCTATGTCTAGTTATCTTTAAGGCTAATTAAAGATTTCTAAAGTTGAGTACATGAAACAGTTCTTATTACTACTGGTAAACTTATCGTTTAAGGTTTCAATCATTGCTGATGATGAACTCAATCAAGATGATGAGGCTGAAGACGAGTTCAGTCCAGAAAAGTCAAGACAAATCTTTTCTGGTCCACTTCGGATCCGACCGAAAATCCAGCGAGAAATCTCTGACAACTCGAGTAATTCAATTGAGGATGAAGACGAAGTCGAAACTAATGAAACTCCGTACTACATGCCAAATGCAAATCTCGACACTGACCCAGCAGCAATTGACAGGTTGAAAATTGAGGGTTGTATGATGTAACGTAGTAGGCCATATTTTTTATGCGCAAACATCGGGATTGTCCCCTGAAGGGTTCAGAGTTGGAATTGGAAGCTCAGTTACAATAGCCCCTGAAGGGTTCAGAGTTGGAATTGGAAGCTCAGTTACAATAGCAGAAGTCCTGTTGAAATAGAAAACTTTTGCAGGCATTAGGCTGCTGTATTTTGATGGGAGGTGGTTGATATAACAGACATTGATGTGCATTGGTTCCACATCAAAGACATCAGAATGTTGGCATGAGAACAGTTGATATGTGGTAGCTTGACTACTTGGTAGAAATTTTGAATGTAATAAAGAATTTTTATAGAACCTCGTCAAGGAAACTTGTCAGAAGCACTCGTGACCTCTCAACACAAGACCATGCTAAAACAGAATGGTTCTGAACTAGTTATAGAAAAGAGGCAGTCTCATGTCATGACAGGGACAAGACCCACGACGAGACAGACATTCACCTCACCTTGTCCGAGACAAGATCGAGATTATTATGTAACTGCCATTGCTTTGAAGATGGGTACTGCATGTTTTTTATAGTGTACTGAAAATGAGATGCTAATTTGAAATGCATATCGGTGGACCTCAGCTAAGCACTTTTGAATTAACTATCATCACATAGCACCATACAATCCACATGGTAATTTGCGGCTATACGAGATGTCCAGCTCCAAGACTGAGACAGTGGATAGCCTGCTGAAGATTAGACTGAGATATGACTTGGGTGTGTCTTGACACGGTCTCCAGACATTGGGACTAGCCTTGGTCATTAGATACTAGAAGCTTGGAACTCTGCTTTCTACCAAACAGTTGGCTAGCATATGTCAACTAAAAGGAAGCTTTATTTGAATCTTGACTCCCATGAATTCTTTAACTACATACATTTTGATGAAATGTGAGTCAATTTCTTGTACCGGCTATCCAACATGTCTTGACAGTGAAGATGTTTGGGAAACAAATCTGAAAGCATAACATTTTGTAATAGTTATAAATATGGAGTGTGTGTGTCACTGATGATGCAATAAAATAAAACAATAAAAAAGATGTGGTTTTCCTTTCAGCACTTTCATGGTTCAAGAGAATGATCTGAGGAATTTGAAAGAAACCTTAGGTTTGTGGCTGTCTGAAAATAACTGCTTTGTAACTTTAATTTTTATAATTGTATTGGCAAATTTGTATATTGCCAGCTGAAGCAAAAGGTCACGAATACAAAACCGCAAACAGTCCTGCATTCGGGTTCTTTTGAATAAATTGTGTCCTTGCTGTAGTGATTAGGATCAGTTACATGAGCATGACTACTGAAAAGTTCTGTAGGTCCTACTTTATTCTTGATGTATACACTTACAAACTGGTACTTTAATAAATGTGTGCTTGTTCATCATCAGGTTTGCTTTAGCATCTAATGTGTGTTTGTCTTTGCAGACCAAAAGTTATAATAGCTAGGAGAAGTGTATATCAGTTTATCTTGTTTTGAAAATTATTCATGTCATTTGTAAATTATTTTTCTGTCGTCTGTTTCAGGGGTTGAGGGAAATGACTTTGTGGCTCCAGGAGACGAAGATGATGTCGAGCAGGTGAAGTCAAGACCAAGCTCTCCAACGAACTCCAGCAGAGGATCAGATGTCTCGCCTGATGATGTATGAACATCTTGACAGTTTAGATTATGTCCAGTTGACTGCACTGCTGCATTTTTACATCAGCAATTTTCATTTCTGTCTACAAATTTCTACATTTTTGTTTTTATGTCTTTTTTAATGCTAAGGACTTGAGTTAAACTGGGCAGCTGTGCACTATGTATTAAAGAGATGCTGTGTAAATGTGTGGTCTTTTCATTGCATGAATACTGTTGAGTCAGTACTTAAATGTATTTTAATGAGAACTGCTAAGTATTTGAGTAATAGGATCAAAGTACTGAGTAATAATTTGGTGTTATTCAGCCTAAGGAGAAGCCAGATGTAAAGGAGAACTTTGAAAGTCGCTACCCGTGCAACGAGACTTTTGAAGAGACACTGAAGAAGTTGGAGGACGAGATGACATCCCGTTTTGAAAGCCAGTCGCATCTGCGGACCAGTCGCCAAAGCATCTCCAGTCAGTTCTTTGACAAATCGCAACCGGGCACAACACCGGGGTAATCGCATACCCACATTCCTTTGATATCATGTTTTAAGACGATGGCATAGCCAGCCAGCTGTTTACTAAAACTGAGTTCAGCCTTTCAGTTTGGTGTTTGCAGTCTGAATTCTGGCACAGCAATTGGTGCTATATAAATTTGCTCTTCGGCTTTAACTGGGGAAAAGAACAACTTTTACTGGTAATAAGGGTTGATCAACTCAGAGGAGTAAGCTACTTTTCAGTCTTGTCAGCCGCTTGTTTTAAGTGCCTATACCTCTGATTCTTGTATTCATTGATTAATTCAAATGTCTGTTTAATCAATATTTAAATCATGTTGAATAAGTGAAACAAAAACCAAACCAGTATCATTAGAAATGATGGTCTTGTTGTTCTTTTGTTTTCAGCCAGCAATCCCGACCTGCTACCAATCAACCATCAACCGTAAGTAATTAGCATTGCTCTCTTAACGTAACAATATCCTCATTTTCGATAAGGTACATAGTTGTGCGCATTGCACGACAGATATCGAATCAGACGGACATAAATACTGTGAATCTCCTTTATAGTATGTAACTATTCCCTAAACTACTCTGTAATGTAATGTAATGTAATTCTTACATTTATAGAGTGTTATGGTAGCACTGCTACTTTAAAGTAACTTCTCAATGGCACAGGAGACTTGTGGAATGTAGTCATCAGAGGATAAAACAGTTATAGAAAACTCAGTACAGTGTGGATGCAATTACAGGCTACCAATTTACCCACAATTCCACATAATTTGTTGGCGTCATGTCCCCAAAAGCTATTAACCTAAAATGCTGTATTGTGTAACACTTGGTACAAAGAACTGCAGTGTAGGGTTAAACATTTTTTGATTTATATGAAGTAGGTTTAGTTAAATACGTGAACATCTGTAGAGCTTCTTTTCCTGTTCATCATTGTTTTCATAAGGTCTATTGTGCTTAGTTACATTACATATGTTTAGGTATTTTCAATGAGTCTGATTTATTTTTGGTAGAGTCAAGTTTCTCATTGTTGACTAAGAACTAGCTGCTAAGCGTTTCTTACATAGTGGTGAAATGCAGGACAATATTTCTTAAGATCTTGATAGTGCAGAATCAATTCTGTGAGGTTCGTTAAACTATGAAATGAACGTTCTGTACTAATCTTTGAGGAATGTAGTTACTGAAGTTAGCTTAGGGTCAAACTGGCTGTACCACTTTGTGAAACAATGATTACCCAAGAAGGAGCTAGTACAATAACAGTCTTTATGAGGTTTATGAAATGCATAAAAACCTAAACTTATGCAGGATGACTGATTTTGGTTTATGCATGATTTTAAGGGGCTTGACCCCCTGCGACTTGGCTTTAACAGGTCTAAACTTTTGTTGTAACTTGTATGTTCCAAAGTTGAACCAGCGCTGTGCTGAAGTATGTTAGGCTTTGGTTTACATGTTTTGATCTGTGTAGGCACAGAAAGAAACCATGGTCAAGTTTGCTGATGAAGGGAAAAAGAACCTAAATGTAAGCCTTTCGGTTTTTTTTATTTTTGACACTGGGTGTCAGGTTGCTTGATTATCAACTCCACATATAAGCTGTGTTGTTGCTGTTTGCTTTTGATTTCACAACAAAAGTTGAGCTTTCACAGATGTCGGATGTGGACTGTAAGTATGTTTTATTTTGTCCTGCCTTCCACAGCACACACCTCTGTGCAAGAACTTAAGCAAGTCCTTTCAGTAGAGATTGATCTGTTTAACCAGATTGTTTCACAATACTCTATTGTTTTACAGCTTGTTTTAGAATTTCATTGCCAATCTTTCTAATACTGCATACTTTTGTTTTTTATTTGAATTTGTTGGATCATTAATTTTGAAATGTCACTGTCTTTAGGATGCACGAGATCTGCGGTTGAAGGAGCCAGGCTCTGGATCGGCCGGTGGAGGAGGGCGCCGATATGGAAGATCATTGGGTGGGATAGATAACAAGTCGAGTATGTGTCCTAATCCTTGTGATTATTTTTTGTAGAAATCTGCATTGTTTGTTCGCTTTCTGGTTTGTTTGTTTGCGCTGGACAATGTCAGCATGGACGATTTTGGAAGTTTTATCAAACCTTCATATTGTCTGTGAATGTGTTCTGCATAGGTGTACTGAAAACATGCATTATATATATGTATGTATTTATGTATGTATGTGTGTATGTATGTATGCATGTATGTATGTATGTAGGCCTATGGAAAAATGCGTATGTGGCGCATCCAGATGCCTAGCATGTCGTTTTGATCCGTTAGTTGGTAAAATGCAGATTTTGATCGGTTATTTTGTTCATTCAGACTCCTAGCATGGTCTACGTAGTACACGTTCTTGGAGTCATTTTTGTCTTTATCCGGTGTTTCTGAGTGTTTTGAACGGCGTCCAGATATTTGTTGTTGGGATCTTGAGCGTCACCATGGACTCGTCCATCCTAAGGGGTTTCAGGTTACTTACTGGACTGTAAAGGCCAAGAGAGTCCTTTGATTGATGCTGACCGGTGGTGATGCTCTGTGGCCAGCTGCAAAGGGTGTTGTCCTCATCTGACCAGGTGGCAGAGGGATGCCTGGCTACAGCATCCTTTATCATTAACGACTGCTTGAAGTTGGGGTTTATATGTAGCGAGTCTCATCACCTGTCATCGCTCCTCTTCTTCAACAATGCATAGTCCAGGAACTTCAAACATGTTGTCTGCTATCAGCCCTGGATCAGAATCCATCGATCTGTCTCTGCGTGTTTGCCGGAGATTGCCAGTATTGACTTCTTCTTCTTATTGATTAACTTTTTGTTCTTATTGACTTTAATGTCATTGAGGCTGGCACAGGCAAGACTTTGGGGGGGGGGTAATTGAAAGGCACTATAGTAAGTGTCTACATACATACATACATACATGTGTGTATATATGTATATGTGTGTGTATATATATATATATATAATTATATATATATATATACCTACTTATGCACCAGTATATGTATTCGTTAGGAAGTCAGAAAACCACTAATGCTGTCTTCTTGGAACATATCTTAAAACACGGATTAGTGCAATGGTGATGGTTATTATTATTATTACTATTTTTCCTTTGTTACTGTTATTATGTGTGTTGTAATTGTTATTATTACCTGAGGTTGAAAGGTGATCCCGCTGATCGCTTGGGACGAAAAAGTTACGTGCGAGTTTAAGGAAATGTTTTAAAACTTACATCTTTTCCATGTCCTTCATCTGAAAAAGTTGCTGAAGACAGTGGCCTTGTGACATTGGAAATTTAATTATTATTTACCTATTGTTTATTACTTTAATACTTTTATGATTATTTTTATTATTACCAGTTGTAGAAATAGTTGAAGTAGTGTGGTTATTGGCAGCATAGTGAAACCTTGTTACAATTTGCAGTGTTCTAGCATAGATTAGGTCTCAGTACTGACTGATTGTGTATTCCATTGGTATGCCCACCTTTTACATCAGTGACTTTGTTTTGATGTGGTTCATTATTACTGAAAATATTTTTAGCACGCACAAGGTAACACAGCTGTTAG
This sequence comes from Allolobophora icterica, assembly GCA_963556255.1. NCBI lineage: Eukaryota > Metazoa > Annelida > Clitellata > Crassiclitellata > Lumbricidae > Allolobophora > Allolobophora icterica. The sequence goes on along the minus strand of OY744612.1, from coordinate 33,728,094 downwards.
ATATCCAAATCATTGAAATTCAATGAGAAATAGTGAGTTTGAGGCATTTTTTAAAAGAAGAGAAAGTTTTCGAACTTCGGACAAACATTGGTAGTCGGTTCCATTTCTTAGGGGCTACAATGAGGCTCAACCAAAAGACCTATACCTGAAGATTGCAGACTGTGTTGCGAAATGTAAGGAGAGAGTAGTGGTTGAAGCTAGATAGGAGTGCTCGTTGTAAGGGTTTCATAGGTAAGACCAGCCAGTTTAAACCTTATTCTGAATTCTACAAACACAGAGTTGGCATAATCAAGGTGAGAGCAGACATGGGAGCAGGCTATGGTCTGTGACATTCCCTTGGTAAGAGCAGACCTTATGTGACATATTGCTCTGATATGATAGAAACAAGATGTGCAGAGGTTTGTGATGTGGTGTTGGAACATTGTGAGATTACTGTTCAGAGTCACCCCAAGTGTTTGACAGTGGAACGACAGTGCCACCATGCTGAGTGGCACGCCTTTCCTTTATAAAGAGATGAGAAGATGTCCAGCGTAAGGCAAGAGCAGTTTCATTGGGGAGGAGTTTGGGACAGTATGATTTAGAAGAGACAAGACTTCAGCATATGTTAAAGGGGTATGTCATTAAAGGCAGCGTCGGAGAAGTCAGAGTCAAGCAGATAGTCGTCCCGTTTAAGATTAGCAGTGCACTGTGCAATTTTACATTTCAGATTGTCAATTTTATTAATTAAAATATCAAACCGTGTACTGTAATGAGGTTTGACTGTGTTACTTAGTGTCGTTAGTATTATTACTGAGATCTTGAGGATTGTGAAATGAAGTGTACTTATTTTGGATGGCATGTTTGTTAAGTTTCCTTCATTCGTGCTTGTATTTCATTTACTGATTGGCATTTCTGACTTTGCCCATCAGCTGCAGTTAGTTCTATTCAAATAAATGTCGGGCCAAAGAGTCCTCGAAAGTGGAGCGTGGGCGGCACTGTGAAAGAAAGTCTGCCTCGCAAGTGGAAATCGATGTACGACGTATCTGGAAATGCCAGTTCGGTGCCAAGTCCCACCACCACGGCACCACCTTCAAAGCCAGGGCGGTCAAAGACTCCAACTCTTTCACTCCTGCCACGGACGGAGCAAAGGAGCGGCTCTCCATCTCCTGCGTCATCCATTTACCATGGTACTTAGTCACTTGCCTGTCGGGTGACATACGGATCTGATTTCTCAGGCTTCTCTGTCGGACATTTGTTTCATCATCGCTACGCTTTGCTTTTCCTTTTTTGCACATTGCGTTCAATTGAAATACACGAATGAGAGCATAATGACAAAGTTCCCTTGCACCTGAGAATTATTTGTTTTTAATGTACGTTTTCTTTGAGGGGATTTGGGTGGTTCTGTCATGGGATGTCGTTAATAGAATTTTTCAGGTTTTCATTTTATTGTAACATTTCAAGCTTTCTTCAACTGTTTTTGTATTTATTTTCTTTATTAAGCTTTGATAGAGGTAGTTCTTTACAACTTCTTTGCTGATTTCAATTGGCCTTAGGAGAAATAGTTAGTCTTTTTCTTATTTGTGGTTTGTAAGGAGAGTTGTTTCGTTTTGTTTATTTTGCTTTGTATTATTTCAAACTGTTGTTTGTTTTCATGGCTTATTTTTACCTTTGGGGTGCTTTGAGGTGTTTCTTTACAGTATGTTTCCTATTATTTATTTTGTACTTTTCTACAATTTTTGTGCTTCATGACATGTTGGTTCTGCACTGAATTTTGTTCTTCATTCTAATACTAGTATTTTCAATTTCTTGTAACAAAACTTGAGTCAATATCATATCATTCTGCTGTAAATGTTTCTGATTGAACTTAACAACTGGTGCACGAGATCTAAGTACAGTAATTGTTATCGAACTGTTTATGCAGAGCTTGATCAGATTAGCGTTGCTAGGCAACCCGGTCGATCTGAAATACCGAAAAAACAGGCTGCTAAGCGCCAGCTGTCGGACGACGTGTCGAATGGCAGTCGAATTCCCACGCCAAGAGGTGACATGATAAGTGTCAGTGTGCTCCACATGCATGATGGTCTCAGTTGAATCTCTGAAAATGATCCTTCGTTGTTTCTTGGTTTTTTTTCACTAATCAAGTAAAGTGACTCTAAACTGACGTAACGCTGTTTTTGTTTATTTTCTGGTTCAAGAACTGTGTCATCAGCACTGGAGTTAAACGTATAAGGAGAGATCTCTTGAACTGGCATCTTATTTATCACCAAGTATCTATCTATCTATAATAAATTTATATAGCGCCCTTCAAGAAATCTACTCAGTGGCACTCCCTACCCAGGCCCGGTCAAAAACAAAGGCCATAAGAAGGCCATAAAAAGTACCTGAGAGGTCCCTAGGGAAGGAGCAAAGCAAAAGCGGGAGGTCAACTAGTTCCACATTTGTTTAAGTTTCTGATTACTATCCAGTACTCTTTGAGTACTTATGTTTGCTGCAGTGTGTAAGGCACTCTTGCACTCTTTTGCTACAGGGCCAACATGAAAAACTACACCTTCTGACTTTCCAGTTGCTTTGTCAGTGTGTCATGACTTGCATGTGTTAACAGTGCTGTGGGAGCTTTCCTGTCAGAATCGCTCTAGCTGTCCCTTTCCCTTTCTCACTTTCTGGAGCAGTCGACTGATAGGAAGAAAAGCTCTAAATAACCAGTTTGCATTCTCTTTTTAATTTTGTGGCCTTGTGTTGTGTCATTTGCAGTAACAAATTAATCGCAATTAACACAATTAACTTTTGTTCCAGGGTATCAGTATTAATTATGGTTCAGATGTCACTTGCCTGTCTTATCTTTAAGAGATCCTTTGGAGACATGCTCACGAGTGTGTTTTATATTTAACCAGCTAGTATCGTCTAGCTCAGAATACACTGGTACTTAGACTATATGGGCAATTCCTGACAGGTCCATCAACATCACAGATGTAGATACTGCTTATCAGTAACTAAATACTACCTGGGACCCAGTTCCTGGCAGCCACTGAAAATCATTGTTTTTTTTCATTTGTTAACATTGATATTACGATCAGTAGAGGTTAAGCTTGATATAGTTGATGAACCGTTGGAAGAATGGTTGCAACTACATGAATCAGTGTGGCAGATTGGTTGTCTTGTTGATGTTGTCCATTCCTAATCACAGTGCCTATTGTGGGAATTGCTTTTGTACTATGTCTTGTGTTGAGTGTGACTTGATTGGATGAATTCTCACTAATGTGAGTTCTGACCAGATTGAAATGAGGTCACTGACATTGGCAGTTTGCTCTGGAAACCTTAATCAACTTTCTGTTGCACAGCACTGCAGATTGATGTCCGGATTTTTTAAAGCCACATAAATTTTTACAGTTTAATGGCCAACTGAGAGCAATAAATTGTTTTCATTAGGATACATTTTTGAAAATACATTAAATAATGTTCCAATGAGACGGGCACATTGGGATAGTTGATTAATCACAGTGGTTTCTCCACTATGTCGTAAATGCCCTTGCTGCTACGTCTTTACCTCTAAGCTTAGTGCTATCAGACACTTTGTGGTAACAGTTAGAGGATAATTCTATGATCTACTCTGCATCACCTTACTGTAAATCATTAAATATTGGAATGTTTTAAAACTGGCAGTTTGGTCCAGTTATGAATAGTTTCTTGGTTTTGGTTTTCTGTTTTCATTTAACTCAGTATCAGTAGCATAATATCAAAATAATCTTGAGGTATTGCTGGAAGAACATCATTTGGTTTACTTTTTTTTCCCATGATTTCTGGATGTGTATGCTTATATTTGTGTTTTGTTTCATTGTCTGTAGCCAGATCTTTTTTGTTTGCATGCTTCTAGTTTTTGAGAGATTGCATTTTCATATTTAATTTGCTGTGCATGATGGCATGTCTTGGGTTTGCTGTGCATGAGGGCATGTTTTGGGTTGCTGACTGATTGTTCTGTTATCCATTTGCAATCTTTAAATTTTGATTTGCATGGTTTCTCTGTGACCTGTGTTTCTTTATGTGAAGAGTTTTAGCTTCTTTCTAATTATTTAAAATTCACCCATCAGCATTTTGAAATTTCTCACAAGGTTAAGGCAGTAAATAGCTGTGTTGTACAGATGTGTAATGGGGCCCAGTCAGTCAATGCTATCAGTTAAGCTGTAATTGGGATGGTTTTGGTACAAATCGACGTGGAACTCTTCCTGCAGCCTACGTTTAAACTGTTGTAAGTAACAGTGTTCACAGAGATCAGAATTCTGCATTCAGTTAACGACAGGGCTGTTACCAATACTGGGAAAATGTATTGGCAGTACCAATACTTCCTAATAAATGTATTGGAAATACCAATACTGATTCTATTTCTTAAAAGTATTGCATTACCAATACCAATACCTTTTACCAATATTTTTCGACAAGTAAATATACGTTTATTGACACATATGTAAATATATATTAAAACAGAATTGATCAGAAAAGGCTTCCAAATGTCAGTGGCAGACTGACTTGGTTTTCCTCAGAGACATGTTAAAGTCTTACTTCTTTAAGTATGTATGTAGTTATCAGAACATTTATATAGGACCATTTAGAACCGCTCATAGGCGCTCATCATTGTGGTGCTATAATAGCTAGCTGGCTCTTTAAGATGAATGTTTCTTAAACGCTTTACAGGTACAAAAACAGAGCCGAAGGTAGACACCAGCGTATCCTATGCTACTCTTCCAAAAACACGTGGCAAAGCGGGTCGTCTTTCCGCTGACAATGCCACCCTCAATGTGGCTGGTGTTCTTCAGAGAGCATCACAGACGGGTGGTTCGGCACAAAATCTTCCGAGTGAGACGACGGAGACTGGTCTCGCATCGTCGCAGCAGAAGCGCAAACCGGTCGGCCGTGTCCAGTCCTATCGGATGCAGACAGAGAGTTCCCTTGCCAAACTGTCTGCTGCTGACGCGCTGCCGAGCAAGGTCACGACAAGAAGGTCGGGTCCTCCGGCACCAACCAGCAAATATCAGTCTGCTCCTAGCCTGCTTGACTCAGAGGGCGGCGAAGAAGAGAATTACCGAGAGGGCGAAGAGAATGATTTCAATCCTGCAGACGAAATTCGTTCAATGAAAGACAGAATTGTGGCGATGACAAAGACGCGACAGTTCAGTCCTGTGCCTGAGAATGAGAACGAACCCAGGATCCGAAGCGCTTTTGCATCTTCCTTCGATGCTAGCCATTCGAATACCTTGGCATCAGACATTATGTCAACGTCGTTGACAGGGATTGGCATTGACAGGAATGCCAACCGAGATCCGATGCCACCTCCGTTAACAACAGAAGTACCAAATTCAATTCACACTCAGTTCATGATGAAAGCGACCAAATACAGGCGTTCGGCGCAGCCTGACATTTCCCTTTCACAGGCGAAAAATATTCTCATGGGTAAGAGCCTTCCTTCGGCAGAACCGTCTCCAGCGACGTCTGCCAAGGTCAGAGAGAATTTTGATGCAAGTCCTCTAGATCTACCGGTCCGGGACACCGATGCATCTGGCAAGCGCTTCGACCACAAGGTTTCAAGTTCAACGATGAAATCGGTGACAACGATTGGACGGTTGGCAATGACCCCTGCGCAGAAATCACCGACCTCACCAGAAACAGGAGGCACTCCTGCCGATGAACACTCTGAGTCGACGCCATCTCCAAAAATCGTCAAGATCGGTCGGTGCACGAGTCCACTCAGGCCACTTTCAACTGGTCCCAACGAGGACCGACATTTCGGGTATGGACAGCGGAGGACTCTGCCAGCTGAACCGAAGCTGCCAAAAGAAGTCACACAAGAAGCTGCAATCGCAACGTCAACGACAGCTGACACTTCGGCGTCAGTTTCTAAGACGACGTCTGGCAGTCAGTCAGCGTCTTCGTCAGCTGTTACTCATGTGAAGTCTGGGGCAGCTGCGTTGGGAAGGTCCTCGCCATTTAAGATGCTGCTGGCATCACCCGAGGCTGACACCACACACGCATGGATGAAAAAAGCTCAGCTGATGCAGCAGCAGTGGGAACATCGGAAGAAGGGAACGAGTTCAGGAGGTGAGACAACTCCCGAGGCGACCGCCACATCCACAGGCATCATCAACGAGATCGAACGACACTGCGAGGAACTCCGGATGACAGACCACGAGAAGAAAGCGACCAGGCCAACCAGGCTGTCGTCATCCTCTCTTGTGTTACTTACAACTAGACCGGTTGCCGAAGACAACGAAGAAGTAGCTGAGAAGTCCGATGCTGAAATTGCCAAGGAGCAGTGGGGTCGGGCAAGCCAGATAAAACTACAGCCAAGGCATTCATCTGCAAAAGACACTACCACTTTCTCTCCGTTAACGATGCGCAGGAGCCTGTCGTCCAGCGCTTCTGCATCAGTTGATAGAGAGTCGGTGACGTCGCAAACATTGGAGCCTGTTGTTTCCAGTACTGCTGTGGACAGCGAGTCTAAGGAGACGTCTTCGTGGAAGTTGCGCCAATCTGGCTTACTGGACACTGATCCTAATGATTCGTATTTTCCAAAAGAAGGTGAACCAGATGTGGTTGGATCTCAGTCTTTCCAGAGTGCAATGTCGCAAGTAAAACCCATCAGCAGGTGAGACTCGATGCAAACGTGCCATGTGCTCAAATGAGCGATTGTTGATTATGATGATTGTGTATATATATATATATAATTATATATATATATATATATATGGATGTATGTTTGTTTATTTACTTTAGAAGATCTATTTAACAGACATTGTTCAACAGAGTGCTGTTTGGCAACTGGTTGAATAAAGAATATACTTACTTACTTAAATAGACTGATATGGAATTTATTTTATTGCTTAACATTAGTGTCATATAAAGTGCTTCATCAGTTGTGTAATGTATGCACTGCTTTCGTAATCGTTATTACCGCATTATCACTGAGCTATGCCATGGAATTTATCCTGATTTGCGGATTAAGTGTTGTTATGCGATTGATGATGATGCTTGTGCATTTCTTCTTGGTGTTGCTTTGCCTGTCATCCAGCCCATCAGCACAGTTTTTAGTCTTTAACTTTCTTCCTTTCAGTGCTCTTCTAAATGTGCTTTATAAATGTGCTTTATTATCATAGCTACCTAGAGAGATGTGCCTGAGTTTGATATTGGCATTGCAGTGCTAATAGTTATTGTAATTTAGATCAGAAAATAAAGGATTGTTTAGAAGCTCTTTCAGCGTCAGGTGGATGGAAAAAAGGTGAACAGAAATTTGCAGTGTATTGTGGTGTATTGCAGTGTATTGCTCGTGGCGCTTCGGCGTGAAAATTCCGGCACAGTATCAAATGCTGTAGTCGGGTGCGCCTCTGAGTAGTAGTTGACTTCGAGAGGCGCTATAGAAATATCCGGAATAAGAAATAAAAAAATTGATGTATTGGTCTGAGAGGTTTGTAAAAGGCATGCCTCTGCCTCAGGAGGTCCGAAAAAGGCACTATATAAATGATCAGATACACTTATGAAGTTGTGTACGTGATCATTTATATGGCGTCTTTTTCGGTATTTTGTGGTTTTGTGCAGTGCTTAGAAACATTATTTAAGCAAATTTTTTTAGGAAGTTTATGTGGTTTACTTACGAAGAATGATGTTCTTTTCACAGCACTGACGCTCAGTCCTCACTGGCTGCTGACCAACGAATATCTGTAACTGGTATGATATTTTTTTACTCTATTCCAGTTTAATTCTATTGAATTGTGTCTTTCATATAAGTTAAATGTGTTCAATTCTAAGTTAATAGGTGAAATCTGAGATAAATTTACTCTAATTATTTAATTGCTTTGCTACAATTCTCTCTCTCAGGCTAATTGTTGTAATGTTACCTACAATTTCTGTCAAATCTGCCATTACTTAGCTGGTGCCTGTATTTTGGATTTTTTTTATGAATTTGAGACACATGTGGTGTTGTGTTAACATTTGTTTGTATGTCATGTTGAATTTTCCAGAGCTTAGTTTGATTATAGTAATAAGGATATCTGAATTAAAACGGTTATCTAATTTACTGTTGAAGGCATAGTTTCTGTAGTGATTTTGAAATACAGTAGTTATCTGGAAACACTCTTGGACTCTAGTTGTAAGTTATTCCCACTTAATAGTCATAGGAATGCATGAATATTTAATTAGCTGTTTGGTTTCCGTAGATGACGCGGAAGAAAGTTGCGCCAAAGTTGCATCAGAACTAACTGACGTTGTGACAAAGGTGAAAAAGGTGTTTACACAGGTACAACAATACTTCACATGCTGTAAATTTACTATTGTAATTGTAATTTCTATTTTGACTGCATCAGGTATGACAAAACATAGCATTGTTAGCTTGCGCATGTCACCTTTTCATTCAGGGTTTGACCATCGATAGATGCAGTAACTGAAATACACAGTTAAGAAATGTTGTGCAGTTTATTGTTGTATTGTTGTTGGCGCTTCAGTGAAGATATTCATTTCCATGAACCTTATCAGAGTTGAGCTGATGGAATTTAAAGGAACTTAGGCCAGAAAGAACATATGATGAATCATTGCAGTTTCAGCAGTAGTCCTGCTTTCTATAGTGGTAATAATTTTCACTTTAGTGGTTTATTATTGCAAAAGTATTTTTGGGTAGCATAGTGCTTGAATGCTAATGGTAATGCATTTTCCTCCCACTTTAATCCTTATCCACTGTTTGTATCCAGTAATTATCAATCAATCAATCAATCAATCATAAAATTTATATTGCGCCTCTTCAAGAGTTCCACTCAGAGGCGCTCCCGAGCCAGGCCTGATCATAGAGAAGAGTTTATGTTTATGTCTGTCCTTCAGCTGAAAGTGTTCAACCACTGGACATATGTTTCTAAGAACTAGGAGAGCTGCTGAGAAACGTACATTTATCAAACTTTACCTTTCTTTATTTTCTGTTGCAGTTAAGCAATGATTCCGTAAATAAAGACACGTCGAGCAGTCACAGTCATGCGCTGAAACTGTTGCGTGAAACTATTAATGAGGCAATGGACCAGCTTAGCCTAACGCTTGAGCCTCCTCCGTCAACAAAGGCAACATCAGTTCAATCGTTTGAAGCCGATGAGCGAGTGCTCGCAATGCTCGAAAACTACTCACAACAGCTCTACGATCTTTTCAAGAAGAAGCTGGAAAACGACCAGTAGACTCGATCAGAATTGCATACAACTCTGCCAGTAGAAGTTGTTAATTCCTCGTCTGTCTGCAGGTGTTTTGTGGACTTTGGCATTTCCTGCCCAGGATTTGGGTAGCCTAGGCAAATTCCGACTCACACATGCCACCTGGTCTTTCGATTTGGGACTTGTTTGCATGGACGTAATCTCGTGTTTGATCTACCTAGTGCTAATTTCGTCCTTTGACTTGTGATTTCTTGTTTTCACTCCACCTTGTCTGTCATCTGCTTGTGTTCATATTTGCCACTGGTGGTGCCTTAGTTCTCTTCTGTTTTTGTCAGAGCCGATGCAGTTCGTGAAACCCAAGCTCTTCAACATTTTACTTCTTTTTCGGTGGAATCATTCCTCTGTCTGGTTTGTTTGTTGGTTGGAGTGATTGATGTGTGAATGGATTTGATCCTATTATGTCTACTTCTGAATTCTGTACATTGTGTCTAATAGTTTGTCTCTTCATCATTGCTCTCAGAATCTCTAAAGTGTGTCTTTGTAGCCTTGAAGGGTAAAATCAGATGGCAATGTCAAACTATTGAGCCATGGTAACGGTACAAAATAGTTGTCTGGCTGTAGGGCAATGTAGTTATTTGCTAAATACCTCTACCAACAGTAGACCTAGGAGATGTGGTGTTGGGGATAATATTTCAGAGGAAAACTGCAGCACAACAAATAGCCAACACCTAGCAAATTGTCGGGTTTCATTAAACAAACCAGGATTATACCACCGATGCACAGGTGACAGATACATTAGCAAACTACCACCATGTCACATGCGTTGATCACTCATGTGTTGTTTGAACTTTGCCAGCATCAGAGTTTGTTTTATGGAGCTTGCAATAAACGTGCACTTGCCTTAGGTGAAACTAATATAAAATGCTGGGTGGCCTCTGATTCAACAGCATTGTATGAAAAGGTGTCTTACTCAAGTCACATGATGACCTGACATGATAATAGCTATGGGATCAATGTTACTGATATTATACACTTTTTTCATGTAAATGTGCAATTGAGACCCAAAACTGATATTCGGGGATTAAATTTCCATGTTGGCTAAATGCAAGTTCTGCTTGTTTTTATCTGGACTCTTGGCACCACTGAACGACCGGAATGTTTCAGTGGCTGTTGTTTGTGCTTTGAGTCTTGTGTCTTTGTAATGCAGGTGTTTTGTGCAGAAGTTGCTTGGGTGTTTTGCGCTTTGTGACTTGCAGCTGCTTTGTCGTGTTTGAATTAATATTGGTAACATGCGTTGGTTCCGTTACATATTTGGACCATGTAACACACAGAGAATAAATTCTTTAATTTTGGCATGGAGAGTGAATATGCACGTCTTGTAAGCCCATGCGAAATCGTCCGTATTATTTAAGCAATTTCACATCAGTGTTTGGTAAATTTCGTGATGAAGCTTTGCTAGTTGATAAGATGATGTTAACAGTAAGCCTTGAATTTCTTTGAGTTACTGTTTGATCAACAGGGACTTGGTCTTTGTGGTTAATGAAAAAATTATGCCAGAGGTTTTGGTGAACCAGTTTTAAACCTTAATTATTTAGCATAAGAGTTTAGTGAACTATTGGACTTGGAATGTTGAGAACTGATTTGTCCTTATTGTCTGGTCTTAAAGCCTGCTAGCAATTGTGGTCACTCAAGGCTCGACTGTCTGTGTCTTACTGGTAAATGTCCAAGAGCTGTGCCTTTGTGGATTGTGATAGGATTGCATGGTCTAAGTGCAATAAGTGTTAGAACTGAATGCATATCTTAGGCTCTAGGATCGTGTGCAATAAGTGCGAGGAAGTTTTACTGTTGCTGAAGAACGTTGTTGCAACACAAAGAAAGATGGAGATGAAATGGGGTTTAAACTTAATGGGTTATGTGGTGACATTTCTTCTTCTGTGTGCAATGTTTGTTTGTGCCTTGATTTTCCATTATATCGTTTTACTCGAAGACGATTGATCAGTAATGTACAGAAGAAATAGTTTTAGTTGGGGATGAAAGTGCAGAAACAAAGAAACCAGAAAGTGAAGATGTGGAAAATAATCTTATGTTTAGTGAACCTGAACATTAGCTGGACTTTACTTTTTCTGGTTTAGATTTGATAACATTTTGTGCATATATTTATTTGGGTCAATAGTTGCTTCACTTTGTAAATCATTCTGCAGCAGCTTGTAGATTTTATCGTTTGGACTTGTTGTCTACAAGTTTGGGAAGATCAGTTTAGAGTATCTTCTATGAGCACCATGTGAGTTCTTGTCCAATGTACACTACAGCTGTAATTTGATAATGCCTATTTATAAAGTTCACAAAGGCACATTGAAGCTGGGAAACATTGAGTAGCATAAACAGACTGCAAGAGGTAAGCTTCGGTTTCAAGTGAAAGACAGTCTCCATAGAAGAGCTGCAAACGTGAGAGTTCCAGTGATGCTGAATCCAGAGTAGAGCAAAGCTTTCAGATCCGTCCGAAGTGGCAGCTGTTTGGGGTTTGAAAGTGAGTTGAATCGTAGGACTCCCAAGATCCCAAATTATAGAAGATAGGGAAAGTAAAAATGAATTATATATTTGCAAAGTAAACTTTTCCTCTGTGCTTTATTTGTTGTGGTGGAGTCTGGTCAAGCATAGCTAGTTGGCTGGCAGATCAAGACTAGTTCCATGTGGAGAATCTGGCATTAACTTTATATTACCAGCACAGGTTGGCACAATAATTCAAATCCCGTTTTAATGGTTTTGTTTTGTAAGAATAGAAGGGTGGTAGCACGCTCTGAATCCCAAAGTACGTGCTGTAGCTGGTTCTATTTTATCTACAGCCATTTTTAGGGCAAGCCTATATATTGCTTAGACATGGCTTACAGACTGTTTGTGTGGTGTTGATATTGTCAGTAAAATTGTCTAGAATTCTTTGTCAAACAAGTTGGTGGTTTCCTCAGACAACAGAATTCGTTAAGAATTTATTAAGGTGTGGTGGAACGTTCATTTTTTTCATTACGATAGCAGAAATGTTCTGGATATTTTGTGCTTGACTTTTGCAGATATTGATTGGCAAAATCAGGCAACGCATGCTTTAGCATGGGCATTTCAGCAAACTGGCATTTTTCCGTGTTCTGGTTGTGACTGAACCTTAAATCATTGCCAGAGGCAGGCATATTGTAGTTTTTGTAATATCATCGAATTTCACTTATTTCTAGTTGTACACATTGTTTGATATCAATTTTGATGCTTGAAAAATTCTTCTAATTTGCGAGATGATTGGCCTTTGCATGATTGATCTCATCAGCACAACTGGTTCTAGTTTGAGATGTGCAAGAAAAATAATGGCTCTTTATGACTTGTTAGCCATCTGATTTAGCCATTTTGGCTAATATAGCGGTAAGTCGTTGTGTTAGCATTCCATTTAAACAGGGTTGTGTCTGCACTCTCTGTTATTATCACAATATGAAAAGACTATTTTTGGTTGTGGGGATCCAGTTAAAGGTATTCCACTGTTATTCTATAGCTTTTAATTTTAATAGGATAAGGCTACGGTTTCTGCAGGAGGCCTCTTCCCCTTGTGATGAGTAAGGAAGTTGAAACAGGATGCTTCAACCTATTTATAGTAGTGGAAGAGGACTCGTCAGTGTTCAGGCATGTAGTTGCAGGACGTTAACATTTCACTTAATTCTTTTTTTTAACTTCAGTTGTGTAATGCCTTGCAACGAAACATGAAGATTGGCTTCTTTTATATAAAGTTAGATGTACAGAGTGATGACGTTTTGCCAATGACTTTTTATTTTATTGGCTTTTATAATTACAGTTTTATTAAATTGCTATTCCTAATTTATGTAAATTTTTACATGATTTTAAAGGGAGAGGAGGAGGAGGAGATGTATTATTATTGTTCTTGTGCTTCCATGGTTTGTGCACATCTGTAAAAATGAAACTCTGGAAAATAATTGAGAATTGTGTTTCAGCGAATATTATTCCAAATAGTGTGCACTTGAATTCTGAGAGTATTCAGGAGTCCTTCTTGTGCTACCTCTCGAGTTAGGATTGTATAACGAAAAAAATTTGCAGTGCTTATCGTGAAAGGCTGTTAAAAGGCACTGCGTTCAAACACGCACAACAATTACCAAGAACAAGACATTTTAACGGTGACAGCTTGAAAGTTAGGTTAGCTTGTTTGGCTCACCTCTTTGCTATAATCAACAGGTCAAATTATTTTATTTGTTGTTTAGCATTTATTGTAAAAAAATTAAAGTTTGAAAGTGTAGAATGAACAAGAACAAGCACTTTGCTAAACGCAGACACACTAAGTTACACAGAAAGCCGAAGATAGTATCTTGTACAGAGCAGGATAATCTCACAAATGTCAAAGTTAATTGCACAGATTTCAGTAAATACAATCACACTAAGTTTAAACCTCCTGAAAATCTCTCACATCAAGATGATCTCACAAATGTCAATATATTAAAACAAATTATATAAATTCACAAATCTTAAGATGATCTGCTGTTTGCTTAATTTTGCTCAAAATCATAGTAATTGCGTAATGGTTTAGAAATAAAGTTAAAATTACAGCCGAAGAATTATTGGACTAAGCATGTAGTATTAATACATATTATTTTATTCCACATTTTATTCTGCAGTTTACTGGTAATGTTACTGTAACACTAGTACGTGAAATTACACTTTAAATTGGATTGAAGACTTTACTGAGCAGTTGCCTTTGGTCAGGATTGTGTAAACTGACCGTTGTGTGAACTGACCGCTGTGTCAACTGACCGTTGTGTGAACTGACCGTTCTGTGGCAGTTAATTTACTCCATTCACTTGTGGCCTAGTGGCAGCTAAATGTCTCGGCATCTAACTACATCACATGTTTTACTGACAACTTACTTGTCACTACAGCATTAAAACTAAGTTAAAGCTAATTATCACGTGCCTCTGTTGACTATAATCCTCTGAAGCATGAATCGTTGGCTAAGCACAAACATTATAACGGCAGTCTGACAGAACGGCATTTTATACAGACATTTTTTCCTACTACTGAAAACGATTTTATGGTCTTCACGTCGCCTCGCTGATCTCGGTAATGAGTATTTTTGTCACACATAAACATTCTAATTCCTGCTTCTTTGGAATTTTGCATTTTACATTGCAGTGTCAATATACAACGGGTTAAATCAACAGTTTACTGTAGCGTCCAGCAGACGTCCCACAAACGACGAAATGACAGAGAAGTTGTGATTCAGACCGATTCCAACCCATCGGGAAAAGAAAATGTGCTAGAAACAATAGCTGTAAGATTATGCCTAAGACAAGAATTGGCAAGGTCCTTGAGATTGGGTTAGAAGAGGTCACTAATTAACTCGGTCAGGGTAGCTGACCCGCCTTGGTACAAGTGCTGCAGCAGAAAATGCTGAAGTAAGCATGACGACACAATTCTGCCTCGACGATCAAGTTGCAGTTGGCGTACCAGGGCTTGTCGACGCACTTGTCTGGCACCTTCCGTGCTATCAAACAATTTACAAATCACATCATAAATATTGATGCAGTTTAGTTGATTAAGTATATGGCAAAAAGGGTAATAAAAAAATAATTTAATTGCTTATCATTTCAGTTCATCCAATTTCTCTTACTGCAAATCATTCAGGATTCAGAGCATGTGTAATCTAAGCCACTGGAATAAGTAAGTGGGATTTAACTTGGAAGAGTTTCAGTCATTGCTTCCTTCTGCAGTCCTAATAATGAGTTTTATTCAGAGGTGAGAAAAGCATTCCAAAACATGAACAACCTCATCTTATAGGTTGCATGGGGATAAAAGCAACTGCCACTTCCTTTAGAAACACTAGGATTTGAACCCCAAACACTGTCGAGGGCCCATCCATATGGAACTCCCTTCCCTTGGTACTGCAGGGTCCCTACTTACTAGGCTGTCTCTCTGTGTTGTTCATCGTTTAAAGTCTTTTCTGTTTCCGCGAGGCTCACACGCTGAGAGCGCCTCTGAATAGTTCGCACTGTGAGAGGCGCTTCATAAATTCCCAGATACCATACCATACTAAGACGAATGTCTGACCCATTAACTCTCACATACCAGCTCATGATATTAACCACTATATGATTTACCAAATATAATTCTACAAAGCAATGTCAAAGCTCATACCGTGTACATTTACGGTAACAGACGATGTAGCCTGGTCACGCCCTCTGCTGACCGTACAGCTGTACTCTCCACCGTCGCTCGTCTTTGTTGATTCAACCACAAGCTCTAAGGCCTCCACCTTGTATCTGGTCTCTGATGTCAGTGGTCGGCCATTGAATGACCATGTTACATTGACGTCTTTGATGTTGTCGCTTTTGACGTGGCATTGCAGGTTAATGTTGTCGCCTGCAGTGATGTTGGTCCTCTGAGCGATGACTTCTGTTGACAGCAACTCTGTGCAACATGACAAAACAGTGCAACTTAAGGCAATCATCGATCTATTACACCTCTCTCATTCAGTGGTATTTCTCTGACAGAGGTGGATCTCTACCCTGGGACAGCCTCTCCCTTTGGCTTGACAACAAACAGTAAGCATATCAACTGGAGTCTAATCTTGGATCCATTCAGTGTGGATTCTGTGGAAAGATCAAGCATTAAACTTCAAGGCTAAAAATAATTCCATTATTTTGTACTTTCAAACGTTTTCAGCCTACTTCAAAGTTGCACCTTTTCAGAGCTGTTAGCCATGTTAATGCCTTCCTAAAATGGCTATACAAATAGGCAGCTACATACATACACTACTACAAGGCTATGCAAAACAATTTTTAATAGAAATAATTTAGTCACTTTTAACTTTACTTACTTACTGTCCGACTATTGACACATCATTCATTAGGTACAGGGAATCCTTTTTGACATCTAGTTATGACATGACTCCAATATTTCCACAATGCCAGGCATTTGCAATCAACTTTGGCTCCAACTGCCTTCCACTGAGCTTTCACCTTACCAATGATTCTGACTTCGAAGAGTTTTTCTTTTGCTGTTCCGATGCCGTTCTTGGCTCTGCAGATGTATTGTCCTGCATCAGTTGAATCCACATTGCTAATCTGCAGTCCTGTTTCTGATGACTTGTGGTTGTCCTTCCCGATACTGGATACTGGTTCCCCGTCCTTAAGCCATTTGATGGAAGGAAGAGGAAACCCAGTGGCAATGCATAACAGCTGAATGGTGCTTCCTCTGATGGTTGAAATCGTTTCCATTTCTCCTTCATTTTCAATTTCGGCTGGTACTAAGAATTTAATGGAAAACTTTTGACATTAATCACATTATTATTATTATTATTATTATTTATTATTATTATTATTACTATTATGCATTTATTAAGTGCCACTATCTAATGACCAAGCATCAGTCGATGGCTCTGAACAATTGTGAGTGAAGGACTTGCTCAACGTCCCTACACAGTAACCATCTGAGAGAAGGCTCGAACCAGTACGCTCGACATTACAAGGCGAGTGCTCTGACCAACCAGCTGCTCTGTCCCAATCTCTGTTAATAAAGGAAGACAAGTACACATCACATGCTGAGCAGTCTCATGTCCAAGGCTTTATAAAAATTAAACTCAACAATGTGAACATATTTACACAAGAAAGACAAAATACAATGAAGATTCTGGTTTTTAGATAACTGATTCTAGGTAATTGATAATGAAAGAAGCAAAGCTTTTCACTACATATCTATCTTTTACAATAACTTAACTTACCCAGTATATCTATGACAATTTAGTTGCACATGGCACCCCTTAGTTTTTAACAAGTTTATAGCTCTCTCTGAAGTATGTGAACCATGCCTAGGTTTACAATACCAAGCTTAACCATACCTTAGAAGATATAGACAGTACAACACTGCATACACGGAGCATTTCTTTCATTTCACTGACCATGTAGCAGCAATGCAGCATATTATGCTGTCAGTCTGGAAGAGTTGATATTGCACATTTAGCAGTGACACAGCCATGCATCTAATATGAAAATGCAAAGACTTACCCTGTACAATAAGTCTGTATGTATGAGTATCAGCTCCAATGTTGTTGTATGAACGGCAACTGTATGTTGCATTGGCATCAGCAGCTACAATATTTGCCAAGAACAGCGAACCATTTGTCAGGATTGTAGCATCTCGCTTCTGTGATACACCATCGAGAATAGGAATGCTAAAAACCCACAGCAACAACGTCACTTAATAATTCAATGTAGCTGCATTTGGTAATGCATACATAATCCAATAATGTAATGTGTAATTCAGTGTAACTCTGAATAAGTGATGGAACAATTCAGTTGAATGCAATGTAATGTAAACACTGTAAACCACAGCATCAGTAGAACTCAACACTGTACAGTGAGATCGCAAGTGACTGAGTGAGCAAGTGAGTGAGTGAGCAAGTGCATGAGTGAGCAATGAGTAAGTGACTGAGTAAACAAGTGAGTGAATGAGGAAGTGAGTGAGCTAAAAAATCATTATTCATGGAAACATTAATTGTGACAAAAGATGAAGACATATTACTCACTTGTCCCTATACCATGTGACCTGTGGTCGTGGTGCACCTCGAGCAGAGCATGAAAGCAGTAAGTCACTGTGCTGGATCACTGTAATGACCTCTGGGTAAGACTCTATCACAGGTGCTTCCTCTGCACAAGTAAGACAATGAACAAAATCATATCAATCAAAATAGGTATTGCAGCTATTGACATTTCTAATCGATGACTACCAAACATTGGCTTGAAACAGACTTAACGTAACATCTCAGTTAACACCATCACCAGCAGCATGATTGTCATCATCGTCGTTGTCATCATCATCATCATCATCATCATCATCATCATCATCACTGATCAGTGATCACAAAATATACAGAGGTATATTCAACAGTGTGATATGAGTGTCAATTCAATTATAAGTTATACACATATAATTTAAATTCAATCATATAAAATTTATACTTATTTATGTACATTTCACACTTCACCCAAATGAAACTTTGGGGTCAAACCCAAAACACTACGCATCACTGCCATTGCTTGTTTTCAGTTAAAACAGACAAGACAGATGTACATGCAACATGTAAATGCAACCTTAGAGAAACCAGGCATCACGTGAAATGAAAAAGAATAAAAAGACCAACTACCATTTAAGAAACTGAAACCATCACCTGAGAATAAATAAAATATCCATAACTGAAAAAATAAAGTGAAAAACTGATACCAAGGAAAGAAAGAAAGAAACAGAAAGCAAACAGAAAGAGACAAAGAGACTGACAACAATCAAAGCATTCGAGATGTAATGTAACATTTATAGTGTAATGTAATGCACCAATTCATCAACAACACAGATTAAGGAGGTTTTCTAAAGAATGGAAAAATTACACAATTTGGATGACAAAGGAAATTAGCCCACAGTGATATCAAAGACAAAGGCAATTTGTAAATAGTATCTGAGAAAGTCATTAGCTAAAATTAATTAAACTTAATAAACCACCACCACCACCACCACCACCACGACCACCACCACCACGACCACCACCACGACCACCACCACCACCGCCGCCGCCGCCGCCGCCGCCGCCGCCACCACCACCACCACCACTACCACCACCACCACACAGTACTTGCAATGGCACCAATCAACCTATGCTCAGCAAGATTTACAACTTGCAACTGCTCATTAATCGTGTGGCATCTGAAAAACGAGCAGCCCTTGGAAGAATGACTGGGGTCGAATAGTTTTTTGAGGCTGAAGCGCAAATGCAACAAAATCTTAGCTGGACAATTTTCTTAACAGTGAAACATAAAGTTAATGTTTAGATGGGTTAATGCAATTCAAACCGTGGATGCAAAAGATGACTGGACAACTGAAAGAAGAGTATACACAAACAGACACTTAAACAGCAGAAGGAAATAAGACTAACAAACAAAGAATAGTCAGTCATGCAAAAGACATCCAGACAGACAGACAGACAGACACAGACCAAAAAACATAGACATAACTGAAAAAAACAAGGCCAGAGGTATGGAACACAGAGACCAAACAATACCTGGACAGCCACGGTAATTCCAACCCTTGGCTGGGGTTATCCCATCAGGGCAACAATGAAACACCGACCTAGCACAGTCTGGACAGAAGTTGCGCCAAGAAAATATATACACTTTATACAGGTCACCATAAGAGTAAACACAGACACAAAAACAAACACACAGTTCTACCTCTGTACTAAGGACACAAATCACAAGACTGTTGTAGAGACCTTCAGCAGCCACAGAAAAGCATAATTTGTATTTATATATGAACATAAGTATCTAAACATTTATATAGTGCCTTTTAAGACCCTCTTGCAGGCACTGAAGCACTTATATATTAAATAACAATGACAAGTCCAAAGAGGTAGAACTTAAGATAATCTGAACATGTTTCTTGAGCTGTCTCTACTGGAATATTTCAGATTTTCAGCATAAGTTTTGCCTGGGAAGATAGATCACTAAATAGCTTAAATCATAATATACTGATGAACTTGTTCTCTTAGAGCTCTGATGTCAGTCAGGCCAACAAAGAAACTTTTGACATGAAGGTGCTACAGAAATACCCAGAAAATAAAAACAGAAAACTTTGCACACATAGGATGCTCATGAACTGTCAATAAACACGACACCAGGAACTGAACTGCAGAAAATGCACTGCAAGAGCTGAATTGAATTTGAAGATCCGGAGGTGAGTCTAAAAGGACGTCAAGTCCTGCTAACAGGGCCACCTAATTTCTTTTAACAGATCACAAAATCATTGTCAAGATGGCAGTTCAACAATTCAATATTGCATCAGGTTTCAATTACTATTCAAGTTCAGTGTTGTGTGAAATACTTTTCCCAGAAAAAAAGACACTAGCCCAATATGGGCAATAAGTAACATTTCATACAATTGGTGAATGGTATGTAAGTTATTTAGGTCATCAAGTAGAGAATTCCATTGAGCAGATCCAGTGATCACAATCTTGTTTTTTTAGTGTGAGCCACACATGCATGATATATTTGGAAAATCTGGTGAAATGATTATGCAAATCTGATTTAGCATGGAAACAACCATCAAACATAAAAGGCAGTAAATATGTTTAAACTGATAAACAAATTTGCAGTTTCTAAATGGCTTCCATGGGCAACATACAGAGTATGAAAATGTGGCTTAGTGCTTGATTGAATTTCTGTACCACATATAATTCAGATGGTGCATCTCTGCAGAACATTCAGATGCTTTACACGAAATTGGCAATATGAGGCCCAAGATTTATAACAGTTAGAGAGGTAAGGATAATTTAGCAAATAGTACACATTTACAAGTATAGTTTGCAGTAACATATGTTTTATTCGACACAGTACACCAATATGTTTTAGATATTTTTCTAGCTATATAGTCAATGTGATCTCTCTATATAAGTATACATCAATGAACACTCCTAAAACCTACAAAAAGTTATCCAAGTAATTGATGCAATGTCGATGTTGATATTTAATAAATAAACACAAGAAAGTTGCAATTAGAAAGAAGCAATTATAAATCACATCTTATAATGGTTTAGTGACAGTTTGTTAGATTTACACCAACTTTTATTTAATTCAGTTTACTTTTCAATTAAAGCATTTCAACTCTGGTTTTGATTTTCAACATAAAGCTTCATTGTTTGTACTGACCCGACTGCTGAGGAGAGCGACAAAGTTGATTGCATCCTTGACGGCAGCATTTGGCCTCACCATCACAGTCATCATCATTGCTACATGACACTTTGCAATCGATGGTGTTTTCATCAATTTCACTTGATGCAGGACATGATCCTGGCTTCGAGAGAACTGGAACAAGAAGAAAACTGGTTTCATCAGAAGACATCATAAGCTTTAAGAAGTGAGGCTTTATGGTGTGTTTTGGGTCAGTAATGCTTTTGTCTGCATTTTGACTATCTCACTTATTGTTAATACAATTTCATTCGCTTAGTTACCTAATTTTCTTGCTTTGCAGACTACTTAATTTGATTTGCTGACTATGCATGTGTATCTGACCACATGTGCAGTCTCTTCTCAAAGATATTCCTCAAAGATAACCTTCATCCTGCATCAACAAAGGTTAACTACTTACTACAGACAACATGCCTTTTTTACCTAAGTTGCTCACTAACAGATTTGCGTATAGAATAGCCTGATTTTTCTTGAGTTATCTAACTTGTCAAATGATTACCTCACTCATCTTTCATCATGTGGTATCTTAGTTGCTCAACTATTACTAACTTGTCTATGTGGGGCTCTAAGTAGCATTTTATTTGAGTCTTAACTTTTCTTTGCAATTACCATTACCGTTATGTGAATTGTTATGCTAGCTTACTTGATTTGCAGAATGTCTTATGTTCACTTGTCATATTCTCCACGTGACATCGAGTATTTTCTGGACAATGAACATTCTGACAACAAATAAAACATTATTAGAACAGAAATCAGACATCGTAACGAACTATTCGAATCTAGAAACTCCTCTAGTGTTCTGACTGTAACTTCAGCAGGTAGTTCTCAACAATTCTATTTAAAAGGCAAGCTTATTCATCGATCTATTTTGCCGGTCCAGAGTTTGAGTTATGTACATGATGGTTATACCGACACTGTCACCAATGTCCTCTCCTTCTCATCTTCAGCAAGAGAAGCAGCACTTTCACATCATCCAATCAAATCACTGGCACCTTTGAGAGACCCTTAAACACTACCACCATCACTGACACTGTCACCAATGTAGTTACCTGACAGGGATCAAGGCACTGGCAGATAGGACAACTGTCTGCTCCATGCACGAATCCATAAGGACAATCGAGGTCACACTGCAGAACGCCACAGGCCTCGGACACTACAGAACAATTAAACAAGTAAAACATCTATAAAGTATTAATCAATGTATCAAATCAAATCTTGAAAGTTCTGTGTTAGAACACACATGCGTCAACAGAATCACTTTGAAATGAAACCAGTCGACAATCATAAACTCACCTGTTCCATTCAGACCATCTGCACGCTAGTTCAGCGAAACTGGGGAAAAATTCCTTTGTTGCTTCAATTTTTTCCTTTTCCCACCATCCCTTTACCTAACTGTACTAAATGGTCCACAGACTAAGCGACCATCCCATATAACTGTACTAATTACCGTTAGACCCAAGGACCACAACTAAACATTTCACAGCCTTTACTTATCTAGATTGATCAAATTACGGGCAAACAGTCGATGAACCAGAAGCTGGATGCCTTCCAATCCTGTTCTTAAGAAGAATCTCGGCCATTCCCCTTACAAGAGGCATGCCCAACACATAATCATTTTGGCACACAATGTGCTGAAGACTATCCAATCAAGCAATCAAGGTAACTCTGGATTTTTAGACATACTGCATGCTGCTATGACAGACAGGACCATGCCAGGGCGCTCTGAGGCCCATGTCTTGGCCCAAGGGAAGGAAATTGGCTTGAGCACAACTGGACTCAGATTGAACAGCCCAAACTCCACAGTCTACATTCTGAACTTTGAGCTACATGCAGCCTGGAGCATTACCATAATGCTCCTAATCGGGGCATTTCAATGATTATGAAGGAACTATCAACCCACCAATCAACTGACTGACCAACCAACCAGATAATCAATCAACCAATCACCCAGCTGATCAACCAATCAACCAATCACAAAAAACGACAGATAAGGCTATTTCCAGTATCCAAGTCAAGATTATCTAGCAAGTAAACTCTCAGTAGCTGAGCTAAGATTTTACCTTTGCTGCAGAAAGCAAGACAGTCATCGTAATCGAGAAAGTTGTTGCCATTGCCTTGACATCCTCCATAGTAGAAAGCCTGGCAGTCACCCTGTGTCGAATCATAGTGCCATCTGGCAGTCAGCGCATCACATGGACCAGCCACGGCTCTGAGGTAACAGTCACCTGGGCCATGCATCCTGCTACGCGCCTTTGTTGTCTCGTTGCCTCCACAGCTTCTGTAGCATTCCTCCTGTGTTGCAAAGTTATTTCCGTTGCCCTGACAACCGCTGTAGATAAAAGGCCGACACTCGTTGTCTTCCGGGCTGAAATAGAAGCGGAGGTAGTCTGCCAGGCACGGTCCACCTTCCTTTGGAAGATGGCAAACATCTGAAACAACAAGTCAACAGACGTGAATCCAATGCAATAGCTTCGATATCAGTAACAGGTCAACATGGATTCATTGAATATGGAGTGCACAGGATCAAGCCTTGCCCAAGAATTCACTTTTAAGAAAACTTCAGCAGGTTTTTAATTGCACAGATAATTAGCATCATTCATGGATGTCTCGTCATGAGCTACCATAGCTATCATTATCAGTTCCTGATGCCATTTGGTACAGACAGGTGCGAAAATATGATATAATTTTTTAGGTTACAGTATCTGCTATAGACTTGCTACAAGGTATAAGAAAATAATTAAGAAGACATACAAAAACAAAGAAAACAATGAATAAGTACATAAACAAAGATGACATAGCACCTGACTGCAAGTGTGTTTGCCTTTCATCTCTGCATTTGGGGTTGAAATCCCCATAAGTTGTCAAGCCAAACAATCCAAGACAACAGCTCATTAGATGCTCAAATGACTGCAATAATTGCATTTCATCTGAATCATACTTCAACCTGAAAACATTCCAGTAAGCCGACTGTTGCAAAAGGCAACTTGCCCATTGGGGGCACAGCTAATGTGTCCAAATTTGGGCACAACTAATATGCCCACAATAGTGGCACAAGCAACAAGCCTACATTGTGGACACAGCTAACATATTTGTCAGAGAATTGACCTCTTGGCATCAGCATCTGAAGACTACAAACTATTTACCTGATTTAACTTTGAACACATTACCTTTTTCCTCTGCCTCCACTTCCTTCAGATGAGCTGCACAGATGGACTTGCAGTCCCTCTCTGTTTCAAAGTTGTTCGGGTTTCCACGACAACCACCGTACGTGAACTTCATGCACTTTCCTTCGGACTCATCGTAATACCACCGCACTTCATTCAGGGTGCAGGGACCCGTTTCTTTTGGCTCCAGGCATATATTCACTATGAACGCTTTAAAATCAATCAGTAATTAATTTTAATTAATAATCAACAGTAATCAATTTTATTGAATAATAAATAAAGAACTGGTTATTTATCCACTCATTTTATATAATTGCATAATACCATCGTTTAAGTACAAAAAGTCAGTTCATAGAAACAAGAAACTGTGCACTAAGGCGGAATGGTTAAGATGCATCTCAGCAAAGGCTAAAACCTTAAAAGACAAGCAGTTAACAAATTTAATTATAACTGTATGATTACATCAGCATTTTAGTTTCACAATTATTGCATGGGGGAAAGAGACATACAAAGAATTTAATGAAGAGTGAAAAATTAGCAAAAATTAGCAAACAGGCCTTACAGTTTTAATAACAACATGTAAATGAAGAAATCATTATAAATAGGCAATTTCAGTGAGGACAGCACAGGTCAATCACCTATTTCTATTAATTAAAAAAACTAGTTGGTTACTGTTAAGAATAAGAAACCCACAAATTGAGAGCCAAAACTAACCAAAGAACTTAGCAAAAGCTGCATCCTTTTAAGCTTTGTCTGTATGTATTGTATGCATGTATGCACTTTATTGGTCTATCTGTCTATGTATGTATGCCTGTCTGTCTGTATGTATGCATGCATGCATGTATGTATGTATACATGTACCATATGTTTATATGTGTGCCTGTCTCTGTGCATGTATGTATGTGTGCATTTGATACTAAGTATGTAAGTTAATGCATGCATGTAAAGAAGTATCTGAATACTTATACACTGCTTTTAAGAATGTCTGCACAAGATGTTCAAGTATGACTATCTAGTTGATTGAAATAGTGTGATATAAGTTAAGCTGAAAATGCTTGTTGGGCAGTTTCCGTCTTAACATTTAGAATTTTCAGAGAAGACATTTGACTGAAGTTCAGACATAATGTCACACAGGATAATGGTGCGCTACTTTGAAGATGATAAACCACGACACTTCTTTTCTTATGGTTCAATGGTTTTACAGAGTTCTGTACTGAGATTCCAATCTCAGGAGGTGTGGCAAAGGGTCAGTGTGTGTTACCACAAGTGATACCTCAACACGTTAATGACAACTGTTTTCCCAGAAGCTGTTAGTGTCTCTGTGTTATTAAAGGATTAACATATACAATATTATGAACAACACACAATGGAGGTCTCTAGGAAATGTCAAAAGGCATTAAAGTTGCAATTTTGCCCATTTTAGTTGAGAAAGCAAAAAGCTGTGGTGAGGAAGCAGCAGCAACAGAAGCAACAACACAAGTAATAATCAATCAATCAATCAATCAATCAATCAATCAATCAATCAATCAATCAATCAATCAATCAATCAATCAATCAATCAATCAATCAATCAATCAATCAATCAATCAATCAATCAATCAATCAATCAATCAATCAATCAATCAATCAATCAATCAATCAATCAATCAATGACTTTATTGATGCCTTTGTCTATGTCTTGTCTGTGTCTTAAGCAGTATTTTGTCATATGTAACTTACAGGGTTGTACAGAGTGTTTTAAATGTTCTTCTGTGTTTCAATCTTAATAGTGACTGACCAAATAAGGTAACCTGGGTTCGAATCCTGTATATAGCAAGGGAAATAACCATGAGTCACACAATGAGAAACCTTGGTGTCTATCATCTGGCAAACACTTAATCTTAACCATAAGATTCAACCACAAACAGCTCCATCGGCAATGTCACATGTGGAAGATACAGTGAGAAAATGACAACATTCCCATATGGGCTACATATGTCCTACACATGGGCTCATCAGTAGAACATGTGGGGCTAAAGACTAGAAGCATCAGTACAGAAGCTTCACTCAACCACCAAAGCAATAAGCCTGAAATGATAGAGTGCAAAGTCCACCTTCTACTGCTAAGCTGAGGCGCGAGGCAACGTCTGCTTTTCCCACTGAAGCCATCGAGGAAAAGCCTATAAGTCTGAAGCGTATCCTGCCACCACAAAGTGCCATTGGTTACCGAAATCTGCATGTGTTCTGCAGGTCTGTTCACAGCTCTCTCGTGTCTCAAAACTGTTTTCGTTGCCATCGCAACCACCGTACAGAAAGTCCCTGCATTCATCGTCACTGGTTGAGTAGAACCAGCGCTGGACATAAGCCTGGCACGGACCTCGCAGTGGATCCAGGTGGCAAGGGTCTGATGAGCAGTGCATCAGAATCGTTCAAATTATGCACAGAAAACAAAGCACCTACGTACAATCAGCCATGCTCTGCGATAACCTGCACAAGGGTAATTATCAGAAAGCAGTAATCACTTGGTAGAGTAATTGTAGTGCCCTCATAGCATACAAGAATATGATCAGATGCCCAGGTCAGACTGTAACACTGTAACACTGAACATTTGCCCAGGTAACACCGAAAATTGCCCGGGTAACACTGGAACATATCTGGCAACATTTCTCCAGGTTAGACTTCAACACTTCCCGGTTAAAACTGTAACATTTGCCTAGGTAACATTGGAACATTTGTCGAAGTATAATTGGAACATTTGGTCCAGGAATCATATATGCCAAGGTACACTGAACACTTGCCCAAGGAACATAAGAACATTTCTCCAGGCATTTCTCATCAACAGTTGCCCAGTTAAAATTCGACCATTTACCTAGGTAATATTAAAACAGTTGTCCAAGTGGTTCGCCCAGGTAACATTGCTACCTTTGGTCCAGGAACCATAAAATCTATGCTTCTGTAACACTGAATCATTTGCCATACCTGTCGTTGATGCCTGGCCAGGCACTATGCAGCTGGATGCACATTCCTCTTCTGTTGCAAAGCGATTGTCATTACCATCACATCCTCCGTAATAAAAGCTGCGGCATCTTGAATGATCCGAATCATAGTACCAGTACTCGTGCCATCCAGAGCAGTAACTACCAGCATCCATTGGCAGATCACAAGTACCAACGACAGACTCGCCCTCTGCCACTAGAAACACAGGTCAGCCATGAAAGTAAATCTTTGAAGCTTAACATCAGAGAAATGAGAAATATCGGAAAATAACAAATTCCTAGTATCTTGTCAAGTGAAGTCTTTTTAACATCATTCACCGTAATGTAATGTAATGTAATGTAATGTGACACAATTTCTGTAGTGTAACAATTTTTCCAGTGTGGTGTAACTGGACAGCTGCAGAGCAAGGCATCAAATACTTTTTAAAAGAATACAAAGGAAAGGTAATAAACCTGTTTAAACACCTAAAGACAGAAGAAATCTGTATTATTTGACGGTGATGTCACTGGTTCGGGTTGGGAGTGCCACTGATGAGTTTTTTCTTGAAGTAATGCTTTATAAATGTCAGATTGCAATTACAATTATAAGTCACTTCCTAAGAAGCATAGTCCTGAGGTCAAAGAATCATATGTCCTTAGGTCAAAGGATCATATGTCCTTAGGTCAAAGGATCATTTTGTCCTGAGGTCAAAGGATCATATGTCCTTAGGTCAAAGGATCATTTGTCCAGAGGTCAAAGGATCATCTGTCCTGAGGTCAAAGGATCATCTGTCCTGATGTCAAAGGATCATTTGCCTTGAGGTCAAAGGATCATTTGTCCAGAGGTCAAAGGATCATTTGTCCTGAGGTCAAAGGATCATCTGTCCTGAGGTCAAAGGATCATTTGTCCAGAGGTCAAAGGATCATCTGTCCTGAGGTCAAAGGATCATCTGTCCTGAGGTCAAAGGATCATTTGTCCTGAGGTCAAAGGATCATCTGTCCTGAGGTCAAAGGATCATTTGTCCTGAGGTCAAAGGATCATCTGTCCTGAGGTCAAAGGATCATTTGTCCTGAGGTCAAAGGATCATCTGTCCTGAGGTCAAAGGATCATTTGTCCTGAGGTCAAAGGATCATCTGTCCTGAGGTCAAAGGATCATTTGTTCTGAGGTCAAAGGATCATCTGGCCGAGTGTTTTTGCTCGAGGGCCCTATACAATGACCATCTCAGAGATCCTAGACCCCGTAATCAACCATTGCCCTGATAATATATTTAAGAGAAATCACAACAACGTAAAGAGAACAATAAACTGACCTTCACCATGGTGAGAAGACGGCTCATCCAAGAAGGAAGCAGTCGAGGCCAAGAAGGCCATCGTCAAGGCTTGCGTTGTATGAGCACTTGGTGACGTTTGGGTTACATGAGCACTAACGGCTGGAGTCACGTGAGCAACTAAAGCCGGGGTTGTTTGTTGGTTAGTGGCCTCAAAAGTATGGTGAGAATCTGGACGAGAACCGAGGTAGCTGTATCCAGACCATAGACATCGTGAATGGCATTCCTCGGAAGAGTTGAACTTGTTTTCATTTCCGTCACAGCCACCGTAGTAGAAGCGTCGGCAGTGTCGTCCAACTGGCTCAAAGTACCAGACGACTCGGTATTCTTCACATGGACCTGCATCCTTTGGCATTCTGCAAACGTCTGTTGCCACAAAACAAACCATATCCAATCAAAACCAAACAATTATTATAACAGTGGTTGAAAAATTCATAATTAAGGTAAGATAAGGTACTACAATAGTACTTTAAATGTTCAGTTCATCAAAGCAAACTAATACAATTCATTATCATTTAATATACTTCATCGTAATACAATTCATCTACCAGTGACTAATTCAATCTCTCATAACCCATGATCATATGATTTTGAACTTCCATGCAAGGACAATCACTAATTCATACCTAGAGTTTTGTTCCGACATGTTCCAGGAACTAAATAGTATTCTACCTTTCGTAGACTAATCTAGACTAAAGTTTTTTTTACTGTAGCAAACTCTTTCTGTAAGAAGTTGCGGTTTGTCAACTTTGATTCATAATAAAAGAAATTATATATTATATCACAATGATGGACTAAACCTTGGAAAAACTTTATCAGCATTTAGTTCATCATAATCAAATCTAATTAATCAAATCACATTCTAGTTAGTCATGATTTCAACCAATCCATTCAATTTTAATTGAACCAAACATAAGCTAATGCACCACATAATAACCTCACCTAATCCACCAAAAATCCTAATCTTATCCACTGAAACAAAACCTGAACACCCACTTTAACAAATCCACACTGTATGTGAATTCAAGCTGAACTAGCAAGGTGTACACAACAATTTTATTTTATTTATTTATTCCGGATATTTCTATAGCGCCTCTCGAAGTCAACTACAATTCAGAGGCGCTCCCGACTACGGCATTTGATACTGTGTCGGAATTTTCGCGCCAAAGCGCCACGAGCAATTGCGAGTGAAGGACTTGGCCCAAGGTCCATGCACAGCGGCTAGAGTGGGATTCGAACCTGCAACCCTCCGGTCACAAGGCGTCAAACTTACCACTGAGCCACCACGCCCCACAAAATAATGTAGTTTTCCTGTAGTGTACGTACCTCCCCAGCGCCTGTGTCCATAAGTTTCAACTGGAGAAGCTGGGCGAGCTGGAGTAGAAGGAAGATCGGAAGGAGTTGATAACATGGGCACATCCGTCTCTGGAAGAATGGTGACTGCAAAATGTCTTCCAGCAGGCAGACACTTCTGTTCACACTCACTCTTGGTTGAAAACCGATTGGCATTGCCGGCACAACCACCCCAAACAAACTGGAGGCAGCTGGAAGTCATCCGGTCAAAATAGTAGGATGGAAAGAATCCTCTACATAGACTTGGATCCAAAGGAAGGCTGCATATATCACCTGGAACGATTACCATATGACATCAATGACGAAACACCATGCCCACACTACCAACACAGTCACCACAAGTCAAACCGTTCCAATGCTATGAAAATAAGCAAAGCATCTGGTAGATAATAAACCACTGAAAAAAGAATTCACATTAATTTTGCCAGTACTATTTGGATTATTACTTCTGTAATTGCGTTGTCTGAGCCTCAGTAAAAAGATTTTTATCGCAAGAACCACAGCTCATTCTCATACTGTTACAATCTTAGTTGATTATTTAACCCATGACTTTACAGGTACAATGTTAGTTAGTTGATTATTTAACTCATGACTCATACAGGTACAATGTTAGTTGATTAGTTACCCTTACATTTCTTACCACTTGCAAGCATAATCATCACCACAACATCCTACTCGCATCACCATCCTCTTTCAAATCACTCAATCCTGAGGTAGGTCTAAATATTGCACAGCACAGTGGCATCTTTGGTAGCGTGTGCAGCTTGTCTGTGATCCAACAACGCCCGGTTTCAACCGGCTGAGTAGACTCCATGTAATAAATCTGACAAGATGGCTATGCACACTTGTCTCACATCTCAGATCCACCCATTTACTAACCTTGTATGAATATTAATACATACCGGTACAATAAATAAATAAATGAAATAAATAGAAAATCTGTGTAGAAGCATTTTCAATAGCATAGCCCCAGAGGAGATATCACAGAAGGTCAGACAAAGGGACATTGCAAGCAATGAAGCCTCTTCAATAACGACCCCTTGAACCTACCATCAGATGCAAAGGCTGTCTGTGCTGCTGCAGTTACGCTGACGGTTTCTGATTCGGCCTGTGTGACTGCGGGTCGCAGAGTTTCACAAACACGCTGGCAGTTTTCTAGCGTCAAAAACCGATTGGCATTGCCCTTACAGCCGCCGTAAGTGAATAACTGACACGTGCCTGATGCAGTGTCAAAAAAGTAACGGCTCTTACTGGCACGACAAGGGCCAACTTCACTTGGCAGCTGACAAATCTCTACAAAAACAGAGCAAAAATCAATAGAAATGCTCATAAGAAAACTCTAAAAACAACAACAGTCACAGTAAAAACACACAAAAAACTCAAAATAAAAGATGAAAACACCAGAATAAAAAAATATAAGCACAACAACTTTAACACTTAAAAATGAGAGTATACTAAAAAGCGACTGGGAAACCAATGCAACTCGTTGTTAAAGTGTTAAAAAAAACAAAAATTAAATAAAAATTACACTATACAAACTGAAAATACAAACATATAAACATACATACAAACACTTGCGCAGAAAACCAAAAACTAAAGAAATAAAAAAAAAGTAGAAATGCACAAAAAGAGAATAAAAAAATTAGACACTACTCAGATGCTGAAGTGAGTTCCAGACTCTTCAGTTTGCTAATCTTTTACTCTACAGGCTTCCAAACAGTTAAGACTCAGTGGTAGACTTAGATAGCTGAGGTCTGCACATAGCTGACTCAGACACCTAAGGTCTGACCGTAATTGACTCAGATACAGTGGGATGCTGTGGTGTAGCGCTATGTCCTGTGCCTTGTAATCGGAGGGTCGGAGGTTCAAATCTACCTCAAGCCACCGCGTAGCGACTTTGGACCAGTTGTTCGCCCACAATTGTCTCACTCACCTCATCGCTGAGTGACATAAAGCCAATGAGGTCCATTGGTCTTCGGGCACAGAACTCATCATCATCGTCACCACTGACCATGACTCTGACCATAACTGACTTGGCACTTGGTTGGCTATGCTCATTGCTCATCTTGTAACACGTTGTGTGCAGATAGTAACTGCATTGTGATCTGAAGCATGCATTACTCAGCACCAGCAACAAATAAATTTTGACCGAAGAACATGGAAAGGTGAATTTTAGCACAAGTACCTTCGACAGGACAGGCTCTTTCACACTCTTCTTTGGAGTTGAAGTTGTTTTCATTTTCCTCACAGCCTCCAAACTTGAACTGTAGGCATTCCCCTCTCTCCTGGTCATAAAACCACCTGTATGTGTAATTCTTGCAAGAGCCTGGATTTTCATGCAGACTGCATGTCTGCAATAATTTCACTGAAAGTCAAAACATTAACATTCATGAATTGTCCAGTTATTTCTACATCATTTACTTATAGATGAACTTTAATACCATTAACCAGAAGGCTAGCAAAGGCAGCATTTTTGTGAAGTACTTAAAAGGTACAATAACTGTCTAGATACTTGCAACATAGTTGTACACAACAACAGTAACCCAACAGCTGAACAATCTTTCCATACAGGTTAAACGGCCATAGAACAAATGTTCAATCTGACACGTACCACGCTTTAAACCTCAGATTAGCAATCTGCCACCAGGCCAAACATTAGCACACTTCACCCAAGGTAATATAATATTTCAAACCTATTAAAGTTGCAATGTTTTAAATTCATGTATATATCACACATGTTATAAGTCCCAAAAGGCATCAGCTGATGTTGAAGCATATTCCACAAACTAATTGTCATGTTTGCCGAAGCAAGCTTCAAACATCAGCTAATGCCTTTTCAGGACTTATGTGGTATACACAAATTCTAAACAAAACGCCAAATTCGTATACCCACTTGAAAGGAAAAGTTCCACAGTTACCTTGGGACGGAGTTGGTGAGAGATGAGGAGGCATCAGCAGACTTTCTGTGAACATCGCTGGAGCTGCATTCGTCAATGCTCCGCTGCTGCTATCCTCTGAATCCTCAAAATCCTCGTGAACATAGTCGACCGGTGCCTCTTCCTTCTGCGCTCGCTTGTGGTTATCTTCAACTGTAACCTCGTACCTGATGACTACACCTTCTGTGGGAAGTGCTTCAGTATGTACAGGTGAGCTGACAGTACCCATCCAACTTTCAGGTCGACCTGGTACTTGTGGAACATGGTGATACGGCGTGCTGGGCAGAATTTCTAACTCATCCATGGGTGTATCTCGCATGTAATGGTCTGGTACAGTTGGTACCTCATCAACACGTAAACCCGGTGCTTCATCCTCTCTTTCCTTATCATCAGCAAATACTACCACCACATCACTCATATCCTTTAAGGTCTCCACTGGTGCCTGAGAAGGTATATCTACTTCCGCCCATTCATCGGCTCTGCTGTGGGTGACACTTGGAGTGGTTGGCACGACAACCCTGTGGTGGTACTCAGGAGGAATAGATTCATGATGTCTGACAATTGGACCACGTGTTAGATAGGGATACCTTCTTGGAGTGGTCACAGACAAATAGTCACACTCGTGGGTACAAATACCCGCTGACAGAAACCTGTCAAATGCAAAACCCACGTTATAAAATTCAGCCACAATGTAACCAAACATTTTTATAGCTCTTGTAGATGAAGACTTATAGAGCAACACCTAAAGAAACACCTCAGATGCACTTTCAACCCATCATAAACCCCAATCAATGAAGAAAGAGAAAAGGGTGCACCACACGCACAGAGAATTAGAAGTCAGCCACTGATAGACTTTCTAAAATGTGGTAAACAATCAACGTGGATCATGTAAGCGGTAACTGCACAAACTGAAACGAGAGACAATCTCATAAAAGTTCAATTTGTGCTTAGTCAGTTTTTTTTAATATATATAGCAACTTTAAAGCTCTTTAACTTAGGCCTTAGATGTGCAAGGTTGCACAGATCAGTGTGTCGATACTAAATGTTACTGCCCACAAAGAAGGCCAGTGCACGATGCACGACAACAAAGCTTAGAGGGAACACTGATCAAAGTCAGACAAAAGGATTGGGAGTCACATATTCCTAGGCACAGGATATCTGTTTAAATCAGCTATAAACAGAAAAGTAATTACCGGTTACGATTACCACCACATCCACCATACTCAAACTTCACACATCTTCTGTCGATGGGACTGTAGTGCCAACGAATCATGAAAGCAATACATGGACCCGGATCACGAGGAAGTAAACACCGATCTGTTAAAGCATTTTCAGAATGTCACCGTTAACTAATCTATTTCAATCTCCTCTACACACTTCTACAGCAATGTTACTGTAATGCTGAAAGCATCAATCAATTTCATTTGTTAGCAAAATCACATTCCACAAGCACAATTCACCGCATAGAACCAGTCAAAATCTCTGAGGCACATGAGACTAGAAGACAGGTTGCATCAGTATCATCAAAACTCATTAACACTTTAACAATGAGCGTGTACTAAAATGTAAGGAAACTAATCCCTCTTGTCGTTACAGGGTTAAACAGACACCACTAGATTTGTAATCTAACAGTAACATGGCTAGTATTATCGTTACCCTCTCATGACCATTCACTCAGTGATAATTTCAATCAAATTCAACTGTACTGTGTAGAGAAGAAAATCACATCCGATAGTTACAGCAACTTACTTGTTCCAGGTGCCAAGGTAAACGCTATGTGCTCAGAGCATTTACTCTGACACTCCTCGATAGATCCGAAGTTGTTGCCATTTCCTTCGCAACCTCCATAGATGAACCTATGACACTGGTTTGTTTCACCATCAAAGAAGTATCTCTCAATGCTTGCCTGGCAACGACCAGCATCCGCGGGGAGCGTACAGACATCTGGTGACCAAACAAAACAACCAGAAATTATTTCATAATGTATTTATTCTCACAAGTTTGTACAGTGTCATTATCTTATTTCACAATGTGAACAGCAGCTTAATCCTTTAACGATGAGAGGAATTAGTTTTCCATGCATTTTAGTACACGAGCGTCGTTAAAGGGTTAAGGCATCTGTGCAGTAAGAAATAACTTTTTAAAAGGTTTGAAGAGGTCATTACCGATTGGCAAATTTGCATCGCATGCCTCACGACAAGCGGGTTCTGAATCAAACCGGTTTTGGTTTCCATCACATCCACCATAGACGAACTGCTTGCAGTAACCGTCCGACTGATCGTGATACCAGCGCTCAATCCGAGCTCTGCAGGGACCAGTATCAGGAGGCAGACTGCATCGGTCTAAACAGATTTTCAAAACAGCCATCAGTCACTCACACATCAGCATCCATTTATTGTTAGATACAACGTATGCACACATATCGGCTTAACATCTCTATCTCCTACTTTTAAAATTTATCTCAAATCCATTTTAAAACATCTGCAACAGATTTGCGATTACAATTACTATCATAAACAGGTTAAATAAGTCTTTAGGCACAGAAGGTGAGAACAAAATAAATTTATTTCTAAAACATTCAAATAAAAAGACTTCCTTAACACGTTCAGTAATGGATAACACACTGGCGTGAGCAGCAGTAGGTACCAAGATCGAACCCCGTAGACACCCGTAAGGTTTATTCAGCCTTCCACTCGCTAGGTGGTGGCGGTGGCCAAATGAAGAGTAAGCCTTGATTGGCGCCGTATGTTGGCTGCCGCATAAACAGTTATATTCGACTCCTGTAAAACTGTTATCATGTGTTTCTACTGTATACATGTATGTAAGGCACCCTGCGTGGCTGCCGTTTCTACTATATGTATGTTCACTGTACAGCACAGTGCATTTGCAGGTGCTTAATTAAAGAAAAAGATTATTATTATTATTATTATCATGATGACCAACACAGCAGATTTCTTCTTACCTAATACAAAGGCACGAAGCAATTTCCTGCAGCCCTTCTCACACTCCAGTTTTGATCGAAATCGATTGGAATTTCCAAGACATCCACCATACTGAAACTCCTCGCACTGACTGCTTTCAGAATTGAAGAACCACTGATAGAACGTTGCTTTGCAAGGACCAGGATCAAGTGGCAGACGACAATCTAGGTTTTAGAATTTAAAAAAATAAGTTAACTAAAAATATATTTTGAAGAATTCTATCGAAAATGGTAAAAAAATGGCATACCATAATAATACATTTACTACGAAAAGCCACACTTTTCTATATAGAAACGTTATTACAGGATCTTTACAAGGTGATAGTTGTTTTGTGTGAAATCTTTGGCTAAAGCCGAGTGTATCCCATATAAATGCACAGCGTGAAGGATGGAAGGTTGCTGTACGTTACAAGAAAGAAGAAGAGCACTGCCTTAAGCCAGCCTGAGAGGCAGCCATGGGTGTGAAATGTTAGCGACTTCACTTTTCTTAGCCTCGGCATATGACTCCTCTCCCTTGCTGTCTCATCTTCCCACTGACAGTGTATGTATCTATGTATGGTCAGTGGTTTCATTATAGCTGAGTTGGCTTGGGAATAGATGTAGCAGAAATCTCAAAAACTTTCATCCCTGGCTGAGATTTACACCCCCAACCTCTCCGTTGACAGACCAGCACACTAACCACTACACAATCGTGCATCCTCTGTGACAAACGCACAACTGTGTTGATCAGGAAAATGATGACTTGTTATTACATAATGGCATCATAAAAACTGATTTGATTGAATGATAAAATTTCCTCATGAGGCCAAAATGTAGTGTTTGTATTAGAACAAAACATTTTAAGTTTTCAGTTGCAAAACTATACTGGCTTTAAATGCTTAAAAATGAGCATATGAACAGTTCAGCATCTCTGATTGCATGTCAAACTGTGACAATGAACAAATGCTGATTGCTAACTATACGAAAAGCAAACAATGAAGTACCATTCTTACTATACATTACAATTAAAAATTCCTAAAAATGGTTTAAATGGTTCGGGGTGTGCCTTGTAGCAATGAACGTGGAGGTTCAAATTCCTTCTGAAACCATCACAATAACAATGCATGGACCTTGAACAAGTTAAGAACTGACATCCTTGCTTAGCACCACTGCTGATACCTTGTCTTTACACAGCGGCACTTTACAAATATAAGAATAAAAAATAACTAAAAATAACAGATATTATTTAACAATAGTGCATAATAACTTATTGCAATAATAATAATGAAAAACCATCGTAACAACAATAACATTAACAATAACAATACTAGAACTGAAGACATACTCTGTACAACCGACTCTCCACAACGTGTTTCACATTCATCCAAGGTCTCGAACCGATTGTCATTGCCACGGCAACCACCATATGTGAACTGTCGGCAGGACTCGGATTTTGTGTCGAAGTAGTACCTGGGTATGTAAGCTCGGCATGGACCAGTCTGAGGTGGCTGATTGCAGACATCTGAAAATTTATGCGCAACAAAATTAAACCACATAAACTTCCAAAAGAATGTCAATGATAGTATGTATGAATCTCAACATTAGTACATTCCCTTTCCAACAATGTGTGACAGGATGGTGTCTCCATTGGTTTGCTTGGTAATAATCAAAAGATTTCAAGTTAAAACTCCTGCACCATCACTTTGAGCAACTTGCCAACAAACAACCTACCCGAGTCACTTCCAGCAGCTGAATTATGAGAGAAAATGGGTTCTCGTGAAATGAGCAGCAGGAAGAAAACCGAACAGAAGACATTTTTAGTAAAAGAATTCCAACTCTGGATGATGGAAAAGTAAAAGTCTAACGTCTTACTGGAAAATCCCTAACCTAACCCCGACCTACATTGCTCTAAGTGGGAATAATCGAATAAGACAAATACATTCATGCATTAAAGCTTTTCAGCTTATTACTGACACATGCTTGTGTTTTGTAAGCCGCAGTGCGTCTGGAAGCGGTTCAATAAAGAACATACTTACTTACTTACTTACATCGACTAATGAGTTTAATTACTGCAGCAAAAACAAACCTGGTTTCTGAGGTTCTATGCAGCTCTTCTCGCAATCTCTCAAAGTGCTAAAACGATTCTCATTGCCAAGGCATCCTCCATAAATGAACTCATCACAACTGCGAGCCACAGGATTGTAAGCGAAGCGAATGAGAGCACGATGACACCTACCAGATGACTGAGGAAGGTAACACCGATCTACAATACCAAACATAGTACCCATACAGAAACACTAGAAACAGACAGCTGTATCTTCTCAATGTCTTTACTGGCTGCAGAAATGCGCTATATAAATGACATATCCATTTTATTACATTATCATACGCCAGTAAACAGAGCGCTTTAACAGCCTAACTACTATAACATACAAAGCACCATTAGATACATTAACTATTGGACAGTTTTACAAGTACTGGCTTAAAAGTGTTTTGACTGATCCCAAGTCGTTCTGCTGCCAAAGAGAAACAGTTCTTTAATTAAAATTTGGTCTCAAATTAGAAATGAATCTGACACTTTTGCATGAACAGTTTTAACAACAACTTTTCCAAAATAACATTTCGTCTCTGGCTAAAGGAGGTTCCGTAACAATGGATCGACTGCAGCATATGTATAACCTGCATTGAAATATAGAATTCCCAGCTTTCGGAACACAAAATGACCATATCTGCCCAGCGCCTGCAAGATTAGGAAACTAAGAATTTTATCATTTGACACCCTATTATCGCAACCAAACTAACCATGACCTGTATGAATAAACCAACCAAAACAATAGAAGAAAAAACAAGAAAATTTTCACAGAATGAATCTTACAACTGAAAACTCTTCTAACACGAAACTCACCAATGCCCTCTGGACTGATGCATGCTTGTCTACAAGCATCCCTTGTCTCAAAGCGATTCTCATTGCCTCCACAGCCACTATACTCAAATGACACGCAGTTGCCATAGGCAGAATCATAAAGCCACTTGACTGTTCGTTCCGTGCAATGACCCGGATCCCTTGGCAGAGTGCAGACGGCTGAACAAAACCAAAAACAAGACACTGACGAAGCTTTAACCTAGACAGGTATTAAATGCAACTAACATTCAGAAACTGCGCTAATTAAAATGTACTGACTCAAAGTAAACAAGTAAAGCAGCGTTGGAAAACGTCTATGTAAACTAAGATCCTTTCACAAATGAGATTTCAAGTGCTCTTCTGTGGCCTTAACCCTTTAAGGATGAGAGGGATTAGTTTTCCATACATTTTAGTACACACACCCATCATTAAAGCGTTGATAGCTGTACAAACTCTAAGTATGATATCCATGCCCAGTTGACTATGTGCCTGTGATGCAATATGTATCGGCTTACGCCTGCTGAGCAGATCTGATGCTGTATAATGATCTGGCACAAGTAGGTCATGCTTGACTGCATCTGTTAAAAAGCTGCTCAAGTCCTACAATATATGATCTACAAGTCTATAACTTTTTGAAATGATCGCTTGCTGGTTTAGGACCTAGATAAAGGAAAACGAGTTTCACACACAAGTTCCTAAACACGATAAAGGAAACAAAAAACAGTTGGGTTTAATCCCGAGATAGAAAGGTCTAACAACAGTGATTGCCTCAAAGCATTGTATAGACAGGTGGTTTGATCACAGTTCTCATATTTGCTTAGTTGAGCTTCAGGCTGAAAGCTTTTTAACTCCTGCCTTTGCAAACTAATGCTGACAAAGGCATGTAATACCAGAATATGTATGCATGGTTAGTTGCTGTTTAACGACGCTGTATCGTAACAGAGATGATAAGCATCACCCTCCTCCTTCTTCCAGGTTTTGGACTGGCAATGCTAGAGTACGAGCAGTGGTGTGTATGTATGCATCTGACTATTTATATAGTGCCTTTTATGAACCTCACGAAGGAGTGATTACCTTTGATTACCTACTGCTAATGCAATTACGAAACTCAAAAAAATGTAGAGTTTTACCATCATCAGGAAAGAAAATCTGGCAATATTAGTAGGACTTGAGAATCCTATGAAAAGCCCCAAAATAACAAAAACTGTCAAATTAATTCTTGTACAAAATAACTTTCCACGAAAAGACTGACCAGCTCTCTGAAGCAGGTGCGGGCAGTGCGCATTATTTGGTCCGGAGGCTGCTGTTATGCCATCTGCACAGCAACCATAAGGTGTGTCTTCACAGGTGTTTAAGTAACGATCTTCGTCCCAAGGGCATCCCTGTAAGTTTGGTCCAGCTGCTGCTGTCTTGCCATCAAGACAGCATCCATAAGCTGAACTCAGACAACTTACGACAGACGGATGAACGTGTCGAACTCTAGCAGTTAAGTCATCAGCGGCAGTAGTAGTTGTAACTGTTTCACTCAGGGGTGAAGTGTGAAATCTTGGAACAGGCGTGGGATATTCTGTGGAAGTCTGAGTTGTTGTAGTAGGTAAATATGCAGTGGTTGTAGTAGTCGGCAAACGTGCGGTGGCAACTGCAGGAGTAGGAAACTTTACTATGCTTGCAGTTGTAGTAGGTGAGTCTGTGTGGGTGGAAGTCACAATGTGGTCCTTAGTGGATTGAGTCCTTGAGATGGTGAAGTGATGCTTAGTCGATGGTAGCTTTGTCGAGGTGGATTGAGTCCTCGAGATGGTGAAGTGATGCTTAGTCGA
This sequence comes from Allolobophora icterica, assembly GCA_963556255.1. NCBI lineage: Eukaryota > Metazoa > Annelida > Clitellata > Crassiclitellata > Lumbricidae > Allolobophora > Allolobophora icterica. The sequence goes on along the minus strand of OY744612.1, from coordinate 33,687,766 downwards.
GGGTGGTTTTGCAGAGGTGGATTGAGTTCTTGAGACGGTGAAGTGCTGCTTAGTTGAAGGTGGCTTCGCAGGTGTTGGCATCTCAGCAGGCAACTCTGCACCTACACCTCGTACTTTTTCAGCTTTGTCCGGGCATCCACCTCCATTCGGCCGACGTGCTCTGGTCACTCCATCTGAACAGCATCCATAAGCGGACAACTCACACTCAGGAATTTCTCCGGATCCAGAGGACTCAAAGTCGAGCGACTGCATTGTTGTAGAGCATCCTTCTCCATTTAAACCTAAAATACATAAGGCTGGTGACTAATTTCATAGAGGAATTTAGCATACTCATACTGTCCAGTCCCATGACGTGCAGGCAAGACAAATTTCAGCCAAATAACTTTAACGAATTTGGGCTGATAAGCACAGGTAACATTTTACTGGTACATATGAAGGTAAGGAAATGGTAACTGAAAAGTAATATGCCTTTTTTGCTATCAGCAACGAGGGAGCAGAATTCCTAGGATTCAAACCAAAGTAAGGTAAGGTCGCCAGTTTGCCTATCGACCAACGGGTTCGACATTATATTTCTCTCATCATTTGTCACATGTTGCGTCTGTGAGAACAACATCGTATATCAAACAAACGAATATTATATTGTATTGTATGAGATTATCTTAGGTAATTTATTCTGAAGTGTACTCTGAGGTGAAAAGGATCCTTAACCAAGTTTAAAAGAACAGTCGCATAAATTCAGCAACAGGCCAACATTCCATAAGGACCATATCGTTTAACAACTTCACATGACTGAACTCTGTACACAACTGGTAAATCAACCTCCTAGGAACGTTACTCTCTATCATTCAAATCCATGGAGGAAGTTTTAAGAACAACCATAAACAGAAAGGTAGATACCAGTTCGAGTGGTTACACCATCCGCACAGCAGCCGAAGGTAGACTGTCGGCAACCAGGTGGCAAGTCAATTTCATCTTTTTCACAACCCTCTCCATCAGGTCCTGCAGCTGGAGTCTCTCCATCTCCGCAGCATCCGTGTCGAGTCTCCTTTTAAAGAACAACCCTGACATTTAAGAATTCTGAAATTCCATATAATATTATACCTGGATGTTCAAAAAGCACCTTTTCAGAAATTTTTAAACAAATAATGTGCAACTTGAGCTAAAACTATACAATGATGATCTGAAACCTGTTGGTTATCAACAAGCAATTTAAAATCCCCGGACCAAAAATCCAAATCAAATGCAGTATAAACCTAGACAAGACTTAAGTAGAATCAGGGAAGCCTAAAACCAAAACATTTACATTGAAATCCAGCAATGTGGTGTATATCCTCATCAATTAAAATCCTCTCTGTGTAAGCACTTATCAGTTTTTTCACACCCACCAACCTGAAATCCTTGTTCTGCTCATGGCATGTTCGACGTTTGTGATGAAGTTCCGAAAGAATTACAAATAGATAGTGTAAATACTACGGTGCATTCTGTTTAGATTTTCAACTCGATTTAAAAATAGCATTAGAATTGCTGGAAACAGGCTCACCTTACATGAGGATGTCAGACATCCATATTGGAATGGCCCACCTGCAGGGGTAAGGCCATCTGGGCAGCACCCAAACTCTGTATCAATACACAGGCCAGGAGGGATAGGGTCACTTGCACACCCCAGATAGTCTGGTCCCTCAGCGGCTGTGAACTGATCGGGACAGCATCCGTACTCCGACAGTCTGCAGTTCGAGACGCCAGAGGGAAGAAAGTTGTCTGCAATGAAAACGAATAAATATCAGCTGTGGGATTTTAAACTTTATAATTTGAAATAAACTTTTTTACGGACACATTGTTAGATAGATTGGATAGTTGATATCGTATCCAGGGTTTCAATCTCTGCATATCAGGTGAAAATGGAAAAGAAACCGGCAAGGTAATGTATATGCCTCTTGCATCAACCACAGTCTCTGCATTAGCGGATGTAAAACATCACCCAGTAATTCAACAACAGCAAAGATATGTTACTTGTCAATTTGTGCCCGATTGGTTAGAGTGCTCAGCCTGAGTATGGGTTCAAGCCTCGTCCGAGGCAGTTACTGTGTAAGGACCTTGAGCAAGTCCTTCACTCACAATTGCTCAGCACCATCCATGTTCTGTCATATGGTCGTGTGTGCACTTCTGAGCTCTGGAAGGAGGGTAATATCAAAATACAGTTGTATTGTATATGTTAACATTGTCATTTTTGTACCTTAGCCTAAACATCCTAGATCTTAGCTGCAGAACTGGGCTCCTGAAACGCAGAGTATCAATCTTTGGGATCACGTTGCTGAAGAGTTTATACAAGGGCATTTAAGAAAGTGTATTACTGTTATGTTTTTACAGCATCTTCTTCATAGATTGTCTATCTATAAGGACTTCAAAGTTCACCACACTAATGAACTATTCTGGGAAACATACATTATTTGCATTGCATTTCTGCATTACATCATTTACTCAGCAATCTGCATTGCTGTTTCTTTCGGAAAAGAACAACTGTGAAGAAAAGGTGAATATCAGAACCCAGACAGAGTATCAGATAATTGCACTGAACAGTACGGAGCCAAGTGTATTTCTGCAGAGTATTATTACCGTCATCACAGGCCATCTGATTACAGTCCTCAGATGCATCTGGCCTTGTGTTCTCGTTGCACCTCTTCAGATCCACGGATTCATTCCCAATAAAACAGAACAGTTCTCTCGTTCTTTGTCCCCCTCCACACGCAGCAGAACACTAGAAAATTGCAGCAGCTCAACTTTTCACTCACAACAAAGCTACACAACTGTAATTAATTGAGCAAATTATGCCTTGCTACCAAAATGCTCATTATGAAAGGATGATTAGACAACTACTTTAAAATTTCCTTAACATTATAACTAATAATAAACCATAGAAGAGTTATGAGACAATTAGCTAAAGAATCAACAGAAAATGAACTAGTAAGGCGTTTAAGTCTGGGAAATGAGCAAGTGGCAAAGAAATGAGGACAAGAAGAAAGCATGAGCAAACAAGTGAAGAAAAAACTGACCAAGTGAGCAATATCATAAACAAGCAAAATCTATGCTGATGACATCTTTATCTCCTGAATTTGTAACATAAAACAGCAAATTTATACAACACCAGTTATTACATACAGACACGTTTTGATCTGCAACAAGGGCAACCTTGTCCATAAACACATTCCTCAGTTTAAGTTTGGGCTGCCCGCATGCAAAGCAGCTCTCTGGATATGTAAGCTTCTATATTTAATTGGGTAATACAGCTTACTCTTTGTACATTATTCAAATTTGCTATTACTGTTCAGCTCAGTATTCTTTACACAGACATTGTCTCGCCCCATGTTATGAGGTTTACAAAAACATAAATTCCTTCTGCATTTCCTAATTTCATGCGCATTTCAGTTTATATCAAACTTACGTTACAACACATCAAGGAGTATTACAAGCTTTGACAAATGTTGCATTTTACCAAATTTAATTTAACGAAAGTTGATAATTACCAAACATCAGACTTACTTTACCAAATGGTCCTGTAAACCACGCACCAGAGCACTGCACTCCGGCACATTCCCGTTCTTCAGCCAACTTTACCTTTAGATCGCACCAATTTGAAGGCACTTTCACCACCTGGCCTGACTGAGTGGTGCCACAGAACACATTTCGACGCTGCACGCCAGAACCGCAAGTCTTCGAACACTAAAAGCACAACCCAAAAACTATGATAACTCACAAAATATATGTAAACTGGTCAAGTACTATTGTAAACCAATGTAATATCATGCCAGAATACAAAGCAATGCAATAAATTATTATGTGCAACAAACGATCACATAATTAAAATAAATTAACACAAAGTATATATTGTATAAAACAAGATCAAAAGTAAAACAACGAACAATGAAATTAAATCTATTGTGAAACATTACTTGAATTTATATAATTTGAATATGAAGTAATTTAATGTAAAGTAATTTGAAAGGAACAGAAATGATCACATGTAATTTTCCAGAATATTCATATAGCACCAGATCTTACAAAAATAACAGAAATAACAGTACTATCCACAGTATCAAAAATCATTATCACCTATAAAACAAACAGAGGTACTACGAGCAAAACTAATGTTGTTACTAATAATATTTAAGAGTAGTAATAACAAAAATCAGTCAGTATTAAGTACTTGAGGTACCTACAGAAGACCATTGGGAGGTGAACCACTGGAGCTCGTGGTGCTGTTGGTTGCAGGCATCATTCATGGGACACGGTCTCGAGGTCTCTGGTCTTTTGGTTGGGTCACATTTGGTCAGTGGGTACAGCTCCCCATCTTTTGTGCTGCACTTCAACTGACGAGTCTCAACGGAATCGTCACAGCTGCCAGTGCACTGCAAAGTCATGTACGAAGCAGACCTACAGCTAATGCCAGGTAGCCAATAAGCATCAAGCAAACCAGGTCACCAAGTCATCAGAAATTGAGTCAGTGCGTGAAATCTGGGTGACTGGGAATCTGAGAAAACCCACAGATTAAGGCCAGATTGAGTAATCATTGTCAGAGGTTCATAATTACACTCAGACATGGCTCAAAATGTTCTGTGCAAATTGGTTAAACAGACAGAAATTTATATAGCACAAGTACAGACTGATCAGTGGAAGCAAAGTCTTCCTATAAACTTAGAAACAATTAATCTTAAATTCAGTTATTTTACCTCACTTTATCTGACTTTTGGAACTTCACCTCACTAACAAACCTTACCAAAATAACCATACTTTACCAAACCACACCTTATCTTACTCGAAAGCTGACTTATCTTCTTGAACCTTAAGATATTAGGTACGATACCTACGCTAATCGTATTACCATTACAATGTATTTATGCACAAGTCCGGTTATTAATAGAGTGCCTTTTAAGAATCTTCTAACTGACATAAACTGGTGCTAACTGACCTAAATTGGTGCTAACTGACCTAAAATGGTGTAGGTTGAAAATCTTTCTTCACCTGTCTGTTCAGAAGGATGGTCACAATGTTCTGGTATCCTTATAATGGAGTTCAGCAGATCCCCATGGGTTAAAGAATACATTAATCACCAACTAGAAGAACAAGAAGAGCATCCCTTAAGCTAGACGTGAGGCAGCCATGGTATGAAGTGTCACTGACTTCATTTTTCTTAGCCTTGGCATATGAGGGTGACCAGTCCTCTCCCTTGCCGTCTCATCTTCCCACCGACAGTGTACACCATACAGCTGAGTTGGCTGATCAACTAGATGATATAGCAAAGAATTTTCTCATACTATACTTACCATACCTCATCTTTCCAGACTCAACTTACCACCTGCACAACCCCATCTCTGCAGGGGTTTGTATGAGATAATTCATGCACCTACCCCTAACCACTCGGACACCATCCACTCCGCAGTTAGACACGGTTTTAAATCACAGTTTTGGTAGTCAGAAGGTCTAGGAGAAGGGTCACAGTCGCCGTCCGGCAACACAACTTTCTCTAGACCATGGTCAGTGTGTGGTTCTGTACAGATCACAGGCCTAGTCATCTCTCCCGTACCACAGACACCAACACACTACAACATAACACCAGAACAACATGTCCTCATGAATATTCATCATGGCATGTGAATCCAATCAAATTCACAGGCATACAACCAAGTTTATTTGTTCATCGTTTAAAGTCTTTTCTGTTTCCGCGAGGCTCACATGCTGAGAGTGCCTCTGAATGGTTCGCACTGTGAGAGGCGCTTTATAAATTCCCAGATACCATACCATCAATCGATAAAACAGACAACAGTAGCAAGCTGCAAAACTAGCTGGGGGTCCTGACACTCTGATCATCCCAGAAGAGACTTGAATCTGAACACTTTATGCTTCAAGAAATGCACTCAGTCAATTAGCAACTGTTCAACACATCTGAGGCCTTCATCAGATCTTGTGAAAGATGCACACAGGCAAGTAACTATGTAGCTTTGAAGATATGTTAAAATTACCGACAAAACTCCTCATGTTTATTTATTCTAGCTGAGGCTTTGACGATGATTATATTTCTCTCATCATTTGTCACAAGTTGCGTCTATGACAACATTGTCTATTGAATAAATGAATATTGTATTGTATTGTACTGTAGTAGCCCTGTTCTGTTGAAGATTTGTTCCGTTTTAAACCATACTGCCTACCTTTGACCAATTTCCAGCCTCCCATACTGCACAGGGTACATCAACGTTGCAGTCCTGAACAGCAGCTGGCTTCGGCTGCTGGCACTGGTCTGCGCTGACCACTTCCTTGTAGTCATCCTCGTGGGTTCGCTGACAGAAGACAACTCGAACCTGCGTTCCTGATCCACAGCTCTGAGAGCACAACTGCCACTCCCCGATGTACCAGCTGAAAAAACCACGCTTCTAGCTACTACTCGTCAATGCAACAGTACAAGTGATTAAGGCGGCTGATTGACAAAACAATGCCTTTCAATTTATCATCTAATCAAATGCCTTCTGCAATACCTTTGTCATCACACAAAAGACATCAATATAATTATGGTTAATCAATATATGAAACCAGTCAAAACATCTTATTTCGTTAGAGAAGCCGAGTTAAAGTTGGATAGGTCATGGAAACCAGAAAACAGCCTATGGCTGATAATGATAGGTAGCTCAAACAGATCAATGTTCAGTTTTGACCTGTATGACAATAACGAAACAGACAGGATGCAAATCTGGGCAGTGAGTTCCAAAGCTTTAGGCTACTAACCACTGAGAATGCACAAGAGCCCAACACTGTCCTGGTGTCAGGCACAACAAGAATCCATAGATTGAATAAAATATCTGTTAATATAATTAGAGCTGAGCAAGTAGCACGAACAGGTCGACATTCTGGATTCAATTCCTGGTGCATCGACAGGCAGTAATAAAGTCTTTGTCGATCCACGTAATCTATGAGAAAAAAGCTTGTCACGCCTTTGGAATGCTGTTGGAATATTGTCAGTGCACAATTCATGGGCAGGACAAATGAATCCAAGTACTCAGCAGCATAAAGACAGTCCCAATTAAGCCCTTAATCAGCAATATCTAATTCTAAATTAAGTAGCAGTACATACTCACCAGTATATTCATCCGAATTAACTTATTGTTCAGCAGTTTGGTAATCATCAAAAGATATCTAATTCATGGATATAATCAGCAGTAACAAATCCTAAATTATTTAAGTATTAGATGACAGTACATCCTTCAAGGTTAGTTACTTACTCCGCAGTGCATTTGCTGCGATGGCAGACCTCTTCAGCTGATGGTTTCAGCAGATGACCACAATAACCTTCCTCAGCCTCCCTCTTTGTCTTCAGGCTTATGCATGAAACCAGTCGACTCAGATAACCTACAACACATTCAAATAATCAAGTATGCACATGAAGACTTCAACAGCAAGCGATACAGTGAAAATAATAAATATAGGTATTGCTTACTGCTTATACAATGAAATAATTATATCATATTTATACCATAATTATTAATTGTATTGAATATCATTATCACAGTAAAACTAAATACACCAAAAAATCACTATATATAATGTTGTCCTCTGGTCCTATTTCAAGAGTCAACTTATATCGAGACCATGGTTATAATGAGGTTATATTCTACAGTGGAATTAAATTTGGGATCTAAGTATTGATTGCTTTATATCTGAATTCGTGTTATAGCAAAGCATGTTTTAACAAGATTCCAGTGTAATATGACAATCAAATAAAACTGCAACTTGTGCAGGATGTGTTGTGAAAGAGTAGACCTTCCTACTTTATAGAAGTGTTGTTGATCTCTTTTATTAATTATTTCCTATAAACTACATGGCACTACCATCTACCATCTAGTGAAGTTCCACAGGGCATCAAATGACGATACAAAGCAGTTGGTTGCTAGAGACCAGCCCGTGATCCCTCAGGGTGACCATTTCATACATGGTTCACGCCTGTCAAAATTAACTAGCATGGCAAGTTTCCAGCCATGTCAGAAGAAAGTTCAACGACTTGTTGAATAAGCGGAAACAATGGACACACCAAATCCACAGGATGCACTGCACTGACTCCACGCCTGAGCGATCCAAGCGTAAGCTTCAGCAGATGATTCGTTCGATGGAATCGAATAGTCATATCTGACTGATGGACTCACGCCAGGCTGCTTCAGTAACTGAAAGCAACAGAAACAATTACTAATTATCAGTAATTAAAATCACATTTACCACATGCCTGGCAATCCTATCTTATGATTTACATTAATCGTTAACGACGAGAGGGATTAGTTTCCCATGCATTTTAATAAACGCTCGTCATTAAAGGGTCAAATTAATACATATGCATTGTATTGTATTGTATTGTATCTAAACATTTATAAAGCACCTCTCACAGTATTCGCTAATCAGAGGCGCTCCCAGTGCAAAAGACCCAGTGAATAGAAAGAGGTTTTAAGACAGCGGAACGAGGCACTTGGGCCACCAGCTAATAAAGAGGCACGTGTCAATGGAGGAAGTTGATTCCATAGAGCAGGACCAATGAGACAATGGACACACCAAATCCACAGGAAGCACTGCACTGACTCCATGCCTGAGCGATCCAAGCGTACGCTTCATCAGAAGATTCATTCGACGGAATTGAATAGTCGTATCTGACTGATGGACTCATGCCAGGCTGCTTCAGTAAACACAATGCAGTTAGGCAGCAGGCATACAAGCAGGTATACAAGACACAGATAAACACACATACACAGAAAGACAAAGACAGACAGGCTGAACAGTGAACATCATAAATAGCAGTCAGAGGACAGAAGCTCACCAGGCCTTGGGTCCAGAGGTACAAAAAATATTAAACCTACCTCCACAGTCAATGTTTCTCGCAATGGCCCTAGGGCAGACAGGTATTCCATTCCATAATTGGGTCTTCGGTACTCAAAGAACGTCTGACCCATGTACTGCGGCTCAGCTGTTCCCACGTGCACGTTGCCATTGAGGTAGTAGACGCCATTTTCATTTCGAACAGCTGCAATGACAAACATCTCAGAAAAATGTAATAAAAACATCAAATTCTGAAATTGCAGCATTGAATAACATGGTCAGATAGCTCATTATTTTAAGGAAATAATTAGATAATACTGGATGATCAATGATCAATGTCAGTCAAAGGTAAAAAAATTTGACATACCAAAATAGTTTTTACTCGTTCCTTCTTCCTGCAGAGTAATGCTAGTGGCTCCCTCTGGCAGAACAATCAACGTGTTGTAGCCTAAAATTCAGAATGTTTTCAAACTAAGTAAGGTATTCCTCCGTATACGACAATTTAAAAACCCAGCACGTGAACTGAATTCTCTTTAAATCTCTGTAATAAACATTTTACAATTAAAAACATTAGCTATAACAAAATTTATTATTCAAAACATTGTTATTAGTAGTTTTATTATAGCTCCTTTTCTAGCTCATTTCTATCAGAAGAAACTATATACTTAGTAAATAATGACTTGTATGTAACTGTGTGAGAAATATAAAGCCTTAAGTACCGGTAGCAATGTAAAATATCATGGAGTTGCTAACTCAGAAACAGAGCTTTGATTACCTTCCAAGACAAAAGATAACGAAATTTCTATTCCGCCAGACAATGGTGCCCTATACCAAACTCAGTTCAAAGCGGATACATTGGGTTTACATTATAATCATGAGAGATCACAGATGGTGAGAAAGATGGCAGGCTAACTACATTCACATGTCAAGGTTGAGAAAAAAGTTCTTAACACTTAATAAAGCTTCTTGCTACTCAGCACACATGACTGACTGAGGTCATTTGTATATGTATACGTGCTATGTATATGCATACATGACACATACATATGTATACAGGTATCTGAACATTTATATAGCACCTTTTAATATATTTATTATATGGTAATTTTGCAAAGGAACATGTCGTAATGTCTTGTTACAGCACATAATGTGGTTAAAGTAAATATAATGTACACTACTCTAAATCCTGTACTGCTAATTCTAATTGAGAGGGTCTCAGTTGACACAAAACTGGCTGGGGAAAGAGATGCCGAGGTCCGTTGGTTGAATGATGAGACTGGGGCGAGTCAAAGCATCTGAATGTCCTAGACAATACCTGATTCCATGTGTTCTGTGTCAATGGTGCCATGCTGTGTTCTGCATGTGGCACCATAGCCACCACAAATGAGACAAGCGTCCAAGGCTTTCTTGGAACCGAGCACTCGATCGCATCCAACCGTCTAGCAACAGAAAACGAGCAAACACATATGTACATGGCTGTGGGACGCGGTGGTGTAGCGGTATGTTCTATGCCTTGTAACTGGAGGGTTGCACGTTCGATTCTACCTCAAGCCACTGCGTAGCAACTTTGGACAAGTTGTACCTACAGTTGTCCAGCGCTCGTGAATAGACTGGTGCCCTGCGCTTGGCCTTCGAGTGGCGCTTTAGAAGTTTTGAGATCACGATTACAATTGTTCCCTTAATGCTCTATTACTAAACTTTTAAGCAGTATAGCAATTTTATCCTTCCTTCGTTCTTTCCTTCCTACCATCCTTCTTTCCCTCCTTAAGTCCAAGGGCACATTTGGTAGTGATTCCACTCCCCTCCACTTGTTTGCATTCATCCTACAACATCGATGTCGGTCCACTTTACACTTCAGCCTTTCTGTCTGCACATCCCTGGTACGTGCTGCCAGAGCCAAGTCAAGAACGAACGGAAAAGAAACTATCCAGCCAAGAGAAGAAGAGACATCAAGATATCAACAGATCTCGCAACTTCATAGCCTCTAACAATTAAATGAAGAGAAGTAGAGCTAATAAAATGAAAATAAAGTTCGTTGGTAGGGTATCCATTTTCCCCTGGGGCAATATGTGAATTTTGCCATCACACTGCATGACTCACACCACAATGATTTAGTGATAACCTTCACCTTGGCGGTATAGTGTGTCTTTGCTAAAAAGGTCTGTCTGTCACTTCTGCATTTGGAGTTTGAATCCTGCTGTGTCGAGTAAATTTAATGTTTGTTTACGAGCACTGCAATCTTTTCAGAATATTTAATTTTTCAATGAGCTGCTATCTTGTTCTTGAGAAGTATCCTTCAATTCAGGACCACACCCATCTGATCTAATACTGTATAATTATAGGCATTTGATAACCAATGATTACATTACTTTACCCCTGCGGTGAAACCGCCCTTCAAACCACTCTTAATTCGGAATCAATAATTGTCCCACTGCATGGGAGCCACAAAGCAGCAGCAATTTTTGTTCCCAAGCACTGCATGTGTCATCAAATAGTCGGCAATTAGTATACCAAGGTCAGCATTAACTGCCAGGTAAACACAAGAAGGAGGTCATACCCAGTAATAATCAAAGAGGTCATGAATTCAAACAAGGGGTCAGAACTTCACAGGACCAGGACCTGCTTGCTAATTTTCAAACATCAAAGCAACCCTTACTCTTCATGTTTGCCCTACACTTGTCTCTCACCATTCCAGTGTTGTAGGTAACAGGTAAACTACTGCCAAGGTAAGAGATTTTTAGCTGTTCACAATAGGCTAAAATTAGCAGACAGGATTCCAGGACTCATGTCTCGTTTGGTTAAACCCAGTTGCGAATAGCAGACATCAGGCAGCAGCAGTGGAAAGTAATCTTTCAAATCAAATCAAGGACACGTTGTAAGGATATCTTCGTGTGAACATCAGTACCCTTCCTTCTAATTGGTGCTCACAGCAATCCAGAGGTCCTTAAAAGGTACTATATAAAGTTCATGTACATGCATATACATGGCGGAGCAAATGTCTTGGGACAGCAACATTTAGGTAATGTTACAAAACATTTTAATCTACACCAGGCTTGTCACTTTCAATCAGTCATTTAATTTATATAATGTTTACACCAACGGGTAAATCATCTCTGCGACTTTCTGAACCATACTAGCATTGCCACAAATATTTTCTGTCTCTCTATCATCTTCTTCCTTTGCTTGCTTGTTTTTGTATGTAACTGGCTGTGGTTTGTCAGCAAGAGTTCAATAAAACTAATATATATATTAGCGCTCCTACTCTGTTATCTTTCACTCATCTAGATCGTGCTGGCGTCCTGCTCCTTTTGGTCTCCCACAAGGTTCTGTTCTTGGGCCACTCCTCTATATTCTCTTTACTGCAGATATTGGAACTATCCTTGCATCTTGCTCCCTCTCGAGCCATTCTTACGCTGACGATGTCCAGTCTTATACGCATTGTCTAGCATCCCAGGCTGGTTCTGCGATCAGACTTGTGTCGCACGCCACCGATGCTCTTACTTCCTGGATGGCTTCAAATCGATTACGCCTTAACCCGTGTAAAACTAACTATATCTGGCTTGGTACCCGCCAGCAGTTGGATAAGCTGGACCTGGGGTCTCTCTCCTCCGATTTTCCCACCTTCGTCTTCTCCACCTCTGTCCGGAACTTGGGGGTGGTCCTGGACCAAGAACTGACTTTTGTGCCGCATATCGCGGCCCTGACCCGTTCTTGCTACTACTGCCTGCGCCAACTACGGGTAGTGTCCCGCTCTCTCTCTCCCTCCTCTGCTTCCACCTTGGTCCATGCCTTCATCATTAATCGCCTTGACTACTGTTCCTCCCTCTACTTTGGGCTTCCACAGGTCCGACTGCATCCCCTGGAGGGGGTCTTGCGGGCTGCTGCTCGTCTGGTGGGTGGTGTCCCCAAATATGGTCACATCTCTGCGTACATGTGGGATGCTCTCCACTGGCTTCCGGTCCAGCAGCGCATTCACTATAGAGTCTATTGCATAGTCTGGCATTGTCTTCTCGGCACAGCGCCAGCTTACCTTCGGGAGCTCTTTACCTTGACCTCGGCCTGCTCTGGTCGCCGATCTCTGCGCTCGGCTACCAGAGGTGACTTTGTAGTCCCACGAGCACGCACTGCCACTAGACAGCATAGGGCTTTCTCGGTCGTAGGTCCCTCTCTGTGGAATGGCTTACCCTCTGACCTGCGCTCTCTCCCTCGGGTCATGTCTAGTACCTTTTATAAGAACCTTAAGACTTTTCTTTTTGACCGGGCTTGGGTCGGGAGTGCCTCTGAGTAGTTGCCTTGAAGGGGCGCTATATAAATTCCGTTGATTGATTGATTGATTGATTGATTGATATATATACAGAGAAATTAAAAGATTTCAAATTACATTAAATCATATTGTTATTTAACATGGCACCTTTGAAGTACTTCACAAAAGTGCTGCCTCTGCTAGCCTAAGTGTGGTATGAAAGTTCATTAAGAACAAGAAACATGTAATGTATTGGTCACTGAGTGATTAGCTGCTGACAAGCGAACTAGCAGTTTAACAGGCATGTCACCCCAATGCAATACGTAATTGGAGACCTTCGAATAACAGTGTTACAGGATTACGACAAACAGACCCGAATCAAGGAATACCATACAAAGCCCCTCTACTCCCAAAATAAAAGCTTTGGACCAGACCATCTAAGCTTAGACAATTTACTCTCATCCTCTGTGGAATCTCTATTGTATAAGACAAGCCATAAATCAATCCTTGTTAGTAGGAGCGATGAGATGCAAAGTCAAGAGCTGCACAGCCGATTATACCAGTAGCAACAAACCTGCATCTTTTTGCCCTGCAGCTTTTTATCAACAATGGGGAACACCAGGATGAGGGGATCCTGCTCCTCCTCCTCCCAGGGATCAGAAGGCCCTCAGCTCTGATGTAGAGGCGGGACCCATAGGAAGGAAACCCCATGGATCAACACTAAGTCTAGACAAGTCCGATGGCCATGGTATGTAGCAGATAGTGTCAGATGTGGCCCATGAAGAGACCCAGCTGCTTGGTTGTCAGTTGGCTTCAATCAGTTAAGACCAGGATGGCTCAATAAGGAGCCACAAGTCTCTGGTCGAGATCACAATCAGCCATAATCATTCAAAACAGAAATATTGGACATCCAGAAATATCGATCGATCGACCTATCTGCCGCTCTCTGAGCATTTACATCTGATACGCCCCCTTTGTCTCTTTGTCTACCCCTGCAACCTCATAAACTTTAAAACGAGTGAACTAGTTTATCTGTGGAGAAAAAACTGGATCAAGTTTCTCCACAAATAGAAACCTTTAAAAGTTGAACAGAGTTCATACAAACTTATATCTGTACTGCATATCTGTTTATATGTGCATTCCATTGCCTACCAGAGCACAAACTTATACAGCAGACAAAGATAATTACACAAATACATATGTATTTCCAATTAGTTTAATTTATGAGTAACTGAATAATCGGTACTTCAAACCCAGTGCAATACATTAGGCAAACACACACACGCACGCACGCACGCACGCACCCACGCACGCACGCACGCACGCACGCACGCACGCACGCACACACACACACACACACACACACATACATCCAGGCAGCCGTACAGACAGGCAGACAAACATACATCCAGTCAAATATACATCCAGGCAACCATTTGACAGACAGGCAGACAGAAAACAAACATCCAGAAAAATATACATCCAGGCAAACCTAAAGCCAGACAGACAAATATACATCCAGTCAAATATACATACCGCTACAGACAGACACACGGAACAGAATTCCTATATACAAAAACTGGTATAGACAAAAGCACTTGAAGGAAGGTACTAGCATAAGCAGAAATTGGCAATTAACTTTATAGACCCTAAATTAATCATTTACAGTGGCCGCCAAAAAAAGTTAAGAAATGTTTGTAATTGTAATTAGGAAAATTTCTATGGCATCATCAGTATCAAGCTACTTCTAAGAAGATTTACAAGGTCAACTGTCAGGAAAAATGCTTAGAGATACATAGCAACAGTACAGTTTAAACTGTGTTTAACTGTGTATAGGTGCAGGAAAACTGTTCCAGGCATGTAGGCCACTGACTCAAAAGGCCCAATCGCCCTTTTTAGTTCTAAAAGATACGGTAGCAACACCTGCGACACACATAAACCTTTGCACCTCATAATTCTTTAATTTATAACCAATATTAGACAACAGCAGAAACCTGCATGCCCAACATTCCTACATTTAAATTGGCAACCATATCTGGTACAACCCAGTCTGTATTCACCTCTGTCACTGTTGCCAACAGCCAGGAAGCATTGCAGTCGTATGCGAATAACAGACACAAATATCTGGCAGACAGCCACAAAAGCAAGTCGGATCCTATTTAAACTCTCGGGTCATTACTGTGACTTATTGTTAAAACTTCACTTCGTACATCAACAATCTTTCTTTGAATTCCATTGCATATTTATTTTCAAGCCAAAAAACTTATTTAGGACAGGCTGTAGTGTTGATGGATTGTTACTATCTTCCCTAAAATAATATTCCATCCAGGGATCTTGAACATGCAGAAACATACTAGGATTTTAGATGACTTTTAATAACTGGTACTATTCATAAATATATGTACAATGTTGTACATGCATGTGATAAATGATCACGTCATCTTCTACTATGCCTAGCTTCTTTTAAATACTGAATATTTGAAACCGATACAAACCTGACAAGTGCCATCAATGCAGACGTCCAGAGTGTTACGATCACACGTTGTACCATCAGCCACCTTGTCAGCAAGCCTTCGGTAAAACTGTTCCCCTTTCGCTAGGCAGTGAAGTGAACACTGATCCTCCGCTGCAAAAAAGTAAGTAAGAAAAGGAGTGATGAGCAGATAGCAGTATATTTCGGATGGCTAAATTACAATTGCCAAATCAAACTGGATCATTCACAACTGGACAACATTAAATTTTCTCGAGTTGCATTGCTCAAAAATGAACTGCTTTTATTCTGTCTTTAGTTAAGATACCATAGTTGTTTTACTATTGTCTGCAAAACAACATTACTTAAAAACACATATTGAGTATATAACTATATATCTTGAAGGGGCGCTATATAAATGCTGATTGACTGATCGATTACTCGATCTTTGCCCAAAACTAGTCTTATATTTTATTCAATAACTTTAACATTTGAAACATTCAATGCATCATCAAGAACAATTTATGTTCTTATCATATCAGTGTAAATGCATGTATCACACCAAGACAAATTTTAAAATAATTTTTATCCTGAAACAGATACATAATACTCCACGGAAATGCCAGATTTATTTATTACTGAAAAGGCGCTTAGAATAAACCACTGGAAAATGTCAAGTACCATTTAAATCATCTTAATGAATTCCGTCCAACGAGAAACACTGGTTGCAAAACCAGGGCCAGAGCTTGTTAACAAAGCAATTACTCAACAAATGAAAAAAATGTACTTAACAAGAAGACACATGTCAACATCGCAAGGCAGCTGAAGGTCGAACAAAAGATGCTTAGCATATATCAATCTGCAATTGATCAATTTATTGATCCAGAAAATACGCCACAGAGGAAACCAGGTGCTGGCTGAAGTACCATGGGGCAGGCAGTCAAACCCAAGGATGTATAATATCCGCATCCTACTGGGAGGCATCTGCCAATCTGTCTTTCGGTAGTCTCAAATGTTTGCCATTCCAAATCAGCTCAATCAGGAGTTTAATTAGATGCAAACTGAGCATACCAGCGGTCACTAGGTGGCCTCAGGATAACAACATATGATGTTTTATCTGTAGCTGGCCTTCCCCTCGCCACTGAACAAGCGAAACAGTCTTCAGCTGTAGAGAGATATTGGTTTCACAGGACCTAACTTATCTTTATTGTTGCAGCTGGCAAGCGAAACCACATGCTCCTTCAAATACATTACAAACAGCTTCAGCCGTCCTGCAAGCTTAAAATTTTATTGGAAAACAGAGATCCTGTTGTAAAAGGCTCAGAACACTATTGAGGTATGGTTCCAACAGCTCCTATCAACACTAAAGCAATTAGGATGCTGGACAGCCCTTGGAGAAAGTGACTAATCCTGTCATGTAATATCTCATTTAAAAAGTTTATCTACTGCAATCAACCACAGTGTGTAAGCAAGTAGCCTTTATCTGTATCTGACAAGCACACATGCATATGTGCCCTGGGATGTAATGAAGCTTTATTAATACAGAACACTATACAATTAATGTTATTATTGTTATCATTCTAATTGGTGCTTGTATGATAATTGGTGATGTAACTGTTACAAAATAATTGCATGAAAAACACAGCTCTGTCTGTCAGAAAGAGAATTTCATCACATTTTCTTCAAAGAATCAAGTCACATACCTTTACCATACAACAATAGCTATTATTAACAAGTTAAAGTATAAATGCAACCATTTTTATGACAAAAGAGTAAAACCTACTGCATTAAAACGAGATACTGTGATTTTTAAAAAATGGATTAGCACCATTTCTTACCACCATAGTAAGAAACCCATTTGTAGAACTTTCCATCAAATGTTTGATTGTCAAACTGCTGGCACTGTACATCACGGAAATCTTCTGATCCCTGAGGGCAGTCCTAACGGACGAAACCAGAAACCAGCTGACACATGTTAGCACTGTTTATCAGTCAACGAGGTTGCGATTTATAGAAGAAAGGGAATACACCCCTATACTAGCTCTGACTATACCCACACTGAAGTTACATTTTCCCTATATGCTTCAATAATTGCCTATAGGTGGTTCCCTCCCCAATGCTGCCAACCCCAAAAATCACACTGAAGTAAAAGTCTGTGTACTTCATCTTCCTACAAATGCTCAAGACACGACAACTTAGCAAAAATTTATGATATGAAGAACATGTTAGCAAAGAAATTTATGAAAGGACAGGACAGATTAGCAGAAATTTATCACAGGACAGGATAGGAAAGGACAGAAGGATGCCATCAGTTGGTGGCACTTTCAATGCCCCTGGCACTTTGGTCTTCGGAGGAGCATCTGAAGCACTCTGAGAACTGTCATATAAACGGGCGGAGCCCTTGATAGAAAGCTCTTGCAAATGCCTTGCATCCAAGGCCAACTGAGTTCAGTTGCATACGGGATGAAAGCCAGGGATACTGAAAACAGTGTTGTGCCATATCATCTGGCTGCATTCAGGGCGTCGGCAAATGCCATTGGCTTAACCACGCCAGCAGCTTAACCAGCGTTTGTAGTTGTAGTTGTACCCAAGACATTGATGACACCCAGACAGACCAATAAATACAAGACTTAATGGACTTAATTATGATGCAGTACCATTTTAAAAGCCATTGCGCTTTGAGTCCAAGGAGCAGCAGTAAGAGGGAGAGGCCGATGGACAGATAGCCAAAAAGATAGAGAGGAAAGACATAAAGTGCCAATTTAATTCATAGAGCAATTGGCCAATATTAGCAATAAAACCGGTCATAAAGCATAATCATAACTGATATCAGACATAAAAGAATATTAAAGAACACTTGTGATAGTTATAGGGAACTAACCATAGATTATAGACTGAATGAAATACTATTCTAAAACAATAACTGATAGAAAATACAATGGTGTTAAGGATAACTTTTTACACTTCATAGAACAACTTAATAGAACTTAACAGAAAGTGCTGGTTTATGTTATGAGGATACCTAAAATTCCAGTTTAACAATAAATTTCACTTTATTAAAGTTACTTATTATTTCAACGTTTATTGCGCGGTACATAATATTAACCCCTTCTGAAAGTTAACTCTTCTCATCAATGCAGCATACCTGAGTATTGCAGAGGAAATATTTTCTCTCCGGCTCGTGGCATTCATTTCGGTTTCCATTTCTAGAAAATTGCAACAAATCACTCAGTAATAAACCTCAAGCGCCCTCCCAATATAGTTTGGAGTACCAGATCATAATAATAATAATAATAATCTTTTTCTTTATTAATTCAAACCGACAAACACAGTAAGATTACCTTGAGACATGACAGTACAGTTATCAATATCTTAACTAAACACAAGTTATGGCAGCCATGCAAGGCGCCCGCCCGCGTGGGTTGCGGGAATCGAACCGCGTACTGCTGCTCTTCTGCTTCTCTCCTGGCCATGAGAGTTACCATTACTCTATCCCTCTGCAAATGGTCAAGTGACTCTCCTAACATTATATTGAATTGACAACGAGGTCTGAACTTAAGACTCATCTCTTTCAACTTGCTTACCCCACCCCCATCCCCCTCCATCCCCCTCCAGCCTGGCTTCTGGTTCTCTGATTGATTTCAACCCACTGCTACAATGGATTATGATTTTGATTGCAATTTCGGTTGAAGCAACCATCGATTGATGTCTGGTCATTAGACACTGGCACTACACTAGTCGATAAATTAGATTAGATTAGACAAATATTGCTGAATTAATAATACATTAATCAAATCCTTAAATGATGTGTTTATACAGCTTATCAAAGTCTTTTTCTAAAGAGCCAAAGGTTGCTGACAAATGAGCTGAAAGACCGCCAAGCGTGCATTGTAGAAATACCTCAGCAGGTTGAATTCGAGACATTAATGAGTTTAGACTCCAGCTGTGACAGGCCGAAAGCTTTGTCTGAATTTTTACCTTAATTAACACAGCTTACTGAGCACATCGTTTGGTAAAGCATACTACTTTTTTCTCAGTCACACAATATTGGAATGCATGAAATGCACAAAGTCTTCTTTGGTAGGGAGGCAGATGGCAAATGCATTTGCCTCCTCAATATCTGCATCATGGGTTTGAATCCTGATGCATCATTGGCAACTGACATTTCTTGTTAAGCTACGTAACCTTTGCAAAAAGCCCCTCCCCCACAAAGGACCATTGTGGTTGAATTGTTTATGAATAGGTGTTTGCTTTTCTGCTCAGATATCATTCAGCACCAATTATGATCACACTTCTTAGGACTTGTTGACAGAGACACTCATAAAACAACTGAGCAGAATCTAGCCTACCTGAACCATTACCACAGTTACCCATTTAAATTAAAGTCCTACTGAAGCAGAGGTATAGCTTGCCTTTTGATGGATTGTTAATGCACATCTGTATAACTTTCAGTCAAAATAACAATACTATGCAACTTGTTGATAAACTCTTAAATCATCAGCAGCCACCTTGCCTTAAATAACACTACTACACCTGCACATTGAAATTAAAGATGTTTTATAATAGAAACTGTAGACAACAACAAGGTTTCACATGTAGTTTAACAGTTACTAAATGATGCTATAACATGTTATATGCTGGACACATATCAGAGGCTTAGTTCAATGATGGCTTTCATGTTAGGGCAGTGGTTAAATTCAGCCAGACCCTGTCGGATCTGAGATCAAGCACCTTTGGTTTGAGATCCGCCACCTAAAAGAGGAGACCCATTACCTAAAAGTGGAGACCCATCAGATAAATACATCTTTAGCTGCAGTATTCGATAATATGCATCATATTTCATGCATTTTAGTTTTATCAGAACAGAAAAAAGTGAATATCAGTTATAAATTAGCCAGAAAGACTTGTGTTTGTGCTTTACAAACATTTGGAGATCCGCCACCTATGGATGATCAATTTAACCATAGTGTTAGGGTGTGTGACGCAACCATGGTTTAATTGACAGTACAGCAACATATTCAAAGCTACTACATCTTTACTCAATTGTCCAGTTTCAATAGGCCATCCCTACAGATGAGCAGTACCTGCGATTTACATTTCTGTATGACTTTGTGCGCTTTAAAAATGTTCATAATAATAATAATAATAATAATAATAATAATAATAAAATAATAAAATAAAAAATAAAAATAAAAATAAAAATAATAATAATAATAATAATAATAATAATAATAATAATAATAATAATAATAATAATGAGAACATTGCAAATGCAGAAATATCAAATACTAGCTGTAATTTAAAAAACTGCTTCACATATGTAACTTTTAAAGTGTGCCATGGTTCTTAATTTCTGACAATTCTTTTCAAGACAAGCTGGTTTTGAAGTCAATTTTCAGATCCGGATTACCGGTATAAAACTAGTTTGATGTGTCTGGTTGGACTCATTGCAGACAATTTTCTAATTACATGTTCAATGGGCCCAAGGTAGAGACAATTACAGGCAGATATGTATTCAACGTATATATGGCAGGCACCCAAATGTTAGTGTTGTGGCTACTTGCATCCTCATTCTGACAAAGCACACGTCTGGGCCAATTACCAGAGTCGGTTGAGAATATTTCACATAGTTTTCTCGCATTTTCATTGTGGCCGCTTTTCATTCTGGGTGATGTCGGCATCTAAATTGCTTCAGTAATTATCTCTTTGATGAGTTCTGATGCCCGTGCCCAACAGAAGACTGATGTTCTCAGCTGCTTGCATCCCAACGGCCACTCCCAGTGCAGGAAATCTCAAACCAAAAAAACATGGAATGCCATGGGTTGTGGTTAATCAAACCAACCTGCTTCTCTGGACCCACCATTGGCTAAGAGGCCAAAGACCTCAATTGGACCTCATACACTCCGGAAGGGAAGTATTCTTTGCACCAACAGACCTTGGGCAGGGACTCACAATAAGAAACTGCTGGTGATTTTGATGGCACATGTTTCTGTTGAGAGACATGATACCTTCCCTCACATAACTAATGTCAATGTCTGGGCAGTAAAGCCCAAGGACTGACAAGATTCAAGGCTGAGACTGAGAGATACACCAAGCCAGACAAACAAAGACAAGGACATACAAAGACAAGAACTTATACATCCTAAAACTAACATTTAACGTTGAAATCATAAAATTTATATAGCGCAATTATTGAAACTTTTTTACAGAGTAAACATAAAAGGACACATACCACCATAAAGAAAAGAATCACAGTCATATATAGGAAGAAAAAGAAAAGCTAAGAATAAGGAAAGAAACTAAGTACACCCAGACAGATAAACAAACTGACAGACAATTATAAACAATCCATGATATTAAAATAAGCATAGACTGATAAATAAACTGACACGGACACAGACGAAGGCACAGACAAGTGACAGAAAGTAGGTAGCCTATATCTGAACAACAAGTGTGACTCAAACTCTACAAGGTCTCATTTCAGCATCTTCCCAAAAACACGTCCTGTGAAACAACCAAAGATCTCACAAACGACAACAGTAAATGTCAATCTAAAGCTCTCCACACATACAGTATCTAGCAAAGCCTAGACAGTTCCACAGGCTCATCTGTCTAAGCAAATCTACAGTATCACGTAACACACACATTTTAATTTCTGCTAAGAGCAGACATTAGTGACTTGAACACTCATTGATACCAAACGTGTTTACTGTTTTCTTCACCATACATACTGACCTACACCCAGATATTTAGTGTGGCACAATATGTCTGCCAATGTCTGACACAGGCATACCACAAAATGATCATGGTTCGTTGCCTTTAAGAAGGTTCTCAAAAGGTGCTATGAAAATACATATGAACATCAAAATATAATACTGTGGTCTGTTGCAGTAAACAGACTTGGTTAAATGAAGTTCAATGGCAGACATATAATGCCTACAAAGCAACAGGTGCAAGAACATCTGCTTTATGCAGACATCACCTTTTTGAAGCGTACACCACAACAAATATCATCAGACTGTACACACAGAAGAAATACAAGCTGTTCAAAGGCTACAAGCAAGTATGCACAACAAATAAAAACATAAATACTTAAAAACATAATGCGATACAATATAATATGAAAAGTGCTAATACAAAATAAATACAAAATAAATGCAATAAAAATATAAGCAGTTTCATCACGACACATAAAGGTTTCCTAGAGCATGGCTCACCTGGATTTTGAGCAAATTTTATCCCGATAGGCAACTCCTCCACCACAAGTCCTTGAGCACTGACTTGGTTCCGACCATTGTGACTTTTGCGCTTGAGAGACTTGCTGTTTATCAAGCTGATGCCGAGATTTCTGTAATATAACAACTCACAAGTGAACATTTACACTGTATAGTGTAAACAGAGGATTCACTTGCAACATTGATCTGAATGTATTTATGCATGTATGTTGTTACAAGAGAACATGCTAAGGGTTGGCTTACCTGTGTTTATGGTTGTATCATGTGTCCACAGTCTTACTTATGACTGTCTGTGGTGGAGATAGTAAAACAAGGTGAGACTTTAGCCATGGAACGTGTTTGTGATGGTAGGAGAGACTGCAGCATAGAGTTTGACCACTCATTGTCTTTAAGATAATATAGATTGTGGAAACATGCTAGAAAACAAATAGACTTTAAATTTGGAAACCAATTGTGTTATGAATTGTCAACCACTTCAACAATTTGTGCATAGACAGTGCAAAGATAAGACAACTTAGTCTTACAATGTAAAGGATGTATTTCTGTGATAATGACATTGTTTATCAAAGCATACATGTATACATAGGCAGACTGTCTGACATACCCACATACAGGTACATAACGGCCAAGTAGACATATCAGAATAAAATGCATTGACTTAGCATCACATTACAGGCAAAGACAGAGACAGACAGAGATAAAACTAGACGGAGACAGAGAGACAAATTAATGCCTGTGATATGTGGGTTGGTCAGCCTATAGCTAAGCATGTAAGTAACCACATCTGAACTTTGCATGGCCAAATGAGACATGCAGATTTATAGAATTGTTGTTTGTTGCTGTTAACATATAATGGATTAACTCTACATAAATGTTAGGTGATAACATTAAACAGTAATCATAGAGAAGATATTATATTCGTTGCATAAGCGTAGACTCTGGGGGGGCAGCCGGGGCATGTCCCCCCAATAATTGAGATGGACTGTACATCCAATGCAATGTGCTGAAAAAATAAACAAATGCCCCCCAATATTTTGGACAAGTTTACGCCAGTGATTCGTTGTATATACACTTGTGCACTAAATGTGGAGCTACTGTACATTAAAGTGTATGTACACCTTTTATTAACTATAACTTATCTGGAACCTCGGTAGTGCCCGGCAAACTATCTGGTCAAGCCAAAGCCAAAAACATGGCAACTAGCCATAGGCGTAGACTCTGGAGGGGCAGCCGGTGCACGCCCCCATAATTGAGATGGACTGTACATCCAATGCAACAAGTGTAGAATGAATAACCAACTCCGCCCCCCCCCCTTATTTTTTGGACAAGTTTGCGCCAGTGCAACTGGCACGGTCAACACAGCAACAAAATCCGTAGACCTAATACGTCCAGGCTGCATTACATATGTAGGTACTACTACAACTAGTAGTGGCATAATTAATATAACAATAATAATATGTATCTATATATTTATTCATGAAGACAATTAATAGTAGCGGCAGTAGCAGTAGCTCTAGTAATAGAGCGTTCGTAAATAGGCTGGTGGCAGGGGCTTGGCCTTCGAGCGGCGCTTTAGATGTTTGGAGATTACGATAATTAATAGCAGCAGGCTGCAGCAGCAGCAGTAGCATCATTAGGCAGTATAGGTAGTCGTAGCATATTTAATAACAAATTAATAATAACCAAACAAGTTCTACAGGCGATAATAAAATGACTTTCACACTTTTTACACTTTCCTTTAGTTCTTACACTAAGGTTTTACCATTAAGATAAAAAAAATATACACACATGCTAAAACGTCTATAAGCGCAAACTTCTTAGGCCGCCGGTTTCAACGTGAATGATTATATAGCGCATGACTAAATTAGTCAGAGTGCGACTTCTAGTGGAAGGAGAATCTCTGCCCAAGGCGGAGATTCGCCGATTGGGCGACTTCCAACTAATTTTTATCCCGCACAGATCTGGTGGCCTGAGGTATGTCGGGACGCAGTCTTTTATCATCTGTGACGGACTTCAAGTCTGTGAGCCATAACCGAGTGCAGCGGACTTCACGTGGATGTCATCACAGATCTTCGATGCAGCATCAACCATGAACTATGATCACGAAATGTCGATTCTTGATGATGGGATTGTGTCGCCTCTGGTGACTTTTCCAGTTATTCGAGTATCGTAGCTTACAGAATGATGAACCATTTCTCCTAGTGACTTTAACACTATATTGGCTAGGGAAGGCCTAAATGTAGGCTTTTATTTTATGAGACATTCGTAGCCTAATCATAGACTCCAAATTTCTTAAGCGCTACTCTAAAGCTAAGCGCAGGGCACCAACTCATTCACGAGCGTTCATAGGCATAGACTCTGGGGGCAGCCGGGGCACGTGCCCCCAATAATTGAGGAGCCGGGGCAATGCCCCCACCCAATCGAGAGGAGAATTTCTTCAAATATTAAAATATTATGTTTCAATATAGACAAATTTCTTCAGAAACAGAAAAACAGAGACACAGAACCATACGCGTAATTTGTGGGGTATGAGGGCTACCCGTACCCCCACTTTTTGGACTGGGGATACAGTACCCCCAACGTTTTGAACGATGTCAATGAATATTTCATAATTGTGCCTTTCCAGAGATCGCAATCTCCGCCTTGCTTCGTGTAGGCCTATGTAAGAAGTTGGTACCCCCACTTTTAGCCCAAAGTTACGCCCCTGCACGGAACTGAAATATTATCAGAAATTCATAATGAAAACAAAGATTTACTTTTATCTTCAATATCTTCAATATGAAAAAAATTACATGTAAATAAAACGCCCCATTTCATACGCATTAACGTGACACCGGAAACCTCTGCTGACTATCCAGACCAGAGGTGAAAAAAGTTTTTCTTCAGATTTTGGTTTTAAACAAAAAAAGAACCGTGCACAATTTTAAAAAATAAATTTCTTATTTTTGTAGAAGTTATTTTAATAACATTGATTAAATTATTTTAATTTTTGGAAATCGCAACTGAATTAAACTGAGTTGGAGCTCTTGTTCATGCCATTTTTCATGATTTTTATGATCCGAAATCTGAAAATCTTAAAAACAACCAAAACAACAAAAACCATAAAAACACAAAAAACGAGAAAAAAACAACCACAAAAAACCACTTTTCATCTTGAAAAACTTTCTTTGAACCTCTGGTCCAGACTCCACCCCCCCCCCAATATTTTGGACAAGTTTACGCCAGTGCGAGCGTTGCATCGTATCAGAATGTCAAGTAGGCCTAGGCCTATGGGCTAGGGTCAGGCATGGGCGTCCGCACATGGAAATAATTAGGAGGAGCATTTGCTCCCCATCCCCTGGATTTTGCGCATATTTTGCTAAAATAAAATCTTTTGATTATAATGATTATGACAGTAGTCCCAACACGATTTTCATTGCGAAAAAGCGTTTAGGGCCTAATTATTTAGGAGTCCTTAACCTTTATTTATTTTTAAAGTTGTCACGTGTTCTGTGTTCATGAGAACAAAAACGTGCAAAACGTCGACGTCATTTTGCCCCGCCCCCATACAAAAATTCCTGCGGACGCTCATGGGGTCAGGTACGGTTAAGCCCGCGGGTACGGGCCAGTATACCCGCAGACCTTTTCAGTCACCCCAATCATTTTTGTTTACACTGAGAACTTCTGAAGAAGCTGGTAGGCACTGGCTGCGATCTTGTTTGACAGGTGGGGGGACATGGGACACTTGAACTGATCTGGTCGAAAAAGAGGTGAAATTTTTTTCTCCGTATGTGGTGTTTCTTCAAAATTTGGGGCAACTGTATACTGTGTTCCTTCCCTTCCCCCCCCCCCACTGTTAAAGGTGGGTCTTGCCTCCCTCGACCCTCCGGAATCGCCACCCATGTTGATAGGCCTACCATTTTCTCACAGCGACGAATTTTTACGTTTTAAGGTTAACATGTTCGTTAGCTTAAGCTCCCGAACATGAATTGGCACTCAGTATCTGGGTCCTAAGTTCCCGCAAAAATGGGGCCATGGACCCGAATACAAAAATGATGGAACCGCTCTGATATTCATAAAGTAGGCCTGTAGACTTTTACTGTTTGAGTAACCTATAGGACTCAAATATTAAGTTACACCACTAAGCCTAAGTTTTCGCTTCAACTGCCTTGCGAACAGCCCCAGGCCTGCGTCAGAGCCAAATAAATGGAGCTTAGATTTACACGTCGTTTTAAAATTCAGACTTTAATATAAAATATTGCGGATTATTAAAAAACGATTGGAAAGGCCTACGCGCCGTACGCTGTATGAGCTGAATGGACTACAAAATAACACATCAAAGCTGAGCTCTGATGCGTAGGCCCTAGGCTAGGCCTAACAATAGAACAATGGCACAACGCTTTGAAAACGCAATACTTCAGCTACATGACAGCGTTGAGGCTTTCAACGCCTTCATACTTGGCAGGCTTTTAAGAAAAAACTTTTGTCTTTTTCGGTTCAAGGGCACGCGCTACCGTTGAGACTGAAAGATCGGTGTCCCCGACGCGTATACGCAAAGCAATAGAGCTCTGAGCTCTGATGCGTAGGCCCTAACGATTGGTGGACCAATATGGGCAACATAATACATTCAGTTATTGTGTGGCTGGCGTTTGTTAGCAGGCTTAAGCGATTTAAAAGTGATTGGAAGTGTGTACAAGTGAAGGTTTTAATACGTAAGAGACTAAATGTAGGCTTTCTACATACAAGAATTGATATCTGGCCTCCAACTAACTCCCCACTGTTGTTGTGGAGCATATACCAGAGTTGGACTGGGACCATTTTTCGGACCTTGCCATATCAGTCATACTGCATGGGGCCCCAAGCTTTTGAAGTTTCCGTATTTAGAATATTTGTGTATTGACTCATAGGGCCTAATTAAATCATCTCTGCTTTAGGGACCCCGCGCCGCTGAAACCAGAGGGGCCCATGTGCCATGGCACACGATCACAAAAGCCAGTCCGCCACTGGCATGTAGGGGCCTACCTATTTAAATAGTCCTATAATTTACGTGATAGACCTGTGTGTGAGGGCTTATCAGACTATTTCATATAACATCATACTCATAAATAAGAGTGATGTATAGGCCCTAAAGCGCCGTGGCAAAGGCTTGAAAAACCTATTCACAGTAGCAAAGCGTTCTATGACAGTATACGTGTGTATAGATCTAGAGATCGACGCACGTACATAAACACATAGAATTTACGAGTGTAAACTGATGTGTTTGAAATGTCGCCGCAGTTCGGCTGTGCCAGTCCGAAGCCAGGAAAATGAATTAGGCTACAGCAGAGGTGGGCAACCTACGGCCCGCGGGCCGGATCCGGCCCCCGGGGACTTTTCAACCGGCCCTTGGCATGTCTTTAATATTAGCATTGTGTCTGGCACTTGGGACCCCTTTATCCGGCCCTACATGAATGTCTGGATCTCTGAACGTAGGCCGACATTAAAACATCTGTTTCTTATTTATTAAGAATCCGGCCTCTAGTCTAGTCAACTAGTTCGCTACTCATTCATCAATGTAACTACTTTCTGCCTGAAACAATACCACAGAGTGGGTAGGTTCGAAACTTTGGAAGCCATCATCACTTAGATTTCATGCCCTGAAAATGGTTGCACTGTTTCCAAGCACCTATATTTTGAACAGTTCTTCTCAAAGATGAAATTTAAAAAATACAGAAGCAGATGCAGACTAACAAATGACAATTAATCTTTCCAATTAAATTTGAATTGCCACTTCGAACATTAAAGCAACCATACTGGATAAATTATGTCGTGAGAAGTGTAAGATTTCCCAAAAATCATTAACTATAGGACACCAAGCAAGTGGATACATTGTTCACTAACAGTTTTAGGTATTTTTTAAACTGAAAAATCTAATATCATATTTATTATTTTATTGTAGTGTAGGACTGCAAGTAATTAGGATAATTATGTTTTCATCATTAAAAATTATCTTCATTTAGTTTAATTTAAATTTAACCATAACGGTTATATCGCAATAGTTAGTTTGAATAAAATTAATATTGTATTATTTTCTTGGGCAAATGAATCTGCAAAAATTATCCCGCGATTGGCATGCGGCCCCTGAGCTGCCATTAAAATCTTAGAGCGGCCCTCTGTTAAAAGAAGTTGCCCATGCCTGGGCTACAGTATCACAGTAGAACTTAACCACATTTCATACAGCAGGCCTCTGGAGCCGATGAAGTTGAGCATAGGCGTAATTTTTGGGGGTACGAGGGGTAGGTTACCCGTACCCACACACTTATGGACTGGGCGGTACCCTCCCCCCCCACTTTTTGAACAATGCCAATCAATATTTTATTATTGTGCTTTCCACAGATCGCAGTCTCCGCCTTGCTTCGTGTATGTACGAAATTGGTACCCCCACTTTTGAGACCAAAGTTACGCCCCTGAAGTTGAGACTGTTTCAATAACTAAACATTTGGGACGAGTATCCACACGGCTTCCGAATATGGTCCGGTTGTCCAAAGGTTTAGGGTTAAACGTTTTATTTCATAGCGTTGAATAGGTAGCGAAAGTAGTTTGTTCCTTTCAGGGCGAGCTTAAGGGAGTGGGCAGAGGAGGGGTGATGTAAAAATGTCGATTCTATTTGCTGTTGAATTAATGACGTACCGACCTCGGTGATGGGTCGTCCATAAAGGACATTTGCAAATAGGGAAGGGTGAGTAAAATGCAGACAAATGCAGTACGGTGAGGGGCAATGTCCAATGAGGTCGTCCGTATCAAACTTTCGTACATAGTTTTTTTAACACAGAATTCAATCAGGCTAAAACAGTCTGTAATGGATCGTCCCTTTGCTTGGACGAGGCAGTATCAAAGTACTCAACAGCAAATAGAATCGACATTTTGACAGTACCCGGAGATTACGATTACGATTACGATTACTCACCCCATAGCACAGTTAGCACAGTGAGATGAGAATGGTAGAACAATTTTGGCTTCAGTACTCCATTAGGGTGCGGTCATCTTAAAAGGGGGGTGGGGAGGGAAATGTCAAATGCGGACAAAAGGGGCGTAGGGGTACAAAGTAGTTGATTTCTTGTGAACGAACCCTTTCTAGACGAACCCTATAGGCCAAAGTGCAGTTCTACACCGTGCGCTCAAGATCATTTGCTTTTAGGCGTCTCAAATGGGATTGTATCAGTGGCGGCGATCTTGTTTGACAGGTGGGGGGGGGACATTTTGGAACTGATCTGGTGAAAAAAGAGTTTTCAAATGATCTGCTGAAAAAAGAGGTCAACATTTTTTTTCGCACTGACGCGCGAACAAATTTGATGACCTTTTTGGGGTTTCCTCAAAATTTGGGGGGTCCGATGTATGGCGTGTCCCCCCACTCTTAAAGGTGGGGGTCTTGTCCCCTCGACCCCCCAGGGATCGCCGCCCATGGATTGTATAAAGGAATTCCATGAATTTCTTGGATGCTTTTCTAAATGAAATCATAATCTATTTACTCCTAAAGTGAAGTAAAATTTCCCCCCCCCATCCCCACAAAAAATAACAATTCTTTATGGTCATTGCTCAGTTCAGATTTCGTAGCAAAAAGCTTCAAACTCACTGGCGATCTAATAGAAACAAATCGATTTCTGTATCGCCGTTGTAATGATGCCCCAAATGCCATAATCAATTGATTAGTCGCTTTATAATCGATAACGAAGGCAGAATCGCAATCTATCGGAGATGCTTCAGTCGAAATCTGATACGTCAGATAAAGTTAAGATTAGGCAAGATGTATGTATGTATGTAGGCCAATGTATGTATGTATGTAGGCCAATGTATGTATGTATGTACAATTGTACATTGTATGTACGTATATATGTATGTATGTATGTATGTACATAGGTATGTATGTATGTATGTATGTATGTATGTATGTATGTATGTATGTATGTACGTATGTATGTATGTATGTATGTATGTATGTATATGGGTTTTTATAGAGCGCATTGGTTTGAACCTAGAGCTCGAGAGATAGGACTCTACATCGTAAAGAAGTTCTCAGGCAAATTTGGAGACTCGCTCAAAGGTAGAAATAGTGTATGTCGTGTAGTAAATAACCATCTTTAAGTTAACCATAAATGCATTCCCAGCCCCAAAGGAACTGTTTACAGAAAATATCGAGTTAAGCTGGTCTTGGAAACACCCTTTCTACAGCAGCTGCCGTCTGAAACCTAAGACACCGACCCATTTACGCATTTGTTCGTCCGTTGTCTGTCTGTACATCTGTCCTTCTGCCTTTCTGTCCATCTATCTGTCTGTCTCTGTCTCTGTCTGCTTCCGTCCGTGCTGGTACTATTGGTACTGGTAGTAGGCCTACAAAGCTTCTGGACCCTGCCTACTAACATCCATCTAATCATCTAGTCTGTCGGGTGTAGTCTGCGGTCTCTATATGGGCAGGGTTAGGAGGGAGAGGTGTGTCTCGTTCAACCCGACGGAGTGGCACGGTTCAGTCGAATGGTCCACTGCTGCCCTTCGGGGGTAACGGATCTCGTCTCGTGTCACCCAAGGCAACGACGGAGCGACTGGCTTCAAACGCCTGCACTTGAAGCTGTCACCTCCCATCGAAACTGTCACCTTCCGTCTTGTTAACAACAACCCCTCTCTATCTCTCCTACCCTTACCCTTCACTTGGCATTCCCTGTTTTCCACAAAGTCCAAGACTCTTGAAAAGTCGTATAGTGGTAACAATAGACAACAAAACGACAAACAGAGGCGTAACTATTGTCCCACACGGCTCACAATTGCCAGGCCACCCAAATCTGCAAATAGGTGACCCGTTCTTTTCAAGTCATACGCTGATGCTGCCTTATTACTACCATCTTGTCACTACCGTATAATTGCAATTGTTGTGATGATAATTGTAATTAGTAACTTCTATATCGCCAGTGTAAATGTACAAAGCATCAACAGATGGGTCTACTATCGAGTGCCTCTAATTGTTCACTATGTCTGATTATAAGGCACACGAAATCTTGACTACTGGCTACACGTACCGTAACTGGCTAATTATCATAATTATGTGGCTAACGGTCCTGTCCTGTCATAGACATAACGATAAGCGTGTGAGCGCATAGTTGATTGTCTACATTTAAGCATGCATAGGCCTATGTTCTTAGAATCCTAGCGGTAATGTCTGATCTTAGCAGATTCTAGCGTCCAGTAGCACTTGTATGACTAGCTACCGTAATTTTTGTAGGGGTGCAGAATTTTTGTAGGGGGAAAAAATTTTTGTAGGCGGAGCAAAATGACGTTTTTGCATAGCTATTCATGAACACAGAACACGTGACAACTTCAAAAATAAATAATGGTCAAGGACTTTACCTAAATAATTAGCCTAAGTGATTTTTCGCATTGAAAATCGTTTTGGGACTGTTGCAATAATCATAATAATCAAAAGATTTTATTTTTGTAAATATGCGTAAAATCCAGGGGGCAAATTCCCCCTTGCCCCCTCCGGACGCCCATGCCGTTAACCAGCATTCCTTTAGAAATATCTATAAATCCTAAGGTTCATATGAGCCGTTATAGACGGGAACGTTCCGTGATGCGTGCTATATAAATCACTTTTTAAAGCCTTATTCTTTTATATTTTATGCATCTTCTCCGTTCCTGCATGCTCGTCTTCCTTTTGCTGTCTTAAGCCTTCTCGGATCTTCCTTCTGCAAGTTCTGCTAGCTATTCAATCACGCTAGACATACTGCTTGTGCTTGGGTTACTAACTTACTACTCGTGGGTCTGTCTGTCTGTCTGTCTGTCTGTCTGTCTGTCTGTCTGTCTGTCTGTCTGTCTGTCTGTCTGTCTGTCTGTCTGTCTGTCTGTCTGTCTGTCATCCATCCGACCGTTTGGTACACACTTTTCTTCCGTCTGTCTGTCTGGTATTTGAACTGACCCAGTAAGAACTGAGGCACTGACATAAATCATTGCGCACTGGGCTCTATGAACAATAAAAGCGGCTCTTGAAACAAAAAACTCGTTTCGATTTAAGTCCTTTCCAAGTTTATAATTTTTTTCATTTGGCATATGTCTTTCCGTTTTAACCCCACCTTATCAGTTTCACCCCGATATTAAGTTCGTCGCCTTTCAACACGTATTGGTCTCCCCTTTCCTCTGTCGCCCTCTCTACCAGCCACGGACCTCGGGTGTAGAGGCGTAGCAAAGGCTGCGCCTTTATAGCCGGGGTCCTTGTCCCAGGCTTTCCCGTTGCCCCGCATATAACGGAAATGCAATGCCTGACATCAAAATAAAAATCGGATAGGATGTTCAAATATTTTTAGTCTCTTATTCGCGTTTATATCGGGTCCATGGTATGACAAGGTGAACTGGTTGCATACTGATCAGTCTGAAGGCTGATTTTAAGTATTGTATTTAGCCAGAGTTCAGTGTTATACAAAACTTTGAGCAGAAATTAAAAAAATACTCCACAGAGCAGGAAGCCAATTAAAAGATTAATTTTAAGCATGTTCATATTTTGACGTGTTGATTGCGGATCTAGCTGAAGTGTTCTGAACTATTTTGGCTTTCAGCGTGTTTGGCTTTGTGACTCCAACAAGAAGCGAGTTACAGTACTCAAGGTGACTCGAGAATAATGCATTTGCCACAGATATCCTGGAAGATATTGGCACTGCGGCAGGGCCTAAGATAGTGCGCTTTCTGACACTAAGTGTGCAGTTGACTTGTCTGCGGTGTGCAGTGTAGTATGAATGTTTTAGATTAGCTCAAGTCAACTACACATGATTATGATGATTTTATTCCAACACCTGAAATTTTACTTACAAGTTCAATTAGCCTACTACAGTTTGACAGTTGTCTTTTCATAATACACATGTTGCAAGCACTCGGCATTAATCGATAAGCTTAGTTGCTTTAATTGGAATCGAATTTCAGAATCGTAAACCGTTGTAGAAGCGCGGTCAAACTCCACATGGGATTAGAACGTATATATATATATATATATATATATATATATATATATATATATATATATATATATATATATATATATATATATATATATATATATATATATATATATATATATATACGATTACTTAACCAAATACCAATTACCTAATCGGTACGAGATATAGCATATTTTAAAAACAACGCCTAGATACCAGCAGTGATGGGCAATAGTTAACTAAAAAGTTGCTAACTTTTAGTTTAACTAAAAAATTTTAGTTAAGGATGAAGTTTAACTAAAAATAAATAGTTTAGTTAAAACCATAGTTTAACTAAAAAAATTTAGTTGCTAACTAAAAAGTTTAACTAAAAATATCAGCAATACACAACTACTTTCCGCAATGATCATTGAACACTGCCAAGAACTCAACACAAAACTTATTGATTAACACTGCATGATTTTAGCATTAACAGCCTGTGTTTTCAAATTTCATACACTACTTACAGTATGCCTGTAACTGCATGCTAGAACAGTACACATTGCATAATTTGAAGGTGAAATTGTCATTGACGCTCTGCATTATTACAGTTCACTTAACCTCCGTTATTGTGAAAATGTTTGTCGTAAAAAGTTGGAAAAAAGTTGGAAACAGTTTAACTACTTTTTTTAAGTTTAGTTAACTAATTTCCAAAATCAGTTGCCAACTTTAGTTAAACTAATTTTTTTTAGTTGGAAAATAGTTTTAGTTTAACTATAAAAAAATAGTTTAGTGCCCATCACTGGATACCAGCAGCATCAGTCAACTCAACAAATGAGTCACCTCAAAGAGATTTAAGCCATTCAACTTTCTTCAGTTGTTGTGAAGTAGGAATTCAGCCGTAATCAGCCCAGTAGTAGAAATTCAGTTTTCGATGGGTTAAAGGAGCCTGTTGTCATGGGCGGCGATCCCGGGGGGTCGAGGGGGACAAGACCCCCCCCACTTTTGACAGTGGGAGACACACCATACACCCATACATCTCCCCCCCCCCAATTTTGAAGAAACACCCAAAAAGGTCCAAAAGTCTATCGTGGGTGAGCGCGAAAAAAATTTCTTACCTCTTTTTTTACCAGATCAGTTCAATACTCTTTTCTTACCAGATCATTTCAAAAGTGTCCCCCCCACCTGTCAAATAAGATCGCCGCCACTGCCTGTTGTCCTCTGCATCTCGTCAAAGACAGTGGACAACAGCTGCACAGACGAATGACAAGATAAACTATCAAATGAAATGTTGGTTTGGGTATAATCAGCATAGAAATTTTATCCCAGTGAATATTATTCTCGATCAGTGTTCTTAGTGGTGTGGTGCATAATGTAAACAAAGGAGGACCAAGCACGGAACAAAATGGATCACTACACGTGAACAAAACACTAAACGAATGATTACCACTAAAAATTTACACTAATTGAGAGCATGGACTTAGATAAGTGGCAAATCAATTCAGTTCTGGAGATGATGCACAGAAAAAGGATGGTCAAGTGGTCAACAGTATCAAAAGCAGCAGACAAGTCAAAAGAAGAACAATTGCCGTCACCTTACCCTTTATCCAGGGGTCACATGACGTCATTATAAGAACAGCAAGAAGTGCTGACTCAGTCGAATGAAACTTACGGTATGCAGACTGAAGTAGGGAGATAAGTGAGTTAGAAGATAAATGAGTTTCATAACTACCCGTTGCTTTGAACTTTTATATAAAATTCAAAGCTGAGATGGATGTGTAGACCTACCGCAATAAGACAGTTCGCCAAGTTCAATAGAATGTTTCTTTAGCAGAGGAAAACTATGGCATGGGCAGACGGTAAGTATGACTCATGCCTATGACTCATGCAATAAGAAATTGCGCGAGGTATCCTTCTCATCTACTTTTGGTCCGTTATTGGCCTATGCACATTGGATGACCAATGTTGGGCCAACAATGGCCAACAGTGGTCAATCGTTAGGCAACATTTGGCCCACGCGTGTGTACTAACTGGGAAACTCTAACGGATAAGTTTTTGAAGCACGTGCAAACTATAGGAGTTTGCAGAATCTAGCGGAATCAGTCTGTGAGGCATTAATAAAATTAAGGTATGAACACAATCCTTTCGGTGACCTCATTCTTTGAACGAATTGTTTGTCATTCTTCTTTCATTACAGCCTCGTGCAACATTACAATGGCTCTTTAAAGTTGTAGGATAAGCTGTGGCATCTTTTTAAAGTTTTTAAAGTTTTGGGATATATATCTAATCTATCTATATAAAGAGAGAGAGAGAGAGAGAGAGAGAGAGAGAGAGAGAGAGAGAGAGAGAGAGAGAGAGAGAGAGAGAGAGAGAGAGAGAGAGAGAGAGAGAGAGAGAGAGAGAGAGAGAGAGAGAGAGAGAGACGAGAGACAGAGACAGAGACAGAGACAGAGACAGAGACAGAGAGAGAGAGAGAGAGAGAGAGAGAGAGAGAGAGAGAGAGAGAGAGAGAGAGAGAGAGCAGAGAGAGAGAGAGACGAGAGAGAGACAGAGAGAGAGAGAGAGAGAGAGGAAAGAAAAAGCGAAGGAAAAATAAACAAAAGCGAAGAAAAAATAAACAAAAGCAAAGGATAAATAAATAAAGGCAGGCCAAGACTTCGCTGGATAGACAATATAAATGAGGCCATTAAATCACTTGGACTAACACTGAGAGGAGTACTGGACTTGACAAATGATTGAGGACAATGGAGATCACTTATTCGTACCCATCACCATCACATGCCATGGCTGGCGTCTGGAACTAATGGTATATATATGTGTGTGTATATATATATATATATATATATATATATATATATATATATATATATATATATATATATATATATATATATATATATATATATATATATATATATTAGAAATTCCTTACTTTATTCAGTCTAGTCTAGCACAGCATGGATGATTGCGTAGCATGCATTGAATTTAAATGGCTAATTCCTCATCAGGTGTGCCAACACAAAGGTCTACAGAAGAAAGCCAGCAGACAGATGGAAACAGACTGAGAGATATAAAGACATACACAGCTAGACAAACCAAAGCATACACAGCCTTCCAAAGGTCTAGAGATGCAGAGAGGTAAGGACCGGACCAGACAGAGGGAGATACATATGTGATGCAACCGTTTGTGTAGCGCCACAGTATTATATACAAACGCATTCACACACACACACACACACACACACACACACACACACACACACACACACACACACACACACACACACACACAAACACACACACACACACACAAACAATATTGTCTGGTGAGGTTTGATAAGCGTGCATACACAAACACACATACTAGCAAAGAAGCCTAGACACAGATAAATAAATAAACACTCAGACAGACATGCAGACAGCCAAACAGACACACGGACAGTGTTGGTAACGAGTGAGGAACAAGTGTCCCTGATTAAACATACATTTGGCATATATATCTGTTCACCACATGTGTACTCTGGCCTAAGGATTCTCCAGATACGGACCAGTGCTGTCTGGGGCCTTCCATCCGACTACAATCCACCAGAGGAAACTTAACGCCTCCATCCCTGCCTCCCCTGCTGATGGAATGACCACAACGTGCCCCCTCCAGAACGGCCGACTCCCGTACGCTCGCTGGCTTTCCTTCATGACTAAAGTCTGGGTTCAATGAACGGCCTTTCAAGTCTGAAGCCCAGGGTTCGACTCCTCCTGGGTGGTTCATGGGAGCTTTTAGCCTAGTGACGTCGTCGTGCAAAATCCGACCTTAATGATTTCCATGACTTCAATGACTGGTGAGTTATATAGCGCTGATAATCACAACGCAGACAACTTCAATCGACGATGCGCCGCACTCTGGAACTTTGAGGAATTTATTGCAAAGCCAATAGAAATTAGTCTATAAATAGGGCCTACTTAAATAAATGGATTATCAATTAATAGTTCTACAAACATCTTTTCATAATGCCAGTGTGAGAATTGTAGAAAAAAGACTGGGGTGGGGGTTAGACTTTGATGAGTTTGATCTAAGTGGAGCTGAATATTTTATCCGTATTTTGCAAACCGAGAAAGTTCACAGATGCAGTAGAAAGCTTAAACTCCTTAAAGTGACGACATCACCAAATTTATTAGTATACAATTCACATGGTCACAAATCTCACAATAAACCCTCTAGAGCATTACTTTATTGGTAGCCCACAAAGTGAATTGTGAAAGAAAATGCTAAATTATATGCGCAGTATAATGACACTGGCACAACTGAGGGGGTTGGAAATGTGAAATGGATGTGCAATGAAGTCTTAACTGGGGTCCTAAGAAAGACTAGGGGTTGAACCTCACAACCCCCCCCCCCGACAATTCTCACCCTGCATAATGCAGATTGTATATGGTGCGGGCTTTTTATCAGCATTTTAATGGCTTTGAACTTAATCCAGCGATGTTAGAGATATGTAGGTGTGAGTCGTTGGCGATGATCCGATCTCGATCTTGCTTTGTGATATTCTAAGATTGCTTAGATTAAAACTTAATTTAAATTCGAGGTAGGCTTACATGCAAGCCCGATTAACTTAATTGCGTGCAGAAAGTCACTGCAGTCTCTTAGGCATAATTTTTCGCGTCAACAAATTATTCTATTACAGTACATTGCATTAAATCACCAGACTATAGGTGCGGTTTGGCTTGCCTTACTCTCACATTCCGAACCACATCATATCACATTACAGTCATATTGCAGTATCATACACATTGATGCGTCTCGCTTTACTGCATCAAAAAATTCATACTGATGCGTGTGACTTTGTGTGCGCTAAAATTCTTCGTAATAATAATAATAATAATAATAATAATAATAATAATAATAATAATAATAATAATAATAATAATAATAATAATAATAATAATAATAATAATAATAATAATAATAATAATAATAATAATAATAATAATAATAATAATAATGATTAGCCCTGACGTACAAAACAATATAAATTACAATAATATACTTTTATGTGAATGCTAAACTGTAAAATAAATAGAAAATAGTTTATATTAAAAATAATTTTAAAATGTCATTTTTTATAATTGAAACAAGTATTTTCATTCATTTGGGGCCCTCCGAGATTTGGGGCCCTAGGCGCGCGCCTAGTGCGCCCATGTGTAAACGCGCCTCTGACAACAATAACAATAACAACAACAACAACATTAATAGTAATATGATAACTATACGAAATTTATGTTTGACAGACATTTAAGTTTAAACTGCTTTCTTGAGTTTCAAAGGCGTGGCTGAATCCGTGTGAAACTATATTGAAGAAACTTTAAGTTTCAACTTGAGCGGGTGTTGTCTCCTACCTTGAGGTCAGCAGAAGCGAGGAGACTGCAGAAGACGATCCAACTACAGAGAAATCGAAGAGAGGTATTCATCCTAACGGTAGCGAGCACCAGGCTCAGCAGCTGAGCCCAGCCAGTCAACGAGTCTTGCTTCTTCCACTCCGCTTCCCAACTGTCTCCGCTCCTAGTCTGTCCTTCTCCACTGTCCCTCTAACGCGAACCGACAGCGAACGCTTCTGCGGTGTAAACAGTTCGCCGGGTAAAAGCGGTCACAAGCCGCCAGCATCAACGACTTCGTCTCATAATTAGCCGAGTCTCTGCTGCATGGTCCAGTATTGAAACCATCACACGACAGGCGCGCATCCGAATAAATCCCGCTAACGCGTTTATGGAATTTTAGCTCCTCCTTTTTCCGGATTCCTTCCCCCTACGTTTCTTCCAGTCCGCTTCGATATTGGAGTAGCGTAGTTTAGCACCTGGTCAACTCCTTCTCCGTGCGCCTGTCCCGCCGACCCACATAGATCAGATCAGTGCGGTTGGTCAGCTGCCAGGAGGCAGGCGAGCGGGCGGAAACGCTGTAGGGATAAGAATCAGACTGCGGGGCCCCGCTGCCCCTTTGGCACTGCACAGAAGAATAAACAGTCCAGGGAACGGAACGACGTCGGACACTAAGCAGATGGGGAATGGGGGTAAGGAATTCCAGAACCGGTGCGGATGAATCGAAGTGTGTCCAAAGACCCTCTGGTGTACTGACAGGGTAATAAGTCTTCTTGCATGGATTGATAGTAGTCGTGCTGCGAACAGAACTAAAGGTAAAGCCGTGGAATTCTAGATGTCTAGATACTAGAATCTCGTGTCTGGATCTCCTTTGTTGAAGCTATCATTGAACTGTCAAGATGAATGTTAACCGGTCCCTTTGAAGCACTGCAGAAATCACGGTGAATGGGCACGTCAAGTCCTGACACCAATCAGTTCCTGTTGATAAGACTGCGACACAATTTCTAAGCACTTTCTGTGTAATCGAAAACCAAAACCGGCTATTAACTTCGCAAGTAAACCTCTGAGCTTTCACAAGCTTATATAACTTCTTAGCAGACCTGCTCAGATTACCGCAACAAAAGTTTCAGTTTCCCAGATAGTATAAACACTGCATTTTATGTTCTTGAAATGTCCGAAGGTCCGAGTACACCAACACTGCCAACTGGTCCTATCCGGTGTGTTCGAGGAAGCACTAAAACCCAGTAGATCCACTTCTCCACAAATTTTGAGGCATTTCAAGATTACAGCCGAGTTGTTGAGTAACTTTTTATCTTCGTATTAGGATCTTTGAGAGTACATTCCGTATTACATTCTTCCAGATGATGACACACCTTATGTTCGTCCTACTGTCCCAGTAGCAACAGCATCCACAGAATACGTTTTTAAAGACGATTGAGTTCAACTACGATCCGTGGGTACACGAGTCGTTAACTGAATGCGGCGCTTGACTGGAACTCCGCCGAGTCTACCTGCCCTCAAATGTCCTTTCGTTGGCCAGACGAACGCCCGTGCCGAAACACGATTTGAAATGCAAAGCTCGGGTTACAACACCGTTGTAAAGGTCGATTAACCGCGCCGAGACCGCTCAGTGGAATTAAAACCAGACGGGTTAATTAAGTAACCTGGTAGTGACCGCAGATGGCCCCCCACATGTTTCAAAGCCCACTTCGTCGCATGTAGTAGGCCTACGTGCTCGGCTTTAACTGCGGCCCACCACCACTTCAGGGCTTACGGTTGCAAACTGAGTAAGATTTAAAGTCTGTATACAGCCATCAACGACGGTAGCGCTGAGGCAAAGTCACTGGAGCGAGGAACATCTGATAAGGCCAACGGTGAAGTAGAAAAATTGCGCAACAGGAACGCAAACAAAGGTGCTCTCGCCCCGTCGGGTCAACTCTAACTTATGCACCTCTGTGGGTGATTGTTGGGTAAAGAACACACACCAATTTATCATCAGTGATAAATTGGCGTGTGTTCTTTACCCACGTATGCGCCGCCACCAGTGGTGCGTATACGTGCGTAGGAGCTTGTACAGCAGTGTGTAATCTAGACGTCTTTGGGGGGGGAAATGTCCCCACAGGATTGATGTTCCCCCCCAGAGGCCAGCAATATTACAATGTGGAGACCTTTAGGGGAGGAAAAATCCCTCCAGGATACATGTGGATACATGGTTTCTCCCCCCCCCCCAGAGAGAAGCTTTCCTTGAAAAAGGTCATCAACTTTTTGAGAGAGTAATTTATGTACAAAAAGGTTAAAAAAATCGGACGAAGGACTAAAAAAGGTCATAAACTTTTTTTGAAGATGAAATTAGGAAAAGTATTAAACTTTTTCAAGATGGATGAAATTACAGACAAAAATCTTGTGTAAATTCGTTGGTCCCCCCAGAAACCTTGTTTCCCCTCCCAGAAGAGGGGGGACTAGATTAGACACTGCTTGTACAGCGGCTTAGAATGCCTTTTCCCACTGCCAGTTAGAATGAAACAATCGATTGCTGACAGGGTCACTTTCAAGGCCGAACGCCACAGAAGTGCAACCGATTATGACAGACGCTCGAAGACACTTGATAGCTTTGACACTACCACTGACAATATGGAATCACTGTCTAGTAGTGAACTCTGCGGGAGGGTGCAATCTACATGGCGCCTATGCCCGATAATTAAGTTTTCTCCTCCGCAACATCTACCTTTTCCAGATTTTCTACCGCTTCCACGAAGATTTGCACTACACCTGTAGTCTACAAGTCACCAAACTTGCACATTTAGGCAGTAATAACTACTTGCTCCATATTTCCCTCTGTCACAGAAGTGTATGCTAATAATATTGTTCATGAGTATGTCGCTACTGTGACCTTTGCCCTCTTGGCGGAACAATATAGGGCTCCTTCACGACAGTGCCACATGGGCGACTCTGAAACGAACTATATAAAATGGCTGCTCTAGTAACATATATATAGCGGTAGCAGTTATCACATATTTAACGATACCATTTTGATCAATCGCCGAATCTGTTACTGGACCATCGTATTGCTGCACGGCAGTTACTGTGCGCTATATAAATTGGCGAGTTCTAAACAATGATATACAGCTTTGCATGATAATCAGACACAAGTGAATGCATGTAGATAAGTTGTGTCTAGTCCCTACAATACATTAAGGCTTCTCCTTTGATAGCAGACAATGTGACATTATCCATAAGCATTGGTGTTTGATAATTAGTCTCGGTCACTTGGTTCTCCAATCCTCCTATAGTTGACCACTCCCTCGGTTCAGCTGCACTTTTAACGACACAGTTTACGATAATCCGGATAATTATCATAATGATGATGACGACGCCAGTCAGTGATGCTGAAAGTCATTCCACTTCATGACTCATGATGCACTGAGTTCATGTAGAAGGTCACGAGTTCGATCCCAGTTCGTCACGCTGTGATTATCATCAACTGTTACGACGAAGTAGGATGATGGTTACGATAAAGCTCGATTGTGATGAATGCCCAAAACTAAAGAAATCGATAAAACAATGAGTATAAAACAGTTGTGATGATGATGATGATGATGATGATGATGACAACGACGACAATGACTAGGATGATGTAGGTGAGGATGAAAGAAAGAGTCTTCAAAGCTACAGACAACATTTCTGCAGAGTTGCGTGTACTGGCAATCAAAAAGCTGTGTTACCTTCTACGTTAATTGTCATACCTTTCGCGGTTATCTGTACAGAATAATCGCTACCAAGGTAGTCAAGCTTAAGTGAAACAAATGGAACGTATAAGGTTTGAAATGTTAAAGTTGGACCGGTTGTGTCGAAATCTAGGATGTGAACGTACATGGTGTTCAAGGACGCGAAGTTCTAGCGATCTTGCAGTCGGTATCAGACTGAAACATAGTCTTTATTACTTGGCTCATAAAAAATCAATTTCTGCGTAGGCCTAACCGCTTGCCTCTTGATCACTGCGAACATGGATAACTATAGAAAAAAGTGTGCATTTATATTAGCCAGTGGCGGCGATCTTGTTTGACAGGTGGGGGGGGGGACATTTTTGAACTGATCTGGTGAAAAAAGAGTTTTGAACTGATCTGGTGAAAAAAGAGTTTTGAACTGATCTGGTGAAAAAAGAGTTTTGAACTGATCTGGTAAAAAAAGAGGTCAAAAAAATTTGATGATCTTTTTTGGTGTTTCCTCAAAATTTGGAAGGGCTCTGATATATGGCGTGTCCCCCCCTGTTGGGTCTTAATTGTACCCCTAGAACCCCCCGGGATCGCCGCCCATGATATTAGCCATGGGTTTCAAAGTGACATTTCGGCCTAAAGTTGTTCTATCAACGTAGAGGCCTAGTTTACTTCTGACCTATAAGCATATATAGTCATCGTGTTTCTTGGTGGGCATTGGGACGAAGGACGTAGAAGACTTTAGAGCCTAGCTGTTAACAACCTATTGAAAAATTTGACTTCTAAAGGAAATTTATGCGTGAAACAGCGGATTGCCGGGGAGGGTAAGGGACTATAGGGTTACCGCCATCTTGAACTGTTTGATCAAGACTAAGGTGGACGAGTTTTTATAGGTTCTCTGTTTCCAGATGGGTTCATAGTGGAGCTTCTGTTGGCAAACGGTTTAAGAACGTAGGCTATATTCTTAAACTTCTACATGAAATGCTTCTTTGCAGAAACGGTTTTGGTCGCCATGGATTTAAACTAGCAATACACAGACTGATTGTACAGAGACAACTGGCCTGGGAAAAGTGATTGAAGCCAACTGTTGTATAGAGTGTCTGTAGATCTAAACACTGGATGTATCTGCAGCAGGGTTTCAAGGAACTCGGGAAAATTAAGAACTGCAAAACGTAATTCTTTGGTATATAACCTCCCATTAGTCGCTTTCCACTTCATCATTTAGCTGTTCTTTACTAACTCTTTAGAGCGTGGACTAAAGGATAATTAATTGGACTGATCTTTGCCAAGGCGATTTGCGGGAATGGTTTTTAGAAACGTTCTTCCGAGCCTATTTTTTATCATCACAGGAAATTCAGCCCTTAAGTTATTTAAGCTCATTTGAGTTCTTAATTGCATCGAATGTACTAAACGACTATACAGGAACTAAATGCACAGGTCTGCAGGTCGTTGTAAATAATGCGCAAATTAATATTCACTATAGGTCGCAAATTTAGAAAGGCTACCCGGCGCAGCTCCCTCTCTCTCTCCTCCCTCCCTCCCTCGCTCCCTCCCTCTAAGTAGCCTAAAGACCGCCCGGCACCATTCCATCGCAGCACGGAGCAAAACTGTTGCAATTATCATTGAAACATGACTGGTAATTTAGGGAAATGCACCGCTTGTACATACATTCATTGCATTGTTACTCTACATTGTGTTATATAAATGTACACATATTAGCTCTGTCTGTCTGTCTGTCTGTCTGTCTGTCTGTCTGTCTGTCTGTCTG
The DNA here is from genome assembly GCA_963556255.1 of Allolobophora icterica. Taxonomy (NCBI): domain Eukaryota; kingdom Metazoa; phylum Annelida; class Clitellata; order Crassiclitellata; family Lumbricidae; genus Allolobophora; species Allolobophora icterica. The sequence goes on along the minus strand of OY744612.1, from coordinate 33,643,219 downwards.
CCTGTCTGTCCGTCTGCCTGTGTCCCTTTCTCTCTGCCTATTGTTCCATGCGATAGGCCTATGTATGGGTTTGTACTTTGAGGACAGTCAGAGCGACACAATTGCAAAGGTTGTGCTTCGTTTATGATAGGCCTAAAGGGGTTAGAAAAAATAACTCCACTTAGAAATTAAATGATTACGATCCGTAGTAATAATTCATGCATCTAAGCCTGTGCATCAGCTGTTCGATGTGTTTCGTGCCAAGTTGCGATCACACCACAGCAGCGGCGAGCAGACATATCACTTCCAAACGTACCAGGATCCGACCGCCTTCTGAATGCGTATAGGGCCTATGGAAAGCAATGTGTTAAGCATGAGAAAATGTCTAATAAAATTATGTAATTTTAATGTACTTCGTGTGCTTCGTGCCAAGTTGCGATCTGTTACTGTTATAACTTTGAATCAGAATTAGGTTGTAAATTAAGTGAGGCATGTTAGCAGAATAAGTCCTGACGTGTTACACGGTTAGAGTGCGATTTGCCGTTTTGAGTAGAATACCCATAGCAGAAGGGTAGGGCTGGGGTTTAGACTTTGTGCAGAGCCTGATTTCCGGGGAGCATTATCCCGCTAGTGACTAAGATCTGACCATGGACCCATGATCTGACCCTGTCATGGAGACGTTTCTCCGTTCCTTAGGTGAGCGCACTGCGGCACACAGGACACCCACATGCTTTGTGAAATCTTTGATATAAAAGAAATGTTGAGCCCTAAAAATAAAAAGCGTCAAAACCATGCATTTAAAAAATATAGATAAAATATAAAACATTCTGCAACTACGTATGTGTGAAGTAGAGTGTGCAGACACGATCCCTGCATAATTGGCACTTCGCGTTCCCACTAAACGCACCGTTGATCATTAACGCAATAGAGACCCGTCGAAGAGTTTTTGACCGGGAAGTGGTGACTTCATTCCCTTTCACCTCAGATTGGGTTTCACCATCACTCACTCACTCACTCACTCATTCACTCACCTCACCTCATTCACTCACCTCATTAACTGACTCATCACACACACACACACACACACACACACACACACACACACACACACACACACACACACACACACACACACACACACACACACACACACACACACACACACACACACACTCTCTCTCACAATGATAAAGGTCGTATCTCTTATCTTCCATTCCATCGAAGGTGATGGACGCATTGCTGAGTACCCTCGCTCTCACCCTTCAGGGGGTGACTCCGGGTCATTTACTGACCTTGAACGGCCCGCAGCCGCATCCTGAAATGAGGACTTCTGGCGTCAAAACAACGCCACTTCTTCTCCCCACCCCATTTGACTTACAGTTACAGTTTAATAGTTCCAAAGTTCAAGGGTCACTAGGTTGGCAATTAGCCGTGCGATTAAACCAACGATCAACCAGACAAGCACCTCTCCCTTTCTCCCGCCACCCTTGGCGAACCCCGACTGACCCGCCCTCTGCAGAGGAGGCCCCATCTCCTACAATTAGGCGTTCTCACTCCCTCTATTTCAAAGGTCAGCTAATGAAGACCGTGGATGAGCCGGCTCTAATACCCCTTTTCGAGTCATATCCTGTAAATGAAGGAAGAGACAAGTCAAGGTTAGGCCAAGTACAGTTTCTGACCTACTTCCAGTCTCAATGGCTGAGAGCGCGAGATATCACCTCATCGAAGGCCAAGATTATCTACTTCTTGCAACCTCCTCCAACGTCTTGCAGTTACCATTCAACGTTTCAATGCCGCTGCCTTTCGTGGCACTTCAGCGCTCAGCCAGAACTTGACGTGTTACGGGCCTAATCCGTTCCAGACGTTCGTTTAAAAATAATAATAAAAACTAATTATAATAATTATGAATAATAATAATAGGAAGAAGAACAAGAAGAAGAAGAAGAGGAGGAGGAGCAGGAGGAGCAGGAGGAGCAGGAGGAGCAGGAGGAGAGGAGCAGGAGGAGGAAGAAGTGCTGAAAAAATAACGCACTATCACAAACATACCACTTGTCCCGTTGGCTTTTGACACTCACGGTCCAATTAACAGCAGTGGCCTACTTTTTATCAGAATTGGGGCGCCGTATCTCTCCTATTATAACCGGTGACATGAGAGAAACCAGCTATCTCTTTCAGCGCATGGCCATCATAATCCAGCACTCTAACGCCATTGCGCAACATTGAGTATCTTGATACATACATGTATACATAGATGTATGCACATTGTAAAACCTTATTACAAAATAGTATTTACAGTTACTATACTTAAAAACGTACAGCACTAAATGCACAGACGTGTATGAAAATAAAACAGAGTCAGGTACGTGTTTGCAACAGACGACGAGTGTTCTAGCTCCCTAAAAGCACAAAGACTTCAGAATTAATGGAAAACTAAAACCGTGAAGTTTCATGTGGTTTTCAAACAACAGCGTAACAAACAAGAAACTACGCATATGAAACCTACTCAATTATAAATGTGAATGCACACGTTTAATATAGCGACCGTATGGCCTCGACCCTGCTCACTTTTCAATGAATTGATCGGGTGAAATCCTTCACCACCGCTACCCGTTTGAATAGGTGCCGCCACGCCACTTAAGATACCCGTGTACGGACCGTGCTAGTCCGAGATTTAAATCTCTGAAATAATCGTAATCGTAATCTCCAAACTTCTAAAGCGCCACTCGAAGACCAAGTGCTATTCATAAGCCACCATCAGAAGGCGAACCGCGATCCGCATGCTCTCTTACACAGAGGCGCATGAGACGCAGCCTACGCTCTAACCAATGTAACATATCTGGAATAGTCTAATCTGCATAGTATTACATCGAATGTATCAATATTTACACTGTGTCCCGATGAAAAGTGGACCCCAAGAAAGAGTGTCATAACTCGGTCAAAACTTTTAGCATTTGCCTGGAATTTTAAAACCAACAACAATAGCCATATTACAACCAAATCCTAACGCCGTTTGGAAATGTTACCGAGTTTGTCAAGTTTGTGAATGTTTGAGACGCAGCCCTGAAAATGGGAAGTTTCCAACATACAAGAGCCATAAGGAAGTGAAGTTCAGCTACAGCTGGTGTTCAAAATGTCCTTTTTGTTCACGGACACACGACCGTGGACGTGGACGCCACTGTTTGATGGCCCGATCGATGATCACGTGGTCAAACAGCTGCAACTCTTCAATCAGACGCGAAATCCAAACCTGGAGTGTACTGGAGGAGCGCGTTTATCGTTCCCGCATTCGTGACGTCGATCACCGGAGGCGCGTTTGATTGAAGAGTGGCAGCTGTTTGATCACGTGATCATCGATCGGGCCATCAAACAGTGGCGTCCACGTCCACGGTCGTGTGTCCGTGAACAAAAAGAACATTTTGAACGCCAGCTGTAGCTGAACTTCACTTCCTTATGGCTCTTGTATGTTGGAAACTTCCCATTTTCAGGGCTGCGTCTCAAACATTCACAAACTTGACAAACTCGGTAACATTTCCAAACGGCGTTAGGATTTGGTTGTAATATGGCTATTGTTGTTGGTTTTAAAATTTCAGGCAAATGCTAAAAGTTTTGACCGAGTTATGACACTTTTTCTTGGGGTCCACTTTTCATCGGGACACAGTGTAGATGTGCACTGGCAATTTTATCAGTGCATCCGTGTCAATTGGCCGACTAGAAATCAGCACAGAATCACCTAATCACTCATAACACATTAACAGTCTTCGACCAACTGATAATTATTTTCCAAAATAACTACACCGGTATGCCATAAAGTTTCGTGCATTGCCACTGAGGTGATGTTGTATTGTAATTGCACATTTATATAGCACCCCTTCAAGAGAAAAATGGTCTCAAGTTAGTCCAACTGCTGGTGGAGTTAATTAGGAATGAAAAGTTCGCCAATTAGAAAGCACTGCTCAGATAAGTAGACAAGTAACTTGCTTAACAGTCTGAAGGTGATTTTCTCTCAGTTCGCTTAGTCTTTTTAACGAATTATGTAATACATCAGCACCAATTGCCGCATGATCCACATGAACAGCGCTTTACTAGTTGGGTTGCGTCTTGTGATGTCGATTTCTATAGCGAGGGATGTACTTGCTGTGATCCAACAGGAACTGAAATAAACCAAGCTTAGGCCTAGAACTTCAATTTAAAAAAGAAAAAAACTGATTTTAAAGATTCCACAAATGAAACACACAGGTTCAATTTAAAAAATGACAATGCCATTGGCTCTAGAGGCATCTTTTTTTTAGCTTAGTCCCAAACTGGCATGACACCTGATTTTCCAGAGACCTCCTTCTTACATAGGCCTACTCCTAGCCTAATTTTTCATTCCTTAGGTCTAAAATATTCAAACAAATTATAAAAATAAATGTTAAACATCAAAAAAATATTTATAGAGTTAGTACACTACCACGCACAAATACAAACACGCTCTCTGTCGCTCGGTCGCTAGCTCTCCTCTCTCTCTCTCTCTCTCTCTCTCTCTCTCTCTCTCTCTCTCTCTCTCTCTCTCTCTCTCTCTCTCTCTCTCTCTCTCTCTCTCTCTCTCTCTCTCTCTCTCTCTCTCTCTCTCTCTCTCTCTCTCTCTCTTTCTCTCTCTCTCTCTTTCTTGTCTTTGCCTATCTGTCTGTGTCTCTGTCTGTCTGTCTATTACGCACTAATACACACATGCACAGGGTGTCCTTTGTATGATCGGTCGTGTACTCAATGGCAGTTCTCATGCGTTTATGCAAATGTAACATTCCGTTTTAATTCGAGCCTTATATCGGCTTGTACTCAGTTAAAACTAATGTCTTCTATCAGCAGCCACTAATGCGCTCAGAACGATAATATAAAATCATAGACATAACTTGTAGCAATCAAGGACCCAGTAATGTAGGCTGCGTCCCATACTCCTATGTGTAAGAAAGCATGCGGATCGCGGTTCGCCTACTGAAGGTGGCTTATTTAAGAGATTTAAATCTCGGGCTACAGCACGGTCCGTACACGGGGGACCTTAAGTGGGGTGGCACCTATTCAAACGGGCAGCGGTGGTAAAGGATCTCCACGCGATCAATTCAATGAAAATGGGCAAGGTCGAGGCCATACGGTCGCTATATAAGAACGTGCACGTTTACATTTATGATAGGCAAACAGAACGAATCTACTCTGATATATATATATATATGTATATATACATGTAGGCATATATTTGTGTATATATGTATATATATACATGTAGGCATATAAATATGTGTATATTTATATATATATATATATATGCCTACATGTCTTAGCGAGTCTTAGCGAAACTGTCTTTCGCTCTAAACTGAACTGACATCTTCCAGTCTGCCTATGGCTCTTAATGGTTGCCTGGCTTCAATGTGCACTTCTGAACTCTGTAAGGAGGGCATTATCAAATTACAGTCATATTGTATATTTTATTGTTAAATGTGAATCAATGACTTTACTCTGTCGATGTACATAATGGCCACATTATTAGTAGGCCTATATGAGTACTGTAACTGCGCAGACATTACACGTGAAAAGGTGTTATGTATGCGGTCTATACACCGGACAATTCGTTCCTCCTCATATGGTCTCAATTCACTTCACGTCGTAGCCAACTGAGTCCCTGTTGCCGTGCAGTGCAACCTGGATTCATTCGTTGTCTGGTTGTTGTTATCGTTGTTGTTGTTGTTGTTGAACTGCTATTATCGTGTTTCTACCTCAGTTGAAACAACCTGCAACCGTATACAGTCCGCACCTGTGACGCCGTGAGAACTGCTATTGATAGAGACGCCTAATAAAATAATGAGTGACTAAGTTATCTGCATTCCTTACATCACCGTATATTAACCATAGATGGAAATCTGTGGCACAGTGGAATTTCTCGTTTTGGCTAATGTCTGCTTACTAATGAACTTACTGTTCTAAATAGTCTAGCATATTTTATATATAGAACTGCCCTTGTGGAGTACACAAAAGACGTAGATTAGGTGTGTAGGTACATAATCGTAATCGTAATCGTAATCGTAATCGTAATCGTAAACTCCAAATTAACAAAGCGCTACTCTAAAGCTCAGCGCAAGGCACAAAATCATTGACAAGCGCTGCGTCATATCAGAGGGGTTGTCCAGAGACCGATGTCCAGTGGAGGTCCGAGTCCGGTTGCCAGAGAGACCAGAGCAAAGCATCTGCTAAGGTGGGTTTCGTTGAGGACAAGAAAACTTGGAAGGTGGAGCTTCGGATGGATTAGGGTAGGAATTCTTAAAGCGGTGACATAAATTATTAGTATTTATATAGCGCCTCAAGTTATGTGACAAAATGGCCTTCAAATGATCCGCCGAACTACTTGCTTATTTGCTCCAGGCCATGCTAATGTCAGTCGTCTCAACATGTTGCACAATTTCGCCATGTGGTTCCTATTGACCCAAACGTTTCCCCAGGGCTTCCGCCGGCTCACGCAGGCGCTGGCTGGTTCAGGACAAAGTCTAGGGAGTGGCCCTGACTCCGCACCTATGCTCCGTCGGAATGCAGTTGAAGTAGACAGCCATTTGAATAATGTCTGACTGTTAACAAATCATTTGCCATGCGCTCACTGGGCGCTTTGATCTGACAATGCAGGCGGGCCACCCAATGAGTTACTGCAGGTGGCTCCGTCAAGTTATCTCTACTAGCGGCAGACATTACTGTGACTATAAAACGCTCAAAAACATGCACGTACTCTGGTGGTACCAGTCCCAAACCTGGATAAAGGAGGAGGGCGACGCTAATCATCTTTGTTGTGACACAACGTCGTTAATCAGTAACTAGCCAGCAGGCTTGGACTGGCCCACCGGGACACCGGGAAATTCCCGGTGGGCCGGTCGCCCGGGTTTGGACTGGGCCGGCCGCCCAAAAATTAAAAAAGATTTTTAAATATTTTGATATTTGAGTTCTAATTCTTAATTCTAGTGTTATAAATTATGAAATATTGGCAGTGCATGGTTTTTACCAAGAAACTTGCACTCCCTTAAAGTTGAATTTGCATGATCTGGCCTGTTCACATTTGTTTTTGACTTGGAAATTCGTTTTGGCATTATCCTTATCACAAGCTGCTTGTGGGAGGTTATTTTCGAAATTTGAAATACATTTTTAACAGATTAAGGAATTTGCTAAGTCAGTGATGTTTAGAGTCTTTCATGCTCATGGCTTGTGAAAAGGACCTTCTTCTCGGAATTAATAATGATGAAATCGTTGACGTTTGGCGTCAATTTGTGGTACGATGAAAAAATGCTTGTGTGAAGTTGTGTCTACTAATTCTATCAGGGTGAGAATTGTCAGGGGGTTGGGCGGTTAACCCTCTAGTCCTTCTTAGGACCACACAGTCTTCATTGCACACCCCATCTCCACATGAATCAAAGTCTAACTTCCAGTCTTTTTTCTACAATCCTCATACTGAATTCTGTCATGATGTCAAGTTTTTTAAATGAACTAAACCGTGCACAGTGCACTACATGTACATAATGTAACAGTTGGTTCCAAACATAATTACGAATTTACAACAAATCAGAAATTCAAACGCATACAATGTCATGAGTTAATTTCTTAATCTTTTACTATTCATTTAACAATATTATGCCATATGGCCCATTTATAACTAAAACTTCCATCCATTTTATGTTAAATATTACAACAAGCATTGGCAGGCATGCACCACGCAGGCCCCTTATCCTGAAAGGTTTCGTGCCTTCTGCGCTCCATTATGTGGGCCGCCATGACCAAATCTCCCGGGCCGCTTTTGCGAGCCAGTCCGACCCTGCTAGCCAGCGTTTGTGAGCTTCGATAGGCACAGCACAAGGCGAAAAGGGAGAGGACTGGTCACCCGTCGTCATATGCCGAGGGTAAGAAAATGAAGTCGTTAAAATTTTATTGCCATGGCTGACTTTCGAGGGCATGCTCTTCGTCACCTTCATCTGGACTCGCAGTCAATGTTGCCCGTCGTTCGTATTAGACAACCAGCGAGACCGGTCGGGGACGACGTAGTTAGTCCTTCATACATCCGCTTGGACAGCTAATAAACCTTCCTGCCGCAACCTGTATTCGGACGACGTATTCTGCAACGTGAGAGGAAATTTGATACCCAAGAGTAGGCCCTATCTCACGAACCACAAGTGACAGAGAAGTGATTTTGTGCATGTGATGGGGCTTTGCAGACAAAAAGAAAAAGACAATGAAGCTGTTTCTAACACTAGGACAATCGGATGACCTTCATCTTCAAGGTCGTTTGTGAAGACTTAAGTGGATAAAAAATATTGTCAGAAGTTAATATCACGGTAGGTATGATGGATAGGCCTACAGATGTTCTCAGACCATTGAAATCGAGATGAGTTCGTTGGGCTCTTTGAAATCCAGAGGAGTTATAAACAATATTTGTATGAGTATCGCATGACTTTATAGCTCAAGGTCACTTAACCTGTTTAGGTTAACCTTTGCTTTAGCCGGAATTACAACTGATACATGGTGTTATGGCGTCTGTTTTATGGGTTTCTGGGTCGCATAATCCAAAACAACGTATTATATACTCAACAGAATTATAAATTATAATCATCGTATGACTTTGCAGTTCAAGGTTACTTGACCTCCTATGGTTGACCTTTTGTTTCTCAGGAACTGAAAAAAAATTGAATTGTGAATTTAGTTTTTGCATTGTGGTTTCCAGGGGCGTCTATCCCCCTAAGTCATTGGAGCAACGTCCATTTTCCCCTCTTCTTCCCCCTTCCCGTTCCTTCCCCCTAAAATGGTGGCACACACACTGACAGATCATCCCCCTATTTCTTGGATGGAGCATTTGCTACTAGGTTTCTATGGTGTAGACGCCCCTGGTGGTTTCCGGAGTCGTAGAATAGCATTCCCAAATATAAAGCCACATTCGTTCTCCTCCCTCTAGCGAATGGTGGCGAATAACCCACAGGCAGTCGACTGCTCAAATAGAACAGTAGCGGTCACATCAAAGGCATTGTAGTCCTTTGGTCATCGACCGCCTGTCCAGAAACCTTTGTGTTCTGTTTCGGCATGTTTCCAGGCATTGTTTTAACAGAAACCTTTGTGTTCTGTTTCGGCATGTTTCCAGAGATTATTTTAAACAGATTTAAAGTAGATTTATTCAGTCGCCTAACAATTATACTGGCTGAATACAGCAGAGATACTGCCGTGTCTAGAGTACACTCGCAGTGACCCATTCCGAGGGTAGCCTATGTACACCCCCACCCCCGTAGAATTGTACCTCTGTTAATCGTCTGCTGATAACGCACCTTCACCATAGTGGACAGTGACCTATAAAGCTAGACAATGGTATACGGTCTGACGAAGCACAAGACGACACTGTTGTCTGGCAGTGGGAAACAGTGAAATGTGAATGCGCTATGGGAATTGGGAACCAAGCCATACATTTTGTCAACGAGTGTTCTTGACACAGAAGTGTCGAATGTTATCGGACATTACTCTCCCCTAACTTGTATAGCGCTATTCCTGCATCTAATTCATACTCAAATGACTACCAATAATACATGCTACGGTGGAAAATGACCGCTTTGTTGTTATAGAACCAACGTAGAATCTGTTCTTGGCAGTGTCCCTCTTCGAAGCCAAGGAAGCATTTGGCTGGTCGTTTGACTGAGATTGCAAGAGCTGAAACAGCGAACATGCTGGATACATAATTATGACCCTAGAGAAGTCATTATGCTTAATTAGATTATATTCTAGTTCGGAGTGCACAAAGAAGGCAACAATGATAGCCTACGTGTAAGTGCTTTTGAAGTGAAGCATGCATACGTCTATAATTGTGCATCAGAAAAATGAAAATTGAACAGGCGCGAATTTATGTTTTAATACATCACATGATGGAATTTTTTTTTATCTCATCATCAACTGGGGGCATATATGAAATTAACTATAAACATATCTAAAAGGAAAGCTCTATTTTTAAATTCGCCAGAGATTATGCCTAAGTATCCATTCAGGAAATGCCCAGACCTTTTTACACCAGGTCCTATTGACTTCATCTCTCACCTTCACCTCGGACACCCACAAAATCAAATCCACACAAGGAATAGCCTACGCTTCGCATCGATATTTTTGAAAGCAATTGAATCACCTACGGAACATGCAAAACAGAACATTCTTAAATTATTTTAAATCAAGAGCGGAAATACATGCTCACAGAAAACAGTATTTTGTTAAACGGCAATACGGCATGTTAAAGCATTTAGATGTTAGCTAAATTGAAATTTTTTTTTGCGCGTCCAATTTTTTAAGCCTCCGACCGCCTCTGGTGTAACTTACTGTGGTTTATCAGTGAGCTTGTCAATAAACACGAATATATTATTATATATATTTCTACGCAGCTGTGTGATTGTATAGAAGAAAGGTTAGACTGTTAAAACATAGGCCCACAGACACCTTAGGGCCTACTTTACCTTCATCGCCTTCCTTACAGTAATCTAATTTGCTCTACTTGACAGTTAAGCATACATAAGTAAGTAGCTTTTAAATTACTTGCATCTGACAAGCGCGATAGCATTAGCCTACATTGTATACAGCAGGGAATGCAAATCCGGGTTTACGGATACCCGCGTAAACCAGCCGTTTGGAAACCCGAAAACCCGGATTGACGTAATTATGTGTGGAAACCCGGGTTTGACCGCAGTTCAGACCGCTAGGATGGTAGATTCAGGTCATACAGATCAATGCAAGTTCAACGGAACGCACTGCCTACAAGGCGCACAATGTATAATGTAGGATATGGCACGACGTATATTTCTTGAAGGGGCGCTATATAATTTCATTATAAATAGATAGATAGATAGACGTAGTAATAACGATGGCGCTGCGCTGGGTGACGTAGTGGTAATTATTTTAATAATGGCATTTGTTTGTTGGTGACGTCAAATTAAGCCTATCACGCTATACTTCATTGGCGATTCTTTTGACCAAACGCCAACGGCTCAGTGTAAATTGTGTAAATCAAGCTGAAAATGTACGGCTCTTCGATACGAATTTAGAAATACGCATATTCATTTCGAGTCCAAGCATCAGGTAGATCTGAACCTGCTGAAACATAAGGACGTTGATCGTCTTAAGTTTGTCATTTTGATGAAGACAAGATTCCAGCACAGTCTACGGCAGCGGATCATCTGCAGCTATACTGTGGTAAGTTCTTTGTCCCAGACTCCCAGCGTGTAACGATGACTAACTAGTTACCAACACTGAAAAATGATAACCAGCTGGGAGCAACCTGACTTTGGTCTAAAGCGTGGAGGTTCCAATTTTTACATTTTCAATATTATTATTTTTGTTGCCCCTACTTAGTTCCCCCGTCAGTTGATCTACCTGCAGTATACTATGTAGCTCATTTACTGACTGGCTGACTGACTGACACTTCCTCACTAATTTCTTATGTTGTCAAAAGTCTTTGCTAGTTAACTGTTCAAGTTCGCGCGCAAAAGCCTGCATTTTTGTCTATACGCCAAAGCCCTGTGTTGCGTATAGAACTGGGTGTATTCATAAACTCATGTCTACAGTCCAAAGTGTCGTCATGAGGGAGGTTGACCTCGATTCAGAAAAAGCTCGCCAAGCAAAAACCCTAAATATATGCGAAATTCTAAACGAAGTCACAATAGTTACTTGAAAGTCGTGAAAATTCCGGAAGGCAAACACAAAGACAAAGAAGAAGGCAAAGAAGAAGGTCAGTAAAAAAACACAAAGGAAAAGGTAAGCAAAAACACAAAGAAGAAGGCAAAAAAGAAAACAAAAAAGAAGTAAAAAAGAAGACAAAGAAGAAGACAAAGAAGAAGGCACAGAAGAAGGCAGAGGAGAAGACAAAGAAGAAGACAATAAAGAAGGCAAAGAAGAAGGTAAGTAAAAAGACAAAGAGGAAGGCAACGAAGAAGGCAAAAAACAAGGCAAAGGAGAAGACAAAGAAGAAGGCAAAGAAGAAGGCAAAGAAGAAGGTAAGTAAAAAGACAAAGAAGAAGACAAAGAAGAAGACAAAGAAGAAGGCAAAGGAGAAGACAAAGAAGAAGGCAAAGAAGAAGGCAAAGAAGAAGGTAAGTAAGAAGACAAAGAAGAAGACAAAGAAGAAGGCAAAGAAGAAGGTAAGTAAAAAGACAAAGAAGAAGGCAACGAAGAAGGCAAAGAAGAAGGCACAGAAGAAGGCAAAAGAGAAGACAAAGAAGAAGTAAAAAAAGACAAAGAAGAAGACAAAGAAGAAGGCAAAGCAGAAAGCAAAAAAGAAGACAAAGAAGAAGGCAAAGAAGAAGGCACAGAAGAAGGCAAAGGAGAAGACAAGGAAGAAGACAAAGAAGAAGGCAAAGAAGAAGGTAAGTAAAAAGACAAAGAAGAAGCCACAGAAGAAGGCAAAGGAGAAGACAAGGAAGAAGACAAAGAAGTAGGCGAAGAAGAAGGTAAGTAAAAAGACAAGGAAGAAGGCACAGAAGAAGGCAAAGGAGAAGACAAGGAAGAAGACAAAGAAGAAGGCAAAGAAGAAGGTAAGTAAAAAGACAAAGAAGAAGGCAACGAAGAAGGCAAAGTAGAAGGTACAGAGGAAGGCAAAGGAGAAAGCAAAGAACAAGACAAAGAAGAAGGCAACGAAGAAGGCACAGAAGAAGGCAAAGGAGAATACAAGGAAGAAGACAAAGAAGAAGACAAAGAAGAAGGTAAGTAAAAAGACAAAGAAGAAGGCAACGAAGAAGGCAAAGAAGAAGGCACAGAAGAAGGCAAAGGAGAAAGCAAAGAAGAAGTCCAAAAAGAAGACAAAGAAGAAGGCAAAGAAGAAGGCACAGAAAATGGCAAAGGAGAAGGCAAAGAAGCAGACAAAGAAGAAGGCAAAGAAGATGGTCAGAAGAAAGACAGAGAAGTAGACAAAGAAGAAGACAAAGAAGAAGGCACAGAAGAAGGCAAAGAAGAAGACAAAGAAGAAGACAAAGAAGAAGGCAAAGGAGAAGGCACAGAAGAAGGCAAAGAAGAAGGTAAGTAAAAAGACAAAGAAGAAGGTAAGTAAAAAGACAAAGAAGAAGGCAACGAAGAAGGCAAAGAAGAAGGCACAGAAGAAGGCAAAGGAGAAAGCAAAGAAGAAGTCCAAAAAGAAGACAAAGAAGAAGGCAAAGAAGAAGGCACAGAAAATGGCAAAGGAGAAGGCAAAGAAGAAGACAAATTAGAAGGCAAAGAAGATGGTCAGAAGAAAGACAGAGAAGTAGACAAAGAAGAAGACAAAGAAGAAGGCACAGAAGAAGGCAAAGGAGAAGACAAAGAAGACGAGAAAAAAGAAGGCAAAGAAGAAGGTAAGTAAAAAGACAAAGAAGAAGACAAAGAAGAAGGCAAAGAAGAAGGCAAAGAAGAATGTAAGTAAAAAGACAAGAAGAAAGCAACGAAGAAGGCAGAGAAGAAGGCAAAGAAGAAGGTAAGTTAAAAGACAAAGAAGAAGGCAACGAAGAAGGCAAAGGAGAAAGCAAAGAAGAAGTCAAAAAAGAAGACAAAGAAGAAGGCAAAGAAGAAGGCACAGAAGAAGGCAAAGGAGAAGGCAAAGAAGAAGGTAAGTAAAAAGACAAAGAAGTAGACAAAGAAGAAGACAAAGAAGAAGCCACAGAAGAAGGCAAAGGAGAAGACAAAGAAGAAGATAAAGAAGAAGGCAAAAACGAAGGTAAGTAAAAAGACAAAAAAGAAGAAAAAGTCGAAGGCAAGAAGAAAGCAAAGAGGCAAGAGAGAAGACAGAGAGCAAGATACAGTAGAAGACAAAGAATAACGCAAAGAAGAAGGTAAAGGAGAAGACAAAGAAGAAGACAAAGAAGAAGGCAAAGAAGAAGGTAAGGAAAAAAACAAAGAAGTAGACAAAGGAGACGACAAAGAAGAAGGCACAGAAGAAGGCAAAGGAGAAGACAAAGAAGAAGATAAAGAAGAAGGCAAAAACGAAGGTAAGTAAAAAGACAAAAAAGAAGAAAAAGTCGAAGGCAAGAAGAAGGCAAAAAGGCAAGAGAGAAGACAGAGAGCAAGATACAGTGGAAGACAAAGAATAGCGCAAAGAAGAAGGTAAAGGAGAAGACAAAGAAGAAGACAAAGAAGAAGGCAAAGAAGAAGGTAAGGAAAAAGACAAAAAAGATGGCAAAAAAGAAGGCAAGGAAGAAGGCTAAGGAGAAGGCAAAGAATAAGGTAAGTAAAAGACAAAGAAGAAGGCAAAGAAGAAGCCAAAGGAGAAGGAAAGAAAAAGGTAAGTAAATGACAAAATGCAAGTTCAACAGAAAGTATTGCATACAAGCGCACAATGTAGGCTATGGTACCCGGGGTCAGTCGCTAAGGAGTTACCGACTGACTTGATGAGTTAGCGACTGACAGCGATTAAGTCGCATACTCATCGACTGACAAAGTCACTTAGACTTATCGACTGATTTAGCGACTTGCAATCGACTTCTCAGGTAATCATATGTCTTTTGGACATACCTGATTACCTAGCAATATATTGCAGTTTATCGCAAACTGTACTGACCGTGCCATCATTTCCGTGGGCATTAGATGGAACCCTTATGGCAGGGGTGGGCAAACTTTTGGAACATGGGCCACATTAAACGCCCAAAAAATTCGGCGGGCCAGATAACAAATTTTTAACTTTTAATAACGACTAACATGAAATGAAGTTTACTGTTTATTAGATTAAATACACTTTGGCTGTTACTAATGAGATGCATGCGACTGCGAACATGCATTAAGAAGTGTCCAACAATCTGAAGTTATTGCACTTGTTGCATGTGTATCACAGTTCGAGCACAGTATATATAATTACACAGTACGTCGACTCCCATCGCTGCCTGTTGACTAGTTTTGGGGGTGACGCCATCTTGAAACATAGCTTTTGAATTATAGATTTAGACTAAAATAAAAATAATATTGTTAATTCTAATGAAGTCCTCAATGTTGTTGTAACGTTTAAAAAATATTTTGTGATGGATTCCGGTGTATCGGCGTGTAGTCCTCAATGTTGTTGTAACGTTTAAATAATATTTATTTAAACGTTATTGCAAGTCAAACTCCAATCAAAATCAATAATATTGCTTTGCTGAGAAAATTCAAAAATGCATACATGGTACACCACATGTGGATATTTCTTCACTTTGTCAGAGATTAAGAATCAAATAATGCTAAATCGCACCAGCACAATTGAGGAGTTGGAAACCACCCTCTGAGGTGTGTAATGAAGACTTAACTGTGAGTCTTAAGAAAGACTAGGGGTTGAACCTCCCCAAACCCCCGACAATTCTCACCCTGCTTATTCCCTTTCCCCTTAATTCGTAATCATAGACACATCTTCGTTATAGCATGCATAAATTCACTTTACCAAAAAAAAGACAACAACAACTATATCCTCCGTATTCTCTATAATAACTCTTACTGACAGAGCAAACTCTTTCTCTTATAATGTACCAAGTTGCGGCATGTCAGCTTGTTTTCCTCAACAAACGAATTGTATTGTAAGAGCTGCTGATGTCTTCGTCAAATCGAAACTTGGAAATCGTGATTAAAACAACAAGCAAAATATTAAGTGAACGAAGTCGCTAGCAGTTGATAGCTTAGCGACTGGTTTCGACTTAAGGGCTTAGCGGCGGCGGCGGCGCCGGGACTAGACTATAGGGGGCTACATTCATTTTTTGTTCCCAGGAGTAAAATGCCTTGGCCCAGCACCGGGCATTTGCTGTAGTAGGTCCCACGATCTGTAACGACCTCTCCCCCTCGCTCAGGGCCAAACTGATGACTGGCTTTTCCTCATCGGTCTCGCGTTCCCTAAAGGCATTCCTGTTTCCCCGGGGTCTCTATGCTGAGAGCGCCCTGAAGAGATATTCTGTAGGGGCGCTCAGGAGCGTCTACACCATAGAAACCTTGGAGCAAATGCTCCATCCAAGAAATAGGGGGAAGATGTCATTGTGTGTACCACCATTTGGGGGGAAGGAACGGGGAGGGGAGGGGAAAGAAGAGGGGGAAAAGGGACGTTGCTCCAATGACTTAGGGGGATAGACGCCCCTGGGGGCGCTTTATAAATTTATAAATGCAATACATTCTAACGGCTCACAGCACGACGTAGTAAAAACGATAGCGCTGCCTACGTAATTGTTTTAATCATGGCTTTGTTTGTTGGTGACGTCATAAGCCTATGACGCTTTACTAATGACGAACGCTGTTCTTTGTCGCATCACTTAGGTCTATTCGTAAATACTGGACATTTTCGTTTAAACTTGGCGAATTTCAATTATATCAATGTCTAAAATAGCGAATCTATAGGGTGTTTTTTAAATATAGGCCCTAGCCTAGTTCGCTGGCGATTCTGTAGGCCAAACGGCTGAGTGAATGTAAATCAAAGCTGAAATTTCGGGCGGTTCGATACGAAGTACACAATATTCATCTCTAAACCTGCTGAAACACAAGGACGTTGATCGTCTTTGTCATTCGGATGAAGCCAAGACCCTGGCACGAGCACGAACAGGCTACGGCAGCGGAGCATCAGCTACCGTGGTAAGTCCTGACTATGTCCAAGTTTGTAACGATGACTAATTTTACTTATTAACACCGAAAAATGACAACTCGCTTGGAGCAACCTCGCTTATCGGCGCAACTTTGGTCTAAATTAAAAAACGTGGGGGTACCAATATTTATAGCCTAATACACTGCTATTAATGATACTTTTATTATTATTATTATTATTATTATTATTATTATTATTATTATTATTATTATTATTATTATTATTATTATTATTATTATTATTATTATTATTATTATTATTATTATTATTATTATTATAGAAAATAATAATAATAATAATAATAATAATAATAATAATAATTATAATAATAATAATAATAATAATAATAATCATCATCATCATCATCATTCATCATCATCATCGCCTCCATTTGCGGATATATATGCTCTCATATTGATGTAGCAAAAAAAGAAGGTAGGTCTAAGTAAAAAAAGAAGACAAATAAGAAGGCAAAAAAAGGTCGGTTTTCAGGCAAAAAAGAAGACAAAAAAGAACTAAGGAAAAGAAGAAGGGAAAAACGAACAAAAAGAAAAAGGAAAAGAAGAAGACGAAGTAAAAGATAAGTAAAAAGGTAAAGAAGAAGGTAAAGAAAAAGTGAACAACAAAAGCAGAGAAGAAGGAAGAAGGCAAAGAAGAAGGTAAAAAAAGGTAAGTTAAAAGGCCAAGGAGAAGGCAAAGAAGAAGGCAAAGAGAAAGACAAAGAAGAAGGTAAGGAAAAAGGTAAGTAAAAAAGAAGGCAAAGAAGAGGGAATGAAAGAAGGCAAGGAGAAAGTCAAAGAAAAAGGCACAGAAGAAGGCGAAGACGTAGGTATGTAAAAGGCAAAGAAGAAAGCAAAGAAGGCAGCAAGAAGGAAGGCAAAGAGAGCGGCAATGAAAAAGGCAAAGAAGAAGGCACAGATGGAGGTGGAGACGAAAGTAAGTAAAAGCAAAGAAGAAGGAAAAGAAGAAGGCAAAGACGAAGGTGCGTAAAGAACAATGAAGAAGGTAAAGAACAGTGCAAAGAAGAAGGCACCGGAAAATGGAAACAAGAAGACAAAGAGAAGGGCGTAGAGAAAGCAAAGTAAAAGGCAAAAATGAGAGCAGGAAAGAAGGCTAAGGGAAAGACAAAGAAAAAGGCATATACGAAGCCAAAGAAGAATGCAAAAAAGAACAAGAACGAAGGCAAAGAGAAAGACCAAAAAGGCGCAGAAGAACGCACAGAAGAAGGCGGAGAAGAAGACGAAGACGATGATAGGTAAAACTAAAACGTAAAGAAGAATGTGAAGAGAAGGACAAAGTAAAAGGCAAAGAGAAAGGCATGATGAAGGTAAGTCAATGGAAAAGAAGAAGGCAAATGGAAAAGCAAAGAAATCGGAAAAAAAGAAGTCAAAGAGGAAGGCGCAGACGAAGGTAAGTAAAAGAGAAAGGAGAAAGCAAAGAAGAACGCAAAAGAGAAGGCAAAGGAGCAGACTAAGAAGAAGACAAAGAAGAAGGCAAAGAAGAAGGCAATGAAAAAGGTAAGTTAAAATACAAAGGAAAGGCAAAGAAGAAGACAAAGAAGAAAGCAAAGAAGAAGGCAAGTAAAAAGACGAATGCAAATGACAAGGCAGAGAAGACAGAGAAGTCAAGGAAGAAGACAAGGAGGAAAGCAATGAAAAAGGTAAGTAAAAAGACAAAGGAAAAACAAAGAAGAAGACAAAGAAGAAGGCAAAGAAGAAGGTAAGTAAAAAGAAGAAGAAGGCAAAGAAACAGGCATAGAAAAAGGCAAAGTAGAAGACAAAGAATACACAGAAGACAAAGAAGAAGATAAAGAAGAAGCCAGAAGGCAACGAAAAAGGTAACTAAAAAGACAAACGGAAAGCCAAAGAGGAAGACAAAGAAGAAGGCAAATAAGAAGGTAAGTAAAACGACGAAGAAGGCAAAGAAGCATGCAAAGAAAAAGGCAAAAGCGAAGGAAAGAAGAAGGTAAGTAAAAGACAAAGAAGAAGGCAAAGAAGAAGGCAAAGGAGAAGGCAAAGGAGAAGATAGAGAGCAAGACACGGAAGAAGACAAAGAAGAAAACAAAGAAGAAGGCAAAGAAGAAGGTAAGTAAAAGACTAAGGAGAAGGCAAAGAAGAATGCAAAGAAGAAAACAAAGAAGAAGGTAGGTAAAACACAAGGAACAAGATACAGAAGGAGTCAAAGCAGAAGGCAAAGAAGAAGGCAAAGTAGAAGACAAAGAAGAAGACAAAGAAACAGGCAAAGGAGAAGACAATGAAGAAGGGAAGGAAGAAGGCAAGGAAGAAGGCAAAGAAGTTAACTAAAAAGACAAAGAAGAAGGCAAAGAAGAAGGCAATAAAGAAGGCAAAGAATAAGGCAAAAGGGAGGGTAAAGAAGAAGGTAAGTAAAAGACAAAGAAGAAGGCAAATAAGAAGGCAAGGATAAGGCAAAGGAGAAGGCAAGGAGAAGATAGGAAGCAAGACACATAAGAAGACAAAAATGAAAACAGGGAAGAAGGCAAAGAAAAAGGTAAGTAAAAGACAAAGGAGAAGGCGAAGAAGAAGGCAAAGGAGAAGGCAAAGAATACAAAGACGACAAAGAAGAAGACAAAGAAGAAGGCAATGAAAAAGGTAAGTTAAAAGACAAAGGGAAAGGCAAAGTGGAAGACAAAGAAGAAGGCAAAGAAGAAGGTAAGTAGAACGACGAAGAAGGTAAAGAAGAAGGCAAAGAAGAAGGCAAGGGAGAAGGTAAAGAATAAGGTAAGTAAAAGACAAAGAAGAAGGCAAAGAAGAAGGCAAGTAAAAAGACAGACAAGAAGGCAAAGAAGAAGGCAAAGAAGAAGGCAAAGAAGAAGGCAAAGAAGAAGGCAAAGAAGAAGGCAAAGGAGAAGGTAAAGAAGAAGGTAAGTAAAAGACAAAGAAGAAGGCATGGAAGAAGGCAAAGAAGAAGGCAAAGGAGAAGGTGAAGAAGAAGGTAAGTTAAAGACAAAGAAGAAGGCAAAGAAGAAGGCAAAGAAGAAGGCGAAGAGGAAGGTAACTTGGAGACAAAGAAGAGGGCAAAGATGAAGGCAAGAGAGAAGCAGAGAGCAAGATACAGCAGCAGGGAAAAAAAGAACGCAATGAAGAAGGCAAAGGAGAAGAAAAAGAAGGGGACAAAGAAGACAGGCCAAAGAACGAGGTAAGTAAAAAGACAAAGAAGTAGGCAAAGGAGAAGGCAAAGGAGAGGGCAAAGAAGAAGGCAAATATGAAGGGAGAGACGAAGGTAAGTGAAAGGCAAAGAAGAATCCAAAGAAGAAGGCAATGAAAAGGTAACTTTAAAGGCAAAGGAAAAGGCAAAGAAGAAGACAAATAAGAAGGCATAGAAGATGGTAAGTAAAAAGGCGAAGAAGGCAAAGGAGGAGACAAAGAAGAAGGCAAAGATACAGTCAAGAAGAAGGCAGAGGAGAAGGCAATGGAGAAGAAGACAAAGAAGAAAACAAAGAAGAATGCAAAGAAGAAGTCAAAGGAGAAAGTTAAGAAGAAGGTAAGTAAAACACAAAGAGCAACATACAGAAGGGGCAAAGAAGAGCGCAAAGAACAAGGTAAAGGAGAAGACAAAGAAAAAGACAAAGATAAAGGCAAAGGAGAAGCCAAAAAGAAGGCAAGGAAGAAGGCAAGAATAAGGAAAAAGGCAAAAAGAAAGCAAGGAAGAACGTAAAGAAGAACGCTAGGGTGAAGACTAAGAACAAGACAAAGAAGAAGGCAAAGAAGAAGGCAAATGAGAAGACAAAGAAGACAAAGAAGAAGGCAATGAAAAGGTAAGTAAAAAGACAAAGGAAAAGGCAAAGAAGAAGACAAAGAAGAAGGCAAAGAAGAAGGTAAGTGAAAAAACGAAGAAGGCAAAGAAGTAGGCAAAGAAGAAGGCAAAGGAGAAGGAAAGAGGGAAGACAGAGAGCAATATGCAAAAGAAGGCAAAGAAGAAGGTAAGTTAAAAGTCAAAAAAGGGAAAGAAGGAGGGAAGTAAAAAGACAAAATGGGAAAGAAGAAGGCAAAGGAGAAGGCAAGAAGAAGGCAAAGAAGAAGGCAAGTAAAAAGACAAAGGAGGCAAAGAAGAAGGCAAAGAAGGCTATAGATGTCAACAGCCTTTCTTGTCATTAAACGTTGAATCTAATCCCAACTCCGAGTTTGAGCTATGCTATAGCCCATATGTAGGTTAGTGGCTGTTAGTGGCACTGTGTCATAACGAAGATGATTAGCGTCGCCCTCCTCTTTTATCCAGGTTTGGGACTGGCACTGCCAGAGTACGAACAGTGGCGGAGTTCAGGTCCATATGTTTGACCTGGTATAGCTATATATAGGCCCTATAGGCAACCCTCGTCGAGAAACTTGTTTGGGAGTACTCTGCGAACTTTGCGAAGGTACCCCGGAAAACAGCATTTTTCATAGGCGTAGACTCTGGGGGGGGGACAGCCGGGGCACGTGCCCCCAATAATTGAGATGGACTGTACACTCACTGCAACAAGTGTAGAAGAAATTACCAAATCCCCCCCCACCCAATATTTTGGACAAGTTTACGCCAGTGGCATTATTGTAGTAATAATCACCATGATCATAATTATTATTATCATCGTAATCATTGTCATCATCATAATCATCAGCAGCAACAATAACATCATCACCCTCTCTTAAGAAACTGCAAAATCGCGTCTGGCGTTTCTACAACAGAACGAGTCGAGAGCATTCGCTGGATGGCCAGAACAAAGAGGAACGTCTCGCCAGGTGGCAGGTTGGTCGACGTTTACCATTTATCGATATCCATCGCTTCCCTCGAGGCGCCGCGCCGTGTAGACTATTATCTGACAAGAAGTCGGTTAGAGTGAGTGTCGAGTGCTGCAGCTTCTCACGCAAACGCAGACCACGTTGCGTTACATTAACTAGATTGTCATCGAGTATTGCAAGTCTATGCTGTTACGAATCGAATCCGCGTGAATTTCCGTTGGACCCATTGGATCGGTCGTAACCGACACCAGCGGGAGTCTGTAGCTGATTTAAAAGTACGACCACCTGCTGAGGTACGTGGCTTCTAGTTTCGCTCTCTAGTTAGCAGGGCCAGTGCACGACCGCGAAAAATCGGAAAGGCTCTTAATCATTTAGAAAGCAACAATTTCACACGACGCTAATGTGTTTGATCCTCCACTGAACGCTGCTTATTAACATAACTAAAAGCCAGCGGTGTTTTGAAAGCAGCACAACAGTTTAGCTGCTATGGACCACAATCAGTTGATGTTCTAGTGCTACAGACAGTATAATATGTCGCATAAGCGAGTGTATAGGGCCTATAGGCAGTTCGTTCAACTTCGTTGTTCAACATACAGCAAATCGTAAAGATATGTTTTCTTTTTGTCGTCGCCTTATCAGTATACGTCGTGTCAAAGCCAGTGGCGGTTTTACCGGGGAGGGGGGCTAAGGGTTGTAACCCCCAGCTGGAAAGTTAACCCCTCGTGTAACGTTTAATTAGCCATGCATTGCCTACAATGTTTGTTGACAACAAAGCCTCCTAATGCTCACTTCTCATTTTAGCCCCCTCCAATCCCCCCAGTCCAAAGACTATAGAACCGCCACTGTATAACGCTACAGCTGAAGGGTCTGACAAGTTAAAAAAGATTCATTATGATACAGAGTCTAAGATGGTATCTTTCCTGGGCTCAGACGACTTAATTTCGCCCAGTATCTCTTCATTTCAAATCACCTTACCTCGTTCGACATCACCCCACCTATGACCCTACCTAACCTTACTTGACTTCACTTATAGCCAAACCGTACCATCGTATACCATTTAACTTTCGTAGCATGAACTTACCTTTGTACCTTTTCATAGAGTACCTTTCCTTGTCTTACATTACCGTATACCTTACGTTGTCTTACCTTACTTTCTGCATATGAGAGAGAGAAAGAGAGAGAGAGAGAGAGAGAGAGAGAGAGAGAGAGAGAGAGAGAGAGAGAGAGAGAGAGAGAGAGAGAGACAGACAGACAGACAGACAGACAGACAGACAGACAGACAGACAGACAGACAGACAGACAGACAGACAGACAGGCAGACAGACAGACAGACAGACAGACAGACAGACAGACAGACAGACAGATAAAGAGACAGACACACAGACATACACAAAGATTACGATTATGCTGAGACTTCCTTCGTTCCAACAGAAGCCATCGCGATTATAATTTTCGTCGCTATAGCAACCGCAGTGCCTCCTGAAAGTCAAGTCTGCGCCGTTAGTCGATTAACGATCATTTCAGGGAGAAATCAGACGCCGTCGTATTTTTGCTAGGAGGGAGAATACTGTCTGAAATGAATGCACCAATAGACTTTAATATCGAACGCATGCATCCATCCACACAAATGCACACAAACACATATACATACACGCAGAGGACGATAAGGTGACCATCATGTCTCTTTCGCCTTGAAAATATTATGGCCCAGGTCCTATATATACATACATATATAATTATATATAATATATATATATGTATGATATATATATCATGAATATGTGTATATGTGTATATATGTATATATATATATATGAATTCGTTTATATCTAATGTATATATTAATTGAAATATCTCCTTTCTGTAGATTTCTATAGCTTATACGTCATATATATGTATGTGTGTGTACAACTGTACACACACACACACACACACACACACACACACACACACACACACACACACACACACACACACACACACACACACACACACACACACACACACACACACACACACACACACACACACACACACACACACACACACACACACACACACACACACACACACACACACACACACACACACACACACACACACACACACACACACACACACACACACACACACATATATATTAAACATTTTGTCTACACGTGTGTATGGTCCTAATGCTGTCGTTCTTTGTTAGTGCCGTTGCCTGCAGTGTCTAATGTTCGTTGGTGTCGGTAGATGGAGGGACCCTTTCGTCTCCTAAGCCCCTATACTACCTCCTCTTGTTGACTCATTATCATCTGGGCTGAGGTGAGCTGGGGCGAATGGGGAATCATCCTAATGATCGTTTTCTGAGGCCAGGGGCTCATAAAACTGGTCGTTAATGTCCCATCTGCAGTCGTTGGGGCAGCTTAATTGCCCCATCGGCGGGCGCTCGAGCGACTGAGACTGGGTAGAGGTCGCTCCATAGCAAGCCCTTTATGAAGGGGAGGAGAGGGAGGCAAGGGGCACGGATTCTATCAAGATCTCCTCACCCCCACCACCACCAGTGCCACCACCACACGTCTGATATGGCTTAGAGTAGGTCGTCGTCGGTCAGTCTTGCCGTCCATGCATCCACATGTCCAGTCTGTATCTGCAAGTCTGTATATGTAGGCCCTATGTATGTATGTATGTATGTATGTATGTATGTATGTATGTATGTATGTATGCATGTATGTACGTATGTACGTATGTATGTATGTGCATTTATCTCCCTATGTACGCCTATAAATTATGTATAATGTGGGTGCATATGTCTATGAATGTAAGCGTGCGTGTATGTATGTATGTATTTATGTATGTATGTATGTATCTATGCCTGTTACGTATATCCGTCCTTCTTTCTAGCCGACAGATTGCGAGTCTGTCTGTCTGCCTGTGTCTGTCTGTCTGTCTGTTTGTCTGTCTGTCTGTCTGTCTGTATGTATGTCTGTCTGTCTGTCTGTACCTGTTCGTTGGACATCCAGCATGCCTTCGACTGCATTAACTGACTCACGTGAGGCGTCGTCTGCTCCATCAGATGAATACAGATGCCAATAAATCGTTCTTCACGTCAAAATAACGATCCAGTTATAACCTCAATACGATCTATTTGAAACGATTTAAGTCAAATACGATTATTATTATCATGCTATAAGTTCCACAGTTCTACTAGAAACCTCGAATGTAGAAATATATACAATGATGCGTTTGGATCCGATTCGCCTCCGGCCCGATGGTGGCTTATTTAAGAGATTTGAATCTCAGGCTAGCCACGAGGACCATGGGTAGCAAGATCACTTGATGGGTAGCTTGAGTAACCTGGCACCCATTCAAACGGGCAGCGGTGGTGAAGGATCTCACTATACAAAACGTGTACATTTACATGTACTGCATACATGTGTACATTGTCAGTGGAAGGATCAGCCGTTGAGTGACAGATGACTGACCGATCATTGCAATCGAAATAAAGCTAACGTGTCTTGTCCAATCTGCTTCACGTAGTTGGCTTAAAGGAATGTCTCCCCACCTCCTCTGCTTCTTTATTATCTTCCTCTTCATCACGTTCATCTTCTTTTACCCATCCTCTTCTCCTTCTCCTTCTCCTTCTCCTTCTTCTCCTCCTCCTCCTCCTCCTCCTCCTCCTCCTGCTTTGTCCTATTCCTTCCAGTATTATGTCTTTTGGTATTAGAAGTAGAAAATTGTTTTTAAAAACATAGGTCTAACAGTGAACGATCCACAGCATTCGAGTCTTGTTCCCTTTCTACTAGTACTACTTTCTTTATCCAAGGGATAAAATCCAGAAGGCGTAGACAGCTATTCAATTATTATTAGGCCTATTATTATTTGTTTCTTTTAACCCTAAGGATGAAATTCAGAGGGTGTAGAAAACTACTTTAAACAGGGAATGCATTTCTGGGATGGTTAGTTTTCGCAGATGTCAGGCTCCTCAAATGTACCCCGAAAAACGATCGCGCTAAAGAGCTTGACTGTTGATGCAACCCGTCGGAAGAGGAACGAATAATATGGGGTCATTGCATAATTACGTAACGCCGAAAATGACCGTTTTTGACCCACCCACCCACCCTGTAACGCTTCGTAACGTTTCCCTAGACCCACCCACCCACCCTCCCCAGCGTTACGTAACGCGCTCGGGTGGCGAATCTCTCTAAAGAAGAATTACACTAAACGGTAAGCCTAACTTCTCAGGTTTATTAACGGTCTCAGTTACCTTATCAAACCGATCTACCGTGTAGGCCTAATAATCTATGCCAAAAACCAATGGACATCCGGGTTTTGCCCTTCGAATTCACGGTAAGTAATCGAACATTTATTATTTCTGTTATTTAAAAGTTCGGCAAAAGATACAAGAAACCCCCAACGGAATACATTATTGTCCGTCCCTTAAAACAACCTGTCAAAGTCAACTCACATCCAGTTTCTTTTTGAAACTGTCAAATTTCTGGTTTTATGCGAATAAAACAACGAAAGTCTTGTCCGAAAAATCAACCAAGAACAACAAGATTGCGTCCTTAATTTTCGCAGACGAAATTTCAGAGAGTCTAACCAGTTTGGTTATTCGCCATTGGGCCATAGCCTATTTATATAGGCTACTGAAATAGGTCACTCAGTCGCGTTGCGTCATTTTCTCTATGGCTCCCTACGAGAGCCATACAGACAATGAAGGCCCGAACCTTCACAATTTATACTATTGCGTGTTTTTAGTTAAGTTTTGAACTTCGATCACATCGTGTCTAAAGTGTCATTCGATGTTAATTTAAAGTTCATTATAACTTAACTGTTGGCAAAAGCGTTACGTAACGTTCATCTCCACCCACCCACCCACGTAACGATTCGTAACGTTTACAAGGACCCCACCCACCCACCCTCGAGCGTTACGTAATTATGCAATGACCCCTATAGGCCTAATAATAATTGTTATTGTTGTTGTCGTCAACATCAGTAAATCAAGGTAGGTATCGAATTTCAAACCTCTCATACAATATCAGTTTGAACTGGTGTGCAGAAGATTAAAGTACTGATGAATAAGAATAATTACTTTAAAACATTATATGACAATTGACAAAGACTAAGAGAACAGGAAGTAGCCTAACTTTTTTGCCACTCATCAATGAAGGTCGAAATGCCCAATTAAAAATGCACCATCATATTATATCGGACTGGAAATAACTAAAGTAATTCAAGTACCGCAACGACATAGGCCTTTTTAAAAATAGGATTCCATGCAATGGCATGCAGGAACGTCATTTCAGCTTTTTTGTCCATGCAGGATGTCATTCGAGTATTTTCCGGGGGAACATGGCCAGCTTGTTAAGTGTTGTATTTAGTCTACATGTGCAAAACTGTAAGCCAGTGCCGCATGATGTGCATATTGTCGCTTAATATAATTAGGTTTTTCCTTTTCACCCCTTGCTTCTTCCTCCTTTTCTTGTTCCATCCTTTTCCCTTTTTTTCAAAAATCAAGGGGCAAATTCCCCTCTGCCCCACCCAAATGACGTCCCTGATTCCATGGCTTAGAAATATCTAAAATAAGGTTGAAACAATGGTCCACAAACTCCACATACTTCCCTTCATCATAACAATGCACACAGATTCGGGTGAATGCGTATGGAAGTAATTGATCCAACAACAACTTCCAAGAAACGATGTATCATCATCCACGGTTGATAGACGAACTTCTGACTTAAATTACGTCCCATCTGTCAACGGCAGTGTGTCAGATCTCGTCGAGTGCCAACTACTCATCTCGTCCCATATTGGACCCAGGGCGATGATTTGCGATGGTCAGTAATTGCACTCTAACCCTCGGTCATGTTAGTCCGACTACGTGGGCGATATTACGGTTATCTCTGATAACGCCATCCTTAGTCTGGCTTCTGCGCTCCACGCGCACTAGACTGGTACCAGGTTCGTGACCGGACGATGATTATTAGCGCCATCTGGCATCTGCGGACGGCTGGCCTAAGAAGACCATATAGAGTAGGCCATACATCACGGGCGCAGCATCCAATCGTCGAGTTACCCTGGCAGATATCAGTCAGCCGTGCAGCGTTGTAGATTCAGATACGCTTTTGGAGTTTGCTGATCGGTTGCTGTAGCCGAGAATAAAGTGACCGAGAAGCGTAGAACAAACACGAGGACGATACAGACTTCTATAACTGTTGCTACCATGGTCTAGAACTCTAGATAATCGTCTGGTAAAACGTAGACTGAAGCCACGTACCTAACACTGGAAACCGGGTGAGTTATATCATCGGTCGGGCTTTTACTCTGACAAAGACGGCCGAGGAAAGACAGAGGGAAGCAAGAGGCTGGTGAGTTATCGGTGTCCGGGACGTTTGATTCGGCCGGGGCTAATTCGGTCGCAGGTGTCTCTTGGGACACATCGTTGCCATTCATCGGGCGTTGGCAGCCCCTGCCGATCGCCGCCCGAGTGCGGGAAACCATTGCCCGAGGCAAGAACCAAGTCTAGCGATTTACATAAAGGAATCGTACGATCTGTCCGGCCCAGCGTTGTATGCGTTGGAGGTGACGACGGCTTCAAGGGACGTTCGCTGGTCCTTTGCTTTGTCGCCAGGGTGAGCCACGTTCGGCTGGATGCGATCGTTGCAGAGGGATCGTCGGTAGTCAATAGAAACGTACGGAAAGGAAGACGTTGTGAGATTCTAGGGTGAAAAAGGACTAAACAGAGAAACACGACAACACATCATCCATCATCCATCAACCAAGGTATGGTTCCTCACTGCGATCGTTATTTATATAGCACCCGTTTGTTACGATAATATCAAGGTAATGAGTCGCTTGTATTAATACGGCTTGCAAAGTTGCAAGTGTAAGAGAACGTTTGCACAGCGCTTCTTGGTTTTCTCCCAGGATAACCGTATGATGTACAGTTGATCTACTTAAGACTAAATGGTGATGGTCTGGTAATGTAATATAACGAAGAACAGTCACCCTATTGCAATATATCCTTGCTTCAGACGTCAGGTTGATTTATATAAAAGTCTGAAATGACAGTGATGACAAGTTTTGCAGTATATACTCTCATAGAAGGTATTGTAATGTAAGATCTGTCTGTTATATATGTTTCCGGCGTGCGGATCCTGAGGTATATCCAGGGCATCCGCCTCAGCGTCCAACATTCGAATCCAGTTGCTTTTGCGAAATTGGCAACTAACTAACTAAAGAACAATTGTTCTGATGTTTCTCGTGTCTGTTCTTCAGCAGAAAAACCTTCATCACCATCTGTCAGATATTTCATGTTTAATTGCCTCTGAGATTTGTTTTAAATGCGCTATATAAATATGCACGAGGTATGCATACACACAAGCACCTAAGATCTTTAATTTTATACAAACGGTTTTGGCCCTTAGGTAAGCCTATGTCCGTAGATTTATCCGACAAGTTGATTCAAATGCCAGCAACAAAAAGGTATACAAAGACTAGACTATATATGCAGCAATAGGGTATGATTCCGATACTAAATATAGAGGTCAAAATATCTGAGCCAAAATTATATCGAAGGAGTCGTTTCTTACAGGCAACATATTACGTTAACTTACTGAGCTGAAAGATCCGTCCGACAGACAACTTCTTTCAATTACATTACACATTATTCTTGTAATCTCTTGTAGCATATATTTCAACAGGCCGATAAATTATGTTAAAGTTGGAGCCATATAAATGATCTTTATGTTTATTTTAAGTTTAAAAAGAACTTACTATGTAACTCTTAGCACCTGCGGTGCCAGTTGATATTGTACAGCATCCTAGAAGTAGCTTGCTACTGACTGACGATGTTATATAAATTGTTGTAATTAACAGTTATAATTAAAATATCGTCATTTGCAGTATACGTCATGCAACGCAGGCTTGCAAACTGCACTGCATAACCGTAAAAGGTCAGCATTTCATTAAAATATTGCTTTATTAACGGTCTCGGAGCCATTCACCTTACCTCCCTCCCATCCGACCCATACATAGATCGCGCGGGACTCCCCGGAGAGATCGCTAACAGCCCGGAAGAGACCGGGGTCACCCGGTGCCTTTGATCCTATGACTGGCTCCGTCTCTAATCCACTAATCGATAACCAGCTTCTTCTTCTTACGTGTCGACGGCTCAGCGCCTGCGGTTCAGAGTCATATCTCACTCGGCACCACGGTCTCCCTGCCTCCTTCCCTCGCGGCCCTCCGTCCGTCCGTCCGTCCGTTCGTCAGTCGACGGCTGTTGCCCATCTCCGCCGTCTGTCCCTGTAAGTCACGGAGGCCCCCATAACACATTCAGCCGAAGGGAAGAACTCCGGTCGGTCGAGCGGTCGGTCGGCCGGTCGGGCCTCGCGGAGGGAGAGAGAGAGGCCATTTCAAAAACAAAGCCTTGACTCATCACTCGCCGTATTGTCAGCAGCCGTGAAAATAATGACTTTCCAGACAATCTGGGACAGCTGCTTATGCATACGAACATGCAGACATACATCCATTCATCCACACATAAATACATCCATAAGTACATACATACATACATACATACATACATACATACATACATACATACATACTAGGGACCTGCGAAGCTTCGATATTCGATTCGAAAACGAATCGGGCGGCGGTATTCGATTCGATTCGAAAATGATGTTATGATTCGAAAAATTTCGAATGTTTTTCAGAAAAATGATTAGCCCTTTGCTGTAAACTAATTGTTTTAATTTAACTGCGCGTGGATTGGTTGTTGAATTTCTGCGTGCAACGCGGCATGCGTCGACAGCAAAACCTCAGCAACAGTGAATTGGAAAGGAAATTTCGTGAAGTACCTCTGATTTAGTTCTATAAACTGTACATTTCTCAGGATTCTTACCCTTCACATAGATTTCATGCCCTGAAAATGGTTGTACTGTTTCCAAGCACCTATATTCGCGAATTTGTGAACAGTTATTCTCAGAGATGAAACTTACAAAATGCAAAAACGAATGCAGACTAACATGCAGATGACAATCTCTCCAATGAACTTCGAATTGGCACTTTGAACATTAAAGCAAACATTCCGGATTTGTGTGGTGGGAAGAAGTGTCAGATCTCACCTTAATCATTATTATATGTTAAATATTGCACATCTAGCAAATGGATGCATTGTACACAGTTTTATGTATTTTTAAAACTGAAGAAACTTGAAACATCTTTTGTCTTTTATTGTAGTGTAGAACTGTAGGTATTAGGATAATTATGCTTTCATCATAAAAATTATTTTCATTTACTTTAAGCTTGAAGTTTAACCGTAAAACTTATTCCACAATATTTATTTTGAATAAAATTGATATTGTCTCATTTTCTGGGGCAAATTAATCTGCAGAAATTAGTCTGCGATTGGCATACGGCCCAATGGCTGCCCTTAAAATCATAGGGCGGCCCTCTGTTAAAAGAATTTGCCCATGCCTGGCTTAGGTGAATTTACACCAAAGTGTGGTTATGCAATTGGTACAATAAAGAATATACTTACTTACTTAACTCATAAATTATTTGTGTTATTATTAATTTTGTTAATTAGCTTAATGTTTAGTTCAATTGATTTTAAGTTGCATAAATGTTATTGAGGTATTGATACTGTGGTACGCCTGTGCTATCACATACACACTATACATGAATATCAAACAGGGTACACGCTGATTCGATTCGAGATTCGATTCGAATTCGAATCTTTCCCCCGATTCGATTCGAGATTCGATTCGAAGGAAAATTTGTGATTCGCAGGTCCCTAATACATACATACATACATACATACATACATACATACATACATACATACATACATACATACATACATACATACATACTCAGTGGAAGCCATATAATTATGTGCATATATATATTTGTGTGTGTGTGTGTGTGTGTGTAAGTGTGTGTGTATGTGTGTGTAGATATATATAATTATATATGTATACAATACATGTTTGTATACCTTTGGGAATACATCACCGTGTATGTTATATATATGTATATATATATATATACACACACACACACACACACACACATATATATATATATAATGCATGGACACTGGTATTTACAATTGTAACAACTCTACGTGTGAGCATGCCTGTTGCGCTGTCAATCGACAATTGGCTTAGTCACGTGACGAGGATGAAAGGCTTTGATGTTGCTTAAAGGAAGTCGTCAGCCTTTGAGTTGATGACGGTTGAGAACAGATGAGGCACGAGGGTTGATTGATTTAGCGATGAGGGGTTGATTGCTTAAGCAAATGGGGTTCTGCTCTTTTTAAGGACGGTAAAGTTCCAAGATTGGGTCTTACTGTCTTAGAAATGGTTACAGCTGAAGGCAACTCAAAGGTTGGCCTTGTCCAAATCCCCATCAGGGTATGTTCCGATTGCCCGCAAGAAATATGGAACAAAGCGAACGAGAAGGGAATGGGGGATGAGAAAAGCGCTTGCAATTTAAAAAATAAGAACTCACTTAAACTTAGGTACACTGTAGAACTGTATATACAATAGTAAATCAATAAAATATTCCAGGGTTGGAATTGTTATGGGTTCAACCCCCTAGTCTTTCTTAGGACCCAACAGTTAAGTCAATCAATCAATCAATTCTTTTTATTGGTCCAAAGAACACAAAACAATAAAAAATTAATGCACTGGTTCATAAAGAGCGTGTTCTAGTGGGCACAAAAGGGGGAAGCCCAGAAGGGACGAGAGTCCCGCTAGGTCAGGGCCACCTATGTAACACAAAGATAATAGTGATGCATCGCTGACTAGCAAATAATATCTCAGTCAGAAATCATTGAACATAATTATGTGGATAGTCTTATTATAATAATAGTCAGTATAATGATTTTATCTTAACTATAAAACTATAAATCTTAACTACAAAATAGTTAACATTAATCACAATACAAAACAAGCTGAACCCGAAATTTTAAATAACATTTATCAACCAACGAGTAAGCTGCTTTTTAAACAGGTTTCGGTTGGATATGTGTCGAAGTTCATGAGGCAGTTCATTCCATGTACGAGGACCCAAACATTTAATTGAAAACTGTCGAGAGTTAGTCCGAGCGTATCCACTTCGGTATGAATTTAAGTTCCGTGTAAAATAAGAGTGAAAGTCCGAGGTTAAATCAAAGTAATTGTTGAATGCACTTGGTAGCATGTTGTAAGTATATCGTTGCATGAATTCATTGATCTGTAAATTGTTGATTTGATCAACTCTCAGCAGGCCCAATTGTTTAAATGTATAAGAAGTAGGAGAGTTATATGGAAGGCGCGTTATAATGCGAACAACTCTTTTTTGTAGGACAATGATTCTATTAAGACGGGAAGTGTAGTTTGAGGCCCAGATCATGTTACAATAAGTCAAATAGGGATAGATCAAGGTAAAGTAAAGAGTACGTAGAATGTTGGTTGGTAATAAGTAAGCTAATCGCGATATTATACCTATATTTTTGGCTATTTTCAATGATATTTGGTGTATGTGCTCATTCCAGGTAATGTGTTGGTCCAGATAGACGCCCAGAAATTTTACAGATTGCACTTGTGGTATGACAGTATTGTCTATTAAAACCGTGCCTTTTAAATGTGGAATTGGTTTCCTGTGGGAGGAAAATAAGATATAGTTCGTCTTGCTTACATTAAGTGACAATTTGTTTGCTTTAAACAAGTCTTCATTGCACACCCCCGGGGGTTGCGGTCGTTTCCAACCCCTCAGTTGCGCTAGTGTGATTTAGCATTATTTGACTCAGAGTCTCTGACAAAGAGAAGACATTATCATGGTGCATCATGTAGGCATTTTGAATTTTCTCAACAAAGGAATTGATTTTGATTCCATTCTGACTTGCAAAACTGCTAGATGATAAAGAGTAGAAGGAAGGCAGGTTGAAAGAAAGGAAGGAAATAGGAAAGAATGAATGAACGAATGAGAGGTGGAAGGAACGAATGAATGAAGGTAGGATGGAAGGAATGAATGAAGAAAAGAAGGATGGAAAGCAAGAACTGAATGCAAGGAATGAACTCATGATGGGAGGTAGGAAGAAAGAAAGAAGGAGAGGGAGAAAAGATGGAAGGATATATGATGCATGGAAGAAAGGATAGCGTTGGGGTCCCTAGCGTTCTCGATGGCTGTTTCAAAAATAACTTCGTAATTCACTGTTCGCTGCAGTTCTATGTGACCCATTACTTATTACTTATGTGTTCTCAGTGTTCTGTCAGTTCTGTCAATGTTCTGTCAGTTCTTCAATGTCATTTAGGTGGTAAACTTAAGACTCATCTGTTGTAAATTATTGTTTACTATCAATGACCCGCATGACTTCTGGTTTCTCCAAACTACCCGATTTCGAGCGAGTTTCTCCACGATATTAACGACGGTTCCACTTTCGATTGATGCCTTGGGCATCGATTGATGCCTTGGGCATCGTTTGATAACGGCGCTATATATAGGGTCGTTAGATTAGATTAAAGATGGAATGAAGGAAGGAGAAGACATCCAGAGAGGAAAAGTGAACATGGAAGGTTGGAATAAAGTAGTCGGGCTGAGATGATAACCGCATTGGCAGGAGGAGCACGAACTGACCGGTATCATCCTAGGAAAGAGAATGAAGCAGAGACCAGGAGGGGATACACGTAGTGAAAGACAGACAGATAGACAGACAGGCAGACGGAGCTGAAGACAGAGAATAACAAACAGGCATGCGTGCATAGACATAAGAAGAGATTAGTGAAGTTGTGGATGGATAGATGATAATTATCAGTGAAAATGCCACGATGGAGACTATATATACGCAGTGCCACTATCTGCATCCTGTCAAGTAGTCCACATGAAGAGCCAAGTAGTCTACATGAAGAGACAGACAGACAGAGACAGAGAGACAGACAGAGACAGACAGAGAGACAATGCATCGCCTGGCCGCACATGCCTTTCGTCCACTCACCCGTCGACGATAACAAGTGCCATGGACGATGAAGAGAAGCAGGAAGCACTCGATATTATTATTACGCAGAAGCCGACAACAAGAGGAGTCCGAAATATTGTCTGTTTAAACCATGTGGTCTGCAAACATATCCACAACACATTCTGCAGACCGCAATTTCTTATATATATATATATATATATATATATATATATATATATATATATATATATATATATATTGTAGGCATGTGCTATATATATATACACATAAACATTGCATGTTTAGTTTAATCTGTTTGACCGTGGACTCATGTGTGCACATGCTTCGCTCGAATAGCAGCCGGTGCGGTATTAACGACCAAGCGAAACATGTATATATAAGCTAGTCATCTTGCTGGTGGTGCTATATAAATACAAAGCCATAAATCTTAACCATGCATACATTTAGCGTTTATTACATTCTATATTACGCTGTGTTGTGACTGGAAGAATAAATATTTCTAGCAGTGTCGTAAATCGTGATGGTCATACTACAACAGTGTATATAAGCTTATAGCGTATACGTGATTAAATTACTGCTCTGTCAGTGTCCGTCAGGAATAATAAGCCCGTTCATTTGATTATCTCAAAATAAAGAAAGGCAGGTTTAACGGTTAACTTAAGTAATTATAATTATGTCTAGAATTGCTTAAAATCCGTATACAAAACGAATTCTATGCATGGAGAGATCTGCATAATTACGAAACTCTGATAAAAGATATTCAGTGAACGCATGGTGAGAAGGACAAACAGACGGATGGACAACCGCAGGCAGGCAGACAGACAAACAGACAGGCAGGTAGGCAGGCAGGCAAGTATACAGACAGGCAGGTAGACAGGCAGCCAGACAGGCAGGCAGGCATACAGACAGACAGGCAGGCAAGCAGGCAGGTAGACAGTCAGGTATAGGCAACGGTACATATCTACAATGCATTAAGGTAAACATTGAACCGTATTTAACTGTGTCCAGTCAAATCTGATGGTTTCTCTGGCTTCAGACCACATTGCGCTGTGTGCCTTAAACTTCGCACATGTGTTGCGAACTTCCAAGAACAACTCCGACGAATTCACAGAATGATGAGTTGTGTTGAACCGGAATACGACCAGGGAGAACTCGTGCAAAACAAACAAATAAATAAAATTGAATAACTGCTCACAATAAAATAAATTACTGAAATAAATAAACTGGTTAAATAAAAGTAACGAATAAATAAACATTGTTTTCAGAAGACACCGTTGTTGAGTTAATCCAATTGACCAGTTGACCAGTGTGTCTGGTAACCGCTGGGGAAGATCGCCATCAATTGAGTGACAAGCTTGACCATTCGACAGACCAGGTATTTTTTCCAAGCAAACCAAAATTCCTATTATTACCGTTAACTCTGCGCAATAAACATTCTTGTCGTCAAAGTTTATTTAAACATGGTTGTGCAATTCAGTGCTGTTGCACTATAGGGACCTAGTATACGGCTAACCTTTTAGAGGCGCTACATAAGAAATAATGCATTGAACTATACAGCTGGCAACTTTCAGCAACTTATTGCGTTGTATTGTACAAATTAGCTCAAGGGCGGACAGAGTGATAGCCAATTCTGCCATGCCTTATTTTCTTATGGGGGAGGTTCCGGAGGGGTACCCCGTCGACCTGGTACCAAAATTAGTTTCCATGAAGGTTGCCCAGAAGCCAAAAGGTGGAAAATAAAACAGAAGAAGTTGTGGGAAATGCTTGAAGTAGGCAGAGAAGCGCTTCGCAAAAGGTGAAAGATTAAAACAATTAATCATCAGAGATTTCTAGGCACTCTAAGCCGTTCGACAGAGTAGTGGTTAGCGTGCTGGACTGTTATTCGAGAGCAGAGGTCGGGGGTTCAAACTCCTGCCAGAGCAGAAATTTCGTTCGAGATTTCTGCTCCATGTGCACCCCCATAGCCAATGAGTACACTGAACGCAGCCTGTCGGAGGGTGAGGACTGGCCATCCGCCCTCATATGCTGAGGCTGAGAAAATGAAGTCGCTGACATTTCATACCCATGGCTGCCTCAGGGCTAGCTTAATGGACTGCTCTCCTTCTTCTAATCTGTTCCACTAGCTTCTAAGAATTGATAACTAAAAAGGCTGTCAGTAATTTTCGACCATCCAACACCTTGACCACGGGATAATAATACATGTAATTCTTTTCGTAACTCCTAGATGTGCGGTGTATATTGGCGAATCGATAAGAGCTCCCATGGAAGCCTGACAGATAATTAAATGCAGCTGATTTTGCGATGCAGCCGGGCCACGCCCGCGTACCGATTCAACTTGCATTCGCTAGGTGACAGCAACATCACTAAGACCTATTAGCTCAACTGCGAAGTGTATAGAAGGTCCTTCTATAGACTTTGGTTCAACTGTTACTCGCGAGGTAGATTCACTTGAAAATTCATACAGACATAGAGGACGAATTCTCTATCTCGGAAGCTCAATAACATGGGATCCCAGCTGTGACAGAGAAACTGGAATACACACAGTTAAGTCAAACGCTTTAAGACTTGAAGCATCACATGATTCACATCATATAGGCCTATGGGTGAGGGTAATTCTGCACATTTCATGGCCTGATAAAATATCGAATTAAACTATAACAGAATATGCAGGACAAGAGGATGTACATGTAGAAATGGGAAAACGTTCGCTCTTTCGTTCCTGATATCTTAATGTATGGTATGACATATGGGAATTTATAAAGCGCCTCTCACAGTGCGAATAATTCAGAGGTGCTCTCAGCGTGTGAGCCTCACGCAAACAGAAAATACTTTAAACGATGAACAACATAGAGAGAGAGAGAGAGAGAGAGAGAGAGAGAGAGAGAGAGAGAGAGAGAGAGAGAGAGAGAGAGAGAGAGAGAGAGAGAGAGAGAGAGAGAGAGACAGACAGACAGACAGACAGACAGACAGACAGACAGACAGACAGACAGACAGACAGACAGACAGACAGACAGACAGACAGACAGACAGACACAGACACAGACACAGACACAGACACAGACAGACAGACAGAGAGAGAGGGGGGTTTCGCGGTAGGCTGGAGCGCCGTAGAGACAAGTGTTATGATCTTGAAGTGGATACGAGCGGAGACAGGAAGCCAATGCAAGACATCAGTCATGTAATTTCAAATTCAATTGTTCAATTTCAATTTATCAGTTAGGTCAAGACTTGTATAGGTGACTTGTATGCACCACTTCAAGATCATAACGCCACTCAAATCAGTCATGTAAGTAGAGATGGAGCAGAACCGAGAACGATGAGCACTGAGGCGAGCAGCCGCGTTAAGTACCGATTGAAGGGCAGAAAGGCGGACTTTCGGAAGGCCTACCATTAAGGAATTACAATAGTCACTGCGGCAACAGATGAAAGTATGGATAATGGTAGTGAAAACTGCAGGAGAGACGGATCGACAATTATTTGGACGCCTAAAGCGAAACAGAGAATTGAGAATTGACCGGAGACCATCATAGACGATCTGAGCTGTTTGAAGAGGTCTTGGAACGATACAAGAAGTCTGGTGATGGACATAGATAAATGGAGAACTGCGTTCGTTGCCCAATGTGCGGAGGACGAAGTAAATAAGCTACTCCCCAGACGGCAGGAGCACCACGCAACGCGACTTGATTTAGCTGTTACTCGCAAGGTGGCGGCACCACCAGAGGCTGTGGGATTCAGTTGCTATTCCTTAGAGAGCAGCAGTACCACCCGAGAAGACTATTTAAGCATTGCTCGCGAGGTGGCAGCACTACTGCCACAGACGCATTCCTTGAGATGCTAATGTGGCAGCATGATGCATTTAGGAAAGTGCCATCACATGTGGTTATTAACAGTCTTGTTGTCCTCGAGACCAAGGTCTTGGTCTCGAGTGCACTCGAGTTCGTTTTTAAAAGTCTTGGTCTTGGTCTTGGTCTTGAGGTTCAAGGTCTTGGTCTTGGTCTTGAGGTTCAAAGTCTTGGTCTTGGTTTTGCAAGACCAAGACCAAGACTTTTGTCAATATGAACAGTCATTAATTTTAACATACGGGAAGAATTTTAAAAATTTATCCAACAATTACTCATACAGTTATTGCTTTAGCATTTACACGGTGTGAATGAGGCTTCACTGTTGTTTTGGACAATTATTTTGACTTCCGGTTATTTACCATGGAATGATTTCAAAACAGACTCATGATTAATTTGTACATTTACATCCGGTTCTTGAAGAGCTGCTTTGTGTGCTAGCGATTTCAGCACTTGTAGACCGTGTTTTTTCACATGGCAGGATTTTTATGAGGCCCACAGGTCACGTCTTGGTCAGAAAATTCCGAGCAAATTGTTTTTTTTTTATAAAATTCAACAGGCATTTGGAATAACATTTCGCATGAAGGACTTTTGTAAATACGAATTCGGA
Source organism: Allolobophora icterica (assembly GCA_963556255.1). NCBI lineage: Eukaryota > Metazoa > Annelida > Clitellata > Crassiclitellata > Lumbricidae > Allolobophora > Allolobophora icterica. The sequence continues at coordinate 33,604,539 of OY744612.1, read as the reverse complement.
ATTTTCTGCAGTCTCCATTTAGAATTGTTTTGCTTGAATAAAAGAAAAAACTCATGTTTTCATTAAAATAACGAGTAGTCCGACTGGAAATTTTTTAGTAAAGAATAGAAGTCTGGATACGACTGTGATTTTTTGGGTCTTGGTCTCGGTCTTGGTCTTGAGGTTCAAGGTCTTGGTCTTGGTCTTGGTCTTGAGGTTCAAGGTCTTGGTCTTGGTCTTGAGGTTCAAGGTCTTGGTCTTGGTCTTGGTCTTGAGGTTTAAGGTCTTGACAACAAGACTGGTTATTAAACTACAGATTTCACGTTTTAGAAAGCACAATGAACATTTTCGTCTTCTCTAAAGACCTTTGTTAGTCTTCAGTCTTTTTTCATTGCCTTTTTAAAAATCTTTAGAATTTTACTTTTCAAACGGCCAGCGGGGGTGAAGGATCTACCCAATCAATTCAATGAAAAATGAGCAAGGTCAAGGCAAGACGTTCGCTGTAGAAAAAAACCTGTACGTTTCTTTTACATTTTAGCAGTGCTTTTTTCAGCCGGAACGCGCCGGAACGGCGTTCCGGCACCTTTTTTCAGCTACTAAAAAATAATTTATTTATTTTAATAATAAAAACAATAATTTAGTTATTTTGATTTAATTTCAGTGCTGTAAACTGTTTTCGGTGTTTTATTGAGACCCCTCCCAACCCCCAATCCCGTTTTTCTCAGTATTTTAGTTCTTCCATAGGCCTAGTTGTTCAGTTCCGGAACCTATTGTTCAGTTTCGGAAGCTTTTTTCGTAGAAAAAAAGCACTGCATGTTAGTGTCCCGGATTTCTGATTGCCTTTAGACGAAATTTAAATAATAGAACAGATTTAAATTTAAAACTGTTCACGACGTGCTTTCATAATAGAAAACTGTTAACAACATCCTGAAAATCTAGCCGTTGCACAATTTCACACTCAATGTTCATAAGTGTTAAATTTGTCAGGCTGTCTTATCCCATCGTAGATCTTAAAGTATTTTAATGCGCTTCAGATGACTAAACGATCTTTCACCGCTGCAGTTAGACACAGGAATAAAAAATTGATTGATGATTGATGATGATTTATTTGCAACATTTGGAGAGGCGATGAGACCATCGCCTCTCCAAATGTTGCTAATAAAGAAGGAATGCAATTTGCAATAAGGATATCCGAATGTTTGCACCGCCCTGTGTTGGCCTATGCATCTTACACTTCCTGGGTCTAACTGCAGCGCAATTGGCACTGACGGCAACTGACTCAGAAATGTCAATGGTGATGGGCGGAAGAGGCTATACGCAGCCTCAGCAGATTAAACTGTCGTAGGAACACTCACAATCTAACGGAGCTAACGGTCACAATTGTCTCATAAGCTTAATTGTCTTGGCTGACCATTTGAATCGTTGTTTGTTTGCAGTAAAACTTTAAACATATTTCAGTTATTACACGTCAACACGATGTAACAGTTGATATTAGTTAAAAATTGTTAGGTAGCATACTAATGCTAGGCCCCTAAACGTTAGGGATTGGGAGCCTATTTCATTATCCCCTCCCCTAACTGATACGAGTATTAAAACCCAATTTTGAGACATTTATATAAACTGTTCTATCCAGCTTTCTCAGAGGCGAGACTCGTTTCCGGTTCTCTTTCGACAGAACTTCCGTCACGGATTGCACTTGACGACCCGATCCGACTCCTATAGACGATCTTCCGGAGAGGGCTGATTCAATGGATGACATAATATGGAAAGCCGAATCGCCGTAATTAGACGTCATAGGGTCAAAAGGAATCCGTGACACATCGCACAGCAGATTCGCGCAAAACGTTGGCAAGACATATATATACGCTCAGAGTGGGTTGATACATTCGTTCGCGTAAACTGAAAAGCAGTTGGTGGAAGATTGTTGCCGACGACGATGCAAATATGCGAACACGCCCGTATGGAATATATTATTGCCGATATTCTGATGAAGATCCATTGCCAAAGCGACGGATAGAATCATAGAACATGATACACGGGAATAAAATAACGATCCTTTACGCTCTATTTAGACGCGCCACCTATCGATTGCCGACAGCGGCAGCCGAGCCCTCTGGCGATACAATGACGTGCACGTCGTAAACTAAAGTTACAGATCGCCTCTTTTCATTGACCGAACATTATTTTTTCAACGTCTAGGCCCCTTAGTACGTGCCCGAAAAGTTACATCTAGAAAAGCAGCTTTCTTATTTTGAACGCCTGCCATTCAAAAAGTTATAGTTGAGCAACTAGTACTTATTTTCAAAGCCTACAATTCAAAAGTTAAATTTAAAAAATAGCGATGGCTAATGAAACAGAACTAATGTGGAATGAGCGGTAATGGATGATGACATAAGTCATAGGTTATGTGTCGGTAGACTAGTAGTGTCTCCACTGCCGTAAACTTGTCCAAAATATTGGGGGGGGGGATTTGGTTATTCATTCTACACTTGTTGCATTGGGTGTACGGTTCATCTCAATTACTGGGGGGGGGGATTTGCCCCGGCTGACCCCCCAAAGTCTACGCCTAAGGTTTTCTCGACTGTATTTGTGAGATTTGCACCTCGGGCTAGCACGGTCCGTAATTAATAGGTTTAGTGGGATTCTCAAATACAAAACATGGCGTTTTTAAATTGAAAGCGTGTCAAAGGAACAAAGAATGGAGGTTATGCAAACAGGGTAAATTAGAGGCTGTGTACAATAGGCAGCTTTAATATATATATATGTATATATATATGTGTATATATATATATGTGTGTGTGTGTGTGTGTGTGTGTGCGTGTGTGTATATATATAATTTTATATACATATATAATTTTATATATATATATATATATATATATATATATATATATATATATATATTACAGTGTAGACAAAGCGCGGGCTCGGTATGTGGAGTGTGAACCCTTCGCACTCCAGACTTATCAATCAATCAGTTTATCGAACACCATTACAGTCACTCAAAGAAAGATTAATACGTAATTAAAAGTGAGATCGAAATGGACAATAAGTCCCGCTAGCAATCATCTAATTTCTTATAATAGAATGCATGACGACGACATTCTCAACAGTTTCACACTTCATCAGGTTTTGTTTACTTTATACGTGCAGTAGTATTTTAAATATTTTCCATAACGTAAGCAATATCGTACATGATGTAGCCTATGTGCTTAAATTTGCCCAAAATTTTTTAACAACCTATTTTGTCTTACTTATCAGTATTTTGCCCACTTTTATTGATAGAGCTTTTATGATTTATTACTCTCTGCCGAAATAAGTCCATGTTTCATAAAAGTTAATTTTAGAAAAATTGATTTATGAGGCTTGAGCTGATGACTTTCGCCTAACAATAACTTTCTTTCCCGGGAGGTCTCAAACCCTTTTAGACAAATATGAATTTAGGCATGCCATAGGCTCTATACTTACCGAGTTACCATCGAAAGTTAGAAGCATATTTTGAGTGGGACCATTGGCCCTCGGAGGCTCGGACCCCTACGTGCCGACACCCTTCAGCACAGACACAGTAGTCATCTCTATAGTTTCTATACCATAGATTACAATTCTTATTGACGAGGCACAGAAATGCAATTGATTACGAAATTCTCCTTCTCATGAGCCACTCTTGAGTGAGGGAACAGTGTGTGGCTTATAATTGAAACCGGCGACAATTTCCAGTCAAACATGAGACAACGCAGCAGCGGCTGAGAGGCCGAGGCAGCAGCGGCTGAGAGCGGCTTAGACCAGACAAACAAACGCGGCAGCTCATCCAAGCGGCTTCTTTGACATTTGCCGCCGATATCAACACAGTTCTTTGTTGAGCGCACGACACCGATGAATTATAAATACACAGAGGTACCTCAACCATTGAATTCATATCATATGGCCGCATTCGTCCGTCCTTCCGTTCGATCGTTCCTTCGCAAATACATGCATGTATAGTATGTCTACGCATAAATACAGAGTTAATGCTATGATGAATGTACTGTATACAGCGTTTGATCAGCATTTATACATAACACCTTTTAACAACAAACTAAATAAATATGTATTTATACGCACACCAGTGACAGGATCACAGTAGCAAGCCTTAATTCTCTCTTACGCACGAACGCAATACACGTAACACATTGCGGAACAATAAATAGTTAGAATTGATGAATTGAATGATCATTGAGGAAATTTGGGATTCAATGTAGCACTGAATGCATGGCTAATCTCAGCGGAAACTTACATTACTTATTACTACGCATACACGGACTCTATTGTACAGTCTACAGTAGAACTCAAACGCGTAACTTTGTTCCACAAACTATTGGTAACCAGTCCCCTTCCCTTCCCTCTCTCCTTCCCTTTTCCCTCCTACCTCCCTCCTCTTCGCTATTATGCGAATTTAGTATATATATATATATATGCTCTGTTCGCCACGTTGGGTTCACTCGCAGATAACAAAGTACACACTTACATTCTACATTCTGTTAATATGTTGACGACACTGAGACCACGACAGAGATAAACAACTGTCGGATGCCAATGATTCACTTCTGAATCATTGGCATCCAACGAAACTTGCTTCAAATCAAAATAACGCTGACCAAAACGTCCGTGCAGAGTTTCAGCAGAAAATTATTATTTTTAAATTTATAATAACAGATAACAACAAAAACATTTTTCGTTAGCTCATCTTACATGTAGGCCTACTGTATCAGTGTCACTAATATTTAATTAAAGCTAAAACTCTATGCTAATTTACTTTTTGAACCTCATAATGCGCTTCGGTCATTGACGTCATTATACTGTATGGTCTGGTAAGGAACGAGGTCCATGGGGGTGACACCATGATTTACCGCACTGGGTGACACCAACCCTAGTGACGCCACTGCTTTCCCCACTTCCAGTGCAAACTCCTCGATTCGGCGACATTATACTGTAGCAAGGCCAATAAAAAAATAAAAAAATATATGTGTGTGTGTGTCTGTGTGTATGTGTGTGTGTAGGTGTGTGTGTGTGTGTGTGTGTGTATGTGCGTGTATGTAGATGTAGGTGTGTGTGCATGTGTGTGTGTGTGTTTGTGTGCATGTGTGTGTGCAATGCTTACTTTAGTTCAGCCCATAGTAGGAGGGCTTATCCCCTTAGTTACTGTAGTAAATCCTGAAGTTGAACACTTACAGTCAGTGTGTAATCTAGTCCCCCTGTTCTGGGGGGGAAACAAGGTTTCTCGGGGGGGAATTTCCCCCCAAAAAGGTCTCTGTCTTACAATATTGCTGAGTTCTGGGGGGAAACTTCAATCCTGGGGGGGGGGAAATTTCCCCCCCAAAAGACGTCTAGATTAAACACTGCTTACAGTAACTACATGAAGGCTTATAGTTACTGTGTAGGAAGGCTTAAGCTACTGTAGAAAGGCTTAAAGTTACTGTGCAGAGGCCTAGATCAGGCTGAACAGCGTTGTCGCCTCAATGTGTTGGTGTATAGATGGAAAGGTAAGTTTCGTTGATCTCCTGTGTTTACTCCCCTCGTGGAATGAATCGGCCAGCGGTCGGTAAGTGCGTGATGACCGCAGCACAGCGCACGACTACACGCCGGATTAAAGGAACGGTGCTGCTGCACTGCAAACAGAACACAGACTACGATCTACGGACGAACACGTTCTGGTGTTCTGTCAAATGCTAACGGAGAATTCTTCGCTGAAGAGCCGTGTATACAACGGCAGCACTCGTTAAACAAACGAACGGGCTTTGTGTTTTAGGAACTACTTTCTGACGCGCAGTCGTCGGCGTTCGTGCTGGGCTTGCGCGAGATTGACGCTGCCAATCAAAGACGCTGAGCGTAAGAGGGCGCTGCAACGAGCAATTGGCGTTGGAATGAAAACGTTCTTATTAGACTGGTCGTCATCGTCGTCGTCGTCATCGTCGTCATCATCATGATGGATATCACGGGCTTAATAAGTAACAATAAATTTGGATTTATCTTATTCGGTCATGCTTTATTCGTCTTCGGTGAGTTATTTACAGCCTCCGTCTTTATAAAAGGGTGTCATACGATCCGTGACGTTTGTTACACGCCGCTGGGTTGACGATGATTGATATAAGTGAGGGTGACGATTAATTGCTTGTTAAGTGGTTAATTTTGTCATGGATGGGTCGGCGGTTAGAAGACTACCCGCAAAGGGTTGACGGCTTCCGAGACGGTGGTGCAGGAAATTGGATTTAGGCCTACGCTATAGGATTATGGGTTATCAAGAGATGATTTTTTGACTTCATAGTAGTGTAGTTGTAACTTTAATGACGAATATTTATAGCGTCGCTTCAAGAGAAACTCCTCCGAGGCGACAGTGTAGAATGCGGACGGTGCAGTGGTTGAATGTCTTAAGTTTGAAACGTAAAATCTCTGGTGTTAGACGATGGCTAACAGTTGATGTCACTTCCGTGAATTGCTAGAACTGTTAAGAGTGGCTCACAGTAACACGAAGGCTCGTCCACCTCAGCGTCAGAAGTTCGAATCTCTCCAGAATGTGACAGTTCGTTTTATGGAATACCACCTGGAAGATAAGGTTGCCCTGTTGTTCGACTGCTGATGCCTCTGTCCGTCGGCTGATAGATCCAGAAAATCTAGATTTATGTTTATTTATGAGATATAATACCCTGACTAAAGAATGCAATTAATGACACAGCATTACATGATCTTGCAGTAATAATGATAATGAATATTGATGATGATGATGATGATGATGATGATGATGATGATGATGATGGTGGTGGTGGTGGTGGTGGTGGTGGTGGTGGTGGTGATGATGATGATGATGATGATGATGATGATGATGATGATGATGATGATGATGATGATGATGATGGTGGTGGTGGTGGTGGTGGTGGTGATGATGATGATGATGATGATGATGATGATGATGATGACGATGATGATGGTCCAAGAACTTCTATAGCACCACCATAATAATGTTCAATACGTGGTCAAGGAGACAGTCGATGGTCACTCTTAAGTAGCCTTATTGTCCATACCAAAATCAATGGTAAGGCTGATTGGACACGAAGAGGGAGAATTCCTATGCTCAGATGCAAATTTTTAGGAAGTATTGGTCGTGGCCATTGCGAGTTTTGCTTTGAATGTTTAAAATGTGTTTTAATTAAAACAAATGTAGGCCCTAGAGCAAATCAGTTGTAGATCATTTCATTAAGCATGAAATTGATGGATTTATTTAAAAGCTTTACGTGAAGTCATTCCATTAGGTTTCCTGTGGAACGGTTTTCGGCTTACTGATAGCCTAATCGATCTTATTAATGGGTTAAAGAAAAAACATTTGTCAACAGAATTGCACATAAGAATTCAGTTGAAGTCCACAGTTTTTCATGACTTGCTGCTAATGCAATTCATTGATTTGGTCTAAAGTGTCTTTATATTTTATGCAGTATTTCTGTTTCTGGAAAAATGTGTAATCTGAGTTAGCGATTTGCTTACTTAATCGTTAACTGTAGTGGTTACTGGAAAATTCCATTTTCCATTTGTCTTTGAGTGTCTGTTTCTGTATCTTTCTGTTTCTCTATCCCATTGCCTTTCTATCTGTTTGTCTCTTTCTGTCTCTTCTTATTTCTGTTTTTTATCCTTTCCGTGTGCTTGCATGCATGTCTATAAGTAGAGTAAGTAAGTAAGTATATTCTTTATTGAACCAACTGCATGTCCGCACTTAGGTGTACATGCATTAGAGTAATGTATAGTAAGTACTTTCATATTTTTTTCACTGCATATATCTGTCTGTCTACCAATTAGTTCATGCATCTTTCTTTCAGTGTGTCTGTCTTTCTTTCACTGTGCTTGTCTGTCCATGTAGCTTTATGTCCTCCCATCTGTCTGTCTGGGCGCCTGTGTCTGTATGGTTCTTCCTGTTTGCCATTAGGTTGTAAGAACTTGCTTTTCTGGAAAGCATTTGCTTTACCCTGGAACATGAACAGGACCATCCGTGCACCTGGAAACTGCAACAGGATACACCCAGTAACAAGGATGTTATGGATTTCTAATTTACCTTGCCAGTGCTGTATTCCACTGGGACTGCAGATTCCGATATCTGATTTAGTCCCGATGGAATACAGCACGTGGGATGACTGTGTTGTGGAAGGTGTTTTGCTGATGTTTCCTGTCCGACTGTTTAGTTTTCCAGCTCTTGATCGGATTTGTGGTCTCCGATGGATTACTTCCACCTACGACTCCGCACTCCACATCAGTAGCGGAAGGTACAACACGAGCCGATCCCTGGTCCTTCACGGGAACCTTGGGATATTTTTTACTTTTCTACTTGCAATGTCATTGTGAAAGAGAACAATGAACAAAGAAAGCGATTGAATGAAAGAGACAGCCTTGTTACCACAGGTTACTTCCCACAGGGTGCCAAAGAGGTTGTGCCATTTTTGATATGGGGCACTTCTGTAGCGCGCAGGTTTGAAAGGGAGAGGACGGATTTAATTGGTATACCTACACATTTAAAAACAATGTCATGCTTCACTTACCACGATTATTTTCCAGGTGAGCTGGTTGTTGCTGAGTTGTAAGGGATGTTAGTTCGTTGTCACGCTTTCAGATTCATTGTTGAGCGTGAGCTTGGTTTCTGTAATGACAGGGTTGGCCAGATGTCGCCCTAGGGGATTATCGGATAGCTCCATTCTTGTGTTCACTGATAGCCCTCGGAAATCAAGCTGTTCACCATCATGGGTATATATAAAGATCATGGATATATATATATATATATATATATATATATATATATCCAGTGGGTAAATTGCTCATCCAGAGATGGTGGACCCCCACATTTTTGCAAATCTAAACCTAAGCATTTCTGATAAATCTGTAACCACTACTCTCTTCTATTCACTATTCGTCTAAAATATAAAATGCATGAAAGACGAAGGATATCATCTATTACTGTAAGGAAACACTCGTTTAATAAAAGTATATCAAATAGTAAGTAGGCTGATATCAATATTTAAAACACATTCTGGGCTGTGGATGTCCCTGTTTTGGTGACGGGTTTCCTCTACTAGGTGGCGATTCTCTAGTTCTGATGGCTATTCTCAAATCAGAGGAACGGGATCCAGGCCCGCATTAAGGGGCTGCTAAGGGTGCTGCAGCACATGGGCCCGCAGTTTTAAGGGGCTCGCATTTTCGGAAGTAGGCCCCTACATTAAATGTTTTCATTGTACTTCTAATTGGGCCCCGCGCTGATGCCTATATGGTAATCACAGCACCCTGGCCCGCACTAGCCTTAATACGGCCCTGACGGGATCTCAGATCGGGCGGGACTAGACTGAATTTAACCATTGTATAATAATATATCACGGAGGGTTTTGTAGCCCCTTGTGATCCCTGTGAAACGCGCAAACGAGATCCTTGCGCAGGACTCGACGACTGTGAAGTAATTTTCGCAATCTGTTCCAAAATTGATTGCGGCTCAGTTTGCCGTCGAGGAGGCCCTGGTCCAGTCTATTATGGCCGTCCGCTGTGCGAGAGATTCTTGTCGGCTGTTGTTTATATTCGCATAATTAAACTGCGACCATTGCAATCCACTGAATTTCTTTCCCAAACGACGTCCTCCGTTGGACGAGATTGGTTTCAGGAGGGAGAACTGGCCAAACGATTTTATGGATGACCGTGAATCAAGCGCCTTTGCAGCAGCAGCAGCAGCAGCAGCAGCAGTAGCAGCAGCAGTAGCTGACCACTGCAGCTGGTCATTTGGTCCATCCGTGGGTCTCTATCATACTGACGTGATGAATGAGAGTGTGGACCAGTGTGCCCAGATACGTCCAAGCATCGACCGCCCGGTGAAGAATGATCTACCGTTGTCGACATATATTTTGTGCCAGAGGTTTAGGGACGGGAGAGGGATGGTATGGATGATGAGTCGCGGGTTCGAATCCCGGTGTCGTTAGCATAAGAAAGGGATGGGTTGGTGTTTATTTATTTATTTCGGATATATTTCTATAGCGCCTCCACATAGTCTACTACTACTCAGAGGCGCTCCCGACTACAGCATTTGATACTGTGTCGGAGTTTTCACGCCGAAGCGCCACGAGCAATCGCGAGTGAAGAACTTGCCCAAGGTCCGTACGCAGCGGCTAGAGTGGGATTTGAACCTGCAACCCTCAGGTGACAGGTCACAAGGCGCCGAACTTACCACTGAGCCACCACGCCCCAGTTTTGTTGTTGTTATTGTCTGCCTCCAGTTGAAAGAACTGTGCTATTGTCTTTGAGGCCTGCTGTTGACAGAGACAAAGACAAAGGCTTTTAATCAATATGGCTTGCACTCATGAGCCAATGTAATTGGGTATTTTCTTTGATTATCTTCAGCTGCCATCTTTTCGCGGCTAGGGCGCCAGCCGCCCCATTATATTGATAATTTGGAAGCCTTTAGAACAGATGTTGATTAGAGTTTTAATTGAATGCACAGAATGTTTTCTGATCTACAGTAAGTTCCATATGTTGGTGCTTACAAAGGAAAGTTGAAATAATTGATTTTGACTATGAAATTTTAATGAAAATAACCTGAAGCAAGGTTTATGCAGTCAACAAATTTGGAGACAGACAGACGTCCAAGCCAGACAGACAGACAGACAGGCAGACAGACAGACACAGACAGACAGACAGACAGACAGACTTGTCTTCGTTGACGCGAAAGTCGTTCCCTTGTTTTTAATTGACGGTCAATCGTGACAATGCTTGACTTTACACCTTCATTATTTCCCAGTTTTTCCATTTTCCAGCTGTCACGAAAACGAAGCAGCAGGACAGCTTCTACTTCGATCCGGCCCCGATCAACCAGGACGCGATCGAAGGTGAAGAGGTCCGCCTGCGCTGCGATGTCTCCAACCGGAAGCTCATCATGTTTTACTGGACGCTGAATAATAAACAGTTGCTGAACACCAGCAGACGCTTCCAGGAAGAGACAGACCTTCGAATCATGCGTGTCGACCGCGTCATGGACGCTGGGTCTTTCCGGTGCATTGCCACTAACACGTCGACGGGCATCGCCCTTCGCAGCACCGAAGCGAAACTCAACATCTTATGTGAGTCTGAATTTACGGCTCTCGGTTTCTCGGTTCGTTAAGTTTTATAAGTGCTTGTCTGGACTTCACTGAGGACCTCTGCTGACCATGTCTTACCCTGATTAAATTGCAAGAGTCTTTGCGTAAGTAAGTAAGTAGGCCTAAGTGAATAAGTGAATAAGTAAGTAAGTAAGTAAGTAAGAGAGTGAGTAAGTAAGTGAGTAAGTAAGTAGGTGGTAAATACCTGTGCATGTACTACTGTACTTTGTAAAAGGTGTTTGATTGGTTCAAAGCTTGCTTGCGTCTCAGTGTACAGTTTTTAGATTCAAATCTGCTTTGGAGCCTTAGGTCAGTATTGTAATCATACATGCACATTGCACATGGTAGCAGCTGATTGGTTGAGTGCTCGCCTTGATTCGAGCATCCTCTGAAAGGGTTACTGTTTAGGAACCTTGAGCAAGTCATTCACTCACAATTGCTCAGTGCCATCGATAGATGCTTGGTCGTTAGATAGTGACGCTTAATAAATGTGTAATAATAATAATAATTTATAGAGCACCTCTTTAAGAAAACTGCTCAGAGCTGCTTCTGACCAGATGAAACAAGATCTCTTTCATCCAGAATGATCTTCAACCGGTGTCAGGTAGAGGCAGAGAAAGACGAACAAGAGGTTCGTGTTGCAGGTTGCATGCTAATCTGGTTTAGCATGAAGAGCCATTCACAGCAAATCTGCTTTGTTGACGATCACTTCTTCGAGATGATGTAGACAATGTTGTATAAACTAAAGTTTCTGCTGCTGTCCGAAATCATTGGTTGAGATCTGCTAAGCTTATAAGTACAACTGTATACAAGTATTTGCTTTCTCCGTCCAGTACACTAGGTCTGCACTTTATGCATTTATATAGCTACTTTGAAGAAGCAGTTGTTACTGATGTTTTATCTTTATTAAGTTTTCTATACACGGTGACTGATTAACAAAGTGCTCACTTTGTAATCGAGGGTTATGGGTTTGAGCCGCTGCAAGATGGTGACTGCATCAGAACCTGCGACCTTTTATTCAGGTGCAGTTGCTTAGTGCTTATTTGGTAGTGGCGCTATATAAATACGGGAAGGACTAATTGGTATCGTCATGGGGTGTATGAAAGCCTATTGGTTAGTGCGCCTTACTGTCAACCAGCAGTTTGGGGTTCAAATCTCGACCACAATAAAAGATATTCGGGAATTTCCATTCCACTAAGCGCCTTTTAGCGAACTCCGCCGGCTGCAAAATGGGCACCTCGACTGCACAGAAATGACAAATGGAGAGGACTGGCCACCCGCTTTTGTATGCTGAGGGTAAGAAAATGAAGTCATTAATACTTGATACCCATGGTTGGCGTTGGCCCAAGGGACTGCTGTTTGTCAACGGCATCTTCTAATGTCGTCATAGTCATAGTTTAGGTAACCTGGGAACACACTATGGAACATGAAATGAAGAGGGAAAAATCTTAACTCTGTGTTTATTTTCTGAGAAGCCCTGCGAGGGGGCTTGTCATTCTAGCTGTGCTTATCATCGAAGGTGTTTACTGTTTAGTTTTTTGACACTTTCTCCAGATCTTTGGTTCTCATAAAATGTGCCTTTGACAGTGAAATACAACGACCACCTTGTAGTAGCCTGTCAGTAGGATTCCTTGTGTCAACAGATTACTGTGTGGGCCAATCAAGTGCATTGGCTCGGCGCTTGTATGGCTACAATGCGAGGCCTACTTCCGCAAACCTAAGATGTATTTGCTTTAACTGCTGACTTTCCTTGCAGGATGTATTACTTGTACAAGCACGTTGCTGTTATTGTTCCACGCAGTTGGAGAAGTCTTCTGGTTACATTGTGCTTCCTCCTAAGTGCCACACGCTTTGTCTTTCATATCTAATACTAGCATAACACTTGTCTGCCACTTGAATCCAGGTTCTGGTTTAGTGACCAGCAACAGCACAACTAATCTCAGGGATATATTTGGACTACTGGTTAACTTCACAGCATACATTCTCAATTTACCTTCAATAATAATAATATTAATAACACGGATAATTTCTATAATGCCGTAACGCAACCATGCCACTACAAGGGCACTGTACAGACACAACCTACAGCCTAACATAACATCCGGTCCTATTCATCAGAAGGATAAGCTTTGGTGAAGAAATTGTTATTAATGATTAGAAACTTATATTGTGCCAGTGTTTAAAGATACAAGGCATCTACCAAGCCGCAACCTTGTCAATGTCCAGAAGATTAGTCCAATAAGACAGAAAAGCAGCCTTTGGTGGATCAGCAATTTGAAAGAGGTAAGTATTAAGTTGAGAATGAAGTGATTTAAACGACTGAACAGGAGGGAGTTCCAAAATCTAGGTCCTGCAACCAATAATCCTCGTTGACCAAGAACAGTTCTAGTTTTTGGTTTGAACAGAGAAAGAAAATTAGATGATTTAGTTCAATGATGATAAGTCTGGGAATGAGGGCTGATTTTAAGTAAATTATGGTTGAGCCCCTATTGAAAAAATCTTTCGCTTGCATTGGCAAGAGTTTGATGTTTTAGAAGCTATGAGCTCCAATTTGAAACAAATTTTCCTTAACAAGAAGACATTGTGAAGATTAGAGCAAATGAGGCATAAGACCAGTGTGTTTGCAGCCATGGAATGAAGATTTAACGACTTCATTTTCTTAGCCTTGGCACATGAGGGTGTGTGGCCAGTCCTCTCCCTCTGATCTTCCCACCAACAGTGTATGGTCAGTGTACACATTATACCTGAGTTGTTTAGGGGTGCAGGTGAAGCTGAAATCTCAAAACAAATTTCTGCTCTGTTGGGGCTTTGAACATCTGACCTCTTGGTTGACATCCCAGCATGCTAACCACTACACCATCGTGCACCCCGTGGGGTTAAGGAGGAGTTCATTGGCCGCCATCCAGAGAAATGCAGATTCGAGTATCATCAGCATAGAAATGTTATCCCTCTGCATGATTCATATAGTGGTGTGGAGTGTAAGGTAAATAACGGAGGAAAAAATGCATTTATTACATAAGTGTGTCTTCATGTTGATGGTACTTTCGAAAGGTACAGTTTGCATTTTATAGTATTTCTTAGACTGCTCTATTACGTGCTTTGGTGTAGACATACTTATGACGCTATATAAAATATGACCCATGATTTTGCAGTTGATCGCATGATACATGTACTTCGTTGGCTGCCATTCTACAGCATAACAACAGTCAGATTTCTGTGTGGATTTAGCGGTGCCAGCTGGGTATTGGACCTGCCATTTTTGCAGGAGCTCTGCTAACCAGTATCAGGTGTGGCTGGCTACACCTATTGCACCATGACCCAAGGGCATTGGTTGTTGCTTTTGCACTACAAAATGGCGCTTCTCGGTGGTTGAGCCATCCATTTGGAATGGATCTTCAACTGAACTCTGAACTAAGCACTTTACGTGTACCTTTAGGTTCGGCTGGGAGCGATTCCAAGTAGATGGCTGTCTTTAAATGGCGCTATATAAATTTATTGAATGGGTGATTGAGTGAATGAATGAATGGATGAGTGAATGAATAGGCATTTCTGAGACTGCTTCTGTCGAAAGGGTCCATAGAAGTGTAACCTGACTCATAGCAATGTTATTTCAGTATTTACATATACTTTGTGTGTTTCACAGCTTAAACTCTTAGGAATTAATTGGATTCAGGTTCCATAGCATTAGGATGCATTGTAATTCCAAACTGAATTTTAAATTAAATTTGAATTGGATAAATTGTTGTACTAACACAATGGTCATGTCAAAGGTCTGATGATAACTAGGCAGAAGTGTTGACAGTAACCCGTTTAGTCCTGTTAACCAACTCAGTGAACCATGGTTGCCATTGTTTGCAATAGGTCTGCCATTAGTTGTCTGTGGTTGTCAGTATTTGTAATATTAAGGTCTGCTCTTACAAAAGATATGTCAGAAACCAATTCCTGCTCTCTTCTCTGCTTTTGCCTGGATTTTGCCAACAGGCTTCAACACATCTTAATTTCTTTGGCTGGCTTGGTAATGCATGCACATCTTCTCCTACAAACTCCTTAACACTACTCGGCCAACTGCCTTGGTAACCTGTATAACATTCAGATTAACATTTAAACTGGCCTGTCCCAAGGATAAACTCCTTGCAACAAGCACTCTTACCCACCATCAACCACTAGCCTCTTGGTAATCTCTCCTTGCTGCCTGTGATATTCGGTGTGGATAACTGGCTAAGCACCGTCAATCAGAACTGTCATGGGCTCTTTTGCATTCCATGTTGTAACCCAAGGAATGGAACCGACTATCAATGCTTCTCCAATGCTTGAACTCATCTTACTTAAAAATTGTCTCAAGACTCATTATTTCTTGTGGCTTTCAAACAGCTGGATATCTTATTGCTCTTCATGGTGATTGACTAACTCTGCCTGCTCAGACTCGCATATATATGTATGACTGCGCTTGTTAAACATTTTCATAATATGATCATAATTAGTAGTTTTTGGTTGTCAGTGGTTGCCTATGGTTGTCCTTGGTTGTAATTAGTCGTCCAGGTTTGCCATTGGTTGGCTCTAGTTGTCATCATAGTTGCCCTTGGTTGTCATTGGTTGTCTCTGGATGCCATTGGTTGTCATCGGTTGCCTTTAGTTGTCATTGGTTGTAATTGGTGCCTCTGGTCAATCTTTGGAGACACTTTTGTCATTATCCTGTTTTTATTGGTTTTCAGCAAAGCGGAATACAGAAAATCTTTAATTCCTTCTGCCTGATTGTCAAAGTGCCTTTTTGGCACTGTTGCACTTGGTTGGCACCATCATCACACATGCTTTACTCCATATTTCTTGTTTGGAAGTATTTGCCACCATAACACTTCTAGTTACTCTAAAATTGTTGAGTACTTTATGTTTTGGCACCTTATTGACATTTTGCCACTGTGATGTGCATACCAAAGTGAAGTTGACACGGCTCTAATTATGTTATTTTATCTGATTTTCTATGGACCTGTTTTGGTCTTTGATGCCGTGCTTAGCCAACGTATGTGACAGCTGCATATTTTCTCTGCTGATCATGAGTAAATAAATAATCTTATGAGTTCGTTGAAACACCCTGTCAGAATAGTTTTAGTTAAAGTTTATTTGTGTACTTATTTCAACAGCAGTTCTATTGACTAACAAAACCTCAGAAAAGCTTTTCTGTAATTATCGCTTGTCACGGCATAGCTCCCACAGAGTTTGCTGGAAAAGCCCAAAGGAATTCCTAGTCAGGTTGATGTCCACAGTGTGTGCAATTCCGTCCCCCGTGCGGCCTTTCAACTGCCTTCTGTTAGCTTTCCATTTTATCCCAAATCGAACCCGATCCACCCATCAGACCTCTTGTGTAAATGCAATTCAATTTAGTGTATTTGTAATGTAACCTGCAGTTTCATTCTCAGTAACTTTAGTATTAATGGTCTGTTACAGTACAACAGCATGTAATGGTAATATTGTGTAACAAAGTGTACATGAATTTGGAAAATATCTAAAGCATGGCAAACCAGCACAACTTAATGTGATGCAGTGTTGTGCAATGTTAGACAATGCACATTTTCAGGTGTTTCCATAATCTACTCCAGATTCTATTATTTTTAATTTATTTTACTTATTACGACACAAGGTAAACCTGAATCAGAGGCACAAGAAAAGTGCATGTGAACA
Source organism: Allolobophora icterica (assembly GCA_963556255.1). Classification (NCBI taxonomy): domain Eukaryota; kingdom Metazoa; phylum Annelida; class Clitellata; order Crassiclitellata; family Lumbricidae; genus Allolobophora; species Allolobophora icterica. The sequence goes on along the minus strand of OY744612.1, from coordinate 33,587,761 downwards.
ACGATTCACTCATTACAATACAATACAATACAACTGTATTTTAATATTGCCCTCCTTCCAAAGTTCAGAAGTGCACACGACCATATGACAGAACATCGATGGTGCAGGGTCGCTACACAGTTGCTTGAGGTAGATTCGAACCTGCGACCCTATGGTTGCAAGGCACAGAACATACCGCTACACCACCACATCCCCTACTCAGCCAATCGCATTAAAGAACTTTTAGATGTTTCGAAAGGGCACGATCAGAGTCTCAAGGCAAATACCTACGACTAATGCCTCAAGTCGCAGACAGACAGACAGACAGACAGACAGACAGACAGACAGACAGACAGACAGACAGACAGACAGACAGACAGACAGACAGACAGACAGACAGACAGACAGACAGACAGAACTTGTGTGGGATCCATGTTCCCTGGGTTGTCTGGATTTAACCAAAGACCTTTGTTTACCCCGTTTTACTCTGATTAAATTGCCGGAGTCTTTATGTAAGTAAACACCTCTGTCCATGTACTTTGTAAATGTCACTGAGATACCAGAAATGATCTATAAACACGTTCCGATTTCTGGGTAATTGTAAACTCGACGTGCCCAAAAAGGAAGTGCCTGATTGTATGTTTGTAGTTTATATTTTGTCTATTGTTTACATAGAGCATAACTTACACTTAACAGTAATGTCTGATTGCTGCAGACAGTTATACGACTGGGCACACTTGTAAAATCTGCGTATGAGACACTGATTTACGCAGGTGTGCATATTAGAGGATTCTCTGTGTAGCCCTCAGAAAAAGCCATACTAACTGTTCGAATGTAGGCCACAGGTAATGCGCATCCGCACTACATTCGTTCCAACATGTGCATGCAATGCAAGGAGACTCGAAGTTTAGGAGCTTAGTGTAAACAATACATTCAGCTTATAATATGCAGAAAATATATGTTATGTATGGTATCTGATGTTATATATATATATTTATATGTGCCATATATATAATGTGTGCCAGAGAGAGAGAGAGAGATATATATATATATATATATAGCCTATATGTCAGATGTGAAATGCATGGAATTATATATACCAGATGTAGTATTGTATATTTTTATGCCAGCTATGGTATTGTACATTTATATATTCTAATACTTGTGTGTTTATATGCATGTATATGTATACGAGTGAGTGCTTATGTATGTGTGTAAGTATTTACGTGTATATGTATCGTGTGTCCATTAATGTACCAGATGCTTTGTATATGTATGTCATATTTTAATATATATATATAGTGTTTATATATATATATGTCATACATAATAGCCATACATGTTATATATATAGTGTTTATATATATAATATATATACGTGTATATATATATATATATATATATATATATATATATATATATATATATATATATATATACGTTGTGTTTGTCTGACCAAGAGCCTGTTTCATTCATTTGAGGATTGATTGAAATTCTACCCTTTGTAATGAGAATTGATTCCTGCCACCTGTCAATCATCCGGCTCCCTCCGTTCCTCCATGCCTCCCTCCCTCTCTCAGACCGAGATAATCTTCCCTTTCTTCCGCTCACTGGATTCGTTCTCCCCTTCCCCCATTCAGCCAACGATTATGATTCCACGTCTCCGTCCTCCACTCCTGATCCCAGAAAGCTTTACTTAGTGGACGCTAAGTAGTTATGTCTGATAACAGCAAACACTGTCATCGAGGTGGCTGGTGGCCGATTGGCAAACCTATCGGCCCTTTGCCTCCGCGACCTGGCTTCAATTCATCCCTAGGAGGTGCAGAACTGTGTCAAAACATGCAAGATGTCTAATTATATTTTATACTCACGCACGCACGCACGCACGCACGCACGCACGCACACACACACATACACACACTCACGCACGCACACACACACACACACACACACACACACACACACACACACACACACACACACACACACACACACACACACACACACACACACACACACACACACACACACACACACACCTACACACACACTCACACACACTTACACACACCTACACACACCTACACACACACACACACCTACACACACACACACACACGTGGCACATGGCTGCAGTCAGCTCATAGACACGCACAGCGAGTGTTCTGTAGATAAGCAATGGCCTAACCGCGGTTTAAAACTGACTCCACATAATGCAGTATGTATATTATTTTGTATATATTACGAATGACTACATCTACGTGTGTTTAATCTATCAGTGTGAATGCAGTACCATCAGTTGTCATAAACTCGATGACCCTTTGCATTTAGACTGGTTCCACAGTTCAGTCCTGCGGCTTTTGCAAAGCTCTGCCATGCGAATAGCTGAAATGCCATTAAAGCCCTAGGTTTTAGGTTTGGCGGTTTCCCTCGTAGAATGAAGTGACCAACGACTGTAGGCGGTTCAAGTAAGCATCTGTCGGCCAATGGGCGTTGATTTCATTTTGGTTTACACATCTTACAAGCATAGGCTGCTGAATTTAATTATATGCATAGCCTAGGCAACATCGTCCGCTTTGTGGAATGGAGGCGAGGCGCAGGGACGGTCGGTCGATCGGTGGTAGCCCCCACCCTAGGCCCTTCACCCTCCCTCTGGCCCTCTAGCGGTCGGACGGATGGATGGAGATGCATCGCTAGGGCAGACTAGACCCGACAGGGCATACCCCGTACAGGCCCTACCTCGATCAATTGACCACTTGTATATATATAACCGAGCTGTGGGTCGACTAATTTGTGTATACGAAAGCCAGGTAAGCTGGCTAGAGGTCATACCTGTACTTCTAGAATGTATACAAGTTGTTCCAATTATCCAAATTTACCCCCCCATACACTCATATTACTATGGAGTTCATTGCTATGAAGATACTTACAGGGTTGAGAAACAAGTCTGTAGTTTCTATATGCGATTAGATTGCCATGAACAAATACGAACTTACTATTGTGGTAGATGGCGATCAAGAGGAAGCCATACGGGCATTTTTTGCTCACAACAACTGGAATTTTGAAAAAATTGGTAATTATGAAGACGATGCGTATATATATATATATATATATATATATATATATATACTGAAATTGTATAAATTGTTTTGTGTGGTGAACCCTGTACAAGTAGGCCCTATTGTTCTTCAGGTAGCGCTATACGTGCGCAAATAAGATTGAACTAAGATTTATAAATATTAAATTAAATTGCATTTATTATCCTTGCAAATATTTAGCTCAAACCATGCTATAGAAATACATAGTAATAATAACATCAGCAATGTTAGTATAATGACAACTGATGTGAACAGCAGTAACAGCAGTAATGATAATAAATGGCCAATTAAAAATGTAATTATTAAAATTACCATGATTATTATTATTACGATATGTAATAAGACAATAAACATATGCATAACCCAGCTAAGCTGTCGTTCAAGTCAAGTCGAAAGAGCTAATTGTATGTTGATGACATTATAAATATATCTCCAACCAATCGAAACTGCCTTTGTTCCAATTGCAGAGTTGGAACCACCAAAGAGAAGAAAATCTTGTATGGATGCCGCTTCGAAGGAGGTCTTGGTCGCGTCCAATGGAAATAGTACAGAGTCAGAAATTGAGGCTCAAAACAGTCATGACATTCAAGTGTCAGCTGATCATTTGCAGCTGCAGGGTGAAAATCATCAATCGGAAGGCGCCTGTCCTCTTTGTTTTCTCTCTCCGTGCGTGGGTTCTGCATCTCCAGGTTGGCTTGGCGGAGGACAAGCAGCGCATGCAGCTAACAGTCCAATACGAAGAGTAATTTATGGAAAATATTGGAAGATCATTTGCAACTTGGGTGGGTGGACGAGCCCATTATATCTGGCCAAGAAACTAACGGAATCGAACGGTGTACTTCACATGCGGGAAATAATGCCAGATTGCGTAGTGCGAAAAGTGAGATCGTTGTATCCGAATCCAACAGGCACGCCTTACATGGGCCACAAGTGGGAGTAACATTGATACTTTGGATAATTCGCCGGACTTTGTTTAGACAGAGAGATTTTTATTGTACACTTACTTTCTGACATAAAGCAGAATTTTATCGATTGTGAGCTGCTTATGTACACCTGTCATAGCTATGATTCAATGTAACATAACATTCCCCCATTTTAAATTTATATAGCGCCTCTTCAAGATTCCTACTCAGAGGTGGATTTAAACCTGAATTGCCCTCAATTGCTCGGCGCCACACGAAAACCACGTTACGGAGACTAGGTTTTTCATAAGTGCTATGTCAAATCAATTTTGCAATGGCCACAGTCCCTTGTCCGTTCAATCTTCTTTTTTTCTTGCTTGGATTAGGACCTCGTTGAGGGGGGGTAAGCCACAGATTCATTTTTATACAGATTGGAGCATCTTGTTACAGATCGGATGCCCTTCGTGGCATCAACCACAGTTTTCCGCTGTGGACCTAGTCTTGGTGATGAACACATGCCCGCTAGGCAGAGGGTCATCAGGCTTATTTAAATTGAGTCATGTGCTCCCATGTCACAAGGCTGTTATTGGATATTTGCAGCTTTTAGTTGTCAAGCAAAATGCCACTCTTTTTCTACAGTGTGCCCTACTAGCCTTGCCGCTGTTGGTCCGCGACTGCTTATTCGTCAGATATAACCCTGCTTATTTCGCAGCTGACCTCTATTTCTAGAGGTCGTTCCACTATCCGCCACCTGTGGACGCGTGTGATAGCAGTCAGCTCTGCCACACATCAGCTCTGCCACACATCTCTCTGTCCTATGCCAGGCCAAAATCCGGGGAGGTCAAGCAGAGTAGACAGCAGAATGCTAAGGTGGTTATGTGTAATGACGGTTGATGGTTATGTAGCACTGATATGTTTGATTTTAGTGTATCATACAATATTGTCACAGCTCTTACGGTTATTCTACTGTGTAGGGTGCATTGCTTTCATTTGAAAAGCTCTCACTGTCTCCTAATTGGTCGTCATCGGATTCGTCCGAAGAGATTTCACTCTGGCAGGTCTCCTTATCTGCAGAAGTTTCTGTCACAGACTCCGATATTGCTTTAGATGCTGACCACACGGCAATGTACAAATTCCAAATGTTCTCAACAAATACGTAGGTCTTGCGCCGATACACTTTTTTCCCGATTTGGCGACGTGGGTTTTTCGAACGAACAGTCGTGCATATAGACGTGTATGGTCTGTCGACGTGTTCGTTCCAGTCCAAGACAGCCAGATTGCTCCGCAGCTCGTACATTAAATTCCCGTAGTGTATCCGTTTATCCAGATAGATCAGACAAACGTTATTAAAACTTTCCACATAAAATGTGTCGTGGCCTTTGACATAATCTTCAGCGTGCTTGTACACTACCAACGACCGAAGAAAGTCCTGGAGCATTGTAATTGCAGCCTCATTTGAAACAATTCGAACTTCAATCATATGCCCCGGCTCTTTGCAGTGGGAAGTTTCATGGCACTTGCTGTGGTTGTTCTGAAAATGAGGGATGCATGATTCTATGAGCTTACGCAGGGTTTGGGCATCTCCATTGCAATTGTCCATACACCAATAGACGTGGTTTCGAATGGCAGCACCCTTGTCAGAAAGCTCGGGATGCCATGTTTTTCCAATGTTTTTTTGTGCTCCTTGCCCAATTTTTTTCACCCCGGCTGTTATAGGACGGGTGCAGTGCCAGCGGTCATTGGAATTCCTGGCTTGCTTCCTCTCACGTAGGCGCTTGTTGATTGTCATGTTTCGATCATGCACATGATGGGCAACTTTAATGTTGCTGAGATCCAGGCTCTCGTACATCCTGTCGAATCCCACTGCCTCGTGACGCTGTGAACAGTTATCATCATTCCCGTTAATGTGTTGAATATCAACGACTTTGTGAGTTTTCAACCCGATAGCAACATGGTCGGTGTGATAACTATTTCGTCTACAATGATGTCGTGCGTCAGTCATTATAGAGATAGCTCCATCAGGCGACAGTGAAGACTCCTGCGCTCTAGCGCCAAATATAGATTGCTTTCGCAGGTTCTCAGAAATGGCACTAAATGTAACCATATTCCTCCTGCGGAAAAGGTCTGACAATAGTCCAAACCGACTGAAGTCGCTAAAGCGCTCGTACTGTATGGGTGTCATACCAGAGGCCAGGTAGCTCAACATCACTCGGTGGTTGACTTCAAATTCCTTCCGCTCGCTGTCTATTGTGGATGAGGAACTCCACTGAAAGGAGTGTTTTTTCGCACACTCCATATCCACCGACAGCACATGACCACTGTGTGTCCATGACTTCACTGAATACGGCGTCACACATGTGGATGAATGTTGTGAGATTGTGTCGATCAACTGGGCAATGCTGGAGCACTGCCCAACAAAATTCTCATGTGCAGTCTCCAAAGCTGTTGCTGGAGCTGCTGATATTGCTGCTGTGACAGATGCTGGATCAGTCAGTGAAGTTGATTCACTTACTTCTTCCGTGACTGAAGACATCGTGAGTGTCTGCTGCGGATGTTGAGTTGCAGAAGAGAGCTTATTGGTGTCAACATCCATTATGACTTTCACCAGAACTTCTCTCAAACTTTTTACTCCCAACGCCAAGCGAATGTCCTCACATTTTTGCTCAAATTTAAGTTTATCACTGTCGGTTGTAAAAGTTAATTCAAAATGTTTCCTTACAGAAACGTAAGGGTAGCTATAACTCTTGGTAGATCCATCAGACAACCGTTTTTTAAATGTTCGCATGTTGCCAACTGCAACACCTGAAGTCGGTGTCGTTGGTACAGCGTAGTCTCCATCCATCTTTGGAAATAGTTCGATATAATGATACTAATATATGTCCACTAACGAAATACAATGTTATACTACTATAAGGTCCACTACTGAAATAAGATAATAATATAATATACAGACACGAGATATAAGCTGTATCGACTATGCGATTTAAAATGGCTATGAAGTGAAGAAATTACGAAGCTCAACTCTGCTGCAGCGAAATTCAAACTAGAATGAGTACTGCAAACCAAGACTCAATTGTGAAAGGACATTTCCTAAGTTCATTTCCTAAGTTCATTAGCATAATTTGGCATGTGACCTAGTCTCTCTTCCTTAGGCTGTATATTAGCATCTGATACTGGTGCAAATTCTTAGAATATGAAATACAGCTTATTGTCTTTAGTGTTCCGGGTATAATAAGGCAACGGTGACAGCATCAACAGCTGGCATTTATATACAGGTTTACGACCCAAAGCTCGGTTATATATACAAGTGGTCAATTGATCGGGGTAGGCCAGAGGGAGGGTGAAGGGCCTAGGGTGGGGGCTACCACCGATCGACCGACCGTCCCTGCGCCTCGCCTCCATTCCACAAAGCGGACGATGTTGCCTAGGCTATGCATATAATTAAATTCAGCAGCCTATGCTTGTAAGATGTGTAAACCAAAATGAAATCAACGCCCATTGGCCGACAGATGCTTACTTGAACCGCCTACAGTCGTTGGTCACTTCATTCTACGAGGGAAACCGCCAAACCTAAAACCTAGGGCTTTAAGTCATTGGGATCGTGATGATGAAACTCGAGTTGCACGAATCGAGCCGAGAGGCTCAACCTACTAACTCGCATCAGTAGTAATTACATTCATGCTGCCATAGAGAATGACCGTCGCTGCCGTGTGGTTCACTCATTCACTCAGTCGTTCTCATTTCTCCACCCCTTGGACATCTCATCTTCCCAACCCATGGACTTCTGTACCATTATATTATAAATGAACGCAAAAACTGGTGTCTTAAGTGGACTTACTTTGTACTTGCTAAGTTGCGGAGTTTTACGTAAAAGTATTGGGCGCAGAACTAAGCACTGAATTCTGTACATAAGTTAAAGGACTTGAATTTGGAGTGTGACGAAGTACCGAATAGTAGTGGATGGACGCGAAACCTCGTGTACGGCATAGCATTTAATAGTAATTTTATGAGGAGAACTGAAATTACAGAAAGTACTGCCATACATTAGTATTAAAACGCTAAGCTTCGTGTACCGTACGGAGTTTACAGCAGAAAAGCCTGTAGCACTAGCGAAAATCGGTGAGCGTTAATTAACCGCACGTTGGGGCACTCGGATTCGCGTCCACATACTACTGCACAGATATCCCAATCAAAATTCTCTGGGCCATATACATGGCTATTATACCGTGATAATTTCTCAGGACTTGGGGGCCTGGAGGCCTCTTTGTCGGTGCTGGTGGCTCGTTAGCAGTCGATGACAGAGGGACAATGACGAGGAGACAAGGGGAAGAGATCTCGATGCACTGAGAGAGAGGGAGAGAGAGAAATCTCGAATCGTAACCGGTCGCAGATTTATTGAAACCCGATGCTTTGCTTACCTCTTCCGACGGCGGATAAACATCGGTGTTTGATATCTAAATTGAACATCGCTGGGCTTTTGTATGCTGAGCTTTCAGGCCAGACAGCAGAGACAGGAAGGGTGGAGGGAACGTCAGGTTGAAACCTCCTCTGTCTCTCTGTCGGTGTTACTGTCTCTCTCGCTTTGTCTTTCTCCGTCTCTCTGTTTGTCTCTCCCTCTCTCTCTATAGAGCGCGCCACGTGCGTCGTGCGCACATTGTGCTGCTTTCTAAGCGCAGAAAATCGGTTTTCAAGCGCGTCGCTGATGGCTTCTGCGCCTTTCCTCTTTGCGCGGCGTTTTGTTTTCATTGCGTCTCTATTCAGACGGAGTCGGCGCTGATATTGCCTTACAGCCATCACGTATTGGCAAGCGCTCGAGCGAACGAGATATTAGTTCCCATTCGGGGTCTTAGAGCTCGCCTGCAACCGTTGTACTAAGTCCCTACAATTTTCTTCTCACACTAGATGGATTCTTTCTTCGTGGTTTACCACCGATGGTGTAGTGACTAACGTGCAAGACTGTCAACCGACAGGTTGGGGATTCAAATCCTTGCCACGTTCTGAAAGGTGGTGTTATTTTTTCGTTGCACTTGAGCCCCTAGCGAAACTCAGAGATAAAATGAGTCAACTGACAGTACACTGACAGTACACTGACAGTACACTGACAGTACACTGACAGTGGGAAGATCAGATGGTGAGGGAGACGACTGGCCATTTGCCCTCATATGCCGAGGCTAAGAAAATGAAGTTGTGAAGCCTTCATACCCATTGCTGCTTCTTGGCTCTGTAGCTTAAGGATCTGGTCTACTTCTTTTCTTCGTAACGCTCTGGATTGGATTTCTTTCATGTCATGTATATTTTGACTATCCTATAAAATTATTAACTCACCAAAATCATCTGTTTACATGTGATTTAAAATTTTCTATTTTGTATTTTGTTTGCCAAAGCATTAATGGCAACAGACAAACGGATTGCAGCAAACAGTTGTGATTATTAAAAAAAAATGATGATAATGATAATGACGACGACGACCATGACGATTACGATGATGATGATGATGATGATGACGACAGTGTTTTTGCTGCTGGTGTTGGTAATGATCATTCTGCTACATAATTAAGATAGTGACGATGACATTGAAGATAATAACTGCTAATAATATTTTTACTAAGAACCAGGGTGTGCTTAGTGTTTGATGGAGTAACTCCCCCTTTCAAGCTACCTCGCACTGGAGATATACATTTTCCCTTATAACCCCCCTTATACAAGAGTTCATGGCTTTCCCCAAAGCCTTTCACTCAACAGTCCATCGGTCTTTCCCGCCATTGACTGCTGTCCACCGCAAAATCACACATTGCAAAGAACAGTGATGAATTATTCTTGTTAGTGTTCTTGCAGCCGAATGAGTTTCATTTCTGGTGGTTGGGCAGAACATGCTCTCATATGCTGTGCTTCCTCCATCGCATCCATAAGCATTGCCTTCCGTCCGTCCATCCATCAATCCATGGACCCATCCATGCAACCATCCATCCGTCCATCCATCCGTCCATCCATCCATCCATCCATCCATCCATCCATCCATCCATCCATCCATCCATCCATCCATCCATCCATCCATCCATCCATCCATCCATCCAACCATCCATCCATCCGTCCATCCATCCAACCATCCATTCGTTCGTCCATCCATCCATCCATCCATTTTCCATCCATCCATCCACCCATCCATCCACCAATTCATCCATCCATCCATCCAACCAACCAACCATCCATCCATTCAACCATCCATCCATCCACCCATCCACCCATTCATCCATCGAACCGTCCATCAAACCATCCATCAAACCATCCATCAAACCATCCATCTATCCATCTATCCATCTATCCATCCATCCATCCATCCATCCGTCCATCTATCCATCCATCCATCCATCCATCCATCCATCCATCCATCCATCCATCCATCCATCCATCCATCCATCCATCCATCAATCAATCCATCCATCCATCCATCCATCCATCCATCCATCCATCCACCCTCCCATCCATCCATCCATCCATCCATCCATCCATCCATCCATCCATCCATCCATCCATCCATCCATCCATCCATCCACCCTCCCATCCATCCATCCATCCATCCATCCATCCATCCATCCATCCATCCATCCATCCACCCATCCATCCATCCATCCATCCATCCATCCATCCATCCATCCATCCATCCAACCAAGATAGCGCCATCGATGGATTCCTGCAGATTCTAGTTTTCCATTCTGTCCCCATCGGTCACTGGACTGTTTCTAAAGACGGGTCAAATCCTCGAACCAAAGGAGATTAGGTCTTTTGCTCTGGTGCTTAATAATGCATGTGCCTCTGAAGTGCTTTCTCCTGGTGCCATTATAAGGTGCTTCTGGCATGGTGTCGAGAGCATTGCATCTCTTCAGACTCCTGAAGCCTCATCAAAAGCGCATACAGCTACGACCTGGACTTGGTTGATTATATAAACGATGTGTGTCGTGGCTAACAGTGGCTTTCAAACTTACTAAAGATAAATTATTTTTCTTTATTGCAAGCATTATTGTTTCGTTTGAAGCTCTGTGCATCAGACAGCGGCACAGCTTAAATTTCAATATACATATATTTATATACATAAGTTATTTTTATGTTTATGATACATGAATATATGAACATTTAAAATACCATTATAATTACAACAATTGATATCGTAAGTAGCTCGCTGCTTCTAGAAAGTTTTACTATTTCAATTGTCACGGCAAGTACGAGTTACATTTAAATTGTTTTTTTAAACTTGAACACTTGGCTTTCAATAGAGGCAGTTCCACGCACGCGAGCCAGTTCTCCAAAAGCCAGATCACTCATCGTGGTCTTACTTGTTGACAAAAATATGCATTGGCAAACTTTTATGATCGCATATTGTATTATGGTCAGCCACAGCAATTGCTGGTAAAGAGCAGTCCTCTTAGCTAGTAGTAGTAGTTTCAGTTTAACCACACTGTGTGATAACAAAGATCATTAGCGTCGCCCTCCTCCTTCATCCAGGCTTGGGACTGGCACTGTTAGAGTACGAGCATCATTGTCTTGCTTATAAGGTGTGACCGAGTTCATGTGCTCGTTCTCAGAGTATGAACACATTAGTCATTTCCATTCTCCTGTCTGATTTTACCTGTGCTTAAATGAAATTCTTATTTAATTTATATTGACCAAAATAAGGCCTCTTTCGTTCTGGAAAGGTTCTCTTCTTAAAAGTTTAAAACTTTATCAGTGAGCGTTTTCAGTTGCTATTGCTTGGCCTTTTCCAGTGATCTATTTCGTTCTCAGAAGCAACTTGAAACGATCTTTGGCTTAAACAACAAAGCATGACAAGATGGGTCCACCAGACAACGTGTCTTGACAAGAAATTTTGTTTTTAAACGGTGACTCAGTGGCAGAGTGCTGATGTATTTGCCTTTCAGTGTCCAAGCTTTGAATCCTGCATGGTTCCTGTAGTGATATTTGCAACTCGCTATGACAAATCCTTATCAAGCCATGTAACCCGTAAGAGTTATCCATGTTTTTGCACTTTTGTAACAGGCGCTATGTAGATTGCCTTAAAATATGATGGAAAGGTTTGTCTAGTATGCACTTCAGCCAAAATAGGCCTATCCATCAACCGCATCGGACTTTGCCTTTGGTGTAAAGAGTTGTCTAACGGTTTCATAAATGGTCAGGTACAATACATTATACCTTCACTGGACGCTCTGAAAGGCCACCATAATTTGCTGTCGTAATTGTAAAGAGACATTTATATAGCGCATTAGAAAGAACACGGCAGTCTCTGGAGATGGAGTTGAAGAGGTCATTTTATGGCACCATCCACGTTCAAGCGAGGCACCGAGTTCTGCTTAGCATACAGCATTCATCTCTTTGCATCAATAGCAACCTGTTGGTTTGTATCAGGTGGTTTTCTGTATACCTCTTTGTATCAATAACCAACCTGTTGGTTGGCATGCACGTGCATCTGATGTAGTGTGCGCGCGCGTGTTCCAGGTCCTCGCGCATGCGTATTGATTAGCGGTGGATCTATCCCTTAATCCATCCACGATTTAAGCCGACGTATGATGAGTCACGCATCGCTCCATGCCGCCAGTGCCTCCCATCAACGTCGGCCATTTGCATTTTCCCGTGGCCAGGGTATCCCTACCTCCGACGGACGGACGGACGGTAAGGATCTTGTTTAGGACCACTTGCTGTCATGGTCGTCATTGCTTGGAACTGAGACCGGAAGAGAATAAAAACGAGAAATTGCTCTCTACGTCTTCCGATGCCTTCCCCGGACTCTGCTACACGCATAGTATGCGGACATGACTACTCACACCACTGGCATATTAAGCACGCTCTGGCCCGGATATATGTATATATATATATATGACACTGATATCGCCATATTATATATATATATATATGTATATATATATATATAGGGTAATTTCATCACATAGAGGGTAATTTCTCGTTTTTTTATTTTCTTATATATGTATATACAAGAAAATTAAAAAACGAGAAATTACCCTCTATGTGATGTACATGATATATATATATATATATATATATATATATATATATATATATATATATATATATATATATATATATATATATATATATATATATATATATATATTGACATATATATTTATGACAGTGATTCATATAATGCCTTATATATAACATGGAATTAACATATAAAGATATACGGTAAAGAGGTATATATGAAGATTTATGCATGTAATACGGATTCGTTTAGGTACATGCTGTGACATAGGCACATGCTGTGACATAGGTGCCGTTGTCTCATTTTCATATAATATATGGAATATATACCCAGTATGTGCTGTTCATTGTCTCAGTGTTTAGTGTTCACTGGGTTCCTTGTCTCAATGGAAGACTACAGTCCTTCAATGCGATCTTTGCACCTGGCCAAAGTTCTTTCCAAGATACATTAATGGTTTATGCCTTGTACAGAGGGCAGTGGACTTGACAAATGACCGAAAACAATGGAGATAATTTATTCGTACCCGTCGCCGCCAAACGACTGGGGTCAGGAACTGATGATGATGATGATGATGAATAGTTCCCAAAAGTTCTTGTTCAGCCGATTTCTCATAAATATATGCGTATACACATACTCGAAATTTTGCATGAACCTTAAACTTCAGGTACACTAGTATAATACTACTGAGATATTCTATTCTTCCCTTTCTAGTCCTTGACTCTCCCATTGTCCTCTGATGACGATACGTTTAATTAAGGATGCCATCATAACAAAGACGATTGGTCTTCTCTTCTCCTAATAGTAGTTCCAGTAATAACGACATCTTATGGCTAACAGGGTCGTTGACGTCTCCCTCCTCCTTTTTCCATGCTTGGGACTGGCACTACCGGGCACTTTTGGCACTAGGGGTATAGCGGCGGAGTTTTGTCTTCTCTCGCTTCCTTCTCTTCTCATACTCTCTCAGATCAGGCAGTGAACGTTCATTGGCGCTTTCTGACATGTGTTGCCACGTGCACCTGTATCCACCCAGCCATCCGTCACACCTTTAACCGCACTGCTGGCAACAATGCTATGTACATGTATATATTTACATACGCCATTATATGCATTCATAAATATATACACATGGAATATATATATAAATGTATGCATGGAATAGATTTATATACACACCATGTATATATATGATTGCTATTGCTTGTGTAAATCAGTGAATAGGTTTATTTTTATGCACATAATATTCCAGTCACACGTAATCATCCCAATGGAATGTAATTTAGACCCGACTGGTATCTTATAAGGTGATGGCTGAGTTTAGCCTAACTGCGGTTTTGATCAAGAATTTAAACAATTTCAGCTTTGGCTATATCTGCTCTGAGATAATTTCACCAAAACGTTTTATAATTCATAAAAACATTACTATAATGATGTGCAATGGTACATAACGTAGACTCACAGGTGGTACTATCAGTCAGGCAACACTCACGTCGTATAAATTCATCACATATACAATTTGAGCCGACTGAGTGCAATGAATTTATCTGAATGTTTCATAATTCGCTGCATGAAGTGATTTTTAATAGATTAGCCTATAATTAGGATTACAGGGAGGGGGATTATTAAGTGTCTCAATATAGAGTTCTGTCGCTGAAGCTCCGTGTTACTTGGTTCAAAGTCTGGTCTTCATTTTGTTCTATCTGCATTCGGTGTGAAAACTGGATCCATAACTGGAAACATGTTTAGGAAGAATGTGCACAGGTACAAGGCACTAAAAACGCACATCAACAATCCTTTTTGGTTTTAAAATGATTTGATATTTTGATCTAATAGCTGATGGATTCTTTCTGAAAGCAGTGTGTATGTGCGTGTTTGGGTGTGATCTATGTATATACTTGTATGTATGTATGTATATATGTATGTGTGTATGTGTGTATGTATGTGTATATGAATTTATTTGTGTATTTATATTTGTATGTATGTATGTATGTCTAGCATACATAAATGCATACGTGCATACATGCATATGTACATACATATTTATGTATGTATGTATTTATGTTTGCATGTGTGTATAATACATACATACGTACATACTTGTACATGTATGTATGTTTGTATTTATGTTTATGTATGAAGACATACATTCATGCAGTCATGTGTGTGTACATACTTATTTATGTATGTTTGCATGTATGTATACTTTCATACATGCATGCATGCATTTAAGTATGTAATACTTATTTATGTATGTATTTATCTATGCATATATGTTTATGTATGTATGTATGTATATATGCATGTTTGTATGTATGTATGTATGTATGTATGTATGTATGTATGTATGTATGTATGTATGTATGTATGTATGTATGTATGAATATATGTATGTTTGTATGTATGTATTGTGAATACCTAAAACTGGACATTCCCCTTGCATCTCTTTAGCTTGAATGATGTTTATGGTCCTAAGAGATTTCCTCATTGTTATTCAATGGTTTCCCTTCGTTGCTCATCATCAGAACTCTTACATTTTCACCATCTTTCGGGAATAATCGTCCTCAACCCTTGACCTCTAACCCTCCAATTCTTCCCATCCATACCTCAACGTATAGACTAAACGCCACGACTGTGGAGTGCGCTTCCGAATAGTTATCTCTGAAGGCGCAACATCAATTATGCCTTGCGTATGTATATGATGTGGGTTTGGAATGCCTGAGAAGGATGCCTGCGGAGGATGCCAGGATGCCGTGGCATTGCAGAGATTAAAGGCTCGTGAGGACATAGATCTTCGTGAATGGTCTTCTGCGCCCCTTACGGATTCCTGCTTTAAGAGTCCATTAAGCTGGTTGCACTGAATTTGCAGCCGCCGTCGTTTGAATTATTAGAGTTGTTGGTCGTTGTTCCAGCTCTCTGAAGTTGCACGGACGACGACAACAGTACAACAACCGGACAACGCGTTGTTTACGATCTAACTGGGAAAATGCTGCTATGTTTACCAACGACATCGGGAGGGAGAGGGAAGCACGGAGAAAGAGATAGAGGGGGAAGGAGGGAGAGATGGGGAAAAGGAGAGAGCGAGAGATAGAGAGGGACGGACGGACGGACGGACGGACGGACGGAAGGAAGGAGGACGGAGGGAGGAGGGTTTAGGGAGGGAGGGAGGAGGGGACTTAAGGAGGGAAGGAGGGGGAGGTTTAGGGAGGGAGCAGGGACCCTTTAATTCTGAACCTCGGACACCTTGGCTGATCTTATCTTACCTCACCACATATCCGTTTTCAACTTACTTACTCACCATAGCCTAACTTCTTTCTCTGACCTATTGCATCTCCAATTAACTTCTCCAACCACTGAACTTGAAGCACTTGATGATTGATTTATGCTTTTTGTATTGTATTGTATTGTATTTATGTATTTATAAAGCACCTCTAAGCATGTACAACCTAATCAGAAGCGCTTTTGTGCATTCTGGTTACGGTGCAATAGAAGTAATTAAATTTGAATAGATTAGATTGGATTAGATGAGACTTTGCAGTTGTGTATGATTTGGTTTTTGGTATCATGACATTGTGTTATTTCATTCTAAATGTGTATATATCTCTTCACAGGCAATTCGCAATACTGGCTTTTAGAGCATTAATAAATGATTGGCTGTGGTCAGAGGGCATGATCTAGAGGACGTCCAAACAGGCCAGGCCCAACTTTTGCATTGTGACCCTGATGTCCTCCAGGCTTTTTTAATCGAGATGTGTCTAAGGACACGAAATATGTTATCCGACAATCTTCATGCTGTACTGGTTTCTTAAGCATCTCTCATTTTTCAGTGGTACTGTGCAAAAATTGGATTACAATACATCGTTGTGATTTTTTACATTACACTATTGACTTTATCATTGTCTTGATCATCTGAGAGTGAACAGTACACAATACTCATTGTTCTCTTGGTTGTTCTAGAGTACAATGTTCTCTTGTTCTGTATTTACATTATATTATGATGTTATTGTGTTACATTGATAGTCTAATGATCGTTTGTAGAACCTGACTGATGTTTCTTGTTTGACCAGGGATTGACCGTTCGGCCGAGGTCCAGCTGGTCAAACCGAAACCGGAAGAAGTGGCGGAAGGATCGGAAATAACGCTCAAGTGTCAGGCAGAAGGACAACCGGAACCGACAGTGGAATGGTTCCGCAACAAAGTTCGGTCAGTCGGAGAATTATCGCTTAATCAGTCTTAATATTGAATAAGAATGAATCACGATTATTGGATTATGGGATTCTGTGATTTTGTCCACAATATCGATGCAGATTGGTCCAGAAACTGCACTTGATGCCATCTGTCGACTATGGATGGGAATTCTTTGGTTTGGTGACCATTTCCTAGTATTCTGTGTACTGTTTTTCTTGCTAATGGCGTTTCTTCTCTTGGTATAGAATCTGACTAATGTAATAACACTGTGTCATAACAAGGATGATTAGCGTGGCCCTCCTCCTTTATCCAGGCTTGGTACTGGCACTACCAGAGAAGGGGCAGTGAGGGAGTGACAGAGTTACCTTAACCGGTAATAAGTATGCACATAATTATGTGGTTATATAATTACTCTTGCCTAATTACTCAGTCCACAGTATACTTGGTCAATTACTCTGAGACTCTTATTGGCTCATGTGATCCTATAATGTCTGCCATTTGGCCATTAGTCTTAGGGAGTGTGGTTAAGCAGACACTTGTTTGTTTTGGAGGTGTGAAGAGGGCTAACCTAAAGCAGGCAAATGGCAATTATTTGGTGACAATTGCTGGGAAGATTGGATAATGAAGTTGACAGAGTGGAGTTCAGTGAGTGAGTTAGCAATTAGGTGACGTGCTGTCGTGACAGTGTTTGACATCTATTAATCATGCCAGAAAAGACTGTCTTTGTAAGGATTCTGCCTTGTAAGGGATGCGACAAGTCCACCATAGTTCCTATACATAGGCCCACATACATGCATTCATATGTCTAGAGCTCCAGATACTAGTTATTGTAAGCAATTAATGAGCCGTTAAATTTTAATTAAGGCTTAATAGTAGTTATTTTAAGCAATTAATAAGCTGTTAAATTCTAATTAAGGCTTGATACTATTTATTGTAAGCAATTAATAAGCGGTTAAATGTTAATTAAGGCTTAGTGTATAAAAAACATTGTATATAGCATTACATCAAACATCTTTGTCATTGCCACTATCCCTTAAAGCCCTAGGTTTTAGGTTTGGCGGTTTCCCTCGTAGAATGAAGTGACCAACGACTGTAGGCGGTTCAAGTAAGCATCTGTCGGCCAATGGGCGTTGATTTCATTTTGGTTTACACATCTTACAAGCATAGGCTGCTGAATTTAATTATATGCATAGCCTAGGCAACATCGTCCGCTTTGTGGAATGGAGGCGAGGCGCAGGGACGGTCGGTCGATCGGTGGTAGCCCCCACCCTAGGCCCTTCACCCTCCCTCTGGCCTACCCCGATCAATTGACCACTTGTATATATAACCGAGCTTTGGGTCGTAAACCTGTATATAAATGCCAGCTGTTGATGCTGTCACCGTTGCCTTATTATACCCGGAACACTAAAGACAATAAGCTGTATTTCATATTCTAAGAATTTGCACCAGTATCAGATGCTAATATACAGCCTAAGGAAGAGAGACTAGGTCACATGCCAAATTATGCTAATGAACTTAGGAAATGAACTTAGGAAATGTCCTTTCACAATTGAGTCTTGGTTTGCAGTACTCATTCTAGTTTGAATTTCGCTGCAGCAGAGTTGAGCTTCGTAATTTCTTCACTTCATAGCCATTTTAAATCGCATAGTCGATACAGCTTATATCTCGTGTCTGTATATTATATTATTATCTTATTTCAGTAGTGGACCTTATAGTAGTATAACATTGTATTTCGTTAGTGGACATATATTAGTATCATTATATCGAACTATTTCCAAAGATGGATGGAGACTACGCTGTACCAACGACACCGACTTCAGGTGTTGCAGTTGGCAACATGCGAACATTTAAAAAACGGTTGTCTGATGGATCTACCAAGAGTTATAGCTACCCTTACGTTTCTGTAAGGAAACATTTTGAATTAACTTTTACAACCGACAGTGATAAACTTAAATTTGAGCAAAAATGTGAGGACATTCGCTTGGCGTTGGGAGTAAAAAGTTTGAGAGAAGTTCTGGTGAAAGTCATAATGGATGTTGACACCAATAAGCTCTCTTCTGCAACTCAACATCCGCAGCAGACACTCACGATGTCTTCAGTCACGGAAGAAGTAAGTGAATCAACTTCACTGACTGATCCAGCATCTGTCACAGCAGCAATATCAGCAGCTCCAGCAACAGCTTTGGAGACTGCACATGAGAATTTTGTTGGGCAGTGCTCCAGCATTGCCCAGTTGATCGACACAATCTCACAACATTCATCCACATGTGTGACGCCGTATTCAGTGAAGTCATGGACACACAGTGGTCATGTGCTGTCGGTGGATATGGAGTGTGCGAAAAAACACTCCTTTCAGTGGAGTTCCTCATCCACAATAGACAGCGAGCGGAAGGAATTTGAAGTCAACCACCGAGTGATGTTGAGCTACCTGGCCTCTGGTATGACACCCATACAGTACGAGCGCTTTAGCGACTTCAGTCGGTTTGGACTATTGTCAGACCTTTTCCGCAGGAGGAATATGGTTACATTTAGTGCCATTTCTGAGAACCTGCGAAAGCAATCTATATTTGGCGCTAGAGCGCAGGAGTCTTCACTGTCGCCTGATGGAGCTATCTCTATAATGACTGACGCACGACATCATTGTAGACGAAATAGTTATCACACCGACCATGTTGCTATCGGGTTGAAAACTCACAAAGTCGTTGATATTCAACACATTAACGGGAATGATGATAACTGTTCACAGCGTCACGAGGCAGTGGGATTCGACAGGATGTACGAGAGCCTGGATCTCAGCAACATTAAAGTTGCCCATCATGTGCATGATCGAAACATGACAATCAACAAGCGCCTACGTGAGAGGAAGCAAGCCAGGAATTCCAATGACCGCTGGCACTGCACCCGTCCTATAACAGCCGGGGTGAAAAAAATTGGGCAAGGAGCACAAAAAAACATTGGAAAAACATGGCATCCCGAGCTTTCTGACAAGGGTGCTGCCATTCGAAACCACGTCTATTGGTGTATGGACAATTGCAATGGAGATGCCCAAACCCTGCGTAAGCTCATAGAATCATGCATCCCTCATTTTCAGAACAACCACAGCAAGTGCCATGAAACTTCCCACTGCAAAGAGCCGGGGCATATGATTGAAGTTCGAATTGTTTCAAATGAGGCTGCAATTACAATGCTCCAGGACTTTCTTCGGTCGTTGGTAGTGTACAAGCACGCTGAAGATTATGTCAAAGGCCACGACACATTTTATGTGGAAAGTTTTAATAACGTTTGTCTGATCTATCTGGATAAACGGATACACTACGGGAATTTAATGTACGAGCTGCGGAGCAATCTGGCTGTCTTGGACTGGAACGAACACGTCGACAGACCATACACGTCTATATGCACGACTGTTCGTTCGAAAAACCCACGTCGCCAAATCGGGAAAAAAGTGTATCGGCGCAAGACCTACGTATTTGTTGAGAACATTTGGAATTTGTACATTGCCGTGTGGTCAGCATCTAAAGCAATATCGGAGTCTGTGACAGAAACTTCTGCAGATAAGGAGACCTGCCAGAGTGAAATCTCTTCGGACGAATCCGATGACGACCAATTAGGAGACAGTGAGAGCTTTTCAAATGAAAGCAATGCACCCTACACAGTAGAATAACCGTAAGAGCTGTGACAATATTGTATGATACACTAAAATCAAACATATCAGTGCTACATAACCATCAACCGTCATTACACATAACCACCTTAGCATTCTGCTGTCTACTCTGCTTGACCTCCCCGGATTTTGGCCTGGCATAGGACAGAGAGATGTGTGGCAGAGCTGATGTGTGGCAGAGCTGACTGCTATCACACGCGTCCACAGGTGGCGGATAGTGGAACGACCTCTAGAAATAGAGGTCAGCTGCGAAATAAGCAGGGTTATATCTGACGAATAAGCAGTCGCGGACCAACAGCGGCAAGGCTAGTAGGGCACACTGTAGAAAAAGAGTGGCATTTTGCTTGACAACTAAAAGCTGCAAATATCCAATAACAGCCTTGTGACATGGGAGCACATGACTCAATTTAAATAAGCCTGATGACCCTCTGCCTAGCGGGCATGTGTTCATCACCAAGACTAGGTCCACAGCGGAAAACTGTGGTTGATGCCACGAAGGGCATCCGATCTGTAACAAGATGCTCCAATCTGTATAAAAATGAATCTGTGGCTTACCCCCCCTCAACGAGGTCCTAATCCAAGCAAGAAAAAAAGAAGATTGAACGGACAAGGGACTGTGGCCATTGCAAAATTGATTTGACATAGCACTTATGAAAAACCTAGTCTCCGTAACGTGGTTTTCGTGTGGCGCCGAGCAATTGAGGGCAATTCAGGTTTAAATCCACCTCTGAGTAGGAATCTTGAAGAGGCGCTATATAAATTTAAAATGGGGGAATGTTATGTTACATTGAATCATAGCTATGACAGGTGTACATAAGCAGCTCACAATCGATAAAATTCTGCTTTATGTCAGAAAGTAAGTGTACAATAAAAATCTCTCTGTCTAAACAAAGTCCGGCGAATTATCCAAAGTATCAATGTTACTCCCACTTGTGGCCCATGTAAGGCGTGCCTGTTGGATTCGGATACAACGATCTCACTTTTCGCACTACGCAATCTGGCATTATTTCCCGCATGTGAAGTACACCGTTCGATTCCGTTAGTTTCTTGGCCAGATATAATGGGCTCGTCCACCCACCCAAGTTGCAAATGATCTTCCAATATTTTCCATAAATTACTCTTCGTATTGGACTGTTAGCTGCATGCGCTGCTTGTCCTCCGCCAAGCCAACCTGGAGATGCAGAACCCACGCACGGAGAGAGAAAACAAAGAGGACAGGCGCCTTCCGATTGATGATTTTCACCCTGCAGCTGCAAATGATCAGCTGACACTTGAATGTCATGACTGTTTTGAGCCTCAATTTCTGACTCTGTACTATTTCCATTGGACGCGACCAAGACCTCCTTCGAAGCGGCATCCATACAAGATTTTCTTCTCTTTGGTGGTTCCAACTCTGCAATTGGAACAAAGGCAGTTTCGATTGGTTGGAGATATATTTATAATGTCATCAACATACAATTAGCTCTTTCGACTTGACTTGAACGACAGCTTAGCTGGGTTATGCATATGTTTATTGTCTTATTACATATCGTAATAATAATAATCATGGTAATTTTAATAATTACATTTTTAATTGGCCATTTATTATCATTACTGCTGTTACTGCTGTTCACATCAGTTGTCATTATACTAACATTGCTGATGTTATTATTACTATGTATTTCTATAGCATGGTTTGAGCTAAATATTTGCAAGGATAATAAATGCAATTTAATTTAATATTTATAAATCTTAGTTCAATCTTATTTGCGCACGTATAGCGCTACCTGAAGAACAATAGGGCCTACTTGTACAGGGTTCACCACACAAAACAATTTATACAATTTCAGTATATATATATATATATATATATATATATATATATACGCATCGTCTTCATAATTACCAATTTTTTCAAAATTCCAGTTGTTGTGAGCAAAAAATGCCCGTATGGCTTCCTCTTGATCGCCATCTACCACAATAGTAAGTTCGTATTTGTTCATGGCAATCTAATCGCATATAGAAACTACAGACTTGTTTCTCAACCCTGTAAGTATCTTCATAGCAATGAACTCCATAGTAATATGAGTGTATGGGGGGGTAAATTTGGATAATTGGAACAACTTGTATACATTCTAGAAGTACAGGTATGACCTCTAGCCAGCTTACCTGGCTTTCGTATACACAAATTAGTCGACCCACAGCTCGGTTATATATATACAAGTGGTCAATTGATCGAGGTAGGGCCTGTACGGGGTATGCCCTGTCGGGTCTAGTCTGCCCTAGCGATGCATCTCCATCCATCCGTCCGACCGCTAGAGGGCCAGAGGGAGGGTGAAGGGCCTAGGGTGGGGGCTACCACCGATCGACCGACCGTCCCTGCGCCTCGCCTCCATTCCACAAAGCGGACGATGTTGCCTAGGCTATGCATATAATTAAATTCAGCAGCCTATGCTTGTAAGATGTGTAAACCAAAATGAAATCAACGCCCATTGGCCGACAGATGCTTACTTGAACCGCCTACAGTCGTTGGTCACTTCATTCTACGAGGGAAACCGCCAAACCTAAAACCTAGGGCTTTAATTGGCATCATGAAATCCTGGCATCGTTATTATCTAAAATTGTCAATATTTCTGTAACTTTAAGGAAGCTTCGTAGAAAATTTAGTGTAATCCGATAAATCTTATGGCGCCAGGATCTTAGATACAAGGGGCTTATGTACCGAAATCCATCTGAAGTCGTGTTTGCTTTGAGAGAGGGGTCAGCGAGTACTCGTTGTGACCAAAGGGAGGGGGAATAAATGTCAACACCGAGTCATGACAGTGGACAGAAAAGACTTTTCCAAGGGTCAGGAACATAATCCTTACCAGACGCTGGCTTTGTTAGAAGCGGTGCATCAACTGATCAAGGGAAGTGCTGTATTAATGACGGTGACGACGACGGTGATAATGAGAGGGCGACGATAACGAATGATTATGATGACGAAAATGATGATAACTACGAAAAAGATGTTGGTGATTGCAACGACGGTGATGATAATGATGAAGGTGTGAAAGTTGATTATAATGCAATGATGATGTGGTGATGCTGATGATGATAACGAACAATGTAAATTTTGACGTACAGTAATACAACGCTGTGAACGTAACATTACCCCGATTAGTCAGCAAGTTTTGAGCGACGGAATTGGAATTTTCTACAACGTCATACCGACGAGTCTTCGGCCTATTGTGTGCATGCGTTGATCACATGTTTGCAGTTTCTAGGACGCCTAGCTGGCATGCAATAATAATGCGCGCCTGACTGTTGGATACGTCTAGCGGCCACGCATTGAACGCGTGGTGGTGTGATGTCACTAATGTGACGTCGGCTGGCGCGAAATTTACCACTGGGCGTGAAACAGTGTTTGTAAGGCAGTCACATATGCAGTGTTAGAGGTAGCCATCGGCGTAACTTTCGATTGTGACGTGATGTCCGGTCACCACGACTTTTTGACCCTGTGCTGAAATATTTTTTTACGACATAATAATAATAATAATAATAATAATAATAATAATAATAATAATAATAATAATAATAATAATAATAATATTTATTCTTTAATTAAGCGCCTGCAAACTGCAAATGTACATGTTATGCAATAAATCTTAACTACTAACAGAACAGACAGGTGAGACAGCCTGCATGACACCGTTATTTCGTCTTGAAGCAAGGAACGGCCATTAACGGCAGTGTATTCTTGCATGTAGGCTGCTTTTACCTGTTGCAGTGCTGATAGATGCCTTCACGTTTGCTTACTTACGTATTGTTGTATGTTGTGTAAATTGGCGACGTCATCCATCTTGTTGTAAGGAGGAGGGAATTGGTCACCAACGCTTTGTGGGGCAAAGTTACGACCCTTGGGTGCAGCCCGAGAATAAATTTGTAGCCTTACTCTGTCGAGTACTGCGATGATTGATTGTTTGAGTTAGAAAATGTCATGCAAAGACTTGTATGTGGATGACTGAAGCTGGGTTGTGATCAAACAGTTCATTTAATTAATTATGCATAAAAAACTTAAAGACTGTCCATTTTCTTGAGTTAACATTAAGCTACAGAGTGCATGAGCTGGGAGACAGTCCGGAGTCTAATGAATTTGCAACCTCAGAGGGTCGTTGACAATAGAGAAAAGATGATTAATCTATATAAATAAAGACAAGACTCTGTCTGTCTGTCTGTCTGTCTGTCTGTCTGTCTGTCTGTCTGTCTGTCACAGCGATCTTTGACCGCGATGCATTTCTACAGCTTTCGACCTTTTCACTCCAAACCTTCACTACTGTCTCGGGGTGGGCATTTTACACACCCAGTGTGAGGCTTCGCGTCCCCCGTTTTCACCGCTACCATGGTCTCCCGGGCCAAAACCTATCCGGGCAATGCATTTTTAGCTGGTAAAAAAATTACACTCAACCTATTTTCACTCGCCAGATGGCGCCGCCGGGTTAAGCAGCTACAGTACGGATTCGCTAGAGGGATTGAAACACCCAAAACGCCGGTTTAAGCAGCTTCGCGTCCCCCGTTTTGACCGCTACCATGGTGTCCCGGCCGAAAACCTCCGAAACCCGGGCAACGCCGGGTAAACCAGCTAGTGTGTTAATAAGTCTTATCTGAGGTTGTTTCAATCTGAACTTAGGTTGTTTGGAAGCGACCGAATACGATTTACTAAGAATCGGGTTCGAATTCTGGACATAACTGCGGCTGATAACGGTGTCTACTCATGTCGTGCTCGCAATCTCGCGACGACTGCTGAGAGCTCTGATGTCTACCTGCTCAACGTTCCAGGTGAGTCAAACGGATGGATAGCGCACCTTCTTAACTAAACAGGTATGCAGCCACTTTTCTTGTGTATACTTAGGAAACCAAACACACACACACACGCACACGCACACGCACACGCACACGCACACGCACACGCACACACATGCGAGCAATGAGCATACGAGCACGTGCACACACTTACACATGGTGATTGATAATGGTGGTGTTTGTGATGGTTGGGTATGCCATGTAAGGAGGTGGCATCATGTAAATGGCCATTGTATTAAATTAGCTTCATGCAGACTCTCAGACTCCATTCCACACAAAGCATTCACTTGCTTGTCGTACAAAAAGTCGTGATGATGATGATCATTATCAGTTCCTGGTGCCAACGACATGGCATGGGAACGATGGCTGGCATCTGGAACAATTCTTTATGGTCATTTGCCGAGACCAGTGCCTTTGTCAGGTTTGGAGAAGTCCTGTTGTGTCTTCCTGTCTCTGCATCCGAGTCCTTGTCTTCCTTTGTTTCTCTCATAGTGCTTGTGCTGGATGCGGATGCGGTATTCATACACTGTTAACCATTATTAAACAATACATGTGTGTATAGGTGTGTGTGTATATAAGTGTGCGTGTGCGTGTGTGTATGTGTGTGTGTAAGTGTGTGTGTGTGTATGTGTGTGTAAGTGTGTGTAAGTGTGTGATAGTGCCTGTGTCTTTGTGGACTTTGTGCTCTGAATTAATTGGTTCAATTGAGTGTCTGTTTAATTATGATGTAACTTTAGCTTGTAATTTGTGCGATTGGCAGACAATTTCATTCCCCAGATGGTATTTACCCCAAGGGCTGCCAGAGGGAGGTTCCATCAATGCTTACATGATGTAATTGCCCAGGGATAGTTTGTTGTGACTCGTTCATAGATTTCCCTAACTGCTCTGTTGTCAGCCTGGGGGTGAAGTTGGAGAGTGAACGAGGGGCTGGGGTAGAGCTGTATGCCTACTGAGGGTTAGAGGGATAAGAGTCGGTGAACCCATGGGGAGGCTACAATCTGGCAGGGGTTCCTTAGGGAAGGGAGTAGCTGAGAAGTGTTTTCAGAATATGATGTTGAATATCGGTTGCCCAGTGCTGGGTGTTTAGGTCTGCTTGTTGAAATGGTCAGACGCAGAACACATCCAGTGTTCGTCATTCGGAGAAAACAGACGTCTCTGATTTAGTGTGGCACTTCAAGGGCCAGGCTTGAGATTTACAATGGAGTTTCATAGGTCAAGCGTGAGATATCGGACTCCAAATTGCTCTGATATTTTCAGAGGGCTGGACCGAAGAGATTCGGACGCCCGCTGAGGTTTTTAAGAGGTCAAAAATAGGACATCAAGTGGGTGCCTCTGTTCCAGAATCTGTTTAAGTGCGGGTCTCGTATGATACAATGGAAATTTTTATAGCGCTTTTCAAGTTTGTTTATCTGAAGAATTTGAAGTGCAGTGAGTCTGTATACAGTAATGAAAGCCGAGAGTTCACATGCTACAATCACTCTGTTCAAAGCGTCGTTGGGGTGCGTTTAACCTTTTCCTTTTAGTATCGAGGGGGGTTGCATGGTAGTGTATTGGTTATCGTGCTGGACTGTCGACCAAGATGTTGTGGGTTCAAATCCCTGCTCGGGTAGAAATCGTTTTCAAGATGTTTGCTACATCTATGCCCCTAGCCAACTCAGCTATGATAGTACACTGACCGTACACTCTGTGTGGGAAGATCTGATGGTGAGAGAGAGGACTGGTCACCCGCCTTTATAAGCCAAAGCTAAGAAATATATATATATATATATATATATATATATATATATATATATACATACATAGGTGGATACTGGGAGCACCTCTAAGGGAAGGTTCTTTATGAGGCGCTATATAAATTATAACAATGAATGAATGAATATATATATATATTGTCGCCTCAGACTCACATTTTGGTGTGACCTTGCACGCATTGCAAATTTAATCAATTAATTAATTAATTAATTAATAATAATAATAATAATAATAATAATAATAAACTCTGGGTCCAATAAATCAGGAAGGCCTCGCACTGATCAACCTCCTCGGCTACCGCCTGGCCCAAATATCAGGAGACAATAGAGAGACTACTTTCCTTTATCAGCGCTTATCTATGGCAATCCAACGCTTCAATGCTGTCGCTTTTGTTAGCACCTTTTGCACCGATAAAACCATCTGCGAAGACTAGCCATTCCAGAACAATGCCCCCTAATTTTTGAACTCCCGAGGGATCATATGTACCTCGGGGAAAAAAAATATAATATGCCGATGCAGTTTTGTGTGTGTGTGTGTTTGTGTGTGTGTGTGTGTGTGTGTGTGTGTGTGTGTGTGTGCGTGCGTGTGCGTGTGCGTGTGTGTGTGTGTGTGTGTGTGTGTGTGTACATCCACAAGGAAACCTTATAAATATCGCTGTGGGGCGTTGTGCATGATGATGAGTAAGTATTGCTTTCGACCGAATGTTGGCCTGGTGTCGTCGACGGATGTCTGATCCCATCTGTCAGCGTATGTAAGATGCAATCAGGGTCTTCATGCGTCTTTGTGACAGGCGCTGACAGTCCGAGGCTTAAGGAGGACACATTCACGCGTGTCCTGCTTGTCAAGCAGAAGAACCCGGCTCTCTTCAACTGCCAGTTCACCAATGCCATCGTTACTGAATGGTACTTCGCCAATAACAGCCTCATCGCAAATGGTACTGCGCAGAGGTAAGCCATCGCACACGTGTTTCATTTAACAGCAGCCACTATGCATGCTGTAAAGGTCGTTCATATCGACCTTACCTTACGTTACGTCCTTCTTAATGACCTGTGGTTTACCAGCGCTTGAGCACGAGGTTCAAATCCCGTTGTGACATTTTTTGTGAGCTAATCTTTAACAAGGTTTTACTTTTTCATTACTTGTTATTATTGCAATGACTATAGAGACTGGCATCTGCTACAATCTTAGAAGTTAAGTGGTGTGGTTAAAATAAGAATAAGCCAGGCATCATGCGATGGTGCAGCAAAGCGTATCTGCAAATCCAGTCAGTGTGCTTATAGACAATGGCGATCTACAGGTGTTCGTCACCTTTGATTAGATTAGTTTAGATTAGATTATATTACAATAAGATTATACCTTTGTTTTCACCTGGGTTAATAGCTCTCATAACATTTGCATATTTTACCTAATACGCTTGTGCTATTAGCACTTGGAACTTTTTGTATGACTGATGAAGTTCTTTGGACGTTCGTAAGACTGTAGAGGACGACATTACTCTTCCAATCAATTTATATAGCACCAGACTTTGTTGGTCTTTGTAGGTTTGTGGTGATGAAGAATGGGTCTCTGCTGATACGACAGGTCAACACTGAAGACGCTGGAGTCTATTTCTGCGCTGGAGTCGGAGAGAAAGGACCCGTCCAGACATTCTCCTCCGAGCTGCTCCTGGCATGTGAGTTATCGATGATGAGCGCTCACAATTTATGCTCGCTTGTGTATGCATTTCTGGGAATAGGGTTATGTGCTTGCTTCTCAGCAATCTATTGAGCATGTTTGCGGTTTCTTGAATACGTGTGTATTATGTATGAATAGAGTATGCATAAAAGATATATAAATATGTGTATGAAAAATTGCTTGTTTATATTTACTATGTTATATATATATATATATATATATAACTACTGTTAACATGTGATTTTTCACAGAAACTAACATATAATACACATAAGAAATTAAAATAACAATTATATATGCACATCGTTATATGCAGTATATGTAATAGATTATATCAACATGTATATAGTAACATATAAATATATGATATATATATATATATCATATGCAGAATAATGTTTATGTAGTCTATGTATAGTAGTTATGTAGTTTATAGTAGTTATATAGTTTATGTATGGTAGAAGAGTGTCTAGCTGTGTACCACTGTAATCAGGCCCGCCGAGAGGTGGGGGGAGGGTGGCAGGGGGCCAAATGCCCAGGGCCCGGCGATTTTCCGGCGATTTTCCGGGGCGCGGGCCGGGCCGGTAATAAACTTTTTTCATAAAGCCTAATGATAGTTTCGGGGCCGTAACTGCTCTGCCTATGGGCCCGGAATTTCTGTCGGTGGCCCTGACTGTAATCAGACAGTTTATTTTGTTAGATATAGAAGAAAGGCAGTACCTTAAGCTAGCTCTTAGGGCATCCATGGGTATGAAGTGTTAGCGACTTCATTTTCTTAGCCTCAGTATGTGATGGTGGATAGCCAGTTCTCTCCCTTGCTGTCTCATCGTCCCACAGACAATGTAAGGTCAGTGTACTTACTATAGCGGAGTAGGCTAGGGGGCACAGCTGGAGCAGAAATCTTGAACCAAATTTTTGCCCTGGTGGGGATTGACAGTCCAGCACGCTAACCACTACACTATCGAGCACCCAGAGCATGTAGATCGGGGCGTAATTTAATGCTGGGTTCAAATCCTACCGTGACAGACTTTGACCGAAGCGGTCTTTCTCTTAATCTTCATCACCTTCAAGGTCTTCTTGATCAGTGGCATCTGATGAAACGGTCCTCATTGGATTTATATAGCGACAGTAATAATCTGGTTTTTACTCGTTGCTGAACCAAGGGATTTTCCTCCAATCCGATATCAATCAATCTTGCTTCGGTCAATCAATCAGTCAGCCGCGGTTGATTGATTGGGTTTTCATGGCTTTTACGGTTCTGACGGAGCGAATACCACAGAGTCTTGCTTTCGTCGGCAATGGGATTGACTGGAGCAGTGCTGTCCGTGGACGCTGGTCCTATTCCCGGTTGAACGGGTGCTGCGTGTCTTGCGGGCGACGCCAGAACGCGTTGTCGGCGGATTTTCCAAATTGGATCACATCCCTGAATTCATGCACGACGTTCTTCTCTCTCTCGCCCGACCAGTCCCTCGGTGCATTGAATATTAGATTGTGTCGTGTGTCCGAGTTGTGTGCCTTTGTGTGTGTGGGAGTGTTTGTGTGTGTGTGTGTGTGTATGTGTGTATGTATTCATGTAGTACGTGCATATGTATAGCTAGACACGTAATATATATCACAAAAGCGAATATGCTGTATACATATTTTGTTTATAGGTATATGAGTGTATTCATGTTTGTTTAAGCATATGTCTGGTGGCTCAGTGGTAAGTTCGGCGCCTTGTGACCGGAGGGTTGCAGGTCCGAATCCCACTCTATAGCCGCTGCGTACGGACCTTGGGCAAGTCCTTCACTCGTAATTGCTCGTGGCGCTTCGGCGTGAAAATTCCGGCACAGTATCAAATGCTGTAGTCGGGAGCGCCTCTGAGTAGTAGTTGACTTCGAGAGGCGCTATAGAAATATCCGGAATAAAATAAATAAAATAAATAAAATGTCTGAATATGTGTGTCTGTGTTTATGTTTGTTTAAATATGTCTAAATATATGTGTGAACGTGTGTAGGACTGTATGGATGTTAGCCTGTGTGTATGTATGAAAGTAGGCCCTATGTGTGCGTGTGTCCATGTATTGCTTATCTTGTCTTATCTCTTGGATTTATTACTTAATGCTGATTTTGTTATAGAGCCATTTCTAAATGCTGGCCATAGGTTTTTTTTCTGAGGGACTGGTAGTTGGTTCTTTGTTCTTGGACCGGTGGAGAACCTGTTCTCAATTAGCCCAGCACCAACTGATCTATCATCGCATGGCAGTTAGAGATAGTATACACCTGAACAGGTCCGTTATAAGTGCTCTGACCTCAGCATCAGCAGCACGGCTCCCTCGTGCACCAAACGGGTGTTCTTACTTAACACTGAACTTATACCACATGCGCTTAGAATAGCACCCAAGAGAAGTGTACGCGGGCGCTATATAAATTTGGTTACGACGCGATCTGTTCTGCGAGTATCTGAGATTCACAGAGTTGGACTTTCGATCGTCTTCGAGGAAAGCCGTCGCTGCTGGGAGTTTGATGGGAAGGAAGGACCGAGAGCGGTCTGGAGCTGCTCCACTCTGGTGGCCATCAACTTGTACTCGGACATTAATGCCCTGTTGTATCGCCCGCCTTGTACATAAAAATCAAGGCACATGGCCGCTTATCGTTTGCCGTCTCTCCTTCCTTCCCTCCCTTCCCCCTCCCCCTCCGTCCCCTCCTTCTCCCTCCCCATTCCTTCCTCCACCCCTTCCTTCCTCTCCTTCTCTCTCTCTGCGCGCGCGTCCGCGTTTCTGTATCATTCACTGTCCTTGTCTGCTTATTTCCTTCTCTATCGCCTGTTGTAGCCTGGCTCGATGTCTGTATGTTATCTAAACAGTCTTCTCGTTAGAGTTGCTCTTGCTCGACTCTTGTTTCCGTTGTCGTTGTCGGCCAACAACAACTAACAACAACAACGGCTTTAATCTTAAGTATTCGCTGCTTGCAATGGACGCTGAATCGTCTCTGATACACGCAAAGGCTGCGGAGGTGAGCGCCTGGATGAGGACGAGAAGAAGGAGAAAGAGAAACTGGAGAAGGAGGACGGGGGGGACGAGGGGGAGGAGGAGCATGTTGAGGAAGAAGCGTGTGGGAGGACTAGGGGGAGAAAGATAAACAGAAAGAGGAGGAGGAGGAAGATGTTGAGGAAAAGTAGGAGGACTTGAAGGTGGAAGTCTGGAAGAGACACAGAAGGAGGAACAGGAGGAAGAGATGGGAAAGAGTATTTGAAAAGGAAGAGATGGAGGGGCATGTTGAGGGAGAGTAGAAGGACTTGGAGGAGGAAGAGAAACAGAAGGAGAAGGAGATGAACGAAGAGGAGCTTGTTGGGAAAGAGTATTTGAAAACAAGGTGTAGAAGATGGAAAAGGAAAGGAACGGAGAGGAACGATAAGGAGAATGAATGATGGGAAAAGAAGAGCAGTCGATGGGCGATGAATAGTAGGAGAAGATGAGTGATGAGGAGAATGGAAAGATGCAAAGCTATGAGGAGCAGAAGATACAGAAGGTGATGAACGGAAATGCTTAGAAAAGAACGGCCAGCGGAATAAGTTCCACATGGGCAAATGCGATGATGATGACGATAATAATGTTGATGATGACAGCAATGAATAGGATGATAGTGATGTTTATGGATGACACTAATTATTAGGATGATCGTGACGATTATGGATGACAATAATGATTAGGATGATAGTGATGATTATGTCGAACATTGTGATGATAGTTGGGCAGATGACCTTGTCATAAATACGACCTTGTGGCGATAATCCTTATATAAGTTACATCTACGAAGAAACCTCTTAATGCTGACCTCCTCTGACCTTTCCGGTGATCAGTTACAGGTATATTCAAGTAACGGAGGCCAAGGGCAGGGTCGAAAGATGGATAGAAAAAACAACAACCAGCAGCCAAATTCAGGCAACAGAATGCACCGCTTAACGAACTGTTTTGCACCGTCTTGGACAAATTGCCTATCGTCCAGTGATTACTGAAGGGCAAATGTGATTACTTCCAACCCTTTCGACGTAATCAAGCTCCTGCTCTGACCTAAGGCCAACTTTATATTTATTTTACATGCTTTTTAAAAGCAACATATACATGCACATATACTCTGGGTATAGGAAACTTGAAGAGGCGTTATATAACTTCTGATTGATTGATTGATTGATTGATTGATTGATTGATTGATTGATTGATTGATTGGTTGATTGATTGACACCAGAAGAAGAGTGTCTATTACTGGTGGAAGAAGGATAACATACTCTTAATTAAGCCCCGAGAGACAACAATGGTCATGAAATGTTATCGGCCTAATTATTCCTAGCCTTGGTATATATGCGGGCGGGTGGCCAGTCCTCTCCCTTGCCCGCTGAACTTCCCACCGATAGTGTATAGTAAGCGCACTCATTATAGCCGAGTTCTCTAAGGGGCGAAATTGGAGATGAAATCGAGCAACAAATCTCTGCCTTGCAGGGAGTTTACAGGTAGACATTATGGACAGAAAATTAGGTAGATACAGCGTGCTGTGGGGTTATCAGAAATAAGAAAAATCAATTCTTTGTTGCAATATAATTGCACCAATTTCGCGTTCATGACAGAGAAACCTGCATTACTGCCCTTTACAACATTCCTTGAGGAGGCTGTTTTCATAGCTGCCGCAGTATTGTTTCTGACTACACTGGTATCCGGTGTTATTAGACATTTGTATACACTTGGGAGACGCTGTCAGGCAGATGGAAAAAGATGTCGGATTGTGTCGGAAGCCAGGGATCAACTGGAATCCGGTTCAGTTGTCCGGATCCAGCTGGATATCGGCTTTCCAGTTGGTTACTGCTCTAATGGCTACCGAACCAGATGGCCGTTGATGCATTAATTTATTATTTTTTGGAAGAAGATAAATAATAGAAAGCAGTTGCTCGCTTAAAAACTCTTACTATAGTAACTAACAATTGTTACTACCGAGTGTATTCTCACAGGAAGGGTGTAGCTATAGTAGTATAGACACATTATATGCACACGGTGTGGCTAGAATTGTGACACTCGCAAACATATATACTGTCTGGTGTCCAAGCACATTATTTTGTCTGGTATCTGAGGCCAACACATTTTTATTTACACGCTACAGCACGTCACGTGTCTGTTCAGCTATAGGCGACAGGACATGCGCTTTATTACTAAATAAATGGTCCGAGCATTCTGGCTACATAAGTGTCTGATGTGTTCAGACATACTAGTCACAACCATGCCCCTATGGGAATTCGGGATACACATCCCCATTCATTTTCGCTCCTGCTCATAAGGGTCGTTTCACGCTGCCTGCTGCCACAAATCTCTGCCTCCAACTGTCCGTCATCCGGTGTGGTGTCAAAGTGGTACGCAGCGAAGACTGTTCCCACTCGGGTCCCTTTTTGACAAAACATAGGCGAAGTTTAAAGTATTCTATTGTCTCGACAGCGAAATTAAGCAGGCAAGCGATATTTTAGTTAGTAAAAAGCAGCGCGTAAGCAATTTAAGGACTCGTTATCAGGACAAAGAATGATTTTGACAATCAACGACAGCAAAACGCTATCGAAATAATTGTTCAATGTTTAGAAACAAATATCCGCATCGTTGTTGCAAGGTCGTGATTTGGACACACACCGGCATAAAATGCCACCCGGTTCATCCGTATGCCAGGGCTGGACGGCCGCTTCAGTTATTACGCCAACGCACAGCTCAGCAAGGAGATGGGGGTCGAACCCCGTCTGTGACCAGATTTCCAAACGCCATATCTCGGGCTAGCACAGTCGGCACCTAATATGGCGTCTATGGAACTGGAGAGGTGATGAAGGGTCTCACAGGATGGAATCACTGAAATATGAGCACAGAGCAGGTGTTGGTTATGCATTCCAGCCTCTATGCGGCGCATGCCTTCGGACGACGTGGACAATCACGGAGATGTGATTGTAATCGGAAATTTATATAGCGCCTCTCAGAGAGGAACTCGTCAGAGGAGCTAAGATCCCCATGGCAACTGCTTGTGGCAGACTGGTAACTGTATCCAGTACAAGTGTAAATCCTCTGCGGATTTTGGTCACCCTGGTGGCGACGGAAAGACGCGGCTGATATTTCGTCGAAATTTCGCTCGTTTCAAAGAGGCAGACGAAGAGAAAGCAGAGGAGGAAGAAGAGGAGGAGGAGGAGGAGGAGGAGGAGGAAGAGGAAGAGGAGGAATTTGAAGGAGGAGGACGTTTTTATTCCCAGAGAGCCGTTGCAGTTTGTTGGAGCTGTGAATTTTGATCTTTAAAGCCTTCCTACCTCGCGCGGCGCCTTTCCCAACTGCCTCCAAGCCTGCCTGCCTGCCTCCCTCCGTCCCTTCCTGTCTTTCCTTCCCTCACTCCTCTCTGGCATACATTCACATGGCTTCTTTTTGTTGCCTAGGGAACGCTGCGGATTTTGCGTATTAGATGACGTCGGCAGAGTATTTAGACAGCTGGTCGTTGTCTGGAAGTAGTTTTAGCCAGGATTACAACGGGGTGGGAGGGGGGTGGCTGGGAGGGTCAGACAGGCCGTGTTGCCGAAGACGTGCGCTACATAAATGGAGGTTGTTATAATTCTGCGTCTTATGCATCAGCATGAATGACTACAGTTCCAATGACTGGACGTTGTTTCCATAGGATGCTGTTTGTTGTAATGCTGTGTGCATTAAATTTATAATGAGCCACTTGACCGAAGTTACGTATGTTGTGGCCATCTGTGTATTGCGAGGGGTTATAAAAATGCGCTTTATAAAGTCCAGATACATAAGCATGATGTTTGCTAGATGCAGACACTGTGGAGGTTGTTCTCGATTAATAGAACCTTCTTCTGGTGGACTGGCCAAACAACAGTTAAACAGTGAATGGATGATAGCGTTGTCTGTCTGCTTAAGTCCGTGCTTAATATCGTTTTATGCAACCTATGATTTATGCAGCACCACTCGAAGATGTCAATCTTCTAATTGCTGTCTGTCCTGCCAGAGCAGAAAAGACAACAGCATGCAACAGCTGGACAACGTACAAGTTTACCATATGCAATAGAGTACAGCGCAAAGCATGTTGTCTAATGTAATAATGTAATGCATCTTAATGTAGTGCACTGAAATGCTGTATTACGATGTAGATAATGTGATACAGCATAAATGTAATGAATTGAGTGTAATGCTGTATGGCATAATGTGATGTCACGGAGTGAAATCTATAGTGCTTTGTAATGTCATGTAATGTAAGTTGTTGTTGCATCTATTTGTTGCTGAAGATCTGGAGGATCTGACGGAGTCTTCGTTTGAGCCGAAGCCGTCGACTCCACAAGTTATTCCAATTAACGGAAAGTTCGACATCCGATGCCAGGTTCCACCCGGTCGTCCAGTTCCGGTTCAAAGGTAACTCATAATTAGTCTCCTGGTCCTTGTTCAAAGGTAACTCATAATTAGTCTCCTGGTCCTTGTTCAAAGGTAACTCATGATTAGTCTCCTGGTCCCTGTTCAAAGGTAACTCATAATTAGTCTCCTGGTCCTTGTTCAAAGGTAACTCATAATTAGTCTCCTGGTCCTTGTTCAAAGGTAACTCATGATTAGTCTCCTGGTCCTTGTTCAAAGGTAACTCATAATTAGTCTCCTGGTCCTTGTTCAAAGGTAACTCATGAGTAGTCTCCTGGTCCTTGTTCAAATGTAACTCATAATTAATTAGTCTCCTGGTCCTTGTTCAAAGGTAACTCATAATTAGTCTCCTGGTCCTTGTTCAAAGGTAACTCATGATTAGTCTCCTGGTCCTTGTTCAAAGGTAACTCATAATTAGTCTCCTGGTCCTTGTTCAAAGGTAACTCATGATTAGTCTCCTGGTCCTTGTTCAAAGGTAACTCATAATTAGTCTCCTGCTCTTAGTTCTTTGCTCAAGGGTGACTTCTAACTGGTTTCCTAGACCTTGTTCAAAGGTAGCTCCTTCTTGGTCTCGTGGTCTCGCGGTTATTCCTCAGAGGTGAATTCTAATTGGCCCAATGGCTTTTGTTCAAAGGTAACATCTAATGGGTCTATAATGGTCCTTGTTAAAAATTAATTTCTAATGGGTCTACTGGTCAGATCTATGTAGTTTCCGTTCGCTTATTTTTTCTTTGTTTCATTGCTCGCAAATGTTCTATTAATTTTTTGCTCATTACTCTTTTCTTCATCTGTCCATGATCCATCCATCTGTCCATTTCTTCACTCACTAATTCATTTATGTTTTGTTGTTTTCGTATGTGCTTGTTTGCACACTTACTGATTTACTACTGTTGGTTGCGTGCCTGAGTGTAATCTGCCCGTAAATAAATGTATCATCACCTCAGTATTGTCATCATCATCAATGACGAAGACATCACCATGTTTAAAACCTAATATAGTCTAGCGACTTCAATGGGGCGCCGTTCTGTTAATAATGATAATAATAATAATAATAATAATAATAATAATAATAATAATAATAATAATAATAATAATAACAAAAACAATAACAATAACAATAATAATAATAATAATAATATTAGCGTCTCTCGTCCGTTTCTGGAGAGCCGCGGGAGGTCACTTTTCTCTTTCAGCGCTTTTCCATCTGCATCCAGCGCTGCAACGCCATCGCATTTCGTGGCACTTTTACTGATGTTGCGGAGGACGAGGCCTGATTTTCCAGAAATAACAATAAATAGTCTAATATCTAAGTCCCCGAGGGATCATATGTACCTTGGGGCAAAAAAAAAAAAAAAAAAAAAAAAAAAATAATAATAATAATAATAATAATAATAATAATAAACCCTGGACCCGATCAACAACGAAGGCCTGAGTTTCCTTTCGGACCTGGGACAGAAGCTGTGCACGGTTACGAGGGACCCACGTGAGACCTCTTTCTTACACCAACGCCTATCGCTAACGATATGTACAGCGTTTCAACGCGCGGTAGCTTTTAGGGGTACTTTCGCCAGCCAAGAAACAGATGAATAGGGCCATTCCGGACACTTTTTTCTACATTAGTTAATATTTAAGTCCCTGAGGGATCCTGTATACCTCGGGGCATTAAAAATAATAATAATAATAATATAAAAAAATAATAATAATAATGCAGTTGGAACACTTTCTCTGTACCAGAACCTGAGGATAGTGGCCATTCCAGATGTTTCTCTCTCTTAATTAGTATTTAAGTCTCGAAGGATAACATGTAGTTTGGGGCAAATAATAATAATAATAATAATAATAATAATAATAATAATAATAATAATAATAATAATAATTATTATTATTATTATTATTATTATTATTATTATTATTATTATGATTATTATTATTATTATTATAGTGAAAATATTAATAATAGCTAGGGAGTGGGCGCTGTGCATGAATGCAAAGGCATCATTCGATAATCGCTGCATTTGAAACCATGTAGTAATGTCCAGTTGTTCATAACGTGTGTAATCCTCCGTCTCTTCCATGTCCTGTCCAATGCACGGAAAGGGCGGCGGTGTCTCTCCTGTGGTGATGATTCATTGACAGATATTTCTGTAATGGATCCTTTGTATATCGCCTCTGTTGAGCCACCGTAATCCGTGGGAGCTCATCATATGTTTCAAGTCGGACGGTTTTCCTGTCCATGATTGAGTTAAATTCGCCCAATCGCCGGCCGCCGGCGATTCCTTCGGGGAGAGAGGACTTCCATCGCTCTCTCTCTCTTCCGGCAAAAATATGATTCACGTTCGTCCAGATCGATGCCTTCCGGCATCTCCCACTCCACGGATTCTTCCTCTGCCGCTTTCTCTCCATCTCCAGGTCTGGGACTGCGCATCGGATTCTGTCCATGACACGGAACGATACTCGGAATGTTGCCGAGTTGGCGCGTTAAAGTGATGGCTCGTTGCAGCAGACACCATTGTGGTTCGAACATCTGAGTTGTCTCGACAGAAACTGTTGTCACTTTCGGCCATTTTTTTTATCTGGCTTACGCTGCTCAGATTGTCCTGCTCTAGGCAACACTTGATATGCTTCTTGTATTGTAATAAATGCGTACTGGCGTTGTGGCCACATTATCGTGTCTGCTTTTCCTAGACATGACTATAAAGCGTGTGACGAGTGAACGTGCGACTAGTATATTGATTTGTTGTCGTCGGTGTCTGACTGATCGCCACCGTGATGCGACCTAATGAACCTAATGACGACGCTGGGTTCTGCGTTGAGCATGCACAAGTTCTTGACAGACATGTCTGGTTGCAGTCGACACTAATGTGGCCAGATTGCCGTAGATGTATTTATCATCACCATCGTTAACATCGTCGTCGTCATCATCGACAACAACATCATTTTATAATCTAGTGACTTCTATGGCACCGCGTTTGAAACCATGGTAGAAAATCTTAGCCGTCTACAAAGCAAGAGAAAAACCCGATAAGTCAGGGAAACTAGAAGACGAGCCACATCATCATGTGTCTGGTACAAAACGTCCATCGTCTGTTTATTGACAATGACAAGCTCACTGACAAGCCGCAGTAAGTTACACTGAAACAATTGAAACGTGACGGTAGAATTATCAAGATCTTAATTAACACACGTCTTGGCAGCCTGTTAGGCGCCTGCTCATTTTACTGCTGCCCCCTAGGGAGTGGAAGCTGAGTCGACGACGTAGAGGGGTCTTACGGGCATCGAAACGCGACTTTCAAGATCTAATGCTCTTCAGGGCAGAGTGTTGCCATTCATCTCTCCCCTCCCAGATAACTTATCGTAATCAACAGATCCGTCTTCCCTGTGGCAGACAGACCGAGCGTGCTTTAATACAACTGTCTGCTGTGCATCCAACAAGCGATATCGTAATGGTAATCTCCAAACTTCTAAAGCGCCACTTGAAGGCCAAGCGCAGGGCATCAGCCTATTCACGAGTGCTACGTCAAATCAGAGGGGGGTTTCCAGAGAATAGTCCAAAAGAGGTCCGAGTCCAGTTTCCAGCGATATATGGTCACAACAGGTCCTGCACTTTGTAGACATTAGTTTGACGACTAATTCGCCACGAGTTTTATGCGTTTGCGAGGTAGACATTCATGCTTCGGTTGTGTGCCAGTTGGCGTTAGTCGTGACTGGATGAGTTCCTGGCTGATGAAGGGACAGCCGTCGACAGTAGTAAGAGATGGGCAGCGCAGACCACGATCACGAAATCCAGAGAGAGAGAGAGAGAGAGAGAGAGAGAGAGAGAGAGACAGACAGACAGACAGACAGACAGACAGACAGACAGACAGACAGACAGACAGACAGACAGACAGACAGACAGACAGACAGACAGAGACAGACAGACAGAGACAGAGACAGAGAGACAGAGAGAGCCAATGATGCCTTGGAATTTATAAATGACGACGCCTATAAAGCGGTGAGAGTTTCATGTCTGATTCCTGCCATCAGCCCATAACAACATAATCCTTATAATGACATTACTACGTATCGGATGATTGCGGCTACAAATGGCGGCAGCTCTGGTTGGAAAGAAATATGATTATTCACGTGTGGCTTCTTTTGCAGTTTTTCTTACTGTGTTTTCTCCTGTGCACTTGCACGGTAATAATAAAGCTATAAGCTAATTTCGGTGCTTTTATTAGGCTCAGTTTTTTCTTTTAGGCGTTTTAGATGTATTTGTTAGGCCTATTTGCATTTTTTTGTTTTTTGGGTGTTTTGTCTTTTGGGTCTGTTTGTGTTTTGAGTGGGTTTTTTGTTTTTCTTCTTGTGCATTTTTCCTATTTTGGTGTTATATCTAATCTCTTCTGCTGTTCTTATTCCTTTTTCCATTTGGAAAAGATGGGAAAATCCCTACGGAATGGAGATAACAGATCAGGGACGGATAAAGGTTGCAGATGGAGTCCTCAGTCTAATGAACGTGGAAGAGTCGGACGGTGGAAACTACACATGCCATGTGGAGAACCTGTCTGGCAGCAAGTCACGCAGTGTCTGGTTTGTCATCGCAAGTAAGTAGAACCTAGGAATGACTGAATGAATAAATCTCTTGACTCGAATTGAACGAACAGCAATTTATAATTTTGTACCTGTAATCACAACGGGGTCCCTCCGACCTGACGACACAAAACGACATCGAACAGTATGGATTTGAAGCACTTGTGGAGAAGAGCAAAGAAAGACCAAGAAGATTAAATCATAAGTTGCTAGGCAACCTATTTCAAAGCGAAAGACCGACCACAGTGATGCTTCTAAGAAGCATTGTGGCAGAATAAATGAATAGATAACTGGCTGGCTGGTTTACCGTCTGACTGACTGGCTCGCTGAGTAGCCGACTGGATGGTGACCTGGCTCGCTGCCTAGGTGAACTGCAGGCATGCGGGCAGTCTGGCATAGCAATTCCGAGTGCTGAATAATTAGTTATGAAGTCGCCGTTGCTTTCTGTAATTGTTTGATTACTCAATGAAGCCTGGAATGATTTATTGGATGTATTGACGACATGATTGTTTTGCATGATTGATCGATACGTTTGGCCGAGATATGAAATAACCTTTGGTTGGTTGTCGGGAATAACGAAGTGACAGGTGCGCCATCTGGCCTTCGCTATTGATGCCTAATTTATTGCCGGTCTTCGCTTGAAGAGACGCCTTTTGCGTATAAGACTGCGCTACGTGAATGTATTCTTACTTTTGTGCTTCACGCGTGACTGGGTTCTTCCAGGAAGAAACAAATTGATGTGGAAATGTTTTTTCCAGTTCCTCCAAAGATCAGTCGTCCACCGTTGAGCGTCCGTGTGACGGAGGGTGAGGTGGCCAGCTTCGATTGTCGGGTGATTGGCACTCCCTTTCCAGTTACTACTATTTCTTGGCACAAAGACGATGCACCCATCGATCCCGTAAGATTTCCTCTCTTTTGCTACTCTGTATGGACATATATATATATATATATATATATATATATATATATATATATATATATATATATATATATATATATATATATATATATATATATATATATATACACACACACATATATACATATATATATACACACACATACATATATACATATATATATATGTGTGTGTGTGTGTGTGTGTGTGTGTGTGTGTGTGTGTGTGTGTGTGTGTGTGTGTGTGTGTGTAGGTGTGTGTAGGTGTGTGTAGGTGTGTGTAGGTGTGTGTGTGTAGGTGTGTGTTTGTGTTTCTGTTTAATTTTTTTATTTTTTAGTGTTTATTTGTATGTATATAATATACATATGTTTTTATGTATCTTGGCTTTTATAGAGCGCATCAGCAAGAACCTCTCAAACGTGCTGGAATGCACAATTAATCTAATACATCATCATCATCATCATCATCATCATCATCATCATCATCATCATCATCATCATCATCATCATCATCATCATCATCATCATCATCATCATCATCACCATCACCATCACCATCACCATCACCATCACCATCACCATCACCATCACCTTCATCACCTTCATCACCTTCATCATCATCGTCATCGTCATCGTCATCGTCATCGTCATCGTCATCGTCATCGTCATCGTCATCGTCATCGTCATCATCATCATCATCAGTTCCTGACGCCAGCCATTTGGCCCCCTTAGTGTTAGTCCAAGTGATGTTATGTCCTCATTTATATTATCTATCCAGCATAGTCTTGGTCTAATGCACAATAGGCATCAGTGCGTGTGTGGTGTTCAGAAGTTTAGGCTTTGTTGATTGCCATATAGCATGACTGCACACTCTTCTGAAACCTCATTGTGTACTGTTACACAGATAAGTCTGCTATTTTAATATATTCTAATTGGAAAAAGGGTGTTGTTTAAGTGATTTACAGAGAGTTTCCATTTCGTTTTATGTCTGAAGATTATGCTGCATTGAATATAAATGAGGCAACGCTGTATTCGGTGGAGCAATTCTGATATATTGTTGTACATAAAAAAGAGATTCTACTGCTGTTTTGGTGTGCAGTTTAGAAAGGTTTCACTTTATTCAAAATCGTTCATATTTCGAATACAGTGAAAGAATAGTGCCACTAATACAGTGCATATTGTATTGTATTGTATATGGGCATAAGAATAGTGCCACTAATAGAGTGCATAAGAATAGTGCCACTAATACAGTGCATTAGAATTGTGCCACTAATGCAGTGCATAAGAATAGTGCCACTAATACAGTGCATTAGAATTGTGCCACTAACACAGTGCATAAGAATAGTGCCACTAACACAGCACATAAGAATAGTGCCACTAACACAGTGCATAAGAATAGTGCCACTAACAGTACATAGGAATAGTGCCACTAACACTGTGCATAAGAATAGTGCCACTAATTCTCATTCCCATCCCGATGATGGATGAAAATTAGTGGCATTCTTCTTACACGAGGGCCATTTAATATCTTCCGGACGTGGGCCGTTCTTACACGGCAACGTCTGTTGTTGGCGATAACAAACGGACGAATTGATGGACTGCTTATGGCGGAATAATATTTACGTTGGCCGGTATATTTTGATACACTCTGGCGTCGTTACCAGGCGCAGGACGCACGATTTGTCATCAATCCATCGCTCGGAACATTACGAATTGAAGACGTTCAGATGACGGATGAAGGGAACTACGCATGCCGCGTTAACACGACAAGTCATCCAGTCATTCTGTCAGCCAATGCACATCTGTATGTCGAAAGTAAGTCAGAGGGTCTTTGTTTTTAGCAATTATTCTCTCTTTGCGCTTCCTGGTCCTTGTGTTTCTTTATGTCCAGTTTTATAAGGGAGATATAGAAGTTTCTCCCTTCCTCCTGCAGGAGAGTAGTGTCCGGTTGCAACCTGTGGGAGGACGGGGGAAACTTCCACACCACTGGTTCAGACTATCTCCCACTTTTCTCCCATATATGTGGTCCTTGGTTTGTTCAGCTGTTGCTTCCAGCCACAAATCATGGCATGGGAGGCCAATTAAAGATGGTATATATATGCAACATCTGAATGTTGTTTTCTCTGCTTGTGAGAAGAGCTTGTAGCAGGCGCTGTTCAAATGTCCAGATACATTCATACTTTTATTAGTTAGTAAAGTCTATAACGTTGGTGTCTGTTGCACAAGGTTTCAACCGATGGCACACCAAACCCAAACTATAATCGTGTCAATATCCAGAAGGTCAGTCCAATGAAACAGAGAGACAGCATGTGGTGTCGTACATACATATATGCATTCTTACGTACATTCTTTCATACATACATAAATACATACATTCATACATACATAGATACATGACTACATACATGTGTGAGAGCATGTGCATTCTTACATATTTACATGCATACATACATACCAGAACATATGTGCATATTTGTTGTTACTTGTTTGGAATTGGTTATAGGCTGTTGGCTATTTCCTGTTGGTTGTTGACTATTTGCTAA
The DNA here is from genome assembly GCA_963556255.1 of Allolobophora icterica. Lineage (NCBI taxonomy): Eukaryota > Metazoa > Annelida > Clitellata > Crassiclitellata > Lumbricidae > Allolobophora > Allolobophora icterica. Next base: position 33,543,292 of record OY744612.1, on the reverse strand, counting down.
TGGCTGTTTGATGTTGACTCTTTTTGGCTATTTGCTAAAGGTTGTTCGTTGTGGCTGTTTGTTTTAGCTATTCATATTTGGTTTGTTACTGATGCTATTTGATGTTGACTATTTGAAGTTGGCTATTTGCTGTTGGATATTCGATGTTGGCTATTCGATTCTAGCCATTTGTTTTTAGCTATTTGCTAATGACTATTTGTTGTGGCTATTTATTTGAATTGTTTGTTGTTGGTTGTTTGCCGATGGTGATTTATGATGTCCTGTTCTCTGTCAGAGCAACTCAAGTTCCGTCCGGTTCCAGTGAGCACAAAACTGGAACTCGGTTCCAACTCTACGATTCGGTGCCGCGCAGAAGGACGTTTTCCACCAAGGATCCGATGGTACAAGGATGGCCACTCCCCGGTTCCAGAAGGGTCTCAAGATGCCGACGGCACTCTGCACTTCGTCGGAGTGAAGCAGTCCGATCGTGGCCAGTACACGTGCATTGCATCAAGCGACGACCAGGGAGTGATCAATGCCACGATTGACGTTGACATTGTCGGTTAGTTTCGCCTAAGTTCTCCTTTCGGTGCCTGTGACTGATGTTTCTCTTGAAGTCAGCATCGATTGATGAATTGTGAATTGTGATAAAGGCGCTATAGAAGTCAATTGAATGGATTCTTATCTTGAGTTTTTGATGTGAAAGAAAATCTCTGAAATTTCTCAGCATCACCGATGAGCTCAGTCAGGTAGCAAGGTAGCTATTAACTGGTAACTATTAGCTGTTAACTATATCTATTAAGTATTAGCTATTAACTATTAGTAATTAACTATTAGCTATTGGCTATTAGCTATGAAGCATTAGCTATCAGCTTTTAACTATTTGCTATTAGGTATTAACTATTAGCTATTAACTATTAACTGTTGCTATATCAAATTGTCTTAAAGAGCCAGGTTATTGGGTTGGTTTTGGTGTCAGGGCAGAATCCAGATGGATGAGGTTGGGAGACACGTGGTTTCCCTGTAGCTTCAGGGTAGAGTATTTGTAGCTAACACACTAATTTACATATATGAATAGATTCTCTGAGAAGTATACATTACGCTCAATTCCTCAAATGCATTTTTTGAACAATTTCAGAAAAGTACAATGGTATATAAGATAGTACCTGACATTGTCATGTGTTGGTTTTTCCATGCAGTTAAGCCAAAATTCAAAGTGAAACCTTTGAATACGACAGCATTCGAAGGCTACTCCACAATGCTACACTGCGTAGCAACAGGCGACCCTCTGCCGATCATACAGTGGGATAAGAACAACAAGGTCAACGGATTTGACCCCAACCGGTTCAAGGTCGGTTTCTATTTGTAGACTTTAAAGTACATTATTTACATGCCCTACTTTACCGTAACTTACCTTAAATTACATTATCTTACCTCAAGTTAACCTTACTTTACCTTTCCTTTTCTTACCATACCATGGAATACCTTAACCTAATGTACATCATCTTACCTTAAATTGTTACCTTACCATTACCCTACCTTTTTTACCTTAACTTATGTTACCTTACCCTGCCACCCCTCATATTACCTTACCTTACCCTAGTTTACCATGCCTTACTTTCACATACCTTACCTAACCTTAACCTACCGTATCTTTTATTACCTTAGCATACCTTGAGAATGACGTTTTTTGGTTTACTGGACGAGGAAGTATTTTTATCTCTCCTTCGTTTTCTGTTTATTCAACATTTGCCTCAGGTTTCGCTCTTTGTCATAACATCAGTTACATGTGATTGCTTGGATCTGGTGTCAATCAAATGATAATCAAAAACATTTCATTCCATTTATAATTGGGCTTGATTGGAACAACCAGCTTTCTTGGTTTCAACAGATAAGAAGAGACACACAGACAGACTGCAGATGGACAGACTTACACATTGTTAAACACAGACATAGAGACAGACACTTATGGAGACATGCTCAAGTGCAGGCATGTAGACCAACGCACCAACAGATAAGCAGATGGACAACCGGAGGCACAGAGATAGACAGACAGACTTAGGCAGTTGAACACACAGACAAACCTATGTGTAGGCAAACTGAATGGACATGATAGACAGACAGAGAATATGACATACAAGTGCACAAACAAATATGCAAAAAAATGCAGACTGACTAACTTACCAATGATTTACAGTACTGACTGACTGACTCGCTTTCTTACTTGTTTACTTACTTACCTTATGTAATTACTTACTTACCTGACTACTGACTGACTGACCGACCGACCGACCCACCTACCCATCTACCTACAGACTGACTGAAATACGTTTATGTGACTAAATGTGATTCTTAAATCGCAAATGAACAACAGGCAAACAGAAGGACAGACAAATGATACAACAGACGACTATAAACACACACACACACACACACACACACACACACACACACACACACACACACACACACACACACACACACACACACACACACACACACACACACACACACACACACACACACACACACACACACACACACACACACACACACACACACACACACACACACACACACACTGATCTTTGTATCCGGTATCTTGTATCTTTGTATCCTTCTATCTAAACGTCTAAACGTAGTTTGCTGTTGCTTTTCCCTGGTGTGTTTGTGTGGATTTGTCTGCTTGTAGCTTTGTCCGTCTGTGCCTATCTGTTTGTCTTCCATTAAGTTGCTTTGTGTGCCTGTCTTCGTCTCTGTCTGTATATCTGTCTGTATTCTTGCCTGTCCATTAGCCTTCTAGGCTGATGGCATTTCGTCTGCTGACCATATGTGACTTTGCTACGCTGGGCTGATAACAGAAGAACAAGCAGTCGTAGAAAGACGAAGAGGAGGAGCAGGGGAAGGAGGAGGAGGAGGAGTCGAGGGAGGAGTAATTGGCGTACGAGTAGTAGGTGAATGGGAGGTGGTAGGGTGGAGAATGAAGGGAGCGTGCATGGCCACTCGAGAGAGGGACTGTGTGAAGCAATTCGACTGACAGCTTGCCATCCTTCTAGCGACGGCCGGCTGAAGGTTCGGAAGACGCTTCGAAGATGGAGTTATGCAAAGCACCTGTATCCGAAATTCTTTCCTAGTTGGCGCCGATTTCATATTTTCGCCCCTAAACACGAATGGAAGCCATTACTACAGTCATCTGAAATTACTGTTTTCTCAGGCCGCTCGTCTGATCAGATCATCTCTGTCTGTCTGTCTGTCTGTCTGTGTGTCTGTCTGTCTGTCTGTCTGTCTCTCTCTGTTTGAAGGCAATTCAATTCGCTTTTGCCGATCGCCTGGGTGCGCACTGTTTCGCGAGTCGCAAAAATTGCGTCAAAGTAAACAGGTTCTGTAGGAACAAACATAATGTGCAAACGCCTTTTCTCCGCACGTTTCTGATCGAGTTTTCTGGAAACGTGAGTTCCGAGCGAAAATGATTGCAGCAACACCAGCGCAAGAGGCAAGAGGTCATTTCTTCTGCACACTGTATTTTCAGGCGAGGTGGAAGAAGTGTTTGGCGTCTCTGTCTCTGTCTGTCTGTCTGTCTGTCTGTCTGCCTGGTTGTCTGTCTGTGTGTCTGTCGATTGTTTTCCTCAAGAGGCAGCACTCTTTGCTTGTTGTTGGCTCTCCAGTATCTGATCCTTGTATCCAGTTTCCAGGCTTTTATCCTCGCATTCCAAGCTGATTGAATAGATAAGATTCTATTGGATTGCTTGTTATTTCTCGTTTTTGGCTGAGATCACGTAAAAGCTATTATTTTATTTGTTTATTTGTTATGTTTTCGTAGCACAAATATCTTGTACGCGTGTCACGAATGAGTGGCGTTAGGTAACTGTGTGTTAAGGATTTTCTGAAGGTCGTTAGCGTTGAAGGTCAGATCTTTCATAGTTGTGGGGACCTGGAGAAAGTCGACCAGTGAAGAGGTGCTGTGGTACAATATTTACGTTGTTGCCCAATGAAACTACAATGTAACTATTATTTGGCCTTTTATTCCTTGCGCTACTTTGCCTAACACGTAGCCTACCTGAATTGCAAGCGGCACATCTGAAACTTTGTCATAATAAGGATGAGCATGATTTCTGCAGGTGTTAAGCAATGGATCTCTCCACGTATCTGAGATATTCATGGAAGACGTTGGAAAGTATGGCTGCACAGCTGGAAACAGCGGAGGCTTTGAGAGGGAAGAAGTCTACCTCCATGTATCGAGTAAGTCTTGGCCCACGCCTTTTTAAGGCGATTTAATTACGATTCTGTTAATGGCTAGTAATATAATCAGTGGGTTTTACAATGGTACTTAAAGAAGACCTCTGTTGTATATGTACTTAAATATGCATATTCAAATTTATGTAAAGTATGAATGAATGAATAATAAGAGATTACTCTACCAGATGTCAAGACTGGATCAGAGCCAGAGGAGGGAATTAGTATTTTCAATTTAAATACTTAAGTAAAATTAAAAGCACTCACCAGCAATTTTAACTAAAAGTACGAAGTATTCTTCCAAATAATACCTTTAAAGTAAAAGTTAAAAGTAATGAGGGTCTGTTCGCATGCACATATACATCGGCTATATATGTTTGTGTATGTATGTGTGTGTGTATATATATGTATACATGTGTGCATATCAGTTTTTCTCTGGTGAATATCACCTCTGTTAAATAGCCATAGTTATTTCTTGCAAACTTATTTTGCTTCCCGTTTAGTCACATTTACTCACATGTAAAATTTTGGTCATCGAGGTATCACATAGTCTGAAAATATGCTTAGTAAGTTGATGACAGACCTGGAATTTTAACCCAGGTCACAAAGTAGAAGCAGATATTTGAGCCATTCTGCCACCATGTATGTCACCTCTATCATCATCTGTTACCTCTTAGCAGCCAGCTTCATCAGTAGTATGCCTAACCTTGGTCTCTTACTTAGAGGGCTAATATACAGGAGTGTGTGGATAGGGTCACTAATCAATCAATCAATTAATCAATCAATCAATCAATCAATTAGTGGAAATTTATGTAGCACCCTTCAAGGCCACAACGTTAAACTGCCTGCCTGTCTGCCTATGATAGGATTACTAGATTAATTCATTCATAGATTTATATATATGAATGAAACGCTGGTGAGTGCTTTTAAAATGAGCATATAGATGAAACTGAAGCTCTAAAATACTACTGCTAATGGATTGTGTTTTGATTGTTTAGAACTTCTTTACAAGTACAAGTACTAGAACTTTTACTTAAGTACAGGTCTGATAATCACAGACACTAGTGTAACTGCATTATTAATATATACACGCATACTCCCGGCCTGGCTTTTCCTGGTAGTGGCCCAGAAGTATCTGGCCGCAGGCCACAGTGGATATGTTTTATCGCCAGAGAGAATATACAAGACGTTCTGGACACATAGTGTCTACTACAAATGGATGTTGTGTTTAAGTGTTTACAAATGTTTTCTTTTGAGGCGGTGGCCTTCGGAGCCCGGTTGATGGAGACGGAGGTGCTGCGGCTGATAACTTCAACATGATGAAGACGATCATCATTGCCGTCTGTAGTGCAGTTGCCTACCTGGCCATCGTCATTGGGCTGACCGTCTACTGCAGCATCCGTCTGCTGCGAGCCAAGAACATCCGGATGTGTCAGTCAGAGGCGGCACCTGGTGAGGAGAATCCGTTGAACCAGGCGTTTCTAATGTTATCTGACCAGACGATTTGTTTGGAGAACTTTGGGCTTCGTACTAATTGGCGCTTGATTTGCCCCACTTATTCCATGTCCCGTCATTGGACAGGATTGCCGTTCAAGTTAATTTCTAAAGAGATGCTGCTTAAATTTCAATCAACCGTTACGTTGAATGCATCTTAGAACTTCGCCCTTTAGTGAGTAACTTCCAGAAGCGTTTACAGAAAACGGGCCTTAGGTGCAAACATTTTTTGGAGCCCTTCAGAACATGATGTTATTTTGCACAATTGCACAAAAATGAATTATTAGCCCAAATGAACAAAACAATATAAATTACAATAATGTACTTTCATGCGAATGCTAAATTGTAAAAAATAGAAAATAGGTTATAATGGAAATAATTCAAAATTCAAATATGTCAATTTTTATAATTGAAAATATTTTCATTCGTTTGGGGGCCCTCTGAAATTTGGGGGTCCTAGGCGCATGCGTTGTGTGCCTATGCATAGACGTGCCTCTGGTAACTTCTAAACTAATCACACAGTGAATTACCGTTTATTTGCTTACTCATTCACTTGCGTGCTTACTCTCTCAGTCACTCTTTCACTCACTCAATCTCTCTCACCATGACAACAGAGAGGTCTAAAGAATCAGTTCTATTGTTTTCTTTTCTCAGACGATAAAGGAGAGAACGGAACCGTGCCAAACGAAACAACAGAGCTCGTGGAAAAGAAAGATCACCTGGGATTCATGACCGAGTCAGACGCTCGCTCCGTTTCAGCCGTTGGATCTCATTCCTCCTCCCATCAGTCGCAGAGCTACCCCCAGGGCACACTGCGCTTCGAAAAGGATCTCGCATTTCCCCGAAACCAGCTGCTCACTCTTGGCAAACTTGGTATGTCTTTACGGTACAGATGTCTACTGTAGCGCCCTCTGGGCTATTTACTTTTCCACGTGCGCTACTTTTCCACCCGTGCTTTCTTATAGTGGCTGACTGATAAGAGTCTGGTTGTCCATCGTTTCAACACTGTGTTCAGGGTTTGAGTCCACATGCATCAAGTAAAATTGGCAATTTTTGTCACTGTCAAGCCTTCAAACTCTTGCATGTATATATATGTGTGCATGTATGTGTGTATTGTATATGTGTAAATGTATATGTATGTGTTGTATTTATATGTTTATAGGTATATGTATGTATTTATATTTATATATATATATATATATTTATATATATATATATATATATATATATATAAATGCTTTTCTGCTCTTCTTATAAGAATCTTACAAAGATGCTTAAGGAAATGCTGTCCCAGTGTTGAACTGCTGGTACTTGTGTGCACGGGAGTAGGCCTAGTCTCCGGAGTCAGTCGCTATAAGGAATTACGGACTAACTTGATGAGTTAGCGGCTGACTTAGCGACTTATTCGACGACTGGCCGTAGACGTGGAAACCAACGTACATTCAATGCTGCGTTTGCCTGTACGAAGACCAAAAGTTCCTTCTTAAGCTCTTTGAGGAAGACTACAAACAGACGCCATTTTCGATTAAAACGATTCCGTGACGTCATGCAAAGTTACAGATACCACTCGGGCAGGTAGGAAGTATAAAGAACTGGTGACCTGACATCGACTGATTGTTAGACCGTTAGTCTGTTGCACGGTGACTCGTACCTTATAAGCAAGTGTTGCTCATGTCCTGCTGCTGATATCTTCGTCATAAATCGAAACTCGGACACCGCGGACAATAAACAAAATATTAACGTGAACGAAGTCGCTAGCAGTCGATAGTTTAGCGATAGTTTAGCGACTGGTTTCGACTTGAAGGCTTAGGGTAGAAGGCTGTTCTGGGGACTAGACTGCTGACAGCTGCTTATAGTTGACTGCCTCTGAGGACCAAGGAGAGTCTGCTGATAAAGACATGTAACGAACTCTGGCTATTGTCTTTCGTACTGCAGCGTATATGTCTGAGTAAGATGAGGTGAGTTGTGTGTGTGTGCGTGTGTCTGTCTGTCTGTCTGTCTGTCCATGTTCTTGGTCGATACCCTGAAGAGAATATTCTTACGTGGCTAGACATACTCTCACGGCGCCTCTCCGATCGAAGTCCCCAGTGGCGCTGCCGACCTGATAACACAAAAACCACATTTGTCTTCATCAAGCGATACGTCTGCACTGCTGATGTGTGGAAGACAATGGATGAGGAATTGACGCAGAATATACAGATTCCAGCGTCCCTGGAGACAGTCCGTGCCTTCAGAGATGTTTCCAGCGTCTGTTTGCAAATACGGCACAATTTACCCTACAGACTTCAAATAGAATCTGCCTGTGACACAGTGTCGAGTAATTGAAGAACTCTCCTGGCATACTGTCTGTCGGGAGGAGGGGTGTCTTGAAGCTAATCTTGCTTTGAGAAGATCATTATGTGGGCGCATGTCATTCGTGACCATCATTTTATATATACATAAACTTGTCCTGTATTTCATGTATATATATATATATATATATATATATATATATATATATATATATATATTAAACAATCATTGTTGCATAGTGTTTCTTTATTGACAGATACACAAATATGTTATTGTAAGTTATGTTGGGCTTTTTGTGTTAAAACATAGATTTTACAGATTTTATAAGATACAGTTTAGAATGAATTACTGAAGCTCCTATCATGTAGTAGTGTAGTAAAATAAAACAGGAAAACAATGCAATTAAATTAATTTTCACAGATAATCTTGCACTAAGTTGCTCTTGTTTGAACTTGATTAGTTTTCATTTGCTAATTAGGTCGTACATATTACGGAGATGTGTTCCTCGCAAAAGCACACGGAATTCGCGAGGGTGAACAGGAAACACTTGTTGTAATCAAGTCCTTGGTATCTCAGACGGAACCACACCGTAACGAGTTCTACCGTGAGATCGAAATGTTCCGCAAGCTGAACCACCATCACATCGTTCCTCTGCTCGGCCTCTGCAAGGAAATGGAACCAGCCTTTGTCATCTATGAATACTGTGAAAGGGTAAGTGTAACTGTAGTTGTAATAAATCTGTAACTGTAATAAATTACAGATTTATATAGTGCCTTTTCCAAAGAGACTTATCAGAGACTATCCCATCCTCCGACCAGATGACGGAGAACCAGGATGGAACGGAATGATTTTTAAACATGTACAGATTAGAGGTAACAAGATTATGATGGAGTAAGGGTGTGTAGTTCTCAATCTGCTCATCTGCATCTGACCTTTCAGAATTTTATTACTAGCATTAATATTGAAAAAAAATAAATAAATGAATATTAAAAATAATCATTATTATTATTTTTGCACATTATTATCGTATTGTAATTGTATTGTATTCGGCCATTTATAAAGCGCTTCTAGCAAGAGACCCAGAGAGAAAAAGCAAGTTTTAAGAAATGTAAAAGAGGAAGAGACATTACCTGAGAGAATAGAAGAACGAACAGACGGAGAAAGCTGATTCCAAAGAGAAGGGCCAATGGAGGCAAAAGACCTAGATAGAGTCAGTGCAGTCCTGACACGGGGAACGAGGAGGTCCAAACAGTCAGAGGAACGAAGAGGACGGAGAGGAGCAGCAGAACCACATAACACATTTATTGAATGCAGGGCTTATGCATCTTTCTTGAACATGTTGCAATGTTGCTAACTGTTAACCAGGGAGACATGAAGCAGTTCCTACTTCACATGCGCAAGGATCCATCCAGACCAACGATCTCGTTTCCTCCTCTGAATCTCGCTCAGATGCTGGCCATGTCCAGCCAGATAGCATCCGCAATGGAGTATCTATCCGCCAGTCGATGTGTTCATCGCGACCTCGCAGCTCGCAACATCCTCATGACCCCAAACCTAGACCTGAAGGTCGCCTGTCTCGCGCTCTGCCGCGACACGTACTCGAGGGACTACTTTCCACAGCACCAGCAGCTGATTCCGCTGCGCTGGATGGCTCCTGAAGCGGTCCTCGATGCGGAGTATTCCACCAAAAGCGACGTCTGGTCATTCGGAGTGTTCGTCTGGGAGGTTTTCACGCACGCCGAACAGCCGTACGGCAACCGTGCCGATGAAGACCTTCTCAAGGAAATCAAGGCAGGCGGCGCTCCGCGACTCGACTTCTCGCCGAACTGTCCCGCCGAAGTGCGGAACGTTGTCCAGAAGTGCACGACCTTGAACCCTCGCGACAGACCGGACTTCAGCGAAATCGTTGTGACGATAGGATCGATGGTCGCCGACAGCCACTTATAACGTACTCTCTTGCGCTTGTTCGTAGTCGTTGCCATGGTCTCTCTGTGCGCTGCTCGTCTTTGACTTTTGATCGGTTGCTAAGTTATTGTATTGCTTCCACTGATGTTTCTGACAATCCTTGCTTGTGAAATCCCAAAATGTTTGTGGCATCAGCTTCGAACAACAACTGCTTTGTGTCAATCGGATTAAAATGCTTCTCCAGAGTTGTACACAAGTTACAGTTCATGCTGAAGAACACATATATTATATGGTACATATATTTATAATATATATCTAAAAATATACACAATACACACATATATATTTATATATATAAACATCATGATTTATATATATATATAAGCATATATATATAAAGAGATAAGTATTCGTTGTTAAGTTTGTATAAATATGTATGGTAATTTCATATTGTTCTGAGTAATATGTACACGAAACCGCATACATTGTATTACATATTACAGAATCAGCTGATCTGTATATATTTATACATAATTTCTAAATATTATTCGTCGTTTATATATAATATAAATAAATTTCCTGTATGTCATATATATATATGTACATATACAGATATTATATATATATAAATGAAATAATTAAATTTAATGCTGAATAGGGTAAGTGTTGTTACAGGCCAGAGACTGTTTGATATGTTGATGTTAAGCTACGTTCCGCTTTCTGTGTTAAAATTTAGGCTAAAAGTTTATACAACCAAGTTCGGGGTATATATATATAAATATATATATACATATATATATATATATATTATATATATATATATATATACAAATGCAGTTCGATAGTTTCTTTACAGACTTGTATGATAACCATGATGTACAACTCGCTGCGTTTGGTCAATTCAATTTGTCTGGTTTATTGAGAATGTGTGTGCGTGTGTGTTAAGTCGGTGTTAGTTAATAATTATGTCATGTTTACCCAAATAATATTGTCAACATTTGTCGTTGCGTTTTTCGATATTTATTAAATGTGCAAATGACTTCTACAGTTTGCTTGGCTTTTAAATTCTCTACTAAATTAATTCATTGAGTGAATTGACTGGGCTTCGCGTGGTCCACTCTGAGCGATCTCCCTTCTCTCCCTTCTCTGTCCTCGATGCTCTCATATCCTCTCCTTTCATCTGCTCTCCTTTCTCTGTTCTGGAACTTCTGCTTTCCTCTTCTTTCTACTGCTCTCCTCTGCTGTCATCTCTTCTGAAATCATCCCCTATTATTTCTTCCCTCCTATCATATCTTCAGCTCCACTCCTTTACCATTTTCTTCACTCCTCTCTTATGTTGATCTGTAGTCCTTTCTACTTAATTCACTCATTTCCCCTTCTATTCCCTTCGTTCCACTTTCCCTCTGTTCCTATCATCTATCTGTCTCCAGTCCTTTCCATGTCCACTTCGTTTCTCTTCCCTCTTGTCCTCTTCATCCAAAGTCCTCTCCACTCCTCATCTCTCTTCTCTCTCAACTACTCTACTTCATGTTTTTCTCCTACGATCACTATACCTTACTCTTCGCCAGGTACGTATACTGGCTTGTAATGTAAATGTAAATCTCCAAAATTTCTCAGCGCCACACAAAAACCACGTCTCAATCACCGGCGCTATATCAAATCAAGTCCGCTATAGCCATGTCCGCCCCTTTTCCTACAGTATAGACCTCCTCTTCCCAGCTTTTCTTTAGTCTCCCATCATATCGTACGTCTACTAATCTGAACCTCACCTCACCTGCACATCCCATGCCTACCCCCTTATTAGGTCTACATCTCGCGTACTGATGGCTTGATGACCTGCCCTGTTTGCAGAGATGGTGCTGGTAGAAGTGTTCGCATTCATTCGCAAGATGGCGCTAGCCCATTTGAATTCTGGAGCTAGAAAAATTTAAGAGTTTTTGACATCATAAACTTATTATTATTATTATTATTATTATTATTATTATTATTATTATTATTATTATTATTATTATTATTATTATTATTATTATTATTTTTTTTATTATTATTATTATTATTATTATTATTATTATGTTTATTATGTTTATTGATGGTATGTATTTATGCATGTAATTATGTGCGTAGGCCTATGTGTATACATTAGGCCCCTAGAGATCTACCGAATGGGGGTATAGTATTCGATTAGAATTCGTATTCGGCCGAATAATGACAAAATTCGAATATTCGTATTCGAAAAATCTAGTATTAAAACTCGTATACTGTCCTGCCTTGTGGAAACTTCAGATTCCCTGTGTTGTCTAGAACAGCCAGGGTCCAGTTGGCAACACTGCCTAGGCCTACAAGTGAAAGATTAGTCAACATTACGAATAAGAACTGTAGGCCTATAGCAACAAGAACTAATCTTCCAGATAGGCCTAGTGCTGAGCAGTTGATATTCCTGAAGTGAATACGGAGTAGTAAACGTTTAGAAATTCATTACAAACATAAGGATTTGCAAACTTCAACTTCATGACTCTGACCGGTGGGTCATTACAAGCATAGCCTACTACGTAATGTTTTAGCGTTACATTTCTAATGTTCGAGTTTTTACAAGGTGTTATTTTTTAAGTTTTCAGACTTCGTATTCGGCCACCAGAGAGTTGAATGTTCATATCCGGTAAAATACGGCCTATAGGGCCTACTTAAAACTGGTATTCGGTATATCTCTAATATAGTTCCATTTGCTCGTTCCACGACTATGCAAAGTCGAGCTTTTTCAGTGGTGAATAGACTTCCCTTAGAGCTCCGCATGTGCCCTGGGGTCACCCCTGGCATATTTCTTGCAAAACTTAAAACTGTCTTATATGAACGTGCTGGTGTCGGGAGCGCCTCTGAGTAGTTCCCTTGAAGAGGCGCTATATAAATCTTCGAATGAATGAATGAATAGGCTACATGCGCATGTAGGTATGTGTCGTGTTTCTGCAGCGACTGCATAGATAGCTTTGTCCCACATAATTTAAATGAATCGAGGCAAATCGTTCGCCTTCGCTGCCCGTTTAACGGTCGCCACCATAGGCGTAATTTGTAGGGGGGGTGGTACGAGGGGTACCCGTACCCCAACTCTTTGGACTGGGGGTACCGTACCCCCACTTTCTGAACAATGCCAATCAATATTTTATCATTGTGCCCTCCCTCGTGTATGTACGAAATTGGTACCCCCCCTTTTCAGACCAAAGATACGCCCCTTTGTTCTCCACGCATTTATCATCATCATCACTACCAGTTTCTGTTGCCAGCCATATGGCGGCGATGGGTGCGCTCGAATAGGTGATCCCCTTTTTCTTGGTCATTTGTCAAGTCCACTACAGCTCCTCTCATATTTAGTTCAAGTTTTATTATGTCCTCGTGTAAATTGTCTATCCAGGGCTTTTCCAATGCTTCCAACGTTGTCAATCAATCATTCGTCGTCCTCCTCCTCCTCCTCGTCTCCTCGTCCTCCTCCTCGTCCTCCTTCTCTTCCTCGTCCTCCTCATCATCAACAACAGCAGCAGCAACCATAGGCGTAATTTGTGGGGGGTACGAGGGGTACCCGTACCCCCCACTTTTTGGACTGGGGGTACCGTACCCCCCACTGTTTGGACTGGGGGTACCGTACCCCCCACTTTTTGACCAAGACCAATCAATATTTTATTATTGTGCCTTCCCAGAGATCGCAGTCTCCACCTTGCTTCGTGTATGTGAGAAATTGGTACCCCCCACTTTTTAGACCAAAGTCACGCCCCTGGCAGCAACATCATCCAGAACAACAACAACAACAACAACAACAACAACAACAACAACAACAACAACAACAACAACAATATCGTCCAGAACAGCATTGACATATTCGTCGTTACTCCTCGTACTACTTCCAGTCTTCCACTACATCTGCCTAATAAGTGATTAACTGTCGACTCGCCCCAGTTTTGTAGAATCGGTCCATCTCTGTCGATTGCGCAAATATATTAAGTCAAGATAAATCTTATTCTGGGGCCACCGTCTTAGACACCAGTGCCTCCTTATAATAGGTCGGGGTTGGCAAGAGCAAGGATGTGAAACAATCAGGCCGCAGTGCCGTCTTAAGGCATGGGCACGCCGGGCAGTCGCCAGGGGCCCCACGATTCTAGGGGCCCCCAAATTAAAAAGACCAGAAAACTTAATGTGTATTGTGAGTTGTGGCATTCAGAAAAGAGCAGGCAGCCATACAGACGGACGGACGGACGGACGGAAGGAAGGAAGGACGGACGGACAAGGATACGGACAGAAAGCCGGCCTGTTAGGCTGTTACATGACTGAAAATTGATACAAAATTGTACGTCGATATTCGGTTGCACTCCATAAAAGACGCTCAGATGTCGAGCCCTGTTACGTCAGTCGTAGAAACACGCGTCGCGTGCGTGCATACAGGCTAATTATACGATCTACAACATGTTGGCCTGTTGTACGACATTCGTCCGTACATAGATCTACAAATGCTGTGTTGATTTCGTCGCCGTCAACCGTATTCGCCTCGCACTGGATAGCGCCGAGCCGATAATGCTGCATTCCTTACGCCTTCTCAACTCGAGTTTGCGACCTTATTCGCCTCAACTCATTTAAAAACCAATTTGTTGATTTATTTCAGCGCGTTATAGGCCTATTAATCAAGTTTGCGACATTTAATTGACTTAAGTTTAAATTAAAGCCATTTATTTCATTTCCAAAACGAAACGATATTTATTTGATGAATGCAAACAACTGAGAAAATTGAAAATGGCGGAACACGCATAAGTTTATAGATTAAAATTAATGAAAACCTGTAGGCCTTGTGCACAGTGTAACGAAAACGATTCGCTAGTCGAGTTCGTTTTTAAAAGTCTTGGTCTTGGTCTTGGTCTTGAGGTTCAAGGTCTTGGTCTTGGTCTTGGTCTTGAGGTTCAAGGTCTTGGTCTTGGTCTTGGTCTTGAGGTTCAAAGTCTTGGTCTTGGTTTTGCAAGACCAAGACCAAGACTTTTGTCAAAATGAACAGTCATTAATTTTAACAAACGGCAAGAATTTTAAAAATTTATCCAACAATTACTCATACAGTTATTGCTTTAGTATTTACATGGTGTGAATGAGGCTTTACTGTTGTTTTGAACAATTATTTTGACTTCCGGTTATTTACCATGGAATGATTTCAAAACAGACTCATGATTAATTTGTACATTTACATCCGGTTCTTGAAAAGCTGCTTTGTGTGCTAGCGATTTCTGCACTTGTAGACCGTGTTTTTTCACATGGCAGAATTTTTATGAGGCCGCACAGGTCACGTCATGGTCAGAAAATTCTGAGCAATTGGTTTTTATAAAATTCAACAGGCATTTGGAATAACATAGAGTTGTTTTGCTTGAATAAAAGAAAAAACTCATGTTTTCATTAAAATAACGAGTTGTTCGACTGGACAATTTTTTGTAAGGAATAGAAGTCTGGATACGACTGTGATTTTTTTGGGTCTTGGTCTTGAGGTTCAAGGTCTTGGTCTTGGTCTTGGTCTTGAGGTTCAAGGTCTTGGTCTTGGTCTTGGTCTTGAGGTTCAAGGTCTTGGTCTTGGTCTTGGTCTCGAGGTTCAAGGTCTTGGTCTTGGTCTTGGTCTTGAGGTTTAAGGTCTTTACAACAAGACTGCTGTAAGCTGGTTAGGGCTAGGGTTTCTATATGAAAAGAAAATGAAAATTTAAAAGGTATTAGAATTGGAAAATAAAAGTCATCAAAAAGTCTTAAACTGTAAGTTTGATAGAAACTCTGCTGCTTGTGCTAATGAACTTCTAGAAATGTCAAATCGGCGAAGTGAAGTTTCGTCTTTCTTAGACGGCCCCTCTCAAATAATGTTTAAACTCATTGATCCGCCATTTAACTGCCAACCTTTACGTTTCAGTTTGAGTCACTGTCAGTTGCGCCAGTTGCGTGTAGGACTTTCTCTTCAACGTCAGACAGTAGCTTCCTGACGGTTTGCAACAGCGGCAACAGCACGCCTTACTGGCATAAAAAACGTACAGAGTCACGCCGCACGAACATCCATGAATACAAAGTTATGAGGTGAACGGAATGCAGCATAGTAAGCCTGCGCGTTTCAAAACAGTCATTTGTTGCGCGTTTACGACAGGCGGCTGACTACGGCCGAGATTTTTCCGGGTAGTTTGTCGGACATTAGGACGGTCGGATGGACTGGTCGTACCCGGCACTGGAAAGGGATTCGGGCGGATTTGATGGTCGTCTTGGACGGGGGAGTGGGGATATTCGTCGAGGCGCCTGGCGAGCTATTTCATTTAGCCAAATGGAAAGGTAAAATTGATGGACTGCTTCGGCTGGACGCGTCGAGTATTACGCGGCTGGGATCAGCCCGTCACTCAGCGGTAAGGATTACGAGCAACAGAGGCGAAGCATAAGGTCAAGGTCAGGTATAATAATCTGTAAAGTAATTGCACAACTGAGGGGTTGGAAACGACCCCCTCTGGGTTGTGCAATGAAGATTTAAATGGGGAGGGGGTCCTAAGAAGACTTGGGGGTTGACCCCCGAAAATTCTCACTCTGTGTATTCCCAAGTAACAAAACCAGAGGCCCCAGAACATGGGGAAAATATAGAAGTGATTTTTATTTAAGTAAGCCATATCCATTCATTGGGTTAATAATACCGTGGATTGGATATTAACTGTTCCTATGTAATTTCCAGGTTTACATGACATTACATCCTGAATGCTTTCATAGTATCTTCTTAGTACCTCACACAGGCCATCTTAGATTATTGGATTGCTTCCTTGAATCTTGTCTTCCTTCTAATGTGCTTACTGCTATCATAGGCGTAGACTCTGGGGGGTGGGGAGCCGGGGCACGTGCCCACCCCAAATAATTGAGATGGACCAATGCAACAAGTGTAGAATGAATAACCAAGTTCCCCCCAATATTTTCGACAAGTTTACCCCAGTGACTGCAATGCAACTGTCCAGATTATACATGTACTTGATAATGTCTAGAGACTCGTTCTCTGTGACCTTCAATGAGACACTAACAGTTATGGGGTCTCGAGAGACCAAAATGCGGCCATAGTCTGGAATGCGCTGGTCTCAGCCTTGGCCTTGGACTTGAACCTTTTATCTTGGTCTTGGTTTTCTCATTTGGTCTTGGCCTTAGTGTTGAGCATGTCTGTAAAATGTAACATACATCCAGTTTGAACGGTGTGACTGCTTGTTTTGCACTTCAGTTTAACTGTTTTATTAAGTTCTGTTTAATTTTTGTGGGGGGGGGGAGCAAAATGACGTTTTTGCATAGAATAGCTATTAATGAACACAGAACACATGACAACTTTAAAAATAAATAATGGTCAAGAACTTACCTATTAAGTGTTTTTTGCATTGAAAATCATGTTGGGATTGTTGTAATAATCATAATAATCAAAAGATTTTATTTTTTTAAACTATGAGCAAAATCCAGGTGGTGGGCAAATGCCCCCTTACCCCCTCAGACGCCCATGTCTCAAATTACAATGTTTTGGTCTTGCTTACAACACAGGATTGTAGTAGTGTAGCTTTTTGGTGGTGATGAGAATCTTGTATGCCTAGATGTAGACACCTATTATAGGTGGAGCTGATTTCAATTATGAGTGTTCAAGTGTCAGGCCTTCTGAGATTCCTGTGGCTGAAGCACATACTGTACAACAGCGATCTAGAACGGATGTGCTGTTACTTATGGGTTGCATGGCTAGCCAGTTGCTTGCCGATTTCAAACACTGTTTAGTGTTATACAGTACAATGCAATACAACTGTATTTGAAATGGCCCTTCTTCCAAAGTTCAGATGTGCACACGACCATATGATGGAACATCCATGGCGCAGAGCAATTGTGAGTGAAGGACTTGCTCAAGTTATCCACACAGTAACTGTCTCAGATAGACAGACAGACAGACAGACAGACAGACAGACAGACAGACAGACAGACAGACAGACAGACAGACAGACAGACAGGTAGACAGACAGACAGACAGGTAGACAGACAGACAGACAGACAGACAGGCAGAGGAGGTGGCAATGGTGAACATTTTACAAGCTCTGTTGCCAGACAAAAAATGCGAGTTATGTGGAGATGCTGGCTACACTGGTGTCTTCTGTTATCAAGTGCATTTCACACTGAGCATTGACAACGAGTGCTCTGAAGGGTTTATTAAGCAGGTCCTATATAAATGTCCAGATGGCTACTGCACTAAGACACCTGAAATTTTATGATGTCGTTACTTTTGTGCTCTCAGATCAACAGCTGGCACCACTGAGAAGTTTTGTCAAAGTAGAGGTATATAAATGGACGAGTAGACTACATGAATTTCGTGATGATTTGATTCATTTTTTATTAAGTTGAGTAAGGGGTAGAGGATGATCAGTAGTGTAGTTGTTAGCTTGCTAGACTGTCAATCGAGAGGTCCGGAGTTCAAATCCCCGCCAGGACAGAAATTTTATTCCAGATTTCTGCTCTGCATGCGCCCCCTAGCCAGCTCAGCTATAATAATGGGTACACTGACTGTACACTGTCGGTGGGAAGATGAGACAGTGAGGGAGAGGACTGGCCACCCACCCTCATATGCCGAGTCTAAGAAAATGATGTTGCTAACACGTAGTACCCATGGCTGCCTCAGGGCAGCTTAAGGAACTGCTCTTCTTCTTAGAAAGTTGAAATTTTGCCTCTGTTTAGGTTTTCTGGTAGAGCCATTGTGTAAGGAATTTTTACCAATACGTACAATACAGTACAAACTGTGGGTTCTGTGCAATATAGACGGGGAAGTCCAACCGGGTGTCCTGTAATTAAGTTTATGCTGGCCGTTGAGTGAAGTGACCTTGTGGGCGTTGTTTGTGAGGATTGCCTCTGTCTAGAAGAATTGATTTATAACTGGAGTTAACAAGAAGTCGCTTGACGACCTTTGATATATGGAAAAGGAAATGAGTGGCGCCCTCTGTTGCGCAACCCAGGGGGAGACCAGAGGTAATTTGGTCTCTGAAAGAGTGAGTGTTCCTCAGCTGGCTGGATTGGTCAGCTTTAGACCTGACCCACGGCTGGTGAACCACGGCCCGACACGATTGCTGTGTGAGAGGATGTGGAAGCGACAGAGGCTGTTTGATGGATGTGGAAAGGGATGGGGACCAAGGGGAATGAAGGAGGGAAAGAAGGAAGCTGCAGCTCCTGACTTCAGAGGAGGCAGAGGAAGACGATTTCGGTCTTAATGACGATCGGATTTTGCTTCCAGCTATATATGGAAGATGCCACAGATGAGATCGACGAGAAGGAGTAGGAGGAGGAGAAGGAGAAGGAGAAGGAAGGGGAGTGAGTGGGAAGAGGACGTATTGAGCTGTTGCAAAGATAGCCTGCCAAGTGAGTGGTCTCATATTAGTCATTAGCCGAAATTTACTGCATTGTTTGGGGTCATTCATTCATTCATTCTTTCTTTCCCTCTATTTCTGCTGTGACAATGGATCAAGCTCATGCAACCGCACACAGACACACACACACGCACTGACACACACACACACACACACGTACGCACGCACGCACGCACACAGACACAGACATACACGCGCACACACGGACACACGTGTGTGTGTGAGTCTGTGTGTGTTTGGACATTTGTGATTATAATATATTCCCAAACAGGTGTGCATGCTTATTTAATTGGTCTTTATTAAACAGCCTCTTCAAGAAGCATATGAGATTTTAAGTTGATATAATTACGATGCACTCCATCCGCACACACTGCACCTTTGCAGTTGTCAATAAGAGTAATGTTAGATTATGGTACATATGTTTAACTGCGCTTCATGATCTACGCACGTGTGTGTGTGTGTGTGTGTGTGTGTGTGTGTGTGTGTGTGTGTGTGTGTGTGTGTGTGTGTGTGTGTGTGTGTAGGTGTGTGTGTGTATGTGTGTGTTCCTGATTAAACTTGCAGAATTGTGCGGAAACTCCCGACTCTCCACCTCCCCGTCCCAACAGCATCTGCTGAATAATAACAAATAACAAATAACACGGACGTCACCAAGAGTCCACTGTCCTTGTCAACATCTGCAGAAAGTGGTCTTCCACCAGTCATATAAATGGTAGACATAAGCCATTATATATATATAAATTATATATATGTGTGTGTGTGTGTGTGTGTGTGTGTAGGTGTGTGTGTGTTTGTGTGTGTGTGTGTGTGTGTCTGTGTTTTGCCATCTACATGTATACATAGCATGGTAAAAGTGTTGAAGCGATTGAAGTGGCTGCCGGTGATTGCGTTGGGCTCAAGTGAGAATAACAGAGACGGAGGTCGGACAGACAAACGGTCAGACAAGCGGACTTGATCATTATGAGGATTGCGGGGGTGAATTGTTATTTCGCGTGCCGTGCCGGACAGTCCACCTCCGTGGCAGGGGGGTGGGAACTGGAGTGGGAACTGGGACCTTCCATCCGTCTATCAAATGTGTAATATATATATGTGTGTGTGTGTATATATGGATGTATATATGTATGTATTACATGCCAAGCGTAGTACAAATATATAGATATTTATATGTATGCATGTATAGGAGATCTGATTCCTCCCACGGGGAATATGAATGAGGAATGGGAAGTTGAGCGATAGTTATGAATTATTGGTGACGTTATCTTGTAGTTGTTCCTGAGTGTGGGTCAGTGACCTTTGTGGGAAATGGTGGGAAATGGTGGGAAATGCTACCCACGCTCAGGTATATACAGTTGCAATTATCCTTCAGTTCTTGGCGGTGTACGATATTTTTCAGGTGCCGAGTCATTACTGTTTCCATTGTGTTCTGGAGTGCTTTAGCATTGTAATGTTGGGAATTGGTTGCCATGGGTTATCGCTTGATTTTACCTGTAACGGTATTTGGTTTTCCATTAGCAATAAAAGCTTTGACGTTTTGATTTGAACAATTTGTTGGTGAATGGTTAACTGTCAAACGCCGGTCATAAATCCATTCTCTACAAATAATTGTGCTTCCTGATTGCATCTGTATAGGAAATCGACAATATATAGGAGCTGGCTATAGATCTAGCAGCGTATATATACCTGTCATGCAGGTGCCGACAGTTGCTCCCAAGGTCACATACCTTTATGCAGAGATAGTTCCCTACTTACGGCTATAGCAGCGGTTCTCAACCTGTGGGTCGCGACCCCCATGGGGGTCGCCTTACGATTTGCCAGAGGTCGGCTGGAACCTTCATAAATTTGTAAAAAAAATTGTCAGCGTAGTTTCTTAATATTTAATATTTTGTGTAGTTTAATTATGATTTCTGCGTTGTGTTCTTGCAAAGACTGCCCCGAGAATTTGTGATCTGGCGAGAAAGAAGCAAGCACAACCTTCTTATTGACGTTCTTCTCTGGATTGCGAAACTCCACCATTTTTCTAGTTATAATTGAAATTATACTATTATTGTTGGCCTTCTGTACTTTGTTTTCTTCTAAAATCAAAAGTAATGTTTAAACCTGGGACTAAGATTGCTGAAACTTTAAACTTAACCGCTGCCGTTGAAATTTGTAGCTCTTAATTGTAAAGTCATAGACTCATAGTACAAAACACAATAAATATTAAACTTCAAATAAACATTTCATTTACTAAATTTTACTCTTAAAAATTTCGAAATTATAAAAAAAAATTACAAACTGTTTTGTTAGTTACTGATTTATTATGCTATAATGCTATTATGCATGATGTGCATGGATTACCAAATGGTGAGAAGTGAAATGCATTATAATGGTAGCAAAAATGCGTCGAAGGGAAGTAACCCACTCAGTTTTATGGTTGGGGGTCGCCACACAATGGAAATATTATCAAGGGGTCGCAGCCCTAAAAAGGTTGAGAACTCCTGGGCTATAGGAATTATTGCTCAGATAAGTGCACTGATCACATTATGCTTAACAAAAATGCATTGCTTCAAGGCTACTTATACGTACGTACTTACTTATGTGTCTGTCAAAATGTGTAGTGGTTAGCGTGCTGGACTCAATCGAGAGGTCGGGGGGCGGGGGGGGGGTTCAGATCCTCATCAGGGCAGAAATTTGGTTCGAGATTTCTGCTCCACCTGCGCCCCCTAGCCAACTCAGCTACAATAACGAGTACACTGATCATACACTATTGGTGGGAAAATGAGACGGCGAGGGAGAGAACTGGCCATCCGCTTTCTTATAAATACCAAGGCTAAGAAAATGAAGTCGCTAGCACTTCATACCCATGGCTGCCTCAGGGCAAGCTTAAGGGACTGCTCACCTTTTCACTGTAGTTGTGCAGGAGCTGTTTAAAATCAGAGTCCTGTTGAGATTTGAACACACAACCACCGACGGAATGGCAGTATCATAACCACTAGTATACTGCATCGATGAAAGAGAGAGAACAACATCTCTCAACGGATTGTGGCTGGTGCTGAGACTGCTAGCTTCTGATGGTGAGATCTTGTAAGGTATCGCGCGATTTTTGAGGATAAAGTTGGCTGGTTGCTGTTGCTGCTTCTGAGGCGGCGTCTCTTCCACTGGGTCTTTATTGGCTTAGGTCACCTCTTCCGCATTACTCTCAGTAAACGGATAGATGTACACGGTGGGACAAAAATCGGGCACTGGTTTCCTAAAATGAATATGGTGGGCAAAAATCGGGCACTGGTTTCCTAAAATGAATACGGTGGGCAAAATCGGGCACTGGTTTCCTAAAATGAATATGGTGGGCAAAAATCGGGCACTCGTTTCCCAAAATGAATATGGTGGGCAAAAATCGGGCACTGGTTTCCTAAAACGTACACGGTAGGACAAAAAATCGAGCACTGGTTTCCTAAAATGTACACGGTGGGACAAAAAATCGAGTACTAGTTTCCTGAAACATTAGTTCAAAATAGGTAATTTATTACTTAACCTGCGTAGAATGTCATCTGGTCAGTGGAGAGCCTTACTTGTTATGTCAATAGAATCTGATGAGGCATAATTAAATGGTTTTGATGAGAAGATGGTAAGAGCATGCAGTCCCTTAAAGGTAGCCTGAGAGGCAGCAATTAGTATGAAGTGTTAGTGACTTTATTTTCTTAGCCTCGGCATATGAGGGCGGATGGTCAGTCCTCTCCCTTGCCGACTTTTCTTCCTACAAACAGTGTATGGTCAGTGTACTCAGTATAGCTGAGTGGACTAGTGGTGCAGATATCTTGAAACCAATCCATAATTGATGCCATTTGCATTACTGCTTCTGGATTTGGAATAGTCTAGCCATATCTTGTCTGATCACTTTGATGCTTGAGGAATAGAAGTCTTGTCTGTGGCAGTTTTAACTATACGGTTTATATGTTGTTGAGTATAACTTATCGTCTTTGTGCTGAGTCTGCTTCTTAAAAAGCCTAAGTGTAAATATGACACTTCAAAGTCCTGGAAATGTAAGTCGAAGGATGGCAAAATGCTCTAATGCATTGTGCCTGCTCGGTTCCTCTTTCATGTCTTTCCAATCATTGTGTCTTCTGCGCCCCCTTCTTTCCTTTCCCCCTCATTCCAGTGCATCTTCCTTCCTCTGTCTTCCTTCTCTTGTCTTACATTCATCCCACACTCTGTCTTACATTCATCCCACACTTTGTCTTACATTCATCCCACACTCTCTGTCTTACATTCATCCCACACTCTCTGTCTTACATTCATCCCACACTCTCTGTGTTACATTCATCCCACTCTCTGTGTTACATTCATCCCACTCTGTGTCTTACATTCATCCCACTCTGTTTCTTACATTCATCCCACACTCTCTGTCTTACATTCATCCCACTTACAGCATTCAACTTTGTCGTCACTTGTTCTTGCTCCTTTCTTATGCAGTGTCATCTGTTTCATTCTGTCTGTCTGCCTGTCTGTCTTTGTCTGTCTGTCTGTCTGTCTGTCTGTCTGTCTGTCTGTCTGTCTGTCTGTCTGTCTGTCTGTCTGTCTGTCTGTCTGTCTGTCTGTCTGTCTGTCTGTCTGTCTGTCTGTCTGTCTGTCTGTCTGTCTGTCTGTCTGTCTCCGATTGACCGGAAAACAAACTGTGATTCTTGGAAGGAAAACGATGACGTGCTTCAGAATTAGTCTCTTGTTGAATAGGTCGAGGCACTTACAATTGTCAGAGGTGAAGAAACGGGAGCAGGAGGAAGAGGAGGAAGAAGAAGAAGAAGAAGAGGAGGAGGAAGAATAGGAGGAAAAGGAAGAGGAGGAGGAGGAGGAGGAGGAACAGGAAGAAGAGAAGGAGGAAGAAGTGGAGGAAGCGCAAGAAGGGGAGGAGGAGAATCCTATTGGGTTGATTACTGACATCCGGAAAGGGTGGATTACTCTAAGATTGAACAATCTCTCATGTCGTAATCTCCAAATTGCTAAAGCGCTACTAGGCAAAGCGCAAAGCTCCAGTGTATTCACGAGCGCTGCGTCAAGTAAAAGGGTTGTCCAGAGATGGTTAAGGGAAGGTCCAAGTCCGGCTGCCATCTGTTGTATACGACCACACATGATAATACACATGATTATACAGGGCTTCGAATGTGTGCTTCTGAAACCATTAGAGCTGCTTTGTGATTGATTCAGTTTAGAACCTTAGATTGAATTCGTTTAGACGAGAGAGGTCAGATGAATTCTAACGCGTTGTAGAGTTGGAGAGAAGTGAATTAAATTAGATTCATTGAGAATTAATTACGTTATCGACTGAGATTGTGGGGCATGGTGGCCGATTGGTGTGAGCGTTTGGCTTGTAACTCGGAGAGTGCGGGTTCGAGTGTCCCCTAGGAAAACTGTTGCGTAAGGAACCATGAGCAAGTCCTCGCTTGCAAGTTCCTTGTGCCTTCGATTCAGAGTTACTGACCTTGCACGCATAATAAATGAAATATGATGATGATGATGATGAAGTTGTTGATGATGATGTTGATTATGATGATATTGTTGATGATGATGATGATGATGATGATGATGATGTTGCTGTTGATGATAATGATGAGGATTATGATGAGGATGATGATGAGGAGAAGGATGAGGATGAATAATCGAGGATGATGATGAGGAGGAGGAGAGGATGAGGATGATGATGAGGAGGAGGAGGACGATGATGATGATGATATAGATTGAGTGCAGTTCTGTAGATTGCACATGGTCTGCATAGATCTGGACTTGGGTATATACAGAGCTGGGCCTACATTTTTTGGGCCCTGAAGCTTGAACTGTTATGGGAGCCTTATGCATTGTGCCCTGTGGTCTAAGGTCTGAGTCACTTCTCGAGGCTGGGGTCGGGGCCCTGAAGCTTCAGCTTCATTAGTTTCATGGTAGGTCCGCCTCTGGGTATATATATATATAGCTGCTCCCAAAAGTAGGTAAGCGTGTCATCAACACAGTATTCATGTGGAACTAGTGAAAACCGAAATCAGCTTAACCACACGCAAGGAGTGTTGCCATGGAAACCGAGAGGACAGTCGCCGTTGCTAAGGAAGCTTCTTATATCCTTTTTATTGAATGATAAATCTCGTCCGGTGTTATGACTGGAGGGGAAACCATGGCGTAAGATGAGAGGGAGGGAGGGGTGATTGGAGACATGGAGTGAGAGGAGAGGACAGAGGGAGGGCTGCCCCGGTATGGAGATTAGACATACGTTGCTTTTTCTCGTTATCGGTCCCGAGGCGTGGGACATGATGCATGCTCGTGTGCCGACATCGGCGTTCAAATAAACAGCCAGTTGCATAATTCAGTGATGGGGTTCCTAATTAATTTTTTCGATATCGCAGTCTCCATTTAGCGCTGTTTGCCGAATCTGGGCAGCACCGAGGGGTTCAACGGTGGCATGGGTAGGGTGACTGCCGTCGCGTTCAACTAACGGTCTCTGCTTTCGATTACAGGTAGCAGCTCTCTCTGTCAATTCGTTTGCGTCCGTCTGTCTGCCTGTCTCTCTGTTTGTCTGCTCGGCTCACAAAACAACAGACGTCCGCGCCGAGCGAACAGCGGCCGTTATATAGGAAAGGCTGGCTCGGTTGATTGTGTTCAAACAGTTCAACAGATGCTTGGCAGCAGCAGCAGCAGGAGCAGCGGCGGAGGCTGTGGCGGGATCGCACGTGGCGTGCTCGGATTGTTGCAGTCGCCACCGACATCAAAGCCGGTGTCCGGACGGAAAGCGAATTTGCAACTAGTAACAGGAGACGTGTACGCGTAGCTTTCTCAGACGGAGGACGGTGAGGACGAGAATGGCTCGGCGAAGCGGAAGGACTCGTGCCTCCAACCCGGCCTAGAAGTCGACGACGCCCGGCCGCGGCGGCTACAACGCAAGGCCTTCCTATTCGTCGACGAGGAGCTTGCATTAAGTGCGTCATAAATTGGTTTAAAAACTCGAGGAGGAGGACGAGAGGAGGAGGAGGAGGAGAAGGACGTGGAGGAGGAGGAGGAGGAGGAGGAGGAGGAGGAGGAGGGAGCACGAAATGCGCCGAGCGGCGGCCGATGACAACTAGCGAGCGCATCAGTTTCTGTAGAAACGGAATCTATTTGGCTGGGGATTTTTTTCTGCGTGCGCTTCTTGAATAGTGCTCTTCATTTGTGGACTGCTGAAATCGAGTCTCTGTCTGTCTGTGTTGCTCTGCGTTGCTCGGTTGTCATTGATCTTGGATTGCCTGCGAATAATGGCTCGTCAGCAGATCACCTGTTGCTGACAGGATTTCGCTGAGAACGCTGCAAATCACGGCGCTTTGCCAGTGCTGGCTTGATCAGTGGATATACGTCAGAATCAAGTGTATTCGACAGTCAATGAATGGTTCGACATCGTGAAAGCATCAGTCTTTACCATTACACCAATTTATTCAACTGATTGCTTAGTGAGAAGGAATCGGCTTTTCACAAGAGCCATTTTAAGTGCTAGGGTACAATTAAGACGTCGTTGTCAAGTTAAACATTTTAACAACTCGAACTGCGGCGTTAACGATCGCCAATCCTGAGTAGTGAGTAGGTTTTGATACGTTCACCCGGCCTCGTTCACAGTGACGATGCTACTTGGCTGCTGGTCCCGTTATTGGAATGAAATAAAGTGACTTGCTGTCGTCAGTACTGTGTAAAGACTATACTCAACACGTCTGACCACCTAACGGTTTCTTAGCATTCGTCTGTTGGCTGTTCAATTGACACTGTATAACAAGATATGCAAACGGACAGCGGTGGAAGCAGATATGGTAAGTGATGTTTGATTGTAGGTAGTCGTCATTACTGTACTATGCTGTGGTTTCGTGTGCCTGTCTTGTTTCCTTGTTCTTCACTTGTTCTTCTCGCCTTTATTTCGTTTTTAGTACACACTTTCGCAGAGTTTCGCTTATAAAACTCCAAAACGGTTTGAATCTTGCTTGCTTTTGTCAGAGTTAGAGTGTGAAAGTGAGTCTATGTTAAAATGAGACTGATAAAATGGCAAAGCAGAACAGATATGATGGCGCATTGAAGGTGTGTGTGTGTGTGTGTGTGTTTGTTTGTGTGTGTGTGTGTGTGTGTGTGTGTGTGTGTGTGTGTGTGTGTGTGTGTGTGTGTGTGTGTGTGTGTGTGTGTGAGAGAGAGAGAGAGAGAGAGAGAGAGAGAGAGAGAGAGAGAGAGAGAGAAGAGAGAGAGAGAGGGGGGTGGGCAGGGACAGACAGAAAGATTGTGGAATACTTTTCTGTAATATGAAAGTAATGGTAAGGTTACACCGTTACACAACTTCTTCAGCAAGAGTCCTGACCGGAGGTTTGAAGGAGACTTTGGCTGGAACTCAACTCAAAACCAAACTGGAATTCAAACGACAGACCAGGAAACACGTAGAAAGGAAAGTCAAACACATTAGGAATCTATCATCTTCGATTTCGTATTCTCAGAATATATAGGGTTGCCACCTTTCTAAACTAGGAAGTCGGGACGCAGTTTTAGAGCACCCAAATCGTAAAACACCTCACCATGTGGGACCAGAGGCTCAAGTCGCGCAACCGAGTAATTTTTGTGGGAAAGACTGCAAAATAACTATTTAAACAAGATAATTGAGATTAAGATTTATGATTTTGAACAATGTAATGATTTCAGGATGTGTTTAAATGTTATTTATGATATTTCACTTAGCCTGCATCATAAATTTATAGTGGTGTTGAACAAATATAGTACGGGTAATGTGTTTTAAGCCACAACATTGTGAGTTTGGGAAAAATTCCCACAAATTTGAAAGTAGGGACATTTGGCTGTGCCGACTAGGTGAAGTAGGGACGCGGGACATTTACCTCGAAATCGGGACCGTCCCGACAAAATCGGGACGGGTGGCAACTCTAAGAATATATAATTATCTTGTCACGTAGACACAATTCTTTTTAATTGTTAAGCAACAGAAGAAAAATAACACAAGGTTCTGTCGTGTCCTTCAAACATCCTTCCCGAGATTTATTTCAACAGCCGCTGCCATTTCTCAGCACCGTGACCCGACAAAAGCGCCCTGACAAATGCCCTTTGACAGACGCCTCCCCAATTAATCTTGACAAATCGCCATAAATTTCAGGACAAATGCTCCCTGACAGAAACACCAACTTTATCACGAGAGAATATTGCTAGTTTAAGCGAAGGCGCAAACCCGTACTCTGCGTTATGCCAAATATCTGATCCATCCTACGAACTCGCCAAAACCTCACCTCTTGCTATCTCTCCACAGGTCTCTCAGTCAAAACTGAAAACACTGCTCTTTTACAAAACCTATGCCGATTCCTCGTCTTCCCATTACGTCCCTCGCCGTGTCAATTTTAATCACCATCCACCTTAGTCAAATGACTGCCTGACCATTTGCATCTTGACCTGGAACTGATTTTTAGTTTTTTACTCTTCCCCGCCTATCGATTTTGTTTTGACCAAGCTTCTGTGAATAAGCTGTTATCCGCGACTTCCCTTAATTTGTAGAAAGCTTGAGACTACGATTTCGATTACAAAGGCGGGAGCTCTAACCAATCTGCTACATTTCCTGGCCTCATTTCCTGCCCCGCGGTGGGGCACGGCCTGGTAGATGCCATAAAAATTAGATGGACAATTCTGCAATAGCATTAATAGATGTGCTACCGCCATATAAGACGGATAGGTAGGTGGTTGTAAGCGGTAGTTTTCAAAACTGGTCAATCTGTAACCCACATTGGCACCACAGACTTTGAAAAGGTGCGTTACAATGCTATATTTCAATATTTGTAGTGGGGGCTTTTGACAAGCACAGCTGCCCAAATTCCAGATCTAAGCTGTGTTGGGCATTCTGTATGTTTGCCAGTATGTCTTTCTGTATGTGTGTATATGCATTATGTTACATACATACATGCATGCATACATATGTACATGAATACATACATACATACATACATGCATACATACATGCACAGTGCATACACGCATACATACATGCATGCATACATATATACATGCTTCCATGCATACATACATACATACATACATACATACATACATACATACATACATACATACATACATACATGCATACATACATGAATACATACATAGTGCATACATACATACATACATAGTGCATACATACATACATACATAGTGCATAGTGCTTACATTCATACATACTGTATGTATGTATGTATGAATGTAATGATGTATATATGGATGGGTGTGGCTATCGTTGTATGTCTGTGTGTGTTTGCCTCTGTGAGTCTGGCCTCATTTCCTGTTTATTTAATTTGATATTGGTCTCGACCTTTTGTACCACGGGCTCCTTCTCTACCCTCCCCCCTCCCAACACAGCAACAGCTCTTGTCCGCTTCCGATGAATTACCTTGATTATGCACCTAGTTGGTCCTGTTTTATACCATGTGGTACTTTGGCCTGGTATAGTTGATCTCTATAGTCTTTAAGGCTTCATTACACACCTCATGATTCTTTGGCCTCAATTTCTGCATTATGGCTTATGGTTGAGGGGAGAGAAGCCCGTATTATGTACCTGTACTCGTCCTCTTCATTGTCCCTCTATACCTTGTAGTTCTTTTGTCCACAGTAGCAGCAGCAGCAGCATTCCCATTTACCCGGAGGCTGATTGTCACTCGATAGCTTTGCCTCTCTGATATATTGATCTCTTGCCTCTCATCCTCCTCCTCTTGCTCCTGCTCTTGCTTCTGTCCTCGTCGTCGTCTTCCTCCTATTTGGTGATGATTCTGCTTCTGATCTATCATTCCTCCCCTCCTCTTGCTCCTCCTCCTCCTCCTCCTCCTCGTTGTCGTCCTCCTCCTCCTTCATTTGTAGCCTTCCTCTGGCGCAGGTATACATCCGCGCTGTCCTCTGATTTTCATGGAAACAACGTCATTACTATCACCCTCCTCCTCGTCCTTCTCCTCGTCCTTGCCCTCCTAGTCCTTCTCCTCCTCGTCCTTGTCCTCGTCCTTTGCTGTCCTTCCGTCTTTCACTGGCCTGCTGACTTTCATATCTAGGTAAACAGTTTATACCTTGCTCTGTGACTTATAGTGTATACTGCCTGTCTGGTCTGCCTGCCTACCTGCCTGCCTGCCTACCTGCCTGCCTGTCTGCCTGCCTGCGTATTGGGCAAACTTCCTGCTTGCCTGCCTTCTGGGTTACCTTTCTGCATACTTGTCAGCCTGTGTCTCTCTGTCTGTGTGTTCGGCTGCCTTCCTGTCTGCCTACTGGGCTGCTTCCTACCGCGTGCATGCCTGCTTACTTGTCAGCCTGTGTACTCATGCCTACATGTCTGCCTGCCGGCTTGGGCCTGGTGGCGTTGTGGAAGAGATCTGTTGACATAGTCAGGTGGTATTATGTCCACCTCGTTACGTCCGCACCTCATCCTTAGGGCCATTGATACCAAGAACAGTCGACCCCCACTCCTGCCTCAGGCGAAGGGAACATCGGGATGTGGTCGCCGGTCATTACCGTCCTTTACGACGACGGGAAACGGGTTTGAAGCAAGGTAGGATAAAGTAAGGTAAGATGAAGGAAGGTGATGCAGAGAAAGTATAGATACGTAGCACATTTAATAATAATAACAATAACAATAACAATAACCATAATAATAATAATAATAATAATAATAATAATAATAATAATAATAATAATGATAATAATCTGTTCTTTAATTAAGCGCCTGCAAACGTACTGCGATGTACAGTGAACATACATACATGTATAGTAGAAACGGCAGCCATGCAGGGCGCCTTACATACATGTAAACAGTAGAAGCACATGATAACAATTTTACAGGAGTCGAATATAACTTTAAGCGGCAGCCACACGGTGCCAATCATGGCCTACAATTCATTTAACCACCGCTGCCACCTAGCGAGTGGAAGGCTGAATAAACCTTACTGGGTCTACCGGGTTCGATCTTGGTACCTTCAGCTCTTCACGCCAGTGTGTTATCCATTACTCTACGGGTCAGTGACTTCCTGCAAAGCACTACCATAGACTCGGTGTATGGAAACAGGGAGCATACAAATGCATTCATGTGCTCCAGGGTTTACTATGGCATGCCATTTATGCAAGCCTAACTCATTCCTGCATAAATAGTCTCCAATCTGGGTTGAATGCTGCGACTCGGCTGATCGGCGGAATAATTATCAGCTTTAGTCGTATTATATATATATATATATATATATATATATATATATATATATATATATATATATATATATATATATATCCAGGTTCATGTGGGAGGATCTGCGCTGGTAATTACCTGTGCGAAAGCGCATTGAGTTTACGATCTTGATGCTTTAATATGCATAATTGTCTATTAGGCTGTGCCCCATCTTATTTAAAGAAGCTTTGAGTCTCAGTCTCGACCACCTCTGGTCACTCTGCTGCGCAAAGCAACTTGGTTGCTCCACGTGTCCAGACTTCCACGGTTGGTCTATCCTCCTGGAGTAGATTGCCTAACAATCTGCGACATGAACTCCTCAGCCTCTCTTTGCCTCTTTTTCACAAATGACTGAAGACCATTCAAGTCAGTGAGTCAGAATTTATATAGCGCCCCTTCCTATTCACTTTGATCATTGTCTCACTTGTGTATGGTTGGGAGTGCCTCTGATGATTCTCTCTTGAAGTGACGCTGTATAAATTTGCAGTTACAATTACAGTGACACCGTTTGAATGACCGTATGCTGCATAAACTGATATCCTTCATCTTTTGATCCTTATATAAATATAAAAATTGTTGAGTATGCTAAGCTCCTACGATTCAACTGTTCCCATGGAAATGCTGTTAGTTTTCTTCTGCTGTTTTATATGCACTGTAGTTTTTAGCGTGCGGATGTGTTTCCTCAGGGTACTTGCCAGAGGCGCGTTTACAGAAAACGGGCCCTTAGGCGCAAACATTTTTCGGGGCCCTTCTGAACTTTTAGTAGTAGACTGAGAGCCTGAGACTCTGTTGGTGTTTAGCCTATCGTGTGCTGCTGTCCAAAAACCCACAAAGTTGAACTTGAAGCCGTTTTGTGAGTTTTATTGACACTGTCACTGTAATTATGATTAGTTACAGAAGCTAAATTTGCGAGAAATGTGAAGTTATTTGATTTAATGATTTCAGTAAAAAACTGACATCTGGTTTTGAATCAACAGTGAATACGAAATACGTCGCCATTTTACTTCTCGAATAAATTGAGTTCTTAAATTGTTCTCATTATTTTGATAAATTCATCACTAATTGTTTTGAACAATTCTATAATTGGAAAATTATTTTCCATCGTTTGGGGGCCCTCCGAGATTTGGGGGCCCTAGGCGCGCACCTACGTGTAAACGCGCCTCTGGTACTTGCTGACATGGTTCAGATAATTCTTTTCATCTGAGGTTGACAACGTTTTTGTCTGAGAGTCCGTTGGGTTATGGAAACTGGACTGTTGTGGCTGTTGCTTCTGTTGTTGTTGTTGTTATTATTGTTGTTGCTGCTGTTGTTGGTGTTGCCAATCTGTACAGAAACGTTGAGCTGCTGTTGCAATGTGGGCATTTCAGCGGAGCAAGCTTTAAAATCGAGGATCATGTCTCGGCTGACTATTGGCAGTAGCGAGTGAGCGATTGTATGGGTCTTTTATTGGTCTACCCTTTGCCAGTGCAGAACGAAATGGCTTGTGCCACATAAACTCCTGCAGAAACACTGGAAACATGTAGTGACGTGGGTAAAATTGTCTCTTTGCATTTGGCGTGCATCCACATGTCCTCTGCATTTTATGTGCAACTCATCATTGTTAGGATCAATGAAGCTGAGTTCATGCACACCAACAGAATGTATGAACAAGACATCTGCTTAGTTTTCCAGAATTCCATATTAAAGCTCTCTCTCTCTGTCTGTCTCTGTCTATCTGTCTGTCTCTGTCTGTCTGTCTCTGTCTCTCTCGCTGTCTCTCTCTGTCTGTCTGTCTCTGTCTGTCTCTCTCTGTCTCTGTCTGTCTGTCTGTCTCTCTCTCCATCGGAAATAAAAATATGTTACTGTTACTGAATCCTTACTGATTTCTTACTTGTTTTTTTGGATATATGTCGCGTGCAGTACTCTATTTTCTCATTCACTATGGTGAGGCCACGGAGCAGGCATGGGCAAATGATTACTATACTTAACTGAACGTAATTTTCAGTAATCAGTACAATTATTTTCAATTATTTTTGTGTCTCATGAAAATCAGTAGGGCCTAATTAGTACAATTATTTTTATTATTTATCTTGCCTGATGAAAATGAGTAATCAGTACTATTATTTTCAGTTATTTTCTTGTCTGACGAAAATTAGAAAAAAAAGACATTCGAATGCAAGCTTTGTTGAGCTCAATGACTGTAGACAAGTTAATTATGTTAAACATATGCAAAGCTTTTTATTGACGGTCGAACATCTAAAATATTCTTTAGCATGTCCTACTTTTGCTACTACAGGTATTCGTGTTGGGTTTGGCCGAATGGTAAAAATACTAGGCAGTACAGCTGTAAACCAGGGTAATGTACAATGATATCTGTTTTGTTGACTGGTTGGATGGTAGGCTGGCTTTGTGACTGGCTGACCACTCACCGTTTAACTGGCCGGCTGGTTGGAACTATAAACTGACTGGCCAACTTGTTTGTTAACTGGTAGAGGTTAACTGGTTTGAGTTGCCTGGGTATATTTCTTGATTCCAGTCAGGGATTTTGTGTTTTTGGACTGTTTGTTTACTGGCCAGATGAAGATTGGTGACAGTTTGACCCAACGCTGTACGAAAGCTGGACCCAGAAGCAATCATCTTGCCATGTGTGAATGATGCCATCTGGTGTCATCTGATCGGTCAGATGATCCACCTATTGACATGGACTGTTGACTATATTGACATGGAGAACTGTCAAAGGCTTCGACACAGTTTTATACTGCAGTGCTGAAGAATTCAAAGTTTATATAATCTCACAGATGACGTCAAGAGCAGGCTATACTACGCCACTGCACGTTCTCTGGTAGTGCCAGTACCAAGTCGGGATTAGTGAGGAGGGTGACGTTAACGGCCGTGGCAGCCATGATGATAATGAGTTCTCTGCCCGAAGGCAGGTCCATTGGCTTTATACCACCCAGGGATGAGATCAGTGAGGTGACCTTCCTCACCTGTAGACAATTGTGGGTGAGCAACTTGTTCAAGTTGCTACGCAGTGGCTTGAGGTAGAATCGAACCTGTGAGCCTCCGGTTACAAGGCACAAACATGCCGCTACACCACCGCGTCCCTCAAGGTGTCGGTGAACACTGGAGACTACAAGAGCAGGCTGCCAATTCTGCGTTAAGCCTTGCAGGTGCCTGAAACACTGAAAGTAATTGCAGCACAAAGGTAGCAGTGACAAGTGACATTTAAAAAGGTTTTCATTATTTTTATCGATTGCCCGCCGTTAGCGACAATCAGACAAGCCACCTGAGCTTTATAGAACATGTACAATTTTAATGATTACGTTAGCAATGCCCTTATTGCAAAGACAATACGTGCAAATTAGATGTATGTACGCCCGTACCACGGCATCTATACAGAACGTTTTTGAGTACCGTTTGAAGGCGCTTCTAGTTTGTGATGTGAACAGTTTCTCCACTTGTTTTATTCTTTATTATGTTTGATGTTTGCTAATGAGAAATAAAACTTGCGTGTGCTTTCTATCTTTGGATGACCTTCTTGTATAAGTAGTGGGTCGCACGTGATGAAGTTTAGTGCATGAATGCGAATGAAGCTCAGATAGTAGGAAAGTCTTTTGCATGTGCAGAGGATGAAACCTGCGGAGTTTTGTCCACGATTGACCAATGATAGGTTCTGAGTTCCTGTACTGTGCTCTGCGAAGGTTGAGAGCTTAGGACAATCCAGTGTAGTTGGGTTTCCTGTTTTCCTTACTTGGATGAAATTATGCAGAAGTCAAGGAAGGTTAGTGGCGCATACAACCAGGGAGACAGAGGCTCAGTTCATGTAAGGTTAGTGGTTGTACAACCAGAGAGAGAGACTCAGTTCATGGAAGGTAAGTGGCTGCACAACCAGGGAGAGGCTCAGTTCATGGAGGGTAAGTGGCTGTACAGCCAGGGAGAGACTCAGTTCATGGAAGATAAGTGGCTGTACAACCAGGATGAGTTTCAGTTCATGGAGGGTAAGTGGCTGTACAACAAGGGAGAGGCTTAGTTCATGGAGGGTAAGTGGCTGTACCACCAGAGAGAGGCTTAGTTCGCCTTCAGAATTTGATCCCAACTTTAGGTAGGAAGGAGTGGCAGATGTGTGTGTTCCTACTTATGTTTATAAATACAAATGCGTAACATTTTCCATAACTTAACCCTTTAATTTGGCTGTTTTAACCCATCGAAAGCAGATCTTTGTAAGCCACAACATTTTGAATAAAGCAAAGACAAGAGCCGTTCTGTATGTGTGAAACAGGAAATTCAAACCTCTGTACATGTGACATGCAAGTGGGATTTCAAGTGTCTCTTAGCCCTGTTCTCAACCACAGGCATTCCTACAATACAATACAATACAACTATATTTAGATATTGCCCTCCTTACAGAGTTCAGAAGTGCACACGACCATACGACAGAACATCGATGGCGCATGGGTCGGTACGCAGCGGCTTGAGGCAGATTCGAACCTGCAACCCTCCGGTTACATGGCACCGAACATACCACTACACCACCGCATCCCCCTAATGAAGCCTTGCTGAGTTTTGGCTGAGTGCTAAAATGTGCTGAGGCAGCACTGTCAGAATAGAATAAAACAGAACATAATAGAATAGAATAGAATATTCTTTTTGGAACCAATTGCAAACCGCATTTTGGTGTAGAGTCTGACGTTTTGCTGGATGTATGTCCTGTTGTCTGTGTCTGTCTGTGTCTGTCTGTGTTTCTGTCTGTCTGTCTGTCTCCTTGGGGGAGTGGCATAATTGTTTCGTGGGAACTGGGTAATGCATTGCTAATTGGGCCGTGTCATGACCTCTGCCTGCATAATTAATCGACGTCGATTGACCATGCGCAGAGGAAAATCACTTTCGGATTCAATGAAACTGATAGAACAAAGATATGGCCACCCGATCTTTTGATTTGCATACCACTTGATCCACATACCACTTGTCAGCTTACCTCTCGATTCAGTTATCACTTGATTCACTTAGTATTTGTTTCGTGAGGGTGTTGTGTGGCCTCGCTTGTTGCCTCACGTGTCTACAGGTCATCCATCCACACTCCAAAGGTCAGTTTAATGCTTCATCAAATCCCAGCATCTTTCATATTCCTTAATTCGATCTTGAAATCTGTTGCCTTACTTAACATAACATAAGTGAAAACTTTTAAAGCGTAACTTCAAGAAAAAACTGATCACCAATGCTACTGACGAAGCAGGGAGGTCCCACGATCAAACAGAACAGACTTGAATCACTTGAGGAACAAGACTGATCATTAGCTCTTTTCTATTTGTAAAAGGAAGACTATTCCAGGATACAGAGCCAACAATAGCAAAACTTCTGCACTTAATTGTCCTGATATTTGTTGGACAGAAGCCAGAAACAGGAGGGAGTTTTATTTCTCATTAGTAAACATTACACATAATAAATAACAAAAACAAGAAGTAAAGGGTTGGGCAAAGATCACAGGAAAAGAAATTAAAACCCATGCCTCTTTAATTTTCCTTTGATTCTGAAATCTGTTTAGCTTATTTGCATAAATATTTGCATATCTGCTCATCTCTATTTCTATGTATCTGCATGTACCTACCTGCTTGCAAATGTGCTCATTATCTAATTCCTGGTAGGCCTACTTGTCTGCTGAGCTAAACAGTATGATGTTTACCTGTGTGGTGTCTACCTGCCTTTATCTGATATACTGCTGTTATTTTGTATGCTTGGCCTAATATGTAGCTGTAATAAGGCTGTTGTGAGCAATTAAATACCAATTGATTGGTTTGACCTACATTGTTAGATACTTATGCATCGGGGAGTCAATGTCCTACCAAGACATGTACGGTTGTTGTTGAAGCCCCCTCTCCTAATGGGGTTTAATGTTCTTATTACATCCCCCTTTAGAGACAACGATGTCTTCAAAGGGAGAAGAATGGTTTAATTTCTTTTCCTACGTTGTTTGTCACTCCATTACTTCTTGTTTTTTTATTATTTATTGTGTGATGTTTACTCATGAGAAATTAAACTAGCACCTGCTTTCTGGCTTTGGATAAACTTAATATATAAATAGTGGGTCGCCTGTGATGAAAATCAGGGCGTCAGACCTATGAGGTTAATTTTCTTCAATTTATAACTAGTTTTATATGTTCCATCAACAGATTTTGTCTTTGAAATAGAGATCACTTGTGGTCGTTGGAATTTGTTGATTGCAGGGTCAGTGATCCTTGTGGCAAGACACCTTGCATTGTCTTTTATTGTATTGTCAATTGCTACAGCACATTTCCTGAACTAACTCATCCAAAGCTTATGCAACAGCAATCTGGAAAGATCCTTGAAGGTGCTTTGTATATTTTTACAATATGAAATCCAGGACTTCTGCTGTGCTTGGCTCTCGAAAAAGTCTCAAATAGATACTGTCAATAAATCGGTCATTCTAGTGACACCAGTCCGGTCTGATCCTGTCTGGTGGGTCGGACTAGTCTGGCAGGTCGGTCAGTGGGTTGGTCCGGTCGGTCAGAACGGTCCGATAGGTTGGTTGGTTCAGTAGGTCAGTCCGGTAGGTCAGTCTGGTCTGGTTGGTCGGTTCGGTCGATCTGTCTTGTCCAGTCGATTCGGTCAAGGCTGGTCTGGTCAGTCTGTGGGTTCAAATTCTTATCATGGTTGACCCTTTCAAAAGACTGATCTCCAAGTGCCTGAGAACCTCACCAGTTTCTTGAGATTGTAGGGTAACTGGCAGCTGATTATGGTTCTAATGTGTCAGCACTTTAATTCTGAAGTGGAATCTAGTTTTTCCTGGTCTTCCTTAATTTTTGGCATTTCTAAGGTCCCGATATTCAACGATAAAACATCAGCTGTTGAAGAATTGCTCCAGATTTCTCCTACACTGCAACTTATCAGAAAGAAGACAAGAATAGATTGAAAGAGGGACTTGAATCTGCACTGAGCTCTACATATGTGTGCTTGCTTGTATCTTTATGGGCATTTGTGTATGTATGTGTGTATGTATTTCAATATTTATATAGCGCCTTTAAGTGTCTCTTTAAATCGCTTGAAGATGGCCGTACGTGGCTAACAGCTGTGCACTGCTTGTATACTTGAGGCAAGTTGTCTACCCCTCGGCGTACATCAGACCATGAGGCTTCTTTGAACTGCTCGTTATTCATTAAGTAACCTGCTTATGATTCCAGCAAGATATTACATTTAATTAAACAGTGGTTTTTTGTTGCTTATCGAGACACCTGCTAAGCCCAGAGCAGCAGAATATGTCATAAATATGTATAACTCGTGTTCGTGAATATGTAAAGCCAGCAGTCATGAATATGTAAAGCCCACAGTCATGAATACCTATAACCCACATTTATTGTAATATGTGTAATCAAACAAGGCTTATACTGTTGACAGAACGTGTTTGTAGGCTGATGTATTGAAACTTGTATGTCGGATGGACGATCGATATTCTGCTGTAGTTTATCTCTGTGCATGCAAATGATTTATCTGCACACATAGTAAATGTGTCACATCTCTTTATGTTGCACAAAGACCGAGCGTACAGCAGCAGGCAGTGTGATGGCTGTTGGAAGTGTTTTTGCCAATTTTACGACGGTGCATAAAAAATCCTTCGTCGGTGGCTTATGTTGTAAATAAAAATGGTTGAAAATACTGGTGTTGATGATTACTCCCAGATAAATACTGTTAATTTTCTCTTGACTTGCGTGTATTTAGGTATGTATGCATCAGTGCCAATTTATATAAATTAGTAGTTCATCACAATTTTTAAGTGCTGCACACTTAGTGAGTACATTACTGATCTGAACAGTTTTATTTTGAGACAGTATGTAAATGCAATGGCAGACTGTTCCTCAAGGATTGTCCAACACAGGAGGAAGCACAATGGACTTGAAGTGTGGAAGTGGGGCAGCTGCATATCCCCATGGACATTAGAGCCCAACGATTGTGAACCCATGCAGCTGATGGTTAGGAAAAATGAAATAATTGCTGATATCTAACATGTACGTGTGACCAGAAGTCCTCTGCAGCCTGCTTCTGAGGTTGTTTTGGCTGAAGCACAGACAGGTCATGAGCATTTGAACAACCAGTACGACTACTGCATTGAATTGTTGCCTTGGGACCTTGATTTGAACCCCGTACCCAAAAGCAAACAGCAACGATACCTTACCAGTAGGTCAGCCACAGTACTCTGTGCCTTTAAGGCTTTGCTTTGATCCGGAGCCGTAGAAATGTATCCGACTGTATCCGGCATTTTTCTTTTCCAGATAATCCCATCAGTCCACGTAAGCTGTTCAGCCAGCTGTCACTGCCAGACTTTAAGGACGTCAAGGGCATGCTCACGGAGCTCGGATACATCGCCGAGGATAAGCCTCTCCTTCCAGGCATCAGCATCCGGGCGGCATCCGTCGACAAGCTGGCCTTACTGGCCGTCGAATGCTTCGGTAGGCTCCAGGCTCCTCGATCACTCGTCATAACATGCTGCATAATGTAAGATATTGGAATGGCATCGCCAAATGTAACATTAATGTGATGTAAGATTCTTCTTCTGGCGCATGCTATGTAAGGTAGGGTAACATTATCACCAATTGCAGCATACCATAGTCGTAATTTGTGGGAGTACGAGGGGTACTCGTACCCCCACTTTTTGGACTGGGGTACCGTACCTCCCACTTTTTAAACCATGCCAATCAATATTTTATTAATGCTGCAATTAAAAAGATGGCTTGTTTTTACTAACACAAAAATTAATGAGAATACTGGTAGGGTAATATGTCCAAAATGGTCTCCATGGGATATATCTACTAGCAAAAGTGGAGAAGATATTGGTACCCCCCACTTTTTAGACCGAAGTTATGCCTCTGCAGCATACGACCATATTAGATAAAGTAATGCCATCGCCAAATGTCAGCAAACTTTATTTTCATAATCGTCATCGTCGTCATCATTATGAAAAGGTACGCCTGTAGATTTTAAAGGATAATTGAGAGCTGGAAGATTACTAGTTATGGGGAAAACTACTCAACAGATCTATTTGTAGAAACAATTAGTTTGACAACATTGCTAATTATATCCGCAACATTTTAATTACCGTCAAGGCAGATTAAGTGGAAGAAAAATAGTTGTTTGAATGCAGACACGTGTGTTGTTGCTTAAAGCTTTAAAACATAAAATTTTTTAACCAAAACTTAAGTAATTGGTGACTTTTTTGTACCAGAACATGGAACGACCCTTTTTTCGCTGTGTTGGATCTTTGCTGAAGACAAAATCAAAGCCTTGAAATAAACTGTGTTCTGACCTTCTTCTGGTGAAATTAGAGTAGAATTTGGAGATGAATGCA
Organism: Allolobophora icterica; assembly: GCA_963556255.1. Taxonomy (NCBI): domain Eukaryota; kingdom Metazoa; phylum Annelida; class Clitellata; order Crassiclitellata; family Lumbricidae; genus Allolobophora; species Allolobophora icterica. The sequence continues at coordinate 33,502,461 of OY744612.1, read as the reverse complement.
CTAGAGAATGCACTAGAGAAGGGTTTATACAACTTGAAAAACAAACACAGCAATTTTTGCAAGTGATTCCATTTTGTGACTAAAAGCAAAATGAAAAAGACTGATGCAGAGGTGTATCACTGGCTGTGAGGCTGAGTGTTATTACCGGTACCACAGTCTTCAAAGGCAGTTTCATCCTTTGTTCATCAGAGAAAGAAAGAAAATTGGCGTTTTGCATGATTAATTAAATTGTAAATCAATGGGCAGTGCACAAACAAGAACTTCATCTCTTTCAACTTGAATACCCACCGTAGCCTGGCTTCTGGTTCCCTACCCACCGTAGCATGGCTTCTGGTTACCTACCCACCGTAGCATGGCTTCTGGTTCCCTACCCACCGTAGCTTGGCTTCTGGTTCTCTACCCACCGTGGCCTGGCTTCTGGTTCCCTACCCACCGTATCATGGCTTCTGGTTCCCTACCCAGTACCCACTTTAGGCTGGCTTTTGGTTCCCTACCCACCGTAGCATGGCTTCTGGTTCCCAACCAACCATAGCATGGCTTTTGGTTCCCTACCAACCATAGCATGACGAGGAGCATTTTCTTCATTGAATGATTAAGCACAGTTTTGAGCTGTTTATGGTAGACAAATAGGAATAATTCATCCAATATGAAATGTATTTTTATGATGTTGAGGATTTGTTGCAGTGTCCTGTGCAGACAGTGAGTCGACGGCTCAAGAGGACGATTATGAGTTTCCTCGCGTTCTCTTTCTGATGCATCCGTGGTTTGTGCTGTCGAAAGAATTTGCCGAAATGTTCATGGATCTGTATCCTTTTTCCCAGCATGTGTCGATGCTAGATTTAAACACTGCTAAATGCATAGCTTGGACGCCCACTGAAAAAGCATGAACAGGGTAGCCGGTTAGTTGGAGTGTTCACCTTGTTACGCAGAGAATACTGGTTCGAGCCTCCCATAAGACGGTTATTGTGTAGGGTCCTTGAGAAAGTCCTTCACTCACTTCCTTGTTCATTATCATCGATTGATGCTTGGTCATTACATGAGGTAATTAATAAATTAATAATAATAATAATAATAATAATAATAATAATAATAATGATAATAATAATAATGGTGATGATGATGATGATGATGATGATGATGATGATGATGATGATGATGATGATGATGATAATGCCATCGCATTCCGTGGCACATTCAATGACTTAGCGGAGGACGAGGCCTGATTTCCTAGAAATAGCATATCAAAAGATTAATATCTAAGTCCCCAAGGGATCATGTGTACCTTGGGGCAAAATAAAAAATAATAACAACAATAATAATGAACCCTGGAACATAAATTATTATGCTCTCCTGATGTGGGCCAAATGTTTTCAGATATAAATTTCAGGAGGGGGCAAAATCGGTTTTGTGGGGCTTTTCCAGCCAGTGGCTCAGCTGCATTGAGGGTTGCTTTGGGGTCACAGTCCTTGAACCCTTCGTAGCCTGACTTCTGTTGCTATGACTAGTCAACGTTTGATAGGCTACTCTAACAGAGTATGATTTTGACTGTGAATTCACTTGAAGAAATAATTGATTGATTGATGAATTGATTGATTGATTGATGAATTGATTGATTGATGAATTGCTTGATTGATAAATTGATTGATGGATTGATTGATAAATTGATTGATGGATTGATCGATGTATTGATTGATGGATGGATTGATTGACGGATCAATTGATGAGTTGATTGATGGATTGATTGATGGATCGATTGATTGATGGATGGATGGATTGATTGATGATTGATTGATTGTCCTCCACTGGTTACCACTCTCGCAAAGTCTACCGTTGTCTACCGGGTTGGCTGTGCTCCCTTCTATCTGCATGAGCTCTATCCTCGTGCCTCTGTTCCACCTGGTCACCGCTCTCTTCGCTCCGCCATCCGTGGTGATCTATCTATTCCTTTCCCACGCACCGCCACTATGCAGCAGCGCGCTTTGTCCGTCGTAGGACGCACTATTTGAAATGGGCTTCCTCCTGAGCTGCGGTCTTTTCCTCGAAACTCATCCACCGCTTTCTTCTCTGCTCTAACGACTGTTCTCTTCCGCCGGGGTTGGGCTGGGAGCGCCTCTGAATAGCTTCCTTGAAGGGGCGCTATATAAATGCTTGATTGATGGATGGATGGATTGATTGATTGACGTATTAATTGATGGATTGATTGATGGATTAACTGATGTTTTATGCATTAAGATAATGGGGTTATATCATTAGATCAGTTTAGACTAGGTTACGTTGAGAGCTGTTGAAAGGTGCTGTGTTAGTTTGCATATGCTTGATAAGTGTAGCCTATTCTAGATATGGGGTTGGGTGTCATTGTCAAGATGTACCCATTAGAGCAGCCAAAGAATTAATGCAGAAGAGTCAAGCATGAAAACTGGTACATCGATCGTCATCACTTGTATTGGCCTAATGCTGCTGCATGGTGGTATGCAAAAGCGATGTAGTTGTATGGAGTTGTCTGTAGCGTTAAAAGTAGTTTGGTATATAGTTCTGGTATTCTGCTATAGGGCCTATATGTGGTGTAGTGTGCTGTTTTGGTGTGCTTCGTGAAGTTCGTGTAGTAGCATAACACAACACCATTTCTGTAGAAAAACAAGCCTTTGAAAACCGGCTGCCTATGAACTGCAAACATTAATGTATGTGCGAGTGTATGTGCCGTGCAATGATTTCTCAGTATGAGTGGAATGGTTTTTGAGTGGTTCTCAGTGGCTCTGTGTTTTCTGGGTTCAAGGACTGTAACCCCAAACCTCGTTGCTGTACTGTGCCACTGGCTGGAAGAACACAGGTAGAACGGTTCTCGAGAAGTAACTACCGTATCATGATGACTTGTCGATTGAAGCTTAGCCGTGTTTGATAGCGCTTCGGGTAATAGTATATCCCTTTCTCTGGCTGCCTTCCTCCGTCCTCTCTTTCCCGCCTTCCTCTTTATTCAGCTGCCGACTGTATTGTGTATGGCGAGATGCGATAGCGTTAGGTGATGTAAAGAAATTCGCACCTTCTTTGCTAGTGCGGCTTAATTGGAATTACGTGGTGCAGGCACCGAACAACTCGCACCTTTAGCGAAGTCGACGACGCGGCGATGAAAAAGGTGTTTATTTATGATTTATGAATATTATGGGGATGTTGCTTCCGAGTGCGAAGACCAGTTCTTTTATGTATCAGGAACACCTATCAACATTCATCTTTTTCATGTCTATGCACTCAGTCACTGTTTGTCCGTATCTTTGACTCTGCCTCTGTCTCTGTCAGTGTCTCTCCTTCGATCACTTACTCATCTGTTCACGTTGATTCATGTAGATACTGTGTCCCTGTCTGTTGCTGTCTTTCAATGGCTAGCTTATCTGTGCCTGTCTCTTTGGATTTCTGTGTCTGTTCCTCTATAGGCCTAGCTGCGACTCTCTTTTGCATTTTCTATCTCTTACTCTGTAGGCATATCAATGTCTGCGCATCTGGTCGTGTGTCTGTTTCGGATCCATATCTTTGTCTGCCTTATCTCTGCTTTGGTCTGTCTGCCAGTCTTCTTGTCTGTCTGGGTTTTATAGACTGAGACTGTCTCAATCTGTCTGACTGTCTGTCTGTAACACTGTCTTTGTCAGTGTGCTTGTCTGAGGCGGACGCTGTCTGTCTAAGTAAAGTAAGTAAGTATATTATATCTCTCTGTGTGTCAATACCTCTCGCACCGCTTTCAGCCTTGGTTGTTTTCGGTTTGATTGTAAAGCATCGTTCCGCATTCTTTTGTGCATGATCGGAATTGTTAGCAGAAGATTTCGTAGAAACTATGCGAGTAGCAGACGACCGTTGTTCCGCAGACGGAACAGGAACTTCAGCGCTTCGATTTATTCTCGTTGTTTATATATCTGTCATGCAACAACTCTGCGACGGTTCCCTGCTTATCAGTCGGGCGAGTCCGGCCTCGGCCAACGCCAGAGGGAGCTATAGACAGCCGGGGCTGAGAGATCGATTCAAGACCCTTCGGCTGAGCGGTGTATGGTTTGGTTCCTAAGAATATCTGCGTTGTTTTCTTGCCTGTTGTGTTCCTTGATACGAGGCTCATTCTTCAGCTATCGCAACTGTGATAATCGAATTACCTGTGGAATACCTGGCTGCCCACATACTGGTTCCATGGCGCAGTGTCCGATTCAGCGGTTCAGAGTTGGCGTCTGCTTGGCTCTCAGGTACGTCTGGCTGACGGTCTGATTAGGCAGCCGATAAGGCCCAAGGGAAACAGTCGAGGAACTCCCAGTAATGTATTATAATGTAATGTATGTGTACTGTTGTTAATAAGTATGAGTGTTTGTCTCGTGCTTATAAAAGACTACTTACTTACTTACTTACTTACTTACTTACTTACTTACTTACTTACTTACTTACTTACTTACTTACTTACTTACTTACTTACTTACTTACTTACTTACTTACTTACTTACTTACTTACTTACTTACTTACTTACTTACTTAAATCAGTATGTGGAGAAGTCAGAAAGTTGTATGGTCAGATTTAGTAAATAGCAGTTAGCAACTTCTGTTGCACCAGCGTCGAATGGTCAAAGCATCAACTTGTGGCGCTCCAAAACCAGGCCTTAGTTATGTGGATAACAAAGAATTGGGAAGAAAATGAAATGGGAAATTGTGGACCAAACCCCAACATTTTCATCTGAATAGCCTAAGGGACAAGAACAAAAAGTAGCTCTGTTAAGGCCGATCCTAAGCATCAGCATCTTCTTGAAAGTATGTTGTTCCTAGGACACTTCTACTGCAGGTGTTCATTCACAGAGGCCCTCCCTTCATCTGGAATAATCTACCTCCTCGTGTTCCCAAAACTCCTATTGAGACGGTCTTTCGCTTTAAATGGAAAACTTACCTCTTGCAGTCTATTTAAGGCTCTTAATGTCCATTGCTCGGCTTCAATGTGGTCTTCTGTGGACATTATTAAATTACATATTGTCTTGTGTTGTAATTAAATGCACACTGCATGATGCTCATTCTCTTATTGTTTTTATATTTATATAGGAAATAAACTTGTACAGTGCTTTTTTCTGCCGGAATGCTCTGGAATGGCATTCTGGCACCTGTTTTCAGCTATTAAAAAATAATTTAGTTATTTTAATCAAAGAATAATTTAGTTATTTTAATTTAATTTGACGTCAAAAATTTTCTTGGGAAGGGGTCTCACCGAGACCCCTTCCCAAACCAAACCCCCCCCCCCGTTTTTTCTGAAGCTTCATCCTCGATTTACCCCTTCCATAATTGTTCAGTTTTGGAACCTTTTTCTCTAAAAAACGCACTGAACATGTATATATGTATGTAGGTATGTATGTATGTACAATGTATGTATGCATGTACATGTATGTATCTAGTACACCTCAGGAGAACTCCCAGCACTGCTTCAGTATAGCACCATTTGCTAAGGACAAGGTCACCAGTTGGCAGTGCTAAGTGCGTGGTAGGGACTTGAACAAGATAGCTTCAGAGAGTCTAAGGAGACCCGAACCAGCACCCTGCCATTCAATGGTTGGAACTTGGAAGCACTCTTTAACAGTCACAACAGGGTGTATGTGTGTGTTACTGTCTGTCTGTCTGTCTGTCTGTCTGTCTGTCTGTCTGTCTGTCTCTCTTAAAATATTGTCTCTTTGCCTGTTTTCCTCTGTTACTTTCTGTTTGTACGTCTCTTTATGTTGTCTCATATCTCACCATTTTAATCAAATTCAGGTTAAAAATTACATTTGCAAAATCAGCCACAGGTGCATGTGTGCGTGTTTGCGTGTTGCGTGTCTGCGAGATGCGTGTGTGCGTGTGTGCGTATGTCCGCGTGTGTGCGTGTGTGCGTGTGCGTGTGTGTGTGTGTGTGTGTGTGCATGTGTGTGAGTGTGTGTTATTTACAAGGAACAATCATGTGCAGGAGAAATTGACAATATGCACAAAAGGAAAAGAAAAACCATGACAGGCTTTCAATTTAGTGAAACGTGATGCGTCTTATATTGAAATATAGATTACATGCAGCGCTTCTAGTGTCCTGCAACAGAATTTATTTCTGGCATATATATTAATATTTTAAGCCCATATTTTAATGTATTGATCAGTTATTTTGTTTGTCTGTTTAAAACACTTATTACTAACGCAAAGTCAGTGATCGGTAAAGAAATTTTGGATGAATCATTGCTTTATATATTCTTGGCTTGGCTTTTGTATTGTATACATGTCCCGGTTTCTGCAAATCCGATTGTTTTTCTAAGTGCATTTGAAGTTTATTCAATTCGTCTTTCCGTGGCTTAGTGATAACAGATGTTGCTCACATGTCTTTGTTTTTGTTTTATCTTTTTGACTTTAGCGCAGTTTTTACGTTTCTCTCTGAGGTTAGGGTCACGGTGACATTTCACCTTAGATGCAGTAGCCTGCTTTGCTGTGTAAAACGTTGGTCATGATAGCAGGTTGGTTAGTGCACTCGACATGTAATGAGGAGAGTGCGGGTTCGATCCTTCCCCGAGGTGGGTGCTTAGACTTTGAACAAGTCCATTAACGAACAATTATTCTGCGCCATCGATGTTCTGTCATATGCTAGTACATGTGTGCACTTAACGAACCTTGGAAGGAGGGCAGTATCAAAAGCAGTCGTATTTTTGCATTTTTAAAACCCGGTCGTGATCAGATCAATGTACAGTATACTTTGTCTGTCTGTCTGTCTGTCTGTCTGCCTGCCTGCCTGGCTGTCTGTCTGTCTGTCTGTCTGTCTGTCTGTATGTCGTGAATTTTGAGGAGTCCGCTTGCAGACTTCATTTTACTAAGTGCTGGTGGATGAACCGTTGAATGGTTAAAATCCATGGCTTAGGTTTTACGTGACACTGAACAGTTGTAAGGTTTTCGTATTATGTTCAACTCAGTTAGATTTCAGTTTAAATACAGATTCAATGCATGCTGCCGCGTTTCATAACACAGAGCATAAGATGCATTGGATAGGTTCTTGTGCCTAGGTTTTGGATTCACAATTTCCCTCTCTACTTCGATCTGAATCCTGATCTCTCGTCTACGATCGGCCAACTGCAGAAGCAGATCGTCGAGGACGATCCGTCAAACGCCGAGCTGTCCACTCTCCTGGACATTTCAAATGTGTGAGTCCGTTTTTCCAAGAGATGGTGTTGTCCTATGTGGCGCTGTCGTTTCCGTCGATCGTTTTGTATTTGTGTTTGCGATTCCAGGAGAATGATTGTCCTCCTTTAGACTCCTTTTGGGTTTCTTCGTAATTGACCAGTTTATGGTTGCCTAGCAACCATTGACTGAGCGATTCCCGCTTGAACGTAGAGAAATGGCTTGAATGGATTTTGGTCGTTGTTCGTTTGCTTGTTAATTTGTTGCTATCTGTGTTGCGTTTGAACGCTAATTGCGTGCACCTGAGCCAAGTCAGTTATGACAGTCCAAAGAGTTTCTTTCTTGCGCCATACAGTTGCACCAGTAACCTATATTCTGGACATCCTAACTGGTAACGGTTCTGCCAGAGGAAACCAAGTTCTTTGTGGTTTTTCAGAAACATTGCATCATATCAACCTGAATCCCCTCATTTTACCAACTCTTTTCAGTATCTAGATGATCAGATTGACTCCATTTATCCTGACATCACTTTATATTCAAACTCAACCGTTATCTCAGTGCTTCGTATGGTACACGGGTATCCTAATTTAGCGGGACTTTCGTCCCTTCTGGGTATTCGTTTGCCTCTCTTAACAGTTTACATGTTTACAATATGAGCTGGCTTATTATCATTATTTAACTATTTGTGATTTATTCTGTATTGCCATTGTTAACTGCATTATGGGAGCAATAAAAGATTTGATTGATTGATTGATTTATTGATCTCATTTTAACATTTTTGTGTCTCATCTTAGCCTCTCTAATGGTCTGTGATTGCAGATCTATAACGCAGTGACCAGTGCCGGATTTAGACTTGGTGAGACCCTAAGCTAAATGACGCTTGGCCCCTTGTTAAAAAAATTAGACTGGAAGGTCTCGGAGAACTTGAATACATATAATGCCTTTTAATTATTTAATAAAAAGGCATTTAAAGTGAAAAATTCAAATGATTTTAAAATGAATGAACTTACTCAGTCAAGATGGAATTTGCTACACAAGCCATTTAAAAGTGTTCTCTCTGTCACTGTCTATGTCTCTCTATCTCTGTCTCTCTCTATCTGTCTGTCTCTCTCTGTCTCTATCTCTATCTCTCTCTCTCTGTTTCTGTCTCTCTCTATGTCTGTGTGTCTGTCTGTCTCTGTCTGTCTGTCTGTTTGTCTGTCTGTATGTCTCTGTCTGTCTCTGTCTCTGTCTCTGTCTGTCTGCCTGTCTCTCTCTGTATATATATATATATATGTATGTATGTATGTATGTATGTATGTATGTATGTATGTATGTATGTGTACCCCCTGAAGAAAAACTGAATTTTTTATGCCCCTGTGGATTGTAAGGCCCTAAGCTGTAGCTTTTAGCTTATGCCTAAATCCGGCACTGGAAGGTAACCATGAGTTAATGTATTATGGTGAAGGCATTATAGAATCCCTCTGAGAGGTTTGATTAGATTTGATTAGATCAAGATAAACTTTGTGACCACAACTGCAAACTCCACCGTCAACTCCTGTTCTCTGGCATTCCAGATGGATCTTGACCCAGAACTACTGAACGTAACCCTGTAAAAATTGAGTTCAAATACAACTTAAGATCATCAGTTGAATCTGCCGAAAGTTACAGTTTACAGTTATGAATTCATGATGTATTATGTACCATCATACTTATTGGTGACAGTTATTACCTGTTCATATATGAATCTGTCCAGTGTTGTTATACGAAGTCTATGCACCAGGATTGAACTGTCAAAGATCGGATTACAGACCCGGAGTGTTACGGAATAGAATAGACCCCATTACTGAACACAGCAATGTTTACATTTGAAACTCTGTTTACCTATTTGCTTGAATCTGGACATTTGCAACTTAAGTATGTGGTGCCTTCCAAAAACATTCTCAGGTCTCAGTTGTGGATTATGTGGACTGCATTGTTTGATAATGATAATGGTAGTGGTAATTGCAAATTTATATAGCACCACTTCAAGAGAGACTCATCAGAGGTACTCCTGACCTAACACAATGGATTGGATTAAGCTTCGGATTGGATTAAGCTTCAGATTGAATTAAGTTTCGGATTGGATTAAGCTTCAGATTGAATTAAGTTTCGGATTGGATTAAGCTTCAGATTGAATTAAGTTTCGGATTGGATTAAGCTTCAGATTGAATTAAGTTTCGGATTGGATTAAGCTTCGGGTTGCATTAAGTTTCGGATTGCATTAAGCTTCAGATTGAATTAAGTTTCGGATTGGATTAAGCTTCAGATTGAATTAAGTTTCGGATTGGATTAAGCTTCAGATTGAATTAAGTTTCGGATTGGATTAAGCTTCAGATTGAATTAAGTTTCGGATTGGATTAAGCTTCAGATTGAATTAAGTTTCGGATTGGATTAAGCTTCGGGTTGCATTAAGTTTCGGATTGCATTAAGCTTCAGATTGAATTAAGTTTCGGATTGGATTAAGCTTCGGATTGCATTAGGTTTTGGATTGCATTAAGTTTCGGATTGGATTAAGCTTCGGATTTGATTGAGTTTCGGATTGGATTAAGTTTCTAATTGGATTAAGCTTCGGATTGCATTAAGTTTCAGATTGGATTAAGCTTCGGATTTGATTAAGTTTCGGATTGGATTAAGTTTGGTTTTGGTTTTGTTAAGACCATCCTTTGCTTGGTTGCGGGTTCTATCCGTGCGCAACAACGCTGCTACCTTGCGACATTCCAATGCCTCGTGTCGTGTGACTCTCGTCTTCAACAACCTACCGCCAGCAGAGCTTGCCGACCAACTTACATTCCTTGAATACAAGACCTTCCGACGAATTACGGTAGACTCTCTTCCAGTGGTTTATTTAGCTTCTTCGACCGAAGAAAGGAATTCGGTAATGTAGGGTACTTTGTAATAGGTTCTTTAAGGTAAGAAAGTTGATCATTTGCTAGATGCGGTGAATCGATGTCTTCAGAAGTGTAATCGTGGGATTGGGAGATCTTCTGTCTGACTTGCACACACAGGGGCATAACTTTGGTCTAAAAAGTGGGGGTACCAATTTCTTACACACACGAAGTAAGACTGTGATCTCTGGGAAGGCACAATAATAAAATATTGCTTGCCATTGTTCCAAATGTGGGGGTACAGTACCCACCGTCCAAAAAGTGGGGGCACGGGTACCCCTCGCACCCCCCACAAATTATGCATATGTGCGCACACATTACAAAACAAGCCATAAGATGGAGAACTTTTAACTTAAGGTGGTAACGAAAACAGAAAGTCGGTTTCACTTGATGTCACAGGATTGTCGAGTTTCAGAGCTATTTAAATATGTTTGTTAGTGGTCGGAACACAGAGGTCGAATCAACTCCTATGTTACTGCATATTTTGTGTAGTTGTTAGACATGTTTTAAATTAAATCTACCTATTATTACCTTCACAGTCTTGCAAAGTCTGAGATGATGCTTGACCTTTGAAACTAACTTGCCCAACCGTAGCTCAGAATTAAGGACTTGGGCGCATTATATGTGTTTTGATGCGGTTTCCTCAGCCTTCAATTCCTGAGACTTTAACAACTGCACATAATCAATATAGTACATAATAGACCTCTTCAGAAGTGTGATCATGAGGGGATCAGAGCACCTCTGATCAGGTTATACTGAGAGAGGCACTTTAGAAATCTTTAAATACAATACAGTATAGTACATGTACTTCCTATATGATGTAACTCCTGTAGCCGTTTAATTTTCACCATCCTGTAGTTCCACAGAACCACTTTACGTTATACATTTATGTTTGTCTTAAATTCAGTGCTAATTTCAACAAAAATTCTGTCATAAGCTTTCACGTTTTTCCTGTCAATGTGTTGTAACTTGGCAACGAAAGATGATAGTTTAAGCTGCATATATGAATATGTGTGGTTAAAACAGTGGATCAGTTTCGTAAATGCAGGAAAGCAGTCTAGCAGACCTAAGCTTACCTGAGCTGAGTGCAAAAAAGCTTCTGTGTTCAAATATTATTTTACAGTTCATTGATTTTCAACGTTTATTTGTAACAGGTGATTGGGTTTTTGAAAGAGTGTTGCACTTGATCGATTTTAAACTTGTTTTGCACTTGAGTGACTTCAGTTTTGTCTGCTTTAATTGCGTTCTGTGCACAGAACTTAATAAGAGCAGAACTATTTTAAATAAGTAAATTTCAGACACTTTAAAAAACTTTAGACACTTTTGTGTTACAGTGTGAAAGCTTATGACAGAATTTTTGTGAACCCACTCAATAGCGGTATATTTTGTTTCACAGTTGACCGACTTCAAAAACTATGCAACCGCGACGTCGCTTAAAGAGACTCCGAAGCTGGAGCGTTCGATTGCCCTGTTCAATGGACTGTCGCAATGGATCCAGTGCATGGTGCTGAGTAAGACAACTGCACAGCAGAGGGCCAGCGTCATAGTGAAGTTTGTGGAAGTAGCGAAGGTAGGTCACATTTGTCAGATGGAGGGAAGAGACGAAGGGAAGGCAAAAAAGAAACATAGGGGAAGAGAGAGCATTGTGATTACAATAGCAATGATAATAATGAAAAAATTATATTTATAATAATTAGAAGAAAAAGCATGAAACGGCAACAATGGCAACTAGTCCTTAACCCTGCTTGGTCAGCTGTTTCTCATTGGTTTTCAATCATATCTAGCTGCTCTTCATCTGATAAATGACTTACCAGGCCTCAGATTTGTATTCTTGTGTGTGACTTAGTGGGCATTAAATATTTCATGATGTTGATAATAGCAATAACAGCAACATCATTATTAGTAGTAATGATAGTTTGATCTTGGAGAGACGCGTCCCAAGTTTTCAAATTCCCTTATAAATGGGCATGTTGCATAATTTCTTGTTCCTGAGGGATTACAGTTGGCTCAGTAATGATCATCATGTTATCATCATATTGTTATGATATGAGAGAAACCAGTTACCTTTTCCATCATATTGGTTATACTCCTAATGTGGCATGCTTACTTCAGGTTATAATCATATTTTGTTGTGTTGGTTTTGGAGACTTTCCTCAGCCCCTTGAGTAATGGTGACCTTGGTAGTCTACTGCAGAATTGGGGTCATGTCTTAATTCTAACACAGTCAACATCAGATAAACAACCAGTTATCTTTTTTATCAGATTGCTATGACAGGAAGCGGAGTATAAGCAAACACAAGGGGTTTAGCGGAAATAAGGTCGTTTATTCTTGGAAATAGGAAGGAAAGTCCTAGAAAATTAAGTGGAATCGGAGAATAGATCAGGAAACCAGTGAGCAAAGAACTAACGGTAACAGACGCAGCAAATGACACTGACATCAAAGATGTGAGCTACGAACTAAACTGAAATCCAGTCTGCTGTCTACATTGTGAAGGCAAATTACCTGTGAGATGCTCTGGGATGGTGCTATATACATGTGAGATCTGTTGAAAGGTGCTATATGAATGTCTACGTACTCTACATTATATTACTGCCCTAGATGTTTTTTGTGGGACAGTTTATCACCGGAAAATCAGAATGCGCACAATGTACAGTACGGATAAGAATGAAAATCAAGTTTAGTTGACGGATAAATCAATTTCCAACAAAACTGCTCCTGGAATAGGTTTTTTTTGTGATTTATGTTTTGTAAAGCAGTTTCTGCGTTATTGAAAATCTAGTTTAGTCTTTTTATTTTCAGGTTTTGAAACAGCTGAACAATTTCAATACGCTTATGGCAGTTGTTGGAGGTTTGACACACAGCTGCCTTGCTCGACTCGCAAAGACCAATTCTTACATACCCAAAGAAACCCAGGAGGTAAGAACAAAGGTATCGCGAGTATCTTAATATGTAGACACTTGATTTACTTGACTGAACGGTTACTTGACTGAGAGGCTTAGTAGTGACTGACTGAATGATAAACTGATCTAATGGCTGATTTACTGAACTGCTAAATGTCAAACTTACTGTCTGAAGGAATGACTGATGTTATGTTTCAGAACTAGATATGTGGTAATGAAAGGTTATTTGATTTCTATAGCTAGATTTTTACTGACAAATTATTCATGTATGAATAATTTGTCAGATGACTTTTCATGTTTTCGAAACTTGATGAACTCATCTGACCTCATTGAACTGCTTTATCTTCAGCTTCTCAAGGAGTACACCGAACTACTTTCATCAAGCTGCAACTTCAGCAACTACAGACGGGTTCTACACCAAGCCAGAGATGGATTTCGAATTCCAATTCTGTAGGTTCCAAATTTTGTCTTACGGTGCGAAGACTCAAAGAATACTGTCTTCTACATTAGACCTTTTCTAATATTTTACTTGCTGTTGAATATTTCCTTATGGACATCTCTTTAATAATGTTCCGAGTATCCAGCTGTTTTAGATGTGCTTTTAAAATTAGTACATTTCCTTAGTTACAATATTAAAGAATAAGAGAAAGTGGCACCCATCGTACATAACAATCTTTGACTAGGCACACTTGTTCTTACGGTAGCCAGAGAGACTTGGCACATGTTCTTAGGTTTTGAGTATATGTGTTGCTAGCTCTGATTCAAGTCACGCTGTGAAACACATCTGAGCATGAGAGGAATATTTGTTTATATAAAACATATACGTGAAATGTGTTTGTGTGTTTCAAACAGAGGTGTTCACTTGAAGGATCTCATTCTGTTAAACACCGCCCTCCCCGACCGACTGGAAAATAATCTTGTCAATTTCCGTAAAATGGTCCAGCTGTCTCTCATCTTCTCGGAGCTGATGTATCTCCAGAACAATGCATCGCTGCCAATCATTCCAAATATGGATCTCGTCAACACGATCAGAGTAAATAGAATTTATTTGAACTTTATTATGTGCCGCTAAATGAACCCGGAACTTTAAGATATCGTCTAACAATCTTGAATGAAACCCAATTAGTTGGGTTCTGCAGTTATGTATGTGTTCACAAGGCCTGCTAATCCTGGCTTTCCCAGCTACTGGCAAGCACTGTTTACATGCTGATGAACTGCTGTTGTTGTTCTTAACAAGCTAACAGCATTTATCATCATTCGTTCTTCAATTTGTTCTTAGAAGGTTCTGTAGCAGTTTTAGTTGCATGTTAGCTTATACACAATTTGGACTTTCCCTTTTATGGGAATTTTTCAGTATCATGCTGGCTTTAGAATTATTTTCTGTGTGGCATTTCTAGTTATAATCAATGTCAGTGGAAACTAGGACTGCAAGGGAGAAGGCTGACTATCTGCCCTCATATACTAAAGCTAAGATAAAGGAATGTGCTAACATTGATTCCAATGGCTGCCACTAGGGTCTCACTGAAGGGACTGCTCTTTCTATTTTATGTGCCACCCGGACTTCCTGGGTAGTTTCCTAGTCCTGGTTTCCATGATCTAGTGTTGGTCATCATCATCATCTTCGTCATCATCGTTGTTACCATTATTGATATCATCATTGTTGTTGCAATTATTGATGTCAGTGCTATTTATTATTTTATTGATTTTGCTCCACTAGCAAATGACTGGTTCATACCATTTTTGAGCAGTTGTTGGTTGAGCTTGTGCTAAACAGAGACCTGGATTTCAAGGTAGCTACAGCCAGTAATGCATTAAATGCAGTTGACTGAATAATTCACTTATTGAATGGCCATTATGTGCCTCAAGCCTTAGCAGCTTTTAAACTAAATTAAAATATTGAGAATCGAAGACTGAGTCAATCAGTCTCTGCACAAAAATGATAATTCGTAAGGCGTTGATGATCATTTATTTCATTAACCATTTGAATTTGGTGTTTTAGTTAGCACTAGATATGCACTATACGGAGGATGAGATCTACGAGTTGTCATTGGCCTGTGAACCAAGAAATTCCCTCTCTTCAGTAAGTGTTTTCTTTCTTTCATGGTCTTTTCAATTCATACGTAGTATCATCATCATTATCATCATCATCACCGTCATCCTCTTCATTATTATTATTATTACTACTATTATTATTATGATTATTATTATTATTATTATTATTATGCATTTAGTAAGCACCGCTATTATAATGAGCAAGCATATAATTGCTGGTGCTGAGCAATTGTGAGTGAAAGACTTGCTCAAGGTCCCTACACACTAAACGTTTCAGTGGAGACTCGAACCTGTGCTATCCGCGTTACAAGGCGAGTGCTCTAACCAGCCAGCTTCCATGTTTCCCACTTGGATGGTTGTAGACTGCTGCATTTTATGTAAATGTAATGTAAATGTAAATATCCTAAGTTTATCTGTGCTACACGAAACCATGTCAAATCTGCAAGGGCCAGTTTGGTCAGTTGTGGTGGCAGGTCAAAGGTAAAAGGTCAATAACAGGTCATTCCTTGCGTGCCTTCACTTAGTAGCACTTGACTTTGAATTAAGTAAAATATAATGCTTATTGTTAACCTGAATTAATCTGCTCTAAAAATAGATTGAACTACTTTTACCAGCCTCCCACGCCAACGAAGCCTGTGGTTTTTGCCGAATGGGTGGCTGGAGTCAGTCCCCCAGATCCTGACACCATCAACAAACATGTTCATGACATGGTTGAGGTAAGGCTTCAGTTGGTAGCTGGTTGCTTAAACATTCTTTGTTTATATAGTGGGATCAGTGTTTTAACCAAAGCTTCAACTAAGTCACTTTCTCACAGATATCAGTCACTTTTTCACACTCAGAAGTTTTAATGCACTCTGTTCTTCTTTCTACTCTGCTTGCTCAAATGGTAACTTGCTCACTCTTGAACACTTGCTTGCTCACTAATATCTTGTGATTGCAGATAGAAAAGAGTTTATTTATGCTGTTTACACCAAGAACTGCCTCTGAAAATGTTGAAAATGATTAATAAAGAAAATTTATCGATGGAAGACTTTTTCACACATATTGCATGAAATAAATCAATAAGTTACCTTTTGTTAAGATTTTACAAAACAGACAGCTGATGTAATTAGTTTTTCAAGATTAGGTCTGTTTGCTGATACTAAATTCATTGTTCTCAGAGAACTTGCTAAGCTATTGTGTGTTCAAAAGGCTTTGTTTTCTTTGTGTGATTGGTATTGCAAATTTTTATTATACTCATGCAATCTACTTTGGTTGATTAAGAGATCATAATGCATGACAACTTTGAGGGTAGAATAATTTTAAAAAATACAGTTTTTCTAGCTCATGCGTGACTGTAATGTTATTTTTAGGCAGTTTTCAAAAACTATGACCATGACAAAGATGGCTTCATTTCTCATCCTGAATTCGAAGCAATCGCCGGAAATTTTCCATTCATCGACTCCTTTGCAGTTCTAGATGCCAATCAGTGAGTGTGTACTTGTAGCAATAATATACCTGTTTAGAGTGAGCAAACAAAATTTCAGTTTGGATATCTCTGTCTATATATTTGCCTTTTTTTATGTGATATTTGCAGACCTGAAATCGAGTGTCATCTGTCGAGTGTTGTCACTGTAGTCTGAAGCTTGACAAATTTACTTTGAATTACTAAATACCATCCATCCACCATAGCCCTCGGACCCTTGGATCTTGAGCTGGATCCGATTCTGATCTTACCTGCCTAACGATTTTGTTTGACTGAGTGCCTGTGAATAAGCTGGTTCCCGCAACTTGGCTTTTTTGGGCGCTGTAGAAATCTGGAGATTATGATTACTATACAAGTTTGCGATTTAATGTAAACAATTACAATTACGATGGGTGTAGAGTTGGTTTGGGCTAGTGTTGTTATGTTTGAGCTTCAGTCTAAAGTTTTGTAACTTCAGGTTCATGCTGTAAGCTCTTTTTGATAGAGGCATGTAAAAGCAAGAAGTTACCTTACAAGTATTGGAGTTATTAATATTATTATTATTTGAGTTTCTATTTATTTACATTATCTGTTATGTAATTTTAGTTACATTTTATACTATATTTTGTTTGTCATGAAATTTAAAATTACTTTTGTTGTAGTTTTATCATGTATCGTTCTCTATTATATTTTTATGATGTAATCGTTGTTATTGGCTTCACATATATGAGTTTATGTATTGAAATTGACCTTGAATTATTGTTACATAGAACAGTTATGAGACTTTTCTGATCTGTCTAGGGATGGCCTTATAAGCAAAGCCGAGATGAAGACGTATTTCATTCGTGCCAACTGCCATGCTCTGAGGAAGTGCTTCAAGCACGACTTTCATGAGACCACGTACTTCAAGCCGACCTTCTGCATCCACTGTACAGGATTGGTAGGTGCTTTGACTCTTTCCAAATCAACAACGGGTCTACTTTATTCCATTCTTTGCATTTGACTGTTTCGTTGACTTGTCGGTAGTAGTTACAGTAGTGCGGAAAGGTGTTACAAAGTAACTGAAGTGCATTGGGACAGTAGTGCAGAAATGTGTTACAGAATGCAAAGTAACTGAAGTGCATGGGGACAGTAGTGCAGAAAGGTGTTACAGAATGCAAAGTAACTGAAGTGCCTGGGAACAGTAGTGCAGAAAGGTGTTACAGAATGCAAAGTAACTGAAGTGCATGGGGTGCCATTTGCAATGCTAATTCCACTTTAGTTCATTATTTAGTGCACTACCAGCAGTCGAATTACAGAGGGTTGGGTCGTTTTTGCAATAGTCCATCATCACTGTGGATGATTTAATACTGACTTCCCTTTTAATGGGGAGTTTACGAGTTCAATCCTATCTGGATGGTCACTGCCTTTAGCTTAACCCTTTGCATGCCAGATATTTTTGGCTTTTGTTCTGGCCACGGCCAGATATTTTTACGAGTTCTGGTTCATTTCATACATTAACGGTAAAAACGTTGTATCTCATCAAATACCGGAGGTAGAACAAAAGTGTAAATATGAAATTTGTTTAGAATTGAATTCTGTACAAATCGTTGGCATGCATTTCTTGGCACGGGCTTGTTCTATTTAGGTGCGGTGGTCTTAAAAGGCGCTATAACAAAAATACATCAAAATCTCATTATGATGTATAATAAAAGACTGCAAATAATGTTTATAATTGTTCTTTTCAAAGGTATTGTGGCGAAATACACCCGTCACCAGCAGCAGTCAACCTCTGCCTCCTTAGCAACCTGCTTCTTAGCAACCAGCCTTCTTAGCAACCATCCTACTTTGCAACCTGCTACAAAGCCAGACTCAGCCTCTTTAGCAACCAGCCCCTATAGCAAAAGGCCTCCTTAGCATCCAGACTCAAGGTCAGCCTCACTCTCTTTAGCAAACAGTCTCCTTAGCAACCAGCCTTAGCAACTGCCTTCCTTAGCAATCACTCTCCTTAGCAACCCGCTAAGTTCAGTCTCAGCCTCTTTAGCAATCTGCCTCTGTAGGCACCACACTCACTAGCAACCGCATTTCTTAGCAACAATACTCCTTTAATAGCATTATCTCTTAGCAACCACTATCCTTAGCAACCATTTTCCTTAGCAACCGATCTCCTTAGCAACCATTATCTCTTAGCAACCATTTTCCTTAGCAACCGATCTCCTTAGCAACCATTATCTCTTAGCAACCACTATCCTTAGCAACCACTATCCTTAGCAACCATTATCCTTAGCAACCATTATCCTTAGCAACCATTTTCCTTAGCAACCGATATCCTTAGCAACCATTATCCTTAGCAACCGCTCTCCTTAGCAACCACTATCCTTAGCAACCACTATCCTTAGCAACCATTATCCTTAGCAACCGCTCTCCTTAGCAACCATTATCCTTAGCAACCACTATCCTTAGCAACCATTATCCTTAGCAACCATTATCCTTAGCAACCACTATCCTTAGCAACCATTATCCTTAGCAACCGCTCTCCTTAGCAACCATTATCCTTAGCAACCATTATCCTTAGCAACCATTATCCTTAGCAACCGCTCTCCTTGGCAACCATTATTCTTAGCAACCATTATCCTTAGCAACCGCTCTCCTTGGCAACCATTATCCTTAGCAACCATTATCCTTAGCAACCATTTTCCTTAGCAACCATTATCCTTAGCAACCGCTCTCCTTAGCAACCATTATCCTTAGCAACCGCTCTCCTTAGCAACCATTATCCTTAGCAACCATTTTCCTTAGCAACCATTATCCTTAGCAACCATTATCTCTTGGCATCTACTTTCCTTAGCAACCATTTTCCTTAACAACCGTACTTCTTAGCAACCATTTCCTTAGCAACCATTATCCTTCGCAACCGCTCTCTTTAGCAACCATTATCCTTAACAACCGCTCTCCTTAGTAACCAGCCTTAATCTAAAGCCTTTAAAATCAAGTAAAATTTATTAAAACCATTAGAAGTTGTCTAGAGAAATACTGCTAAGAGATAATAGTTGCTAAGGATAATGGTTGCTAAGGATAGTGGTTGCCAAGGAGAATGGTTGCTAAGAGATAATGGTTGCTAAGGATAATGGTTGCTAAGGAGTTCGTTTGCTAAGGAATGTGGTTGTTAAGGAGTTCGGTTGCTAAGGAATGTGGTTGCTAAGGAGTTCGGTTGCTAAGGAATGTGGTTGCTAAAGAGTTCGGTTGCTAAGGATAGTGGTTGCTAAGAGATAATGGTTGCTAAGGAGTTCGGTTGCTAAGGAATGTGGTTGCTAAGGAGTTCGGTTGCTAAGGAATGTGGTTGCTAAGGATAATGGTTTCTAAAGAATGTGGTTGCTAAGGATAATGGTTGCTAAGGATAATGGTTGCTAAAGAATGCGGATGCTAAGGAGAATGGTTGCCAAGGAGAATGGTTGCTAAGAGATAATGGTTGCTAAGAGATAATGGTTGCTAAAGAAGATATTTGGCCGCCATTTTGTCCGCCGTCTTGTTTTCTGGCAGTGCTACATATGTATCTTTAGTTTCATCGCATTCCTTGACCCCGAAAATGTTAATTTGGACTCTAAAATCATGTTTCCATCACATACATGACTTTAGTTGTAGCCATTTGAAGCTACTGGCCGCCATTTTGTCCGCCATCTTGTTTTCTGGCAGTGCTACATATGCATCTTTAGTTTCATCGCATTCCTTGACCCCGAAAATGTTAATTTAGACTCTAAAATCATGTTTCCATCACATACATGGCCTTACTTATAGCCATTTGAAGCTACTGGCCGCCATTTTGTCCGCCATCTTGTTTTCTGGCAGTGCTACATATGTGTCTTTAGTTCCATCGCATTTCTTGACCCCGAAAATGTTAATTTGGACTCTAAGATCATGTTTCCATCTCATACATAACTTTACTTATAGCCATATCAAGATACGGAGACACCATTTTGGCCGCCATCTTGTTTTCTCATGCAACCGCCAAAAATCCAGCTTGCTACCCGCGATTTTCGTTTTCAGCAGGGTCGAATTAGTCTAGAAACACCGAGTAGCAAATTGTTACATGATTTGCTTCTAACAAGGTCATTTTGAGAATCCAAGCCTAGTCTATAATAACCTTGGCGAGAAGCCGTGGGAAAATCCCCGACTTTGGGGTCTATTACCTCCCCAACCGCCCGACGTTTGTGAAAACTGACCATGGACAATTTACAGCCAATTAATTTATCTAATTAACGGTGCTCTTATGTAAATAGAAAGACCGCTGGTTTCCCACGGTTGTCTGCTTTATTGAGCGCACCCATAATGTCGCAATTCGGCGCCTCTGGCACGGAGCGCAATGTTTTAAAATGTCGCCAATCGGCGCCTCTGGCACGCAAAGGGTTGCACAAATTCTAATTGACCTTGTTTGAAGTCTTGTTGGTGGAATGTAGCAATAGATTTTACTTTTTTGATCTTAATGGGGTATTTCTGCTTAACACATGTACAACTTGACCACATTTCTTGTGAAGTATGCATGACACTTTTCCTCTAAACAAGCAATGTTCTCATGGAGGTTATTCGATCAATGATTTTTCTTGTTACGTGTCAAGAAAACAGTCTTCTTCTACTCCAGTTATGCTTTCTAACCGACGACGTATTATAGAGTTGCTACAAATAGACATGCTAATGAAGTTTACTATGTAGATTTGATAAAATGAATAAAACCTCTTAAATAGACATCTATAGATGAAGCAGAAGAAAATCAGTCTCTAAACTACTGCCTAGTGGTGGCCATGGGTACTTCAGTTTTGGTGTCTTCAGTTTTGTAGCCTGGAGCAAGACACTTTTTAAAGTTTTTAAGGGTGCATGACATTACGAAACGTTATTTCAACCAATGAAGACTGCTTCACAGAAAAGCTGGTATCATAATGATAAAAAATTACAAAAATTGATGCATTTGAGTAACTTTGTTATGCTATTTCTTTCTTTTTCAGCTTTGGGGTCTCATAAAGCAGGGATGGAAGTGTAAAGGTATGTGATTCGATCTTAAAGATACATACCTGTAACAGGTAGTGTTACCAGAATACTGGTATCAGGGCATGATGGTGCTTCTGTAACTAGAACACAATGGAAACAATACAAACTGATACTGGGGCCATTACTATCTGGGCACCAGAAAACTTATATCAGCACAGACTGGTACCTAGACACTCATAAACTATTACAAACTTGTCCCAAAACACATTGGTACCAGAACATGCTGGTACTAAAACACTGGTATCAAAATACAGACAAAACTGTTCCAGAACACATAGACTTTTGAATTGCCTTTTTACTCATAAACATGTCACATGACCCTTTGTTTGTCTTAATTGTTATCGAAATTGACCTGGTTTAATATGGATTCTTACTGGAAAAGTTGGGCTGTTGAAATAATTTTTGTCCTGTTCTAGATTGTGGAATAAATGCACACAAACACTGCAAAGATCTCGTTGTGATGGAATGTCGGTTGCGAGTACAGGCTTCCTGTCATGGTCGAACATCTTTTGGAAATGGTAAATATCTGACTCCTGTGTGACACATTTCTTTAATAAAATCTTAATCTACACGTTGTTATTTATATAGCACAGCTAAATGGCTACAGTGGTAATCAAATAGTACCAAACTTTCTTACAGGTAGGCTAGTATTGATAGAAAAATATTTCATAGAAATCTTGGTCAAGTTAAATTTCGTTTCGAGTTGAGTTGTGTATTACAGCATTAGATGCAGGGAGTGGCTTGCAGAGCCTGAAGGTCGTATGTATTTCGTGTTTCAACAGGAGATCGTAACGTCACTCTCGCCAGCAAACGCAAGATGTCCTCACGCCAGAAGAGCACGCGTTCCAGCCGATTTACACAGACTGACGAGTGCAGTGCGTCAAGCAGCACAAGAAGTAGTCCCAATTTTAATGGAACCTCATCTGAAAGCATGGATGGCGCATCTCCCATCCTGAACTCCACAGTGAGGAGAATGAATGGAGAATGTGATGATGATCAGGTGGTCTTCTTTGACAAGCTGACAAAAGCAGAACAGGTTGGACCCTCATTTCCACCTGCTGCCCTAACTTGTTAAATGTCAACTACTAAATAGCAAGATTTTATCACTGCTCCAGCGTTCTGTAATTTTTTGGTCATTCCATCCATTTCAGTATGCATACTTAAGCACTTTTACATTTCATTGTTAAAACTGGGTCACTTGAAATTTATAAGTTTTGCGCTAAATTTTCAGGAACGAGATCAACTGCTGATGGAAAACCAGGTGTTACGAAATCACATCGAACTTCAGCGTGAGCAGATCAACGTTATGCAGTCACACATTAATATCGTTCGCCAACACACGATTACATTTATACTCGATCAAATGGACACACTTCATATACAGCGAGATACTGAAGTATGATGATAGCAACAAGCGCTATAACGAAAGTTCAAAACAACTGATGTTAGAATCAGCTTTGCAGCAGTGATGATCGTCACCATTGTCACCAATTTCATGAGGATCATTGTCACAATGATGTTTACGTGTCGAGTTGCCGCAGTATGTTGATAATTTTGGAATACTGGCCTATTTTCTGAGTGTCATGTTATTTTAGCCAAAGATTCTTTTTTTAAACTTCTATGAAGTAAGGCGGCATTTCCCAGCTGCATGATGATATTCACAGTGGTGTTTTTCAGAATACTAGGATGTGGACTTTTTGTTTTGGGATTTTGTAAGAAACATTGGTCATCTGATAATTTTAGTGGACAACATTTTATTTTCTGGTTGAGTTGAGCCAGTCATCTGTTTAGAGGCTCAAATTTAGCCAGCAAGTTTTTTGCTAACCATAATGATCAATGTGGCAGATTACAGTTTTGCAGTGGTTATATACTCGTTTTTGACAGCCATTTTTGCAGTAAGCTGCCACAGTACAGTTTGTTTTTGAATCTCATCCCATTCATTTTGTTGCTGGCGTGTAAAAAACGTGTCCGCAAGTGCTGCTGTCCTGTGGTTGTAACCTGTGCTACATATTCCGACGGACAGCAAGTTTTGTGCTAGTAAACGTCTCTGTGCCCAGCGTGAAAGTCAATTATTGCTGTCTCGTTTCTCTAAAGGCAGCCTGAGTGCACAACCAAAGAAATTTGAATGGGATGTGAGAGGTCGATCTGATTTACATATTCTATTTATTTGTAAAGTTTTATTTAAAATATGACTGTTGTCATTTTTTTTTAGTCTGTCAGACCTGCATTTTTGCCTGTGGAATGTAAACTGTTGTTCATTTAGAATGCGTGTAGATTTGCTGTTGAATAAGTGACGGTTATCATCACATTAGCCACACATTGCATCACAGTTGCCTTGCAATACATCACATTTGCCTTACATTACACTGCATTTGCCATATGTAAGCAAATTTTGCACTTGTCATGTATCGTAGAATGTTGATAAATTGTTTCGTCACATTTGCCATACGTTGCCATATTTTGCATTGCATTTGTCATTTGCTGCATCACATTTGCCATTTTACTTGTCACGTGTCAATCACATTTGTTGCATAATACCAACAGTGGCATTACCTTTGCATGAAGGTAATGGTTAGTAGGTAATGGCTAGATTTTTTAGTAACTCAGTTTGTGAACTCGTAGGTGACAATGTACTGTTTGTTTAATTTAAAACAAATGTCTTCCATTTTTGTCAAACTCCACTATTTCTTTCCACTTTCTGTAAATTCCAAGGTCATGTTAACCTGCTATTTCTTAGATTTTTATTTTATAGTTTGCAGTATATAGTAGAACGCCTCAATACTTCAGCAGTAGAACAGATATTACTCAACTTTGATTCATAAAGGTCACAGAATTACTTTCCACAGACACCTACCAGGCTAAGTTGATGTTTTCAATTTCAAAACAATAAGATTCTGTAGATAATCTGTCTATAGAGATATGCCTGCAGAACCTATATTTAGAACTTTGGAGTTGTGGAATAAAATCAGCTGTAGTCTACCTGCAGGTTGTTTCATAAGATCTTCATTTGACACCGTTGGCAAGCACTTGTTACATAGTATACACCAGAATGTCAACTGGTATACAAATTTACAATATATATATATATAGTACAATATATATATATATCTACTATGTAGTTCCCAGTTCTGTGTTTCCTACGATAAACGCTGTGGAATGTATGGAATGTGACTCGTGGCCTGCCTCACTCCCTCCCTCATTATGGCACACGATCCGAGGGGAGGTTGAGGGGCAGGAGCTAATACTGACGAGGGGAAGACTGATTAGCCTAAACATCGATTGGTCACATGCAATACAGGGCAAACACTCTATTGTTTGATCCAGGGATGGAGGGGAGGAAGGGAGGAGGAATCCGTCTGTCTGACTCGCAGTGTGACTTATGATCAAGCATTCCATGAAACAAATTCTTTTTTCTTCCTATCAATCCATTTTCTTTTTCAACCCGTCATATATGACGGGCAAATACTCTAGTCTCCTCTACCTATGTCACTTCACCGGAAGTGACATAGGTAGTGTCATTTATGCTTACGGCTGATCCGGGAACCTCTGGCCCAGACTTCCCTCATTTGGGACTCGTTTCGACCGGACTCTCGTTGTGCAGCTGCTCCATTGTCCCTATTTCAAATGTGTAGGCCAACACTAAAGACACAGTTGGTACAAGACAGTTTATCTTTTTAATTAACACGGTCTAGGATAGTACAAAGTAACGATCATACATGTAAACGCATTGTGATAAATATAAAATGTCATGTATATGCGGTTATATAAATTTACAGGCACCATGCAAAAGAGGGCTTATATAGGTCAGAGGACTTGCATAGGCCTCAAAAGAAGTCTATATAGGCCTCAGAAGAGGACTTCCATAGGCCTGCAGACGCCCGCTGTTAATTGGACGACTGTAGTAAAGACTGTTCTGCACGAACAGAATCGCCCTAGATTTTATGCATCGTGTCAGAAGACCTGTTGATGGATTTCGAATAAAGTACGGTCTATCCTGAGCGGAAGTCCTTCGATAAAGATTTTGACTCTGCTCTCCCCCCCCCCCCAACTGAATTCGAGGGCTCCCTAGCTAGCCAACTGGAATACAGAGGAACTCCACAGACACAAACAAGTAGGCGACCCAGTCGCTGCGTCTTACTCAGTCTATGACTGCAGCACGGTATTGACAGTGGTGCCAGAAAGGCATAATGTTCCCAACACATTTGGGAACATTATTGGCAATAGCAATGGTAATGGTGAATTGTTCGAAATGCTATAATATGGTAATAATATTAATGGCTGGGTATCAGTTAACATTGGTAATGTTTTGTTCAAAGAGATTTATATATAATGTAATGGTTACACCAGTAAACTAAAGTAATGGTTAAACTCTGTCCAAAAGTCTTGAATCGCCTTATCACGTGACGGAAGCACTTCGGCAAACATTGGGATAGTTTCAGTTCCTGCAGGTTTACAACAGATCAACTGTCTCTTCGTCGAATCCAAGTTCAGTTAGTGGACATCTTGGAAAGCACTCTTCCTCTGCCAGCATTTTCATGGGCATTAGACGGGACACGTGGGTCCTGTACGGGTCCTATCGGGGATCATGTGTCCCATATGGGCTCCATGTGGGCATGCCTGCAAGGCTGCTGTTGGATGTCTGAATCATTCCCATGTATACGTCGTCTTGAGATCAAAGGGAGTGGCGACTGGAGTATGACACGTACGAAGGTCCAGGTGTTGTTCGCTGTGTGGAATGGTAAGAGTCTATTTTCCGTTTAGGATGGTCACCTAGGGGACGCTGAAACTGGACCTCTAAGTTGAGATACGGTCAGCTGAAGGCCGCAGTGGGTCTGGTGGAGCTTGACCAACTCCATGACGGAGTTCAGTTGCTCTCGGAGATGTACCACTGCCTTCTGCAGCGCCACATTCTCCAGCTTCGCCTTCTGTGCAGCCTGTAAACGTGCACAAAGTCATTGTATAAAGTCCATGTCTAAAGTAAAGTCCATGTATAAAGTAAAGTCCATTTATAAAATAAAATCGTGGCACCCTATAACAACCAACCACATAATGTATTGTTATGGTTCCGATTTAAAAACGCTTTAGGGTACCCCTTCCCGGATCTTTGCATAGCCCATTAGCATGGCAGAATAGATCTACTGAGCTCATCAATTAGGCCTTGAATTATAAAAAAGGCAGCACAAAGACATAGCCTAAACGTGCTCGGTTTCATACTAAATGCTCAAAATGAGTTGGCCCGGATCCCGCTGGGGAACACGCCCTCCATGCAGTCGCCGCAGTTTCACCCTTTCGGCGCTCACTGTCCCAGACTTCTAAATTTTTCCACAAAGGTACATATGGACCCCTGTTAAACACAGTCGCCTGCGCCGCTGATTGGGGTTTGTAAGCGTAATGTAAATTTTAATGTAAATCTTGGAAATTTCTCAGGGCCACATAAGAATCGCGTCCGGGAGCCCAGCTTGTAGGCCTACACCACGTATCTAGGAGTGGGCAGAAAAGCAACGAGGAGAAAGGTCAGTCCAGAGAGTTCAGGACATAAGTTGCGTCCTTTACGCCTCCTAAACCCACCACTGCTGTAGACCATGCATGGTGCGTTTAATCAAAGGTCGAAGAACGGGTGGACGCACGTAGGTAGACGAAAGGGTGGACATATCTATAGCCAGCCGGAAGCGAGGGAGGGCAGATGGACGGAGGACGTATCCATTAATTGAAGAATGGAAAACCGACCTTGACCATATGTTCAAAGGTCTCCTTTTTCCGATTGCGACATCTCCTGGCCGCTGTTCGGTTCTGCTGTCGTCTCCTCTCCTTCTTGACATCGAACTCCCCTTCACTGGACTCTGATGCTGGCCACTCCTCGCGGCACTCCGTCTTCACGACCTGCAATTCAGTCACCACAAAATACAATCATGAAAACGAAAATGCTCCTTCTAAAACTAGAAAATGAAGAAAATCGACTGAAACTTAATTATCTAGCTATCCATAATCTAGGTCTATACAAAATCTTACCTTCCTGCGAAATATCGAGGCCTACCACACAAACTATGGCACAACACTTCATATACAACATCGTCATCACCATCACTTTGTGTTGTGACGGTGGTGTCCGGTCGCCCTCTTTTAAAAGTGGTGGTGACAGTAGTCACCGTCACATTTTGGCCTTGTGCAAAATTTTGGTTGCGACATGACAGCGTTATTTTAGTTTGAAGCAAGTTCAAGCACTAGCCTAACCGAATACAATTCAAGATATCACAATAAATACTGCAAGACATCACAGTAACTAACCTAAGACATTATACAATAAATAAATAACTAAATAACAATTGGGGTCTAACAAACCTAAGATATCATACTTAATAGCCTAGCCTAAGATATCACAATAAGAAATCTAAGATATCACAATACGAAACCGAAGATATAAAACTATGGCTTCAAACATTCTGATAAATTATAGCTGTTGGTGATTTTTTCCTCAGCTATGTAAGCCTATCCCTACAGTTCAAAGTTCTAACAAAGGCCTGCCACAGGTGAGCACATGCACATCTGTGGTGATTGTCTCACCTGGATTTGGCTCACTGCTGCAGCTGAGCAGATCTCTTGGTCTGGCACCGTCGTCTTTGAAGGACGAATGCTCAACTGGCAGATATCCAATCTCGATCGCTGACTTGCAACAAACCCGTTGGGAGGTGAAGTGAGAGTCCTGTCCGAGTCTAAGATGACCCGGAGGCCCGATGATCCGCTTGCTGGGCACGACTGGGTTGGTTCAGCTTCACCCGGTGACCCTACTTCGAAACCGTGGACGGAGGTTGACCTCCAATCGTCAATTGCCACCGTCTCGACGGGATGGTACAGTTCAAAGGTTTCGGGCGACAGCTGAGCAGTTTCACTGGGGTCGAGATTCGCGCTGAAGATGTAGCTGTCGTTGAACTCTGGCACCATGTCGTCACTTTGGAAAAGTTGATGATTATGACTGTCTTCCGTGGAGTAGAAGTCTTTTTGTGTGGGGTCAAAGAAAAGACTCTGATCTTCCATGATGGGCTGTAACTCCGCCACACCGGGGCTCTTCGACATCATGGTCGCACAGCAGATTCCTTCGTTTCCTGATTCGCTCACTCTTTCATTCCCGTCCGTTTCCTTCATTAACTGCAGGTCACTGAAATCAGATTCAACCAGCATTTCTCCACTGCTCTCCCAACACTTATGCAGGGTCTCGACGAACACCTCACGCTCTGAATTGGACAGCTGCTTCAAGAAGATGTCCACATCCCCAGTCTCCAAGTTACTCCAAATCTCCTCGACACTCATCTTCGCTCCGCTTTCAGAATCTGTTGTTTATGACAGGCCTTGCACCTTTGCTCCTGAAGCGCCTTTTCTAGGTCTCAACTTCCTAACGATTCTTGGAAATCGACTCTGCTCCGAAAGACAACGAAGTCTCGCACTGCGCCTTAATGTTACAGCATGGGCAAATAATTACTACTGAGTGAAGAGAGCGTCCTCATTCGGTTACCTAAGCGTCAAAATGTGTAAAACCACGCAGAAACGTCTATATATAGGCCTATATATATATATATATATATATATAGGCCGATATGCGCGATAACCATAGGCTTGTAGGCTATCATAGCCTACCTGTAGGCCTGAAGGCCTAGAAATTCACGCAATTTGCCTTCAGCTAACAATTAATAGGCCTAAACGAAATTTCACGTTTTCAATTCCGATATGCAATTCGCAATATCAAAATTTTATGGTTATAGAATAAGCATGCGTACACGACGGACCCGAAGCCCGTTTAAATCAACAGCTAGGCTCGGCGTTTGGTTAACCATTTGCTGTGTGTATGGCAACCGATCTATGGGTATACTGGTTATGGAATTCACCGTAGAAAATAGTACTAGAGACTGTCCACGTGCCAGAATCACGCCACTTGTACGTAGGGCAGAAACGAATAGTAGCCTATAGGCCTGCCCGACCGGCAGAATGCATAAATTAGGCTATAGTCTCGCCAACAAAGGACGGCTGGGGTCGACTCCGCACATCGAAACGCCTGCGAAATAGGAGTGGCTACAGAGGAAATCTCCTGAGT
This sequence comes from Allolobophora icterica, assembly GCA_963556255.1. Taxonomy (NCBI): domain Eukaryota; kingdom Metazoa; phylum Annelida; class Clitellata; order Crassiclitellata; family Lumbricidae; genus Allolobophora; species Allolobophora icterica. Next base: position 33,472,931 of record OY744612.1, on the reverse strand, counting down.
CTGCGGGTATTTGTGTGGGTATACATCGTACACACAAACACACACACGTACACCCACCCACCCACCCACCCACACACACACACACACACACACACACACACACACACACACACACACACACACACACACACACACACACACACATACACACACCCAAATACACATACACATACACATACACATACACACATGCCAATCGATTATATTATAAGTCGGAGTTGGGCATTTTTACGGTTGTTTTCGAAACTGCTTGAAAACGGAAGAAGAACTTCTTTCAGTCTGTGGCCTATACCCACGATGAAAGCGTCACAGAATCTGCATGCTCAGCAGTTTGACTTGTAAATGAGCCCAGGGGAGTAACTTTGGTGTAAAAGGTAGGGGTACCAATTTCTTAAATACACGAAGAAAGGCGGAGAGTACATGCGATCTCTGGGAAGGCACAACAATAAAAACAACATTGATTGGCATTGTTCAAAAAGTATGGGTACAGTACCCATAGGCCTAGTTCAAAAGGCTGGGAATACGGGTAGGCCTACCCCTCGTACCACCCACAAATTACGCCTATGTCGTTGTTGGTCAGACTTCAGCTCTTGGAGGCATTCGAGAAATTCAGAGCTATAATATATTCGGTTGCGGGTTGACCCTGCCACCATCCCCATATGGAAAATTGATATTTTCATATGAGAATAAGCCTTCAGCTAAAAATAGGCATAAACGAAGTTTCAAATTTTCAATTCCAATTATAATTCGCAGACTTATCAAAATGTTATGGTTACAGAATGCGCAATTGTCCGCCTGTGTTCGTCTGCCCATCTAAAATGAGCGGGCGCCTAACAGGACGTGTGTTATTTAAGATCTTGATTGTACCGTCATGTTTCAATTGTTTCAATATAACTTGCTGCAGATGTTATGAGCTTGTCGATAAACACGATTAATAATAATAATAATAATAATAATAGTAATATTATTATTATTATTATTATTATTATTATTATTATTATTATTATTATTATACGAATTTATTTCTTCAAACAACCAATAAACTCATATACAGACGAATTGCTAACTGTTTCCAGTCACTGTATCTATTCTAGGCTATAGGCCGCCATACAGTCCTGGCTGCATCGTCTCCTTATCAATTGTTCAAAAACCGAGGTGCCTAGAACAGATAATGGAACAGATAATAATAATAATATTATTATTATTATTATTATTGTTATTATTATTATTATTATTATTATTATTATTATTATTATTATTATTATTATTATTATTATTATTATTATTATTATTACTATTATTATTACTATCATTGTTATTATAATTATTATTATAATACACAAAGCATGATATCCAGATGGTATGGAAAACTATTATTAGTGTGATTAATAGCCTACTGTCACTGTCATTACCTTTATTATTTTTTATTTAATTTAATTTTGAGCCCGAAATAGAAAAGAATTCGCAGGAACAAATTATTATTATCATTATTATTATTATTATTATTATTATTATTATTATTATTATTATTATTATTATTATTATTATTATTATTATTATTATTATTACTACTACTACTTTGAGCCCGAAATAGAAAAGAATTCGCAGGAACAAATTATTATTATTATTATTATTATTATTATTATTATTATTATTATTATTATTATTATTATTACTACTACTATTATTATTATTATTATTATTATTATTATTATTATTATTATTATTATTATTATTAGTAGTAGTAGTAGTAGTAGTAGTAGTAGTAGTAGTAGTAGTAGTAGTAGTAGTAGTAGTAGTAGTAGTAGTAGTAGTAGTAGTAGTAGTAGTAGTAGGATGAGAATATGGATCCTATATAGGACCCTTGTATGACTCATATTTAGGTCCCATCTAATGCCCATGAAAATGTTGGCGAGGTATTATATGCCCTTGTAATGTTCTTTGTCATGCTGACAATGAGCGAAAATCCGTTGTGGTCTGGACTTGCTCCCGCCCCAACTGAGGGAGCTCATCACGCTCCCCAGTCTGTCTCTCTTTGTCTCTTTGTCCGTCTGTGTCTGTCTGTCAGTGTCACATTACATTCTTACATGTGGGTTTACGATGAGTCCTGCAATTCACTCATTTTCCACCGAATCGTGCCTCGCATAGAAAACCTCGACTGAGTGAATCGATTCTAAAGGCTGCGGCGATCGACAAAACTCAAAGTATCGACATCGATGAGTTCACACACTTCGACACTCTGATTCGTACCATGAATGATACTACCTGTTAAAAATCGTTATCGTTATTGGCGCAGACCCTGTTTACGCTAAACGCTTATGTTACACAGGCCTTTGACAGCTCTAGGATCAAACTATATATACGACTTGGATTATCGATTACGTTTTGTGTCTATAGTATGTAGGTCTATGAGGTCTTGATTGACCCAGGTAGTCAATCTTCTTCTTCTTCTTCTTCTCTCCTCCGTCAGGTATTCACCGACAATGAGGCCTTAACATGACGTCTCCACATCGTTCTGTTCCTCGTTTTATCAACGGCCTCCCTCATGTTCAAGCCCTGTGCCTTCAAATCCTCCTTTACATTGCCCATCCATGTCTTTGTTTGTCTTCCTCAGCTTCGTATTACCTCTACATGGCCATGTAGAGCTGCGACTGGGAGCCTTTTGTTGTCCATTCTTACTATGTGTCCGAACCATGTGAGCCTTCATTTCCTGATCCTGTCCACCATTGTCTCCCTCTGCCCCATCTCATCTCTGGTCACTTCATTTAGGATCTTGTCTCTTCTGCTTCTGCCTATTATTCTCCGCAGCCAGCTCATTTCTGCCACCAGCAATCTCTTCTCATCCTCTCTGCGCAGGCACCAACACTCGGAATCATATAGCAGCACTGGGATGACAAAAGTTTCGTACAACTTCATCTTACTATCTCCACATCTTATTTAGTCTACCAAACATCGCTGACGCCAGACCAATCCACGTTTTAGGTAGTCAATGCGACTTGTAAATTGATGGAAACTTTAGGTGTTAATCTCTGTATGTATGTATGTATGTATGTATGTATGTATGTATGTATGTATGTATGTATGCATGCATGTATGTATGTAACTATGTATGTATGTATGTACGTCAATTTGGAATACTCTGCCGCTCGAGGTCAAGTCCTCAACAAACAAATATGAATTTAAAAAATCATTAAAATTATTTCTTATATCTCCAAAATAGCCTAATTGTTAAACAGGTACCCCCTATCGAACCAACTGAATGTCACACCAGGGGCCTGGCCACGGAACTTATCCTTAGGCCTAGTTAAGTATAGTTAGGCCCCCTAAGTCGTTTTTTATTATTTAAATTGTTAATTTTCTCCCGAATCTGTACTCGGTTCTTTATTTTTAGCCTCTTCCAAATAATAGGGACAAAGCAGTATCAAGCCATCTTACAAATTGTAAGTACCACTAGTTGGGTAACCCTAGGCTGTTTAGCGGGATCTTTATCCCTTAGGGCCGCCCTTTGCCGTAGATGACAGTCAAGAAAACAAACGTTAATAAAAAAAATTGAATTAGAATGTACTGATGTCCTATTTAGCTATCCTCTTGCATTATTTTGGCTACCTTACATTTGGACTCATGTACTTGATCTTGCTTGTAGCATCTCTAGCCTAATAATGACATTGTTATTTTGTTGTCAAATTGGTAGCTTCTCAAAAAATGTTATCGTCATTTGCTGTCATCGAAAGCAATGAAAGATTGATTGATGTATGTATGTATGTATGTATGTATGTATGTATGTATGTATGTATGTATGTATGTATGTATGTATGTATGTATGTATGTATGCATGTATGTATGTCTGTATGTATGTATGTATGACATTGTATGTATGTATGTATGTATGTATGTATGTATGTATGTATGTATGTATGTATGTATGTATGTCTGTCTGTCTGTCTGTCTGTCTGTCTGTCTGTCTGTCTGTCTGTCTGTCTGTCTGTCTGTCTGTCTGTCTGTCTCGCTCTCTCACGCAATTACTAATACAGTAAACACGGGTTTTCAGTTGCTATACGCTTTCGTAGCGTCTTTGCAGTCTTAACGTCTTCCAACTTCACTGTCATAAGTCTGAACAGAAATTAAGAGCTCTTAAACGTGAGCATTTATGGACACGGCGCAACATAAAGACTTCGATGGAGAAGCATTTACGTGGTTTCGGGGTTTGGAGGATCTTTCGGTAAAAGCATATGCACGACCACAGTAAACCAAGACAGTTTTTAAGCTTGGTATATGTTCATATCGCCTAATTACCCCGACACTTCCGAAAGGATGGCTGGCTGATTTGGTCCAGATGCACGCCTGTCAGGGTGGAAACTGTCAGAGGGTTCAACCCCCTAGTCTGTCTTAGGAACCCCTAGTTGTCTTCATTGCATTTGCACACCCTGGGGGTCGTTTCCAACCCCCTCAGTTGTGCTAGTGTGATTTAGCATTATTTGACTCTGAGTCTCTGAGTCTCTGACAAAGCGAAGACATTTGTCACATTTCCATGGTGCATCATGTATGCATTTTTGAATTTTCTCAAAAAAGGAATTCATTTTGACTTGAGTATGACTTGCAAAACTGCTAGCGTTGAAATCAGCTGCTTTCGAATTTCGTTGCCATCAGTTTGCAAAATACGGCTAAAATGTTCAACCTCCAGTCTTTTTTCTACAATTTCCACACTGATGCCTGCTACGGTTATTCAGTTGATGGTCACCCAAACAGGAAGGCCTAGGCCTATGCTATTGAACAGGTTCATTGTTGCTTCAACTTCACTGTGTTTGCCAGCATCGTATCCACAGCATCAAAGCGCCATCCAAGCAGTAGACTGCTCGATTCCTTTTACAACAATCAATTCTCCACAATTCTGAATCGAATCTCGAAGCTACGAATTAGGCCTAAGGGTTTGATATTACCCGAACTTTATATTATCCGAACTCTATTTCAGTTCACGTCATGACATTTCATAATTGCCTTAAATGCATGCCTCTTCGCATTTACCTAAATATTGCATTAATTTTACATCGCATTAGCCTAAATGGCTTTAGCCAAAGTGATGCTTAATTTTGCCCACGAAAGAGGCATCGATTAAAAAAAAACGCATGTCGTGAACGAGCAGAATAGAATGCTTAACCCACAGTATAAATTGTGGCTTAACCACGGTGTTTTACACCCGTGCAACATAGCGTTGCGACACAACCAGCTTTAAAAATCATGCGTCATAGGCCTACTTGGCGCGGACTGATGCAATAGGTCTAAGCAATAACCATGCACACTTATCGGAAGTTTCGTACGTGTCTGGAAAAACCCAAGTTAATAGGTCAAAGACGCTGTATGTAAATATTCGATTTTGCGTTCCAGTAAAAGACCTTCAAACATGGGTGGATATGACCGTATATGGTCTGCTCATTTTTAAATGAATTGATTGAGCGAGATCCTTTTACCATCTCTGTCCTTTTGAATGGATGGAACTCCGTTTAAGGTCAACGAGATTCAGATCTCTTAAATGAGCCACGATTCATATGCGAATAGTACCTGTGTATAATGCTGTTTGATGGATCTAAAGGCGTTTCGTTTCTGAGCGATAATGGAACGCTTAAGGGATACAATATTATTAACTTGCTATGGAAAGTTTTCAAATACAAGCCATTCTTGTTAAACGTATGACACCGTTGTACTATAGCAGCGAGAGGAACGACACTGATGGGCATTGAAGTAGCCACTTATGCCCACCATTGCAAGGAGTCTCCGTGGACCCCTGGTTGCATATTGGGCATATCGAGTATCGACTTGTATTATTGTATTACTAGATCCATATGCGAATCTATAAAGTGGTAGTTAAAATTAAATGGGCCTCGTAGGCAGGCCCGGATTGAGGGTCATTGAGTTCCCTAGCAAAATGCAATGTGTCTCCATTCCACTGCGCGATGCCGATCGACCAAAGGCGAGTGGGTCTGGGCGTGATGGACTGGTCTGGGATAGTGTCATCTCTCCACGTTGTCAGCAGACCACACTAAAATATCCAACCACACATCTGCAAAACAAGCTTAAGACCTGGCGCTATATAAAATTTAGTCGACAAGAGCCAGGTTCTTGGGCCAGTTCGGTGTCAGCCTGCCAGGTCAGGATCAGAAGGTTGGACCGGAAAGACTGCAGCGTAGTGATAAAATGGAAAGCGATCAATATATCAACGGGGTCAGGTAGAGCAAAGGATCATTTGGGTTTTCAATCTGAAACTCTAGAGAAGAGAGGGCAATAGTGACAAGGAAGGAAAGCAAACTAGTATCAGAGAGTTGAAAGCGCACCATAGAAGTTAAGAGAATTGGCCGTATGATAAGAGGATCATGGACATTAATCAGGGAAGCTATTGGGAGCAGCTTCAAGCAGTCACTAGAGAGATGCAGCGTCGGATCCAATAATTAAGTTATGCATTATACAAGAGATAAACGTAATCAAATATCAGAACGGAATTAATACAAACAACTCTGGACTTAGTGCAAATTAAATATCAACAATCACCCAGAAGGACTGAAGTAGATCAGTAGATGAAGGCGGAGTTGGGAATGACAGTTGAGATGGTTAAGGAAATGGATCAAGGCAGTCGGAAAATGAAGGGCTAGGATATGTATGGTCACCGGAAGCAGTCTGTGATGCAAGTAGGTGGAGTTACAAGTCAGTCAGCCTATCGGTCGCCAGATTAGAGATAGCCATGCGAGAGAGAGGGATATAATATAGAGAATTCAGGAAGAGAGGAGATTCGGGCAGAAGGAGAGAAGAGAGTCGGATCGAGGACATGGGACAGGTCAATACGTGGCTGACGGAAGTCAGGCATGCACATGATCGCAGACGACATGGAAGAAGAAATTTGTCCTAGATCTTTAGCACTTTGATCTTGCTCGAACACTCTGTACAAACTCTGAAGTCAATAATAATAAACGCATAAGGAAACGTTCGTCTCCGTGTAGAAGTCGGACGGATATCTGCTACACAACATGCAGAATATCCGTATGCAATAGACAATGGACAGCAGTCTTACAGATGGTGGAAGAACTCGGGTTTCGACGTCCCCCGTCGACCTCTCCTGCAAGCTGTGTTTCCTACGTCCGTCAAAGATTGTCAACGCTGCAGATACTCAGACTAAGCTCGCCTCCAGCTACAAGATTCATTCCGTTCTCCTGGCTTAGTGTGACGAACCGCGTGTCAAGATCATCTCTCCATCAGCCTTCCGTTCTACGCCACTGAACATTGATTGATTGTTGATTGCTCGATTGATTGACTGTCAGTTCTGCCTTTCGCTTGATTTTCGCCAGCTGTCATCATCTTCACTATCTCCGCCGTTCTACATTGAAGATTCACAATGAATAGACCCGTCACCCTCCATCCTCAAGATCTGCCCTCCTTCGATTCAACGACCGCAAGCTGCAGCGACGTCTGGCCAACGCCGTATACAACGCCGTCGTCCGTTTTCTAAGTCATCGTGGATGTCAACTCATCTATTCCGTGATAATGGTAAACTACGCCTTCTCCCCATCGCCTTCGCTCATTTGAACCATTTTGCTGTCATGTCACGCCACGCTATTATCTGTCATCTTTTTCTTTCAGTCATTCATAATTTATTTGATAAAAATTTTATAGATTCAGTAAATTAGTCATTAAGTCACTCAGTCATTTCAAGACGTATGCCTATCTGTAACATTTCGCAATCAGATTCGAGCACGTATTTAGTTAGTTGTCTCTATGTAAAGTGTTGTACATAAGGGACATTTCATTTTTTCGACCGTTTCTTTGGCTTAAAGAGACATGTCCTAATTATGTATATATTATGTAGTATATATTGTCGTAGGCCAACTCATGCTTTCTCCTTAAAATAGGGCCTTAAATCTTATGATTAGTAATTAAGTTTACATGCATAGATCAGCATCATATCATAGCAACTTTATGATGTGGCACTCCGCTTCATATTTGGCACGCAGGCATAGACCCCCTCTGATATACACCTCTTGTATTTCCACTTGTAGTCTCGATCATTCGTTATGCCGCTCCTTCAAGCAGGTGGTGCTCTCGTGGCTAACCAGAAGCATGAGACGTATCTTCTATATAATATATATTTGACACTGTTGAAGCTCGTTCTCCCTCCGGTTGTGGTATGCAGTACCAATCAATATTATATATAATTACCCGCACGCTCATGTCCAGCCTTATCTGGATGGAATAATTCGCATCAGCATAGTCTACGTTTTTCACCGGCATATGTTAGTCTGCCTATGCAATCGTTAATAGGTGTGTCTCCATAAATCGGCATTCTAAGTCTCAGATCACAGTGCCTGCATATGCCACACATTTTCTGTGCAAGTTAGTATCTGAACACCTTTCATTGCCAGTATCATGAGTGTCTAATCTTAATATTTTGTCTGTATTACGTCTACATGTCATGACGTACGATTTATATTGCGCAAGAGAGAGGACATCTCCTCCTTTGCCGGTCTTGTAGTGAAATGGGTCGCGCTGTCGACGCCGAGCTGTTAGGACGCACGCAGTCGTCGTCTTCCACTTTTATCCGAGTTATTATTTCAGCATTTTTTAAGAGTCAGGCAAATGTGATGAGTACAGTCAGGTGTTGAGTCAGATATTTAGTGGTATAGGTAAAGTTTAAGGTGCAGGGTTTAACGGCACATAACATGTCAGAAGCTCAGGCTTTAATGCCGTGTCCCGAGAATCCAGTCGCAAAGCTTACGTCGCCTAAGGTATGTCAGTCGCAGGCACCTGGCACAGTCACAAAGTTCCTATAAAGCCAGTGTTTCCCCTATTTTTCACTGTCCAGTCATTCAGCCAGCTACGACCAGAATTCAGTCTGCTATGAGCTGAGCTTCCATATAATTATAAGATCGAGTTACATAAACGTGCAGCGTCTAGGCTTGTCTTCTGCACTATAGGCCTAACTCTTTCCCACTTTACTATTCAGTTAGCTACTTGCTAGATATTGAACTCATTTGTATGTATTCGTGTTAGTGCATGTTATTCGCGCTTAGTTGTACATCATCTTGGCGTTTTCATGTACGCTACGCGGGAATGGCAGGACGAGCCGCGGACCAACATTTAATGTCTATGACTGTCACATTAGAAAGTGCGAAATGTAAGCGCACACGGCATTTAGTCGATTGCACGGCAAGCCCGGTTCAATTTCTCTAACGAAGATTTTTATATTAAATTGAAATGCCTAATTTCAAACTCCCAGGCAGGCCTACCACCGAAAATTTTGCCAGAGGCTAGATATTACAGACAGGTTCCAGAATAGTTGAGAAATACACCGGTCCCTATTCTCAGCGTTGCTTCCATCTTCAGGAATCTCCCTGTATGTCGATCCAAGGCAAAATTTACGTTTCATTATTTTACGGCTAAGTGAGCTTAATTATTGCTTGGCCGCGTTCGGCTAGAGTTATTGGATAATTATTGCCGTTCGCAGTCAATGGTACGACTGTATTCGCGCGAGTAGCAGTTTGATCAAACCTACTAAAGCCAAGTTGTCCCGGTTCCTTCAGCAGAGATGGAGTAAATAATTAAGGTGCCATGGTGTAGAGGTAAACGTGTGTAGTGCTGCAAAGAGCACCATCGCTACTTAGAGTAGCAGAGATATGGAGCAACCAGGTTGCCTCCTTTTTTGGAATTGAGTTCCCGACTGATACAAGTCAAGCTAGCACGTAGGGCTACAAGTCGTTAACAACCATTTCCGAGAATGGTATATATAGGTGTATTACGCCTAAGGTCTGTGTGACCGGAAGTTCGAAGTATCTAATTGTCCTAGAAGGTTTTTTGTGAGTTATCTGGCCAAAGATAGGCCTACGCATTGAGTCAGTAATTTATTTTATCGTTTGATCAGTGTTGTGGAGCCGTCGCTCACAGCCCGTTGCTTTACGATGCAGATGTTAAGGTTCATAGAGAGAGTTAAGCGCTTCATAGTCGTATTGCTATCGAGTTGCAATGTGGGGACGGTTGCCCTGCAGCATAATTCAATCAGTTGGATGTTGGTGTATTCAGAGTCAAGAGTCAGGCATTTTCGCCTCATACAGTGGACCAGCGTCACACTATTTAAACACTAGGACAGTACTAGTGTTGGGCAACCAATGGCCATCCTCTTGGGATAGAGCGTCTCTGTCCACTGCAGTTTGCAAACATCAGATGTCTGATTCCACGTTAAGGTGACAAGCTTTCAAGTGTGCACTGAGATTATTTAGCGCTACCACGGGACAGTTTCCGTGGATCAGCGAAGTTAGGCGAGTAGCGTTTGAGGCGAAGCCGTGCCAGGCAGCGCACGCAGCGTATTGAGGCTCAAGAGTTTTACGATTTTATCTGCATTTTTTTATATATTTATTACCAGTCACATGAGTAAGGTTACGGCACAATGATTGTCAGACAAGTTTGATGGCGTAGACGGTCGTGTAAAAGCGAAATGCACTTAACACCCTAGCAGGTTATGATGACGTGTACACCTACCTAATTGAAGTTATGGCAATTATGGAGTAAGATCACTCAGAAGAGTCAGTAAGATTCAGCTATGGCAGCATCTTTATATTCTGCGGTTTACAGCCAACAGTCAGCGCTTAATATATTTCCCGCCGGTCATTCAATCAGCACGCAGTCTGATACGAGCTTTGTATTCGCACCTGAGGTTGGGACACAAACTTTAATGTAACCAGAAGACTTGTTTTACGCATTCCCATTCTTTACAATTTTAATGTGCAGCGTGTTGCTTTCAAGTGTTTGAGTATAAATATGTTTATTTTCTTCGCTGATTATTATATATGCGTGTGTCTGTTTGCAATGTTTTATGTACCGCTATGATGGATTGACCGAACGAGCTGAGTGACAAGCAACTCTCTTCCAAGTCACGCTGGCATGTACACAAGTACAGCGCCTTGCTCATCTCAGCCACGGTCATCGGATCAGAACATTATGAAGGACGTGATGAGAACTTTGTCATCAGATCTATCGTCACGTCGTTTCAGCTCTGATTCCAATCTGTTACCCTCATAGCTTATTTTAATTTCGGTGTTGTGTCTGTTACTGCATTGTGGATTTTTAATAGCATTAGCTGTTGTGGACACTTTAACACTTTTGTATTATAGGCCAGTAGGTGTAGATGTCATTACTTCAAGTTTTCATTCACTTTGCTGTATCACTTCTATAGTGCTTCTCCGGACTTGACGTTAGAACGGGACGTTCTGATTTCGAGAGCAGAAGGAAGTATCAGAGAGTTGAAAGCGCACCATAGAAGTTAAGAGAATTGGCCGTATGATAAGAGGATCATGGACATTAATCAGGGAAGCTATTGGGAGCAGCTTCAAGCAGTCACTAGAGAGAGGCAGCGTCGGATCCAATAATTAAGTTATGCATTATACAAGAGATAAACGTAATCAAATATCAGAACGGAATTAATACAAACAACTCTGGACTTAGTGCAAATTAAATATCAACAATCACCCAGAAGGACTGAAGTAGATCAGTAGATGAAGGCGGAGTTGGGAATGACAGTTGAGATGGTTAAGGAAATGGATCAAGGCAGTCGGAAAATAAAGGGCTAGGATATGTATGGTCACCGGAAGCAGTCTGTGATGCAAGTAGGTGGAGTTACAAGTCAGTCAGCCTATCGGTCGCCAGATTAGAGATAGCCATGCGAGAGAGAGGGATATAATATAGAGAATTCAGGAAGAGAGGAGATTCGGGCAGAAGGAGAGAAGAGAGTCGGATCGAGGACATGGGACAGGTCAATACGTGGCTGACGGAAGTCAGGCATGCACATGATCGCAGACGACATGGAAGAAGAAATTTGTCCTAGATCTTTAGCACTTTGATCTTGCTCGAACACTCTGTACAAACTCTGAAGTCAATAATAATAAACGCATAAGGAAACGTTCGTCTCCGTGTAGAAGTCGGACGGATATCTGCTACACAACATGCAGAATATCCGTATGCAATAGACAATGGACAGCAGTCTTACACTAGTTACTCCATTAGTAGGACCTAAGCCCTGAATTATTTTAGACCAGACGTAGGCTATAGCCAAGTATTTTATTGTTCAAGCATGTTGCAGTAAACTGCGTCACATCTTCTTGCTTACTATCATCATCATCATCGTCATCGTCATCGTCATCGTCATCGTCACCGTCACCGTCACCGTCATCGTCATCGTCATCATCATCATCATCATCATCATCATCATCATCATCATCATCATCATCATCATCATTATTATTATTAATGAATTTTTATATAGCGCCCCATCTAGGTGATCTACTAGGGAGCGCTCCCAGTCCAACCACGGCCAGAGAGAACAGTAACTGGACCATTAGGTTATTTCAACCAGGTGGTTTAACACACATTAGTCCACAAATCTTCCCAAACAAAACATTCTGTATTTTAATATTGCCTTCAAAATTTTATCAGAAACAAAAATAGACACGTGAACGCAATGTTGCAGATATGAAAGTTACTAAATTCAAAAGAATTCTTCGACTATTTAAAGAAATCAGCCATAAATAAGGTCTACGCGTCAAGCAAGTAACGAACGTATACAACACTCCAGTAAGAAAAGGAATAATGTTAATATAAGGACATTCAGTAAAACGTATACAACATTCCAGTAAGAAACGAATAATGTGAAAAAAGGACATTCAGTAAAAACGGACTAGACGCGACCTCGCTGTTCGCATCCGTTACACCAGGTCGGCGTTGAGATGAGACTTTGAGGACTTGCTGGTTGGTTCAGTTGCAACGACCTTTTCTCATGCTTGCAAGGGTTCCTTGAAAATTACAAAAACCAAGATGTAGACATCTATTCGGAAGCACAAAATAGTTTCAATGTGATTTATTTCATACTGTTTTAAAGCTATTGCGTTTACTTCATTTAAAGTTTCATGTTTGCTGATTGAAACTCTGTAATCGCCATCCTTCAAGCTTCTGTAGCGCCTTTTGGAGGTACGCGCTATATGAAATGGCTGTATAATTTATACATAGATACATCCATACAAACATGCATACGTCCCGCATGATATTCCAGGCTCTTGCTTTGAAAATGGATGCCTTACGAGAAAAGAAGGAGAAAATGGCCAAAAAAGAACTGCCCAGAGATCATCATGATCTTAGATGTTTGGGGATGCCTTGGGATGAGATAAGACTACTGGCGATGAATAAATAAGACGACCTGCACAGAAAATACTGAGCGTTAAATAAAAAGTTTCAGCCTTTGCACAATGTCTCGGGAGTGCAGAAAGTGTTAACGGCGACACGACTCAACAATTGATGGCGTGCGTGAAGGGAACACCAGTTGTCACTTTTCAAGTAGTACTCAGAGCATTGCTGCTTTTTTGCTGAACTTTTGTTCTTCACGACATTTAAAATAGCCTAGGCTATTGTAGAGAACGTCTCGTAGTTGTTTTTTCTTGAAGCGACATGTATAATTCTAATTACAATTAAAAAGGGCTTCATTCAAAACGGAAAGATTACACAAATGTTGAGGATTCCCGGTCCATGTTCGTTGACGATGAAGAATGAAAACAGGAGATGAAACTAAGCACCGTAACCGCACCGTCTGGCACTCCTTAATAATTAACACAAGATGTATTGGTTGGATATTCCTCGAGGCACAAGGTCTGTGCCAATCAGGTATTCATGGTGGTCAACCGATTGGCCGTGTCTCTGAGAAAAAACTTACGTGATTGGCTCTAGACGGCACTGTCCATGCAGTAACTGGTCAAACCAGGTCTTAGAATGTGTTCGGGGTTTGATTAAATGTGACATAAATATCGTCGAAACAGAAACGGAGCGTTAGTTTATGGAAAAATAACTCCGGATTGAATATTGGCGTAGGGCATACCGTCAAGTTCAAAAATAATAAAATCATCAAAAAATTCAGCAAAATAATAACAATAAAAGTCAACTGCAAAAGCGAACGGTGCAAACTCATATTTGATTCTAGCATGACCTGTCTCTTCTATTTACGAAAGACCTGCAGTTCGTACCTAGTATTGGTTTGAGTTGTATTAGTTGTCTGTAAAAATAGCATTGCTTGCCAATTACGTAGACTTTTCGATCAATCGACAATTATGGCTTACTGAAGAGCGGATAACCACGTGACTTACCGTTTCTGCATGACCAGATTCTGTCCTGCGTATTCTCTTGCACCATTTATTCCTTTGCGATGCCAGGATTCTGTGCAAAATAGATATATCGTCACGTCTTCGTTTACGTTTCCGTTTACAGATTATGCTTGTGCTTTCTCTTAAATTATCCTAAATATCACTTACAGATTACCCATTTCAATTTTATTATTTAGGAATAAACAACTATTACTTTTAGCTGTAAGAAATGCCAGCCGTTGTCAGCCAATGTAATGACAAAAAGTGAAAAAGCCTAGCCTTAAATTATAAATGTAAGTCATATGTTGAGTTTCATCGTAAACAATTAAAAGCCAAATCGGATATTAATTATAATTGAACTTGCGGATGAAAAGAATATAATATACATACTTACAGAATGCCTATGATGAACACGCACAGCATCGGAAATCCGAGGAGGTAGCTGGTATCTTTGGATTCTGTTGTGCAAACAAAATGAGAAAAGTCAAGAAAATACTTCGAATAATTTTTTACTTTTTAAGACGATTTGTAAAGCGCAAGATCATGTAACTAAATGCACCGCATGTGCGCTGGGATACAAGAAAGATGGTTATTATGTTTTACCAACGATAAAGACTTCCGGATTATGATTGCATTTAATGGTCACTGACGATGAATGAGTGAAAGGTGATACAAGTGAATTAATTGATGATAATGAATGATGCTTCATTCGTCAATGGTGAAGATGATGGATGGATGAATGAATGGATGCATTGAAAGATGGCTGGTTGGATGGAACGGTGGATGTATGGCCACATGAACGGATTAATAAATAAAAGGAGAGATAACTGAGTGATCAGCTGATCGATCTATTGCTCGCTTTATTGCTTGCTTGATTGTTTGATTGATCGATTGGTCGACTGATTGGTTAATAAAATTCCTTCCGACACCATATTTTTTATGTCAGCCGTTCTTTGATTTTAATTTTGGTTTTTTCTTATTTCATTTCATTTATTCTTTAAAAAAAACTAAGATCATATAGTATTGCGTACAAATTTGTTTCATGGATATAAAAGGCACACCCAGAAGGAACCGAAGTCCCGTTTATTAGGGTCATCTTTGTGACAACAAATTGGATTCAAGTGGCGAGTGATTAAAATAATAGTTTACAATACTTTGAAATAACAAAATAAGAAGAAGCAGAACTAAGCAGCTCAACAAACAAGAACTACAAGTCATTCAATGTTTCGTTCATTCAAATATACGCTCTCAGAATTTCTAAATAGGCCTATAATTCAATGACTTCTCAACATCAATAAGAATCCAGTACAGTTCTGGTCAAATTTTGAAATGCTCTGACAAACCTCGCAGCTGCACACAAGCCACACGTAACGCATTGGAGCTGCCCATTGCCTAATTGCAGCAATAGTACGTATAATACTTACGTACGTACCTACGTACGTAAGTATTATAGTTTTGTTACGATATGATGATCTATACAGAGTAAGCTTTTATAACTAAATACACCGCAATAAGTACTACATTCTTATCTATGCACGTAGGAATGGTTACATGTGTGATTGTGTGTGTTATGAATATATTTTTGAGTTTATGTGTGTACATGCATCAATGTATGTGCACTCACTTGCGTCTGTGGTAGTCTCTGTGTTCGTATCATTAGACGACGTTACGTTATCAGGACTTCCATGAACTTCAACATCTCCTTTAGCGTCATCAGTTGTAACGACGACGTTTTCAACGTTTTCTCTGTAGGCATCATGTTCAACTTCAACTGTTTCGGTTTCTTTGGCTCTCACTCTTCGCTCCATCTCTTCGGCCTTTTCATCTTCTTTAGCTCTGGCTCTCTCAGCAACTTTTGCTTGCAGCATTCTTTTGGCTTTCTCGCTTTCACTTTGAGTTGATGCCCTTTCAAATGTTTCAGCTTTAGTGTTTTCATCTTTCTTGGGGACTTCTCCTATCTTCATTGATCCATCAAGATATTGGTCTGTGTATTTCTCCTCTTTCTTTAGGGCTTCATACTCTGATCGGCATGGTGAGTCTTTTGCAAAAACGTCTCTATTCAATCTCTTAATGGAATACCATGGTGAACCTCTTCTAAAAGCGTGGTACCCAATATTAAGTCGCTTTTTCACAAGTCCAGCGTTAGCGAAATCCTTTCTAAATTGCTCAATCTCTTTTTTTCTTTCTTCATAATACACATCAATAAGACTTTTCGGAATGTGGTCGTCGGGCCTATCTTTGCAGCTCTTCAATATTTTTTCCTCAGCTGCTTCTGTTTTGCGTACCTGTTCGTGTAGGTCGTGACTAAAGACCTCTTGCAGGCCACCATAATTGTAGCGACTGCCACCTTCGTCTTCGTCAAGTAGCTGATTTTCAACGTCTGGACCTAAAACTAAAATCACATGTGTATATTCTCGCTCATCTTGCTTTAAGTTGATATAGTGGCTGAACCCAACACTTGATTCATCTTTGAAAAAGTTCTGTAAACTTGGTCGTAGTGCTATGAAATTCCATAGCGGACGACCTTTTCTCAGCGCCCTGTAATTATTAAATATTGCCCAAGCTTCATTATCAGGAATTGGTGTACTCCCTGCTAAATGAAATACCATCTCCCTCTCCTTCACTATTGATTCATAGTATGGTTTATAAAGAGCGTCTGGAGCTCTGCTGGAAGATTTTTTGTAGTGTTTAAGCATCTTTTCTTCGAACCTATCAGTTTTCTGTATTAGTTGTCTCACCGATAAAGGAAGCTTATCACGAAGTTTCCTATACGCTTTTAAGCTCTCAACTAGGTTAGTGGGATCTTCAACCTTAATTTCCTCAAGGTCTCTCTTCCTTCTAAGAACTCTTCTTGGTTTGCTTACAAGGTTCGTCTCTTTACGGCTATGCGCATCCGTGTCTTTGAGAAAGCTCTTAAAGAAATAATTGAGAGTTTTCTGCTCTGATTCAGACCACGTGTCTTTGAGTTTGGTAATTTTACGCAACATCTGGAAATATTTTGCAGGTTTATACAAATACAAATACCTATCCTGCAAATTCTTCTTTATTGCCTCAGAAGAATTTGGTTTCACAAAGGTCTCGATGACTGGCGAGGGATTTCTCGAAGTTTCCTTTTCAACCGAATTGGCACCAATCAAAAGAATTGTCTAGGGCATTTTTGACTTGGAGACTTCCATCTGAGCTAGAATGGTTTTTGCCATCATCAAGAGAAATAGGGGAACGAGTTTCGTTATCATGCTCAGTAACTTCCAATTCCTCTTTCCTAAATTTGCGCCGTTCCAGTTCACCAAACACAGAGCCAATGGCAATGCAGAGCAAAATGACGAAGAATTTCATCTGTAAGAAATAACAATGTCAACATCTTTCAACACCATTAAATACCTAGATGAAACACTTAAATAAAGCAATGCGCCGGACCTGAATCGTAAGATAAAATGTCGCGAGTAAAGCATAAAAGTCTACTGAAACGATTCCGTGTCACGACCCTGGGCAAACAGGTCTAAATTGTTTGTCTACTCTTGCCCCTGTCACAAAGCAGACCAAATTGATAGCAGCGCGAGCTGGAAAGAAAAAAGCGGCGATCCCTAAGATGCCATTGCACTGGGATTCGTATATATGTATACCGTATATATAAAATATGTACATTATATATGTATATACGTATGTGTATATATGTATTTATGTATGTGATCCCGTAAATATTGTCCCTTTAGCAAATATGCACTGCAAATTTGTATTGTATTTTTTTCCCAAAGTACGTCCGTTGGGTCGTTCTAACGGAGTCCATTTCCACACAATCTGTTCTACATTTCTATTCATTACTAATGTTAGATATTATAGAAGAGCTTGATCCATTGAATGTAATTAACTAAATTAAGTTACCAGCATCCATAGCCTGGATGATAGCCAGCATCTAATGTTATAAAATATTAGAATGGGTTCGGAGATAAATCAGTTATTCGAGGCTACGAGGTGTTCAGCTGCGCTTGGTTGGATTTTAACTCAAAGGGATGTTTGAGATATCGTGTGCAGAGTCTGCGTACTATAGTGATGCAGAATGAAGGTCGGAACAATCAGTTGAATGTCGAACATTGAAGGCAACGAAGGTCTTACGTGAACGATTCAAACGTTAACTCCGAATCTATTCGACAATGGGTTCTATAAGGCAGTCGGAGAATCGAGTAAGGGGTCAGTGACAACTTATACATCGAATAAGAGTTTGTGAGACGCTCTAACTTCGAACTAATAGGTCTACAGCGAACGAGAAAAGTTGCTTTGTGACTGGGTTACCTGAAGCGCAGTAAGAGTTTCGAACTTTGGGCTCAAAGTTTGCGTAGTTTGCAACGAGATAAAGCGATCGAACTTGTTTCGATAGTCGGACTCAGAAAGATGGACTAGATACTTCAGTTCGGAATAACTTTCAGTTTGAATCGACAAAAGCTTAACTTGTTGTTGAAACGACAGAAGCTTAACTTCAAAGAACGAGCGGATATTTAAGCTACGCATATACCGTTGATGAACAAAATGGAGGCAGTCGCAATCCTGTGGCGATTCTCTGAAGAGAGTTCATACGACGATCATCTTTCCAACGAACTACTAAAGACTGTTTAGGAGTTTAGAATAGGCATACAAATCTAGAGTTTTATTAATTAATGCTGGTATAACTAAGTTGTATTAAAGTTATATTAAACTGTGTTTCACTGGAGTTAATCATTATAACAGGCCTATATTTTATAGGAGTTGTAACATATATAGGATTAAATTGACAATTGAATCTGGCATTTGATTGAACAGTCTCAATATATTAAATCACGCACATATAAGTAAGTAAGTAAGTATATTCTTTGGTTTACATATAGTTAATACAATATAGAAATTCTTATCAAAACAGTTTTCCTCGCTAGATTGTCCACCCTAGGCATTAGTCGGTCGTGCAGTTTCGGCCTCGTAGAATAGTGCTATGGACCTATGGTCTCAGCGGTTGGAGCCGAGTGTTCAGCACAAATGAACTGTCGTGAACTGTACGATATAATGGAATTGCCAACACAATAACAAACCATGGGAGTGGATTGATTTGCAAGTATTGCGGTATACAATCAACAAAAAGACCCTGCAAGTTTCAAGAGGTGAGACATTCGAGGGTAGCGTTACATGGTCAAATGCCGTAAATTGCGGGGTTCCACAATGTTCTTTGCTGCATCCACTACTCTTCATTAAATTCATTCATTCATTTTGAAAATTTAATATAGCGCCACCTCAAGTTACCTACTCGGAGGCGTCCCAGCCCAACCATACATAATTTATATTTATATTAGTACATACTACGTCTAGGGATACATTGCATCCCAGGTCCCAGTTCACAAAAAGATAAATTTTCTCAACTATATACACAGTATAGTCAACTATTTAGAAGCGTATTTTACCTTTCTGTAGCGCAGCAGCTCGACGAAACGTCCTTCACCGACAAACCAGAGAACAACAAAGACTGGACTTCAACAGTCGTCTGGAATCAAAACCATGCAGATCTAGTTGTGGAAAAATTTGCAGCGTCGAGAGGCTGCATGCCTTATGACGTAAGAATGATGGTTACTGTGGCAACCAGTTTATGGACGATTCGTCGGCCTTTGTTTCGTGTTGTGCCGATTAAACATCCACGCCACATGACTTCGAGGCCCTCCTTTCGTGTTCATGGTCCTTAAATGAAGGACCATTGTCGTAACCATCAAAGACCATCACACAGTGATGTCCGTAATGATTACGCAAAAAATCAACATACTGTTGCATGATTTGAGAATAAGTTCCACCCACTAACCAAACTACACGGTGCCGCCGCCACCCCCCCTCCCGTCCAGAACAAACAACTTTGGCACTTCAACTTCTTGTGTGTTTTCAATAAACTTAGTCAACTCCTTAGCGAGTGCAGATTTAACTGTCTTACGCAAACTCTAATTCTCTTGAATAGAGATGTAGGTAGGCCTACTGCTGTCAACTCAAACTCAAAATATGGTTTCATTTCCTGGCGGGGAATTCACAGTTTAGCCAAACTTCTGTCACGTATAGTGGTGTTAAGCGGGCAATTTCCGTGGTCAAACTGTGCCTCACGTATGCTACCCTGCTCGCGGGAGCTTGCTCCATTTTGGGCCCTTCCCTTGCTAACCAGCTTGCTATGTTTCTGTTTGTATACAATTTTTGGGGATTTTGGTGGCAATAAACGAGTATCGTATCGTAGCGTAATAGTTTTGCTGCAGCTTCAACTATCCGCTCACTCTCCTTCTCAGTGCTGCATCCCTCTCACTGTCCCACTTGTCACTTATGATACGCGATGCTATACTTCTGAAGCATATAACATCCCTGCGACCACAAATACCAGGAAACCATATCCTATCACCATAACGAAGCTTAAGCAATTCCTTCAACTGCTTCACAGAATATACATCACATGGTTTATCTATTAATCTTCTCATCTCTTCCTGAACCTCGCCAACTGTGTACAATTCACCAAAGTTTGTCTCCATTGACTGACAAACTGAAATATTTGCATCATATCCTTATTCGGTCGCCGGTCACGGTCTGCCTACTTAGCATTATCCTGCGCAGCTGGTGACTTTGGCTTTCCGCTACTGAAGTATTTGTAACAGTTTGTGTGATATGACTGATATCGCGCTTCTGCAGCAACAGCGTCACCACATGTTTTTAAACGTCCAACCTTCTCAAAACTCCAATCATCCTTGCGATTCTCACAGGCTCTCAGAATTGTCATAAACAAAGCTTTTGTTTCTGCAACACGTATCTTATCAGCCTTTTGATTATGATTCCTATGATCTATAGCAGCAGGCTTGGTGCAGGGAAAAACAGCATCGTTTCCAATCAAATACTTCGCTCGATGAACGGAGAACCTTACCCTGACTTTCTGACTGATCAGGCTCAACGCTACCAGACTTACGCTTATGCAGTTCACAGTGTCGAATACTATTGTTCAGTATTCTGCAGGCTTCATGAACCTTAAAGCTGCCTGGATTGCAAGCCATGTATCGAGTCAAATCGCTTAAAACTGCCGAATGCTAGCATATATGGCTTTCCTTCCTCTCGTTTTTCTAACTATAGTCAGGTTGAAATCGCTAGTCAAAGGACTAGCAACAGAACGGCAAATAACACAATAATCTTCGCAGAACTCCGCCGTATCTGCCTGATTCGCCACTATCGCTCAACTCACTTTAATTGCAACGAAAGTGTTACACAAACTTAACAGGTTAAATTACCTGATAAAATCGAAGCAATCCCTAACAATAACATGAAATCTAACGCCTAACTAACTTCAAATTCGTTCGAAACAAGCAAATTTCAAGAAATTATATAATGAATTGCACGTAATCGTCATAAGCATCGACCTTTATTAGTGGACGCAGCGTAGGCCAGTACATTGCCTTTTAGATTCTGAGGTCTGCACATAATATGCTAATGAGCTCCATGCCTGACGTCATGCTAGGGGAACGTCGATATCTATATTTAGACCATTGACTCTGTGAACGGTGACCCATGACCTTTCCCGTAATGCATTCCGCCCTAGCATTACGTCACAGGCAAGCATACCTATTCTTAGCAAAAGGCCAGGCTTCAACTTGAATCGCTCATAGTGGGTCCACTTAATATAAGTCGATGGTCATAAGGCATGCAATCAAAGACAGCGGATATAAAAAAGTAAGTATGTGGCAACGCATTTATTTCGCTAAAAATTGACCGCATTCAATTGCAAATTCTACAAATTCCTATTGTTAGGTTCAATGCAGGTTTTTATGGGAATGAGCCCAGAGCCTACTTAACACTGCCAAAAGATCGCTTTCTCTCCATTTACTTGTAGCTTCTGAATTCTGGGCTTTAATTCTGGCATACTAATACCCTGCTGGATGCCGATGTGTACGGGCAGTCTTTCTTTTGAGCTCTCTTGGGCCAGTCATTGCTCACTCCTGCAACTGCTGCGGCGTTTCTTTTGAACTTCCTACGCAGCCCCCTTTGCCGTCTCTCTCTCTCTCTCGTTCTTCCGTCAGAGAACAGAGTCTCCGGTTTTCGTCAGCCTAAGAAAGGGTGAACTGTTCACTGTCGACCGATTCATCAGGTCCACTGATAGACCACGGAGGCCGGACCCCGCGCCCTCCGAAAGAGACAACTCAGAAGCGCGCTTAGCCCTTCCTGCCCATCTGGGCCTGGTTTTTGACGGACAGGAAGGCGATTTTCGTGACATTGCTACGCAAAAGTGTGATGAAACAATTTTCGTGACATCGATCGACAACCGATGGAGGACGAAGGAAGAACCGCCAGCTTCACGCTCCTGGACGTCGCTGTGGATGGGCTAGAATTTCGTCCATGCAATCGCTTTTTGATGGCTGCTAACGGGTCTGATATACGTGTTCTTGGAGAGGTTACGTCCTGATTACGATTCGAACTGGGTTTGAAATTGCTACTACTTTCCTGGTAGGCCTATCTAACCAAATCGCGAAGCCCATGTTAGGCATGGATTGTTTACGGGAACACCGATGTCGCTCAGGCTTTGGCACTGGAGCTTTGTCGGGCGTAGGCGTATTCCCGTTGTAAGAGGTAACGGGTCCACATGGTGTCGGGACATGATCGTCGCCGAGGAGGTTGTGGTATGGTATCACCTAAATGCTAGTGGGATGTGCCTGTTAAGACTCAATTTCGGAGTTTAACGGCTAAAGCGCCTGCGCGGATGACGGAGGCCACGGAAATTCATCCCGGTGTTCATCTTGCTCGCGTAGTTGTCGGCGACTGCGCGAATACTTTTCCCATTGATTCATTGTTGAAAATGTATTCATTTGTATTACTTAATAAAGTTTCCACTTTTTATTTAATTTTTATTTCATTTATTTCGGATATTTCTATAGCACCTCTCGAAATCAACTACTACTCAGAGGTGCTCCCGACTACAGCATTTTATACTGTGCCGGAGTTTTCACGCCGAAGCGCCACGAGCAATTGCGAGTGAAGGACTTGCCCAAGGTCCGTACGCAGCGGCTAGAGTGGGATTCGAACCTGCAACCCTTCGGTCACAAGGCGCCGAACTTACCACTGGGCCACCACGCCCCGCAAAGTACACTTCACTCAGAACGGTCTGTAACCCTAGTACTATACAGGCATGTATTATGCCAATGAAGAAATATTCTGAGTCTCGTATGGAGTTTGTCAATGTATTTCACATATTAACAGAGACATTGGTGCGGCAGCAATTTCTTAATATTTTGTACTTTTTTGTTTTTAAATCGAATGTTAATTTATATACATATATGTTCATTGGCAGACAACAGGGTTCCCACTCATTTATTATTTTAAAATTCCCTGATTTTCCAGATAAATTTCCAAAAAATTCCAGATAACAACATCGATTAACCAAAATTTGAACAATAAAACTATTCTTAATATTTTTACAGGCCCCTCCTCCCCTACACCGGTGCGTTTCCACCTTTTTATTTCAAACAATTCAGTTCAACAAAATGACAAGAATTTGACTTAGGTACAACTAGTTTCAAATTAAATAAAGACCAGTAAAGTGTAATGCAGTCCAAAAACAGTACTGCGGCATTTTGTAGACAAAATAATAACAGTTCCAGTGTAACTCTGGCACGACTAGTTTGAAATTACTGAATATAGTTGGGAAAGTATAGTTTGAACACAACATTTATACTGCAGCCAAGACTAGCACAATAATGTTTCTCGAGGTAGCAGTTTCAGGCACAACGAGTGTCAGCAGTCAAGTTATAATTGCAGTGTTTCTTCATTTTTTCATTTTCTCTAGTTCAGCTATTTCCATGTCAAGTTGATGTCGTCAACATTACTCGACTTTCGCTAGGTTGACTTATTGTAGCACTTACAAACTGTCCACCTATTCATTTATCTATCCACCTATCCATACGATCGCCCGCACCGGATGATGCTAGGTTGACTTATTGTAGCACTTACAAACTGTCCACCTATTCATTTATCCATCTACCTATCCATACGGCCGCCCGCACCGGATGATGCTAGGTTGACTTATTGTAGCACTTACAAACTGTTCACCTATTCATTTATCTATCCACCTATCCATACGACCGCCCGCACCGGATGACTTTGGCCCCGAAGTCAAAGAACGATAATGGTGAACGATTATGAAGTTGAAGTCGATTAAGTGGTCTATCAATTCATCCATCCATCCATTCATCCATCCATCCATCCACCATAAACTACAAAATGTCCCAGCCGCTTAACCTATTCAGTGCTGGTGTAAAATGTTACATGTTACAAGCTTCAAATTTTTCTTAGCTTTGGCATTCGAGGCAAATTTTCGAGTCTTTCTTCGTGGGATGCAGAATCTACCGGTCACAATACCGAAATGTCATGCAATACACCCAACATCAAATCATACTACACCAAAGAATTCCAGTTCTCGCTATAACCTAGCTTTTTACAATATTTTCACCTCAACTGAAACTGCACTTCGGGCACGAATATAGCAATGCACAATTCGCCTTCATTAGGTTTACATTTGCCCAACAAAGCTCTGTTAGCAATGAATATGGCCTAATTACCATTTCTTTTATGCAACGACATTGCTAATCCAGCTACACCGAACCTACTGGTGACTCCGACTGCCATGATTCGGATGCCCGTGTTCTTTCTGCGCTCTACTTCCTGCGGCAGTTTATCGGCGTCGTATGTTGGCACTTCATCCGTTACAAGGATCATCCCAGGAGACGCGTCAGGACGCACTCCATACTTCGTGTTGAACAAACGCTCTGTAGCCAAAGGCATCACACCAGTTGTGTTCGAGTGCTCACCCCTGTACTTCACTCGTCCCAAAACATCAGCAACTCCTTCCTGGTCGTAAATGCGGTGAAATCGAAGCCAAGATATCCTTGGTTACCTGTGCATAGAAATACATAGACCCAAACAACATCTTTACGCTAATCGTAAACCCCCAAATTTAGGGATTGAAAACTTCATGGTCTTGGATTTAACAACAATGCAACAAAGAAAAATCAACTGGACTACAGCGCGACAAACCAACATCTAATTTCCCTGTTCCCATTTCTAAACTCACCAATTTCCACAAGTCCAATGCGAGTGCCTTTAGGAAAATGTCGAACATTCCACAGAGTGTCTTCAGGAATTTAACCAGCGGTACCCAATTAGACGACTCTGTAGTACCTGAATTGTCCAGCACAAACGCCATGTCCACCATACATCCTACAAAAATACACTCCACAAACGTCAACGTACGAACCTCAAGTATTTATGGTTTGCAAACAAGTAGCTTCATATCAAAAATTAAAGATCGAGTTCTACCGTATACACGTGAACTTCCTCTACGACCACGTTAGTTTAGCAATGGACAGCAGCAATTTTATGCTTAATGTGTAATGGTTTTCCAGCTTAAAGCTTTTTGGTACGGTTTGAATAGCACCGAGTGATTTTGCTTCCTTCGATATTCATTTCCATATAAGCGATATTCAGAATTCGTCTTTATGATGCCATAGCGTCAAGCAGTTACTGTACGGATCGGAAACACCTACAAGAAAGCGTACAGGAGAAGACAGAGATCATCATCAGAAAGAGAATAAATGGACGCGACAGGCGGTTCCTACAGGCAAGGATAGATGAAACAACCACGCATTTCCCGAAGGGTAAAGCAGAAGAGGAAGACGACAAAAGAACGGACCGCGAGAGACGACTTGATGTGGTTGGAGACGTCGTGATGGCTGGCGATGGGCAGAGATGACGGTATAGCCTAAGCTGCGATCTAGGCGTTCTTAAACCCAATGACTCGGAGCAAATAGGTGCTCATAGATCAATAGAATTTTTATTCTCGTTACAACCTCGCCAACCTAAACCGATCTGGCTCTCGGGTTTTGTCAATGGGCCGATTTAAAGGTTTCAAAGGGCACGGTCAAATTAATTCAGTCTCTTTAATCATGGTAACAATGTTTACGATTCCTCGTACAAGATCGTGTCACATGATCAAGATTTTAGAAAGGGTTTATCTCGACAACTAAGGAGACACATTTCCACAGACCTTCATACGAGGCAGGAACTGTGGCGGCATCAACTCCTACATTTCTGCACATTTGGCTTCAACAACAACAACAACAACAACAACAACAACAACAACAACAACAACAACAACAACAACAACAACAACAACAACAACAACAACAACAACAACAACAATCGTTTATTCGGAAAACCAACAAAATCTTTCGAATGTCAATGTACAATGTTCAATAATGCCGGGTTATAGTTAACCAGGAGTCCCAGAAGGAACCAAAGACCGGCTAGCCAGGGCCATCTGAGTACTTAATACCAAACTGGGTTAAATCGACGCAATAAATGTAAAACAGTGACCTGGTAGTAACATGGAATATTTATAATAACAGGAAAGAATAAAGAAAAGAAAACCCAAACTTAACTGTAACTTAACTAATGACTGTGCACCATCTGTGGTATTTGTAACCAGCAATTATTAGTTTAGGTCTAGAATGTAGGAACGTAATTTCCTCCTAAATAACCCGATGTTAGTTACTACACTAACCTAACACTAGTTACCCACTAGACAGTTGACTGCGGATGAAGTCGAGGCTTTCGAAGTTCTTAGCAGATGCGTAGTTGTTTTAAGTGTCTATGTAATTCGTCGACTGCAGAAGATTCTTGTTCGTCTGTTGCAAAATTAATATTCTCTAAACATTTAGCCTTTTTCACTCATGTGTACAGCCTCCTTCAACTTCATCAGACCATTAGGCTAACTCAACCGACACAAAGCTTATGTAGGTGGTGTAAAACTTTCTTAGCCTTGGCTTACGACATTAACAATTTGTAAGTTCATTCATTCATTCGTTGCTATAATTTATATAGCGCCTCTTCAATGGTGTACAGTGGCGGCGCGTGGGGGGGGGTGCAAGGGGGTGCGGTCGCACCGGGCGGCCACTTGAGGGGGCGGCACTTTGGCAACCTGAATATTTTTCGGCGAGTCAGTTATTGATTCGTGCGGTAGGCCTATACTTGTATGTAACTGGCTTCACCAATACTTGCTAAACAGAAGTCATATCACAAAATATACGGTAATAGCAACCTCCACCCAAAACATCCATTTAATGTCATTACTAAATTCGCTGATGATATCTACCTTCTTATTGGCTCATCTCACATAGATACCCCTCAAAGGGAATTAACCCATATCTCCTCATGGGCTAATAGTAATAACCTTCGCCTAAACCCCCACAAAACAAGTGAACTAATAATTTTTGCTAGAGGAAAATTACATCCTTCTATTCCTCCCATCATTCCAGGAGCAATCAGGGTCACTTCTTTGCGAGTCTAGGAATAATAATTTGCTCTGACCTTGAAACGAATGTTCACCTTGATAAAGTTCTATCTACCTCTTCATCATCACTCCATGCACTCCTAGTCCTCCTTCCCACGGCTTTCCACCTCATGTCTTGCTGAAAATAACAAGGCCACCGCCATAGCTTCTCTGATCTATGCTTCCCCGACCTGGTGGAGTTATACCCAAGTAGGAGACAGATAGAGGGTTGAAACACTGCTGAGGAAAATTCGACGTTCTGGCCTACTTTCCCAATCCATTTAATGCGCTTCTGAATTGGCAAAACAGACGAATGCCTCCTTAAGGCTGCCATTACAAAACCCGGCCATATTCTGAGACCTTATTTTCCACCTGATCGCAAAATCTCTCATAACCTTCGGCGATGGGCTCATAATTTCAGACTACCTGATAAAACGATAAACATTTTCTCCCGTATGCTCTATAAAAACACTTATTAGCAATTAACTATAAATTTTTAGCACTATACTGTTTTTCTCTTATATGCATACTTTATTTTAAAATTCATTAATCTGTTTAGCCTCTTTCATTGACTGTTATCTGATTTATCATCACTTCTGTGGTCACCGTGGTGTTTCGTTTGGAGTTATTACGCGATTCGTTGCTAAATGAAACTTTAATATCATAATTCAGTGAACTGTAAATATTCACTGTTCATGTGAGCGTCAAGGGATTTCTTAGTTTTGAAATTGATTTAGTTAATTTTGGCCTAGTTTTTTTTATAGAAATAATGAGTGCGCTTGATTATATTGGTAATATGGCATTGCCATTCCACTAGCATTATGGCAACGCCGTGAGCGATAATATGGGTGGCGTTTGCTTTACTTTTCTATTAGAAAACTAAGTCCAGTAGGCCTAAGAAATATTACACGAACGCTTGTAGCGGAGCTGCATCAGCTGCTACTGTGCTCTGTACTAGGCTACTAATGGCTAAGGCTACCGTATCGGTACTACTATCACACACAACACAGACAAAATTTCACTACGCTACTATACAGGTCTGCCGCCTTACTGGGTTGGGGGCGGCACACTGCTGCTTCGCACCACCTTTGAGAAATCCACGCGCCGCCACTGATGGTGTAGCACATCTGCTTTTTACAAGCTGCTCGAGTCTAATCTCTATTGCCGTGGCTGGGCTGGGAGCGCTTCTGAGTAGGTTCTTGAAGATGCGCTATATTAAATTTCTGAATGAATGAATGAAATGTATCTACTCAGGAGCGCAACCGACCCAGTCCATGCTGAAAAGATTGCAATTAAATGTATCAGAATAACCTCAGGCAGCAAGCGCAAAGCGAAAGGGAGCCCATTCCAGACAGAAAAGCCAACAACAGAAAAAGCATGATGCTACCTGATAGATGTTCGTGCTTAGGAAACGAGAAACTCACCCTGTGCAGAGGAGTGGAGAGAGCGGCGGTCCCGCCCATCCAGGGTGGAACAACAAAGCTCCCCCAAATAAGCAAAGGCCGAGCCTAAGAGGCAGCGCCAAGGGCGGAGACCCTGTAGTTGTTCAATACGTTTCGTGATAAGTACTGTAAGCACACTCAAAATAAACGCTGTTTTTCTAAGTTTCGTTTTAGCACGCCCGGCTGCGTTGAAACGCTGGACTGTCATGGCTAACCGTTGGAAGAGAAAACTAGTTTCTCTTTGGTCTCCTGAGGCCTGGCTCAGAAGACGTCCAAGGTCCTTGACAAATGTGAGACCATTATTATTATTTTTTTGTTGTTGAAAATTTGCCGCCCGAGGTGTGACCCTCAGGCTTTTAGAGATTAAGAACGTGCGTGGTTAAATAGGTTTACTGTGCCTCGTCCTCCCCATTTGTGCTAATGTGCCCGTGAACGCAACTGCGTTAAATCTTTGGTTGCAAATTGAAAGGCGCTGGAACAGGTAGGTGGCTTCTCTCAAGTCTCCTGTAATTGTTGAAAGGCGGCGCCCGAGCTCCCTGAGGAATACCAGTGCCTGCTCATTGAGTGGGCCCATACTTTCCAATGCGATGGGGATGAAAATGTGCGATCCCGGGAGTCCAGCATATTTAGTTCTTTTCCTGCCACTCCGCCCGGTGTCGTAGCGGCAACCTGGAGATATGAGGATGCGCAGGTGTGAATACACCTGCTTATTATTATTATTATTTTTTATTTTATTTTTTTTTGCCCCAAGGTACATATGATCCCTCGGGGGCTTAGATATTAATTTGTTGGTATGTTATTCCTAGGAAATCAGGCCTCGTCCTCCGCTGAGTCATTGAATGTGCCATGGAATGCGATGGCATTATTATTATTATTTTATTTTTTTATTATTTTTTATGCCCCGAGGTATACAGGGACTTGAATATTAACTAAAATGGAAAAGTAAAGTTATTATTATTATTATTATTATTATTATTATTATTATTATTATTATTATTATTATTATTATTATTATTATTATGCATTTATTAAGCGCCATGCAGTATCTAATGGCCAATCATGGTCATCAATCGATGGCGCTGAGAAACTATGAGTAAAGGATTTGCTCAAGGTCCGCACTCTCCAAATAGTATAACCTTCTGAGATGAGGTTCGAACCCGTACTCTTCGTGCATGGGCGTGAAGGAATTTGTTAGGGGTGCACAATTTTTGCAGGAGGCAAAATGACGTTCTTGCATGGAATCGAATAGCCATTCATAAACACAGAACACATCACAACTTTTAAAATAAATACTGGTTAAGGACTTTACCTAAATAATTAAGTGTTTTTCGCATTGAAAATCGAGTTGGGAATGTTGTAATGATCATAATAGCTAAAAGATTTTATTTTTGTAAAATATAGGCAAAATATAGAGGGGGCAAATGCCCCTGTCCCTTCACCGGACGCCCATGCTACCGTGTCCCATAATCGACTAAACCACCTATATTCAATCAATCAATCAATATCTTTATTGCTATCCATGACAATCATTTACAAATCAATTACAATTCTGTTCATTATATGTGCTAACAAGGTTCATATTAATCTGATCAAAGAAAATAATCATTTAACAATAAATCTTTACAAATATCTCTCAGTTAGATAAACGAAATACACTCTTCATGCAATTTATTAATTGTCACCGACGGCAATGGGCGTCCCTAAAGGGATGGAGGTCCCGCTGGGCAGGGATACCCTAATAAGTCAAATTCTAAATAAGATTGATGGCGAGAAAACTAGCCTCTCACTGAAGTTCCTGCTGTGATAAGATGTTATAGGCCTAAGTTCTTAATTATGCTTATGAAGTAATTTCAGGAGAGGGAGTACACGGCAAGTGTAGTCTTATCTATCCTTAACTAGGTATAACAAACTTAAATAAAAAAACTCCAGGGCCAACTCTCCTATCCCTCGAACAGACGCTGTATAAATGTGGAATTTTACGATAACCATTGACGCCGGATCCACGCAACGCCTACGGCTACGTTTCATAACCAGGTCCGCCAAATTAGCCTAACCACGAATCACGAATCACTGCGGACTTTCGATTCTAGGAAACCGAAAGATTCGATCGACCGCCAAAGCAGAGCCTGAAATGAGGTAAGATCAAATTGCTTTATTGAACTCGATTGATCGTGTAGGTCTATACATACTGTACAAGAGGTAATCCTTCAAGACTTACAATCGGTCGGCAGGAAGTAACTCCAGTAAGTAAAATTAAGCAAACAAAGCCTATTGTTCCTTTACAGCTGTTGTATGTTTACCTCCTGCAGATGTACACATTGACACAACTGACGATACATACAAGTACACATGCATTACAGGCCTACAAGTAAAGTTGCACAAATAGGAGCCTACATGCGTATAATCAGTTCCTGACGCCAGCCATTTGGCGGCTATGTGTACGAATAAATCGTCTCCATTGCCCGCGGTAATTTGTCAAGTCCAATGCTTCTCTCAATGTCAACGTCGTTTCCGTTTTGTTCTATTATATTGTCTATCCAGAGCAGTCTTGGTCTGCCTTTGTTTCTCTTTCTTTCGGATCTTGTGTGCACTTCGGTCAACTGGCATTATACATACATGCACATACATTTGTATTTGTATTTTTCGTTAATTAATCCAGAATGACACGACCGCATCTGGTTACAGAAACCATAACTAGGAAACAATGAATAAGTTCGTTATGGTTTGGATTTAAGACAATAATTATAAGAGTCGGGTGATAACATTTCTGACATCTTTCTTAGGGAGAACAAAGTTGTGGGGTCTAGGTCTTAAATTATAAGGTTGTGCATAAAGCGGAGGAAGGAGCTGATGCAGCACTTGGAAATGATTCGCAACAATGGATTGAAAACTCTTAATCGTCAGCATTGGGTCGCTGAATTGGGGCAGATCGCTATCGGTGTAGCCGAACCTCTTTAGCCTTAGAAGGAATCTTTTTATCTCGATCGTTGGAAGAGGCAAATCCTCACCATGCGGGGGTGGCAAAGAGTGGAAAATTGTCGGGGGTTGGGGGTTCAACCTCCTATAGTCTTTCTTAGAACCCTCCCAGTTGTCTTCATTGCACAACCCTGGGGTCGTTTCCATTGCAACCCCTCAGTTGTGCTAGTGTGATTTAGCATTATTTGATTCCGAGTCTCTGACCTTTTCGTGGTGTATCATGTATGCATTTTTGAATTTTCTCAACAAAGGAATTGATTTCGATTCGAGTCTGACTTGCAAAACTGCTAGCGTTGAAATCAGCTGCTTTCAAATTTCGTTGACATCAGTTTCCAAAATACGGATAAAATGTTCAAACCCGCCCCCCACTCCGTCTTTTTCCTACAATTCCCACACCGGGGCGGCATATATGGAGAAGTTTGGCAAGTCGTAGTGGGCCTAGTGGCTCTTACGACCTGATGAAGAGACGATGAAGAGAGACGTGGAACCTCAAGATTTTAAGCGCCTGCAGATGTGTACAGCTTGAGCATGTCCGAATAAATCCTGCGATATGCGAAGAGGCTTTCAGGTCGTTTGTTACGTTGACGCCAAGTATGATCATAGAGAAGACTCGAGTGACATCGGTAATGGTGGATGATGGTCACAATGGCCCGAGCGACGAGTAAAGATCATTTCCTTCAACTTTTGACGGTTGAACTGGAGATTATGGAGAACAGCCCGCTAAGCTACATGTTCAGGTTCTTGCTGGATGGTGTGAGCCATTGAAGCTGGGCTGACAAGCTGTCATCTGCATATTTTAGAATAATATGCATACACTGTGTGTATGATACACAAATTAAACTTACCACAAACCAGGACCGACTTCGGACTTTTGCTCGTTCGCGGATGACAGCTCTCTCTATCCTTCTCTACACACTTACACAGCCTATCCAGAAAGTTCCCTACTCTGTCTCAACTTTCACGAATGGAGGGGCCACGGCCCCATCGCCGGCCTAGGTACATAAATACATTATATTACATTATAGCCCTATGTTATGTTAATTATAGGCTTTACATGCTACAGGCCCTATTACATTAATAAGACTGTAATGGGAATCGAACCTTGGACTCGAAGGTTGCTCTCACGACCATAATGCTATCACTAGATGCCAGGGGCGGACTGGGCCGAGAATTTCTACCGGGAAACAGCTCCACGAAGGGCCCGCTTCGGAAAACTGTCATTTTTTGGTGTCACCTCAATTCTTAGTCCAGTGAACATTAGTTTACGTTGTTTTTGGATCAAAGGCTGTATCTTGCAATTCTTGTTTTCGTTTTTCAAGTGTTTTCTTTGCACTACTTGGCTGTGCCATTGCATTACGATCAAATTCCTGGCAGTCTATTGTAACTTGTTCTCGTCGTACGACGTATTCTAATAGATACTGATTATATAATATTGAACATAAATAATACACACGATAAGTTACGAACTTACGAAGCTACGAAAAAATACGAAAACTAAGAATATCTCCAATCTCTGTGGTCTTTGGAACACATCGTACTCCTTGGGTCACCACTATATACCTTCTATGGTCTCCAGCAAGGCTCTGTCCTTACTCCTCTGCTATTCATCCTGTATACTTCGGACCTCGGGGAGATTTTCCAGCAGTATGGGGTTTCGTCTCATCAGCATGCTGACGACACCCAGTCTCTTCTACATGGTCCAGCCTCTTCTGCTGTCCAAATGGTCGAGCGCATCGACCTGCTCTGGATGCTTGGCTTTCCTCGAATCGCTTGCGAATGAACCCCGACAAGACTCAATTTATCTGGCTCGGTGGTCGCCTCTAACTCGGCAAGATTGATTTGTAATCTCTACATTCAATTCTCCTCCTCTGTTCGTGACTTGGGGATTGTCCTTGATCCTACGCTCTCCTTCACTGATCAAGTTAACCTTGTATCCCGATCTTGCTTTTATCATCTGCGCTAGCTCCTATCCATCCGCAAGTCTCTTTCATTTCAAGCTGTCACTACACTGGTTCAGGCTCTGATTTGCACTCGGATGGACCTTGGGAATGCTGTGTACATTGGTCTTTTCTCCTCCAATATAGGCCTATATACAAACTCCAGACTATACTTAATGCTGCTGCTCGGCTTAGCCTATATATGTGACATTCCTAAGTTTGCGCACATTTCTGCCTTTATCCGTGATTCCGTCCGCTGGATCCCTGTTCAACAGCGATTTCAGTTTAAACTCTCATCCTCATGCGAAACTGCCTCACTGGCTCTGTTCCGTCGTACCTAATGAATTCTTGCAACCCATGCAGTTTCTTCCTTGCCTGCGAGGGTTTCCTTGCGATCTTCGGCTCGCGGCTTTCATGGCTGTCCCTCGTATGCGCTCTTCCACGGCAAAATCCAAGAACTTCGCCTATGTGGACCCCTCCCCTTGTTTCTCCGCCAAGAACTTTTGCCCTCTCTCTTCTCCAGCTCCGTAGGCGCCTGAAAACCTTCCTATATATTTGCCGGTGCTGGCATTGATGGGGGGGGGGGGGGTTGAGAGCGCCGCTGATCTGAGTTTTTACAATTATCAAAATTAGTGGTAAAAACATGCTCACAGTGCCATGCATATTACATGACGTCATATTGTTACCCGACTTCCGGCACACGACATGCAAGTAAGTAGTAAATAAGTACAATTTAATGTGCCGATCTTGAGCATGTTCAGCCGATTATAATTGGGCCCTTTTTGGGGCAGGGGCCCACCGGGAAATTTCCCGGTTTCCCGGCGGGCCAGTCCGCCCCTGCTAGATGCCTTTCCCTTTTAAAAGTAAATGTTGACCAGTTCAGGTTGATATTGTTCGGCTTTCGGTCTATAATATAGCCTACTTCTCAACGTCTCACACAAGAAGTTACCCAAATCGTATTCACCTGCTTTTATAAAACAAGTCAATCCGAAAACTTTTATCCTACATAAGCTTACTTGAATGTGGGCCAAACTATTTCTGCCTAATTAAAATCTAACAATTAGTTAAATAAACCAAACCATTGATTGCTAACAAAATATAATAATAAGCGCAGTATACAATGAACTGTGGCATAATTTTGGTGCCAATAGGCCTATAGTTAGGTCTAACCTAAAAAAGATCCAAAGTCCCATTACCCGGGTAGCTTGCTTATATATATATATAGGCCTATACATAAAACATACATATACATACGTATACACACACAGAAATATATATATTGTGAACTGAGTTTTGTGTACAGTCTTGCAGTGCGAGATGTTAGCGTATATATTTAGTGCGCTTACTTTAGTTTCACGTGTATATGTATATATGATAGATGTATAACGTATAGTCTTAGTGACACGCGCGGCCGGCCAATCTCGGCAGCGGCGCGCTATATGTATATTATTAGATTTCACTTAGGCGCACAGAAGACAGGTGTGTCAAGAGGCGCGAAGAATTATGCTGACTAGAGAAGTTTGAATTCGAGTGTGTTCGCTGTAGTAGTGTGGCTGACTAGTTGAGTTGTAATCGAATTGAGTTCTGTCTGTTTGTTTCTTATTAAACTAAAAGATATTAAACTGTGTTGCTGATTAATTCAGGTTATACTTATACGTAGAATTAGTGTTCAAAAGGTGAACGTTAAATAGGCGTTAAGTACGAAGAGAACAAGGATTTAATCAGAAGGATTGTCAACGGAAGGATTGGGTTGACATTATTGGTGGCAGCGTCGGTGTGGATAAAAACTCACGGTGGAACAGCGTCGGTGTGGATAAATACTCACGGTGGAATAAATACTCACGGTGGATAAATACTCACGGTGGATATAAACTCACGGTGGATTAAAATTCACGTTATCACCTCCTTCGGCGGATAGAAGAATCTACGACGGTGATAAAAGAATTTACAACGGTGATAGAAGAATCTACGACGGTGTTAGAAGAATTTACGCGTTGTTGCTGTGTGACGTGTCTACGATATCAACGACGGTGGAACACGAGAAACGGTATAAAAAATTTCGTTGTTTTCCACGAACAAATATAAAAGAAATCCCGTTTGTTTATCGATTCACACAACAAGAAAAACCGTGACTTCTTTGAAAAGAGAAATCACCAAAGTAAACAAGTAAGATGGAGAAACTAAGTGCTGAAAGACAAGCAGATATTAAGAAGATGTCTACGGAGAGGCTAAAACAGCGTTTGTTGAAAGCCGGTTTTAAAGAAGAACAATTAGAAGGTATGTCACGTGGTGACATGATGCAGGAACTCGCCGATGTGTGGGTTAAAGAAGAAGTCGAAGAAGAAGGTGCCGTTGGCGGTGCCGTAGAAAAGGCTATTGAAAAACCTCCTGCGCCTATGTCTATGGAGATGTTGATGCAGTGGATGATGATGACGAGGCAAGAAGAGAAAGAAAGAGAGGAGAGACGAAGACAAGAAGAGAAAGAGCTGAGACAAGAAGCAGAACGTGTAAGACAAGACGATTTGCGCTTGCAGAGAGAGAAAGAAGAGAAAGCAGAACGTCTTCAGAGAGAGAAAGAAGAGAAAGAATTGCGCTTGCAAAGAGAGAAAGAAGAGAAGGCAGAATTTGCAAGGCAAGAAGAATTGCGCTTGCAGAGAGAGAAAGAAGAGAAAGCGGAACTTGCAAGGCAAGAGGAATTGCGCCTGCAGAGAGAGAGAGAAGATAAAGCAGAACAAGTGCGTAAGGCAGAACTGGAATTGCAAAAGCATCAGTTTGAGATTCAATTAGAACAGTTTAAACGAGATAGAGAAGATGCTGAAAGAAGAAGACTGGAGCAGATGATTGAATTTGAAAGAGCTAGAAAAAGTGATGAAGAGGTTCGTCAGCAACAGATTGAAGCAAAGAGAATGCGTGAAGAAGAAAAAGAAAAAGCGCGAACGTTAGAGTTGGAACGTGCAGAACAGATCAGACAAGAAGAACTCAAATTTCAGAAAGAAAGTTTGGAAAAGGCAGAGGCAGAAAGACAGGAACGTCTGAAACTGGAGAAATCAAAATTGACATTGAAAGAAACGCAAATGAGAGAAGAACGGGAAGCAGAAAGAAGGAAGCAGCAAGAAAGTGAAACTTTGGTGTCAAAAATTAAGAAAATAGGTGATGCAATGAAGCATGTATTGCCTCAAATGCCAACTGATATGATGGAGGTGCCATTATATTTTGAAACAGTCGAGAACGCATTTCGCAGTTTTGCTGTGGAAAAGCCGTTTTGGGTTAAATTATTACTACCATTGATGACGCCGAAAGCTCGAACCGTTCTGAATAGATTGTCATACGATGATCTAGACAATTATGATAGAGTCAAACAGCACTTATTAAAAGAATTTAAGTTGACTTCGAGAGAATACAGAGCCAGATTTGTGGATGCTAAGAAGACGACAGAAGAGACTTATACGATGTTTACGGCAAGACTGAAGAACTTGCTAAACTATTACGTGAGAAGTCGAAACGTGAACAGAGAGTATGATACGCTCTTTGATTTGTTGGTAGCGGATAAGCTAAAAGAATGTTTACCGCCAGGTCCACTACAGTTTGTATTGTCGAAGGAAGGAACTGACTGTCTCCAAGCTAGTGCAGTGGCAGACCTAGCAGACATTCATGTAAACAATCGAATTGGGTTTGCATTTCCAAATATAAACAGTTATCCTTCTCAACGTTCCGTAAACCAAAGCCAGAGTGGAAAGTGGAAAAGTAATCCAGGAACAGGGAATCAGTTCAAAGGTAAAGAAGTCAAGGCTAATGTCCCTGTACCCAATGAGACCAGAGAAGTGACGTTTGGTCGTCAGGGATTTAACAAATCGTCAGCGCCGTTCGCCAAGAGGGAAGGCAACACATCGTTTACGCAGTATAAGAGATATGAAGGCAATGAACAACGAGGTATGGTGGTGAAGCGTTGTCACAACTGTGGTTCAGACAAACATTTGGTTAAATTTTGTCCAGTTCCAGTGGCAGCAGCTAGTTCTAGCAGAAATCAAGAACACACAAGGGTGAATTTGATTCAAGTGGTTAGTGATACAGGTAATCAAACCACGGGTCAAGAAAACCAAGAGACTGAAGTAAAGTCAGTAATGAAATGTGGTATTCAAAAAGAAATTCTATTGGATGCTGAAGTTCAGAGAGAAGTCATAGGAAAAGATGACAGTCGAATATTGAAGAAATCGTTCTTGCAATATGTCGAGGTTGAAATTCGTGCAGTAGACGGTAAAGAGCCAGTGAAAGTCAAAGCACTGAGCGACTCGGGTGAAGAAATTCCGGTGATTAGTGAAGAATTACTGGAAGGCATGAAGGTGGAACAAATTGGAAAAGTGAATTTGCAATGTGTGGCAGGAGATGCCATTCCTGCGAAGTTAGTGAAAGTCGATGTTAGACTGTGTGGTAGTGACGTGGTAGAAGAGGGATTTCCGCGTAAAATCCAGTGTTCACTTACACCTTATGTTACCTTGATGTGTGCTAGTATTGCAAAGATGGGCAGTACAGAAAGATTCTTGTTGCATCCGGAGATAATCGCCGAATTAAAAGCCGTACCACAGATGAAAGTTAAAACGATACAAGGAGATGTGAGTGTACGAGCAAATGTAATGACGAGAGCGCAGAGTCGGAAACAGGAAATGGTAGATGTTGATGAGAAGAGTGAAACTGAAAGTTCAAGTGATGAGGAAAACGAAAGTAATGAGCAACGAAGCTTATCGCGAGATGGTGTAACATCAGAGATGAACGAGCAAGAGATGGCTGCATGCGAGAATGGCACATTAAATGAAACGGAAGAAGACAATGAATGTGATGTGGGGATAGGAGACTTGTATAGAGATGAAGAGATGGACGAAGAACAAAAGGTGCAGATTGCCGATTCGAAGAAGTTCGAAGAGCAACAGAGAAAGGATGAATCGTTGAAGCCGTGGTGGAAGTTAGCACAAGAGAAAGAATCTGAATTCTGTGTGATCAACGGTTTATTGCATAAGAAATATCAGATATTAGACCAGACGATATATCAACTAGTGTTACCAAAAGAGAGACGAATTAAAGTGATGGAATTGGCGCATGAATCGGTATTTGGAAGACATCTAGGAGAAGAGAAAACAAGAGAACGAATAAAGTTGTCTTTTGTATGGCCAAAGATGAGAAGGGACATTGTGAAATTTTGTAAGTCTTGCGAGAAGTGTCAACTAAAGGCAAGGAGTCTGGTGATGGATAGAGTACCTATCACTCCGGTCTCAAGAGAAGAGGTCGCCTTCAAGAGAATGACGATGGACCTCGTTGGCCCGATCGATCCAGTATCTGCTGCAGGTCACAAGTATTGTTTATGCATTGTGGACTCGTGCACCAGATGGCCTACAATCTTCTTATTGAAATCGTTGACAGCGAAGGCTGTGTGTGAAGCGTTGATGGAACTGTTCATGAACGTTGGTGTACCGTCAGTGATCACATGTGATCAAGGAACGAACTTCACAGCCAGTCTGACAAGAGAATTTCTCGATTTAATGGGCTGTAGTCCACGATTCGACACACCAGGACACCCAGAGGCTGCTGGATTAGTAGAAAGATGGAATCAGACATTTAAAAAGATGATCCATCATGTGATAATAGACAACCCGAGGAAATGGCACAAGATAATTCCTTTCACAGTGTGGGCATTACGAGAAGTGCCGAATGCAACTACTGGAGTATCACCATATATGCTTGTCTATGGGAAAATTCCGAGAGGACCATTGGCAATATTAAAAGAGAGTTGGACTAGAGAAATAAACTTACCACCTCATGTTGGAGTTAAACCAGAAAAGTATTTAAAAGAACTCAAAGAAAATAAACTTACCACCTCATGTTGGAGTTAAACCAGAAAAGTATTTAAAAGAACTCAAAGAAAATATGGAGAAAGCATTATTGTTTGCAGAATCTTACTCTCGAGAAAAGCAATTACAATACACGAATCAGTATAACAAGAGAGCAAAGCACAAAGAATTTGAAGCTGGTGAGAAAGTCATAGTTTTGTATCCAACGTCAACAAACAAACTTATTTCTCGATGGCATGGTCCATGTACGATCATACATCGAAGATCAAAGTACTCTTATTTAGTCGATATGGGTGAAAATGGTCGAAGAATAATTCACGCCAACAAGATCAGAAAATATGTAACTCGAGCATTAAGTTGTGGTCTAATTGTTGAAGAAGATGAAGATTTTGGTTCAGTGGTTGAATTACCAATGAGGAATGAGGTTCAAGATGACAAGAATTCACTTAACCTCGATCCTGAACAAATTAGCCATTTGACAGTAACTCAGCAAGAACAGTTGTTGAAAGTCTTGAACAAATACTGTGATAGATTTTCAGAAAAACCCGGATTATGTACATTGGTTGAACATGAAATTGAACTAAAACCAGGATTTCGTGAAAAGGAATTTGCAGCATATCGAATTCCTTTGATTTATCGAGCAGAAGTGGAACGTCAGATCAAAGAAATGTTAAAAACAAACATTATTAAACCATCATCGAGCAGAATGGCAAGCCCTTTGGTTATTGTTAAAAAGAAAGACGGATCTTTAAGACTTGCCTGTGACTACAGATACATTAACTCATTCACAGTGGATTGTAAATATCCGATGCCGATTGTCAGAGACGTTTTGAACAAAGTTGGAAAGTCTAATGTGATTTCTATTTTGGACTGTCGAAGTGCTTATTGGACTTGTCCTGTAAAACAATCTGATCAATGGAAGACAGCTTTTGTAACACATAATGGACTGTATGAATTTACTCGTGTTCCTTTTGGAATGATAAATTCAGGCCGAACTTTTGTTAAGGCGATAAATTTAGTTTTACAGCCTATAAATGACTTTGCAGAACCGTATGTTGATGACATTGCTGTGCATTCTGACAGTTGGAAAGTTCACTTGCAGCATCTAGATGCATTTTTGATGCAAATGAGATTGCATAACGTTACTTTGAATTTGAAAAAATGCATATTTGGTAAGTCTGAAGTAAGGTTTATCGGTCATGTGGTTGGGTCTGGTAAGATAAAGATGAATCCAGACAGAATTGAAAGTTTGACTAATTTGAAGATCCCAGAAACTAAGAAGCAAGTTAAGCAACTGCTTGGATTTTTTAATTATTACAGACAGTTTATTAAGGACTTTGCACAGATTGCGAAACCTTTATCTGATTTAACTAGTAAACGGGTTTCTGATAAGATTGATTGGACTGTTGAACATCAGCAAGCATTTGATTTACTTAAAGAGGCTGTGCGATCCAAAGTAGTGTTATATGTTTTTGAAGTGGGAAAACCATTCAATTTGTACTGCGATAGTAGTGACTTTGCAGTCGGTGCTGTTTTAACACAGATGGACGACAAGGGAATAGAACGCCCTGTGTCATTTATCAGTCAGAAATTAACTGATACCCAGAAGAGATGGGCTACTGTGGAAAAGGAAGCCTATGCTATTGTTTGGGCTTTAAACAAGTTAAAAGAAATTATAATTGGATCGAAAATTTTCATTTTTACTGATCACAATCCTCTTACATACTTGACTGAGTCAATGTCTAAGTCTGCTAAACTTGTGCGTTGGGCGTTAGCCTTACAAACTTTTGATGTTGAGGTGAAGTACAAGAAGGGCAGATTGAATATTATTGCTGATTGTTTGTCAAGGTTATAAGTAATCGTAAGACTGTTTATTAATTATTTAGATATATATATATGTTTCATGTATTTTGGTAATTTCGCAAATTTTGAAATTTAATTTGCTCAATTCCAGAAAAAGGAAGGAGGTAATGTGAACTGAGTTTTGTGTACAGTCTTGCAGTGCGAGATGTTAGCGTATATATTTAGTGCGCTTACTTTAGTTTCACGTGTATATGTATATATGATAGATGTATAACGTATAGTCTTAGTGACACGCGCGGCCGGCCAATCTCGGCAGCGGCGCGCTATATGTATATTATTAGATTTCACTTAGGCGCACAGAAGACAGGTGTGTCAAGAGGCGCGAAGAATTATGCTGACTAGAGAAGTTTGAATTCGAGTGTGTTCGCTGTAGTAGTGTGGCTGACTAGTTGAGTTGTAATCGAATTGAGTTCTGTCTGTTTGTTTCTTATTAAACTAAAAGATATTAAACTGTGTTGCTGATTAATTCAGGTTATACTTATACGTAGAATTAGTGTTCAAAAGGTGAACGTTAAATAGGCGTTAAGTACGAAGAGAACAAGGATTTAATCAGAAGGATTGTCAACGGAAGGATTGGGTTGACATATATATATATATATATATATATATATATATATATATATATATATATATATATATATATATATATATATATATATATATATATAGTTTCCTGCATGGTTATGTAAAAGGGAACTGAACATGAACATTTAATCAGACACTTATGGCGCCGTTAAGGCCCCACGAGAGGGCCTGAGTGCCACTTCACCCTGGCCTCAGCCTACATATGGAGCAGCGGTTATACAGATTTTAGGCTTTCGCATAGATTCCAAACGTAATTACAACCATGCAGGCCATATGCGGGCCTAAGTATAGAGCTACAAAAATCCCGAAACCACTTTCATATTCTCAGAAAGGCTGGGGACCGTTAAACCCAATGCCACTATGGTGTCATTAATTTTACTTGCGTAACAAGTCCTGTACAGTGTACACCAGACCAGAATAGATTCAGCCGCCCGCTTTTTTATGTTACATCTTATTCAAATGAAAGCAGATTTCATAGTGCGATGCCGCTCTGAAAGCGGTGGAAGAAAAAGACACTTATTCTCCAAAGGCCGTAGCTAGGGGTGCTAGGGGTGTTAACACCCGAAGTTAAATAATGTAAAAATTAAATAATGCATTTACTAACTGAGAGTACGAAAGTGGTCAGGGACACAGAACAGCGCCGTTGGTTTCAGTGGCAATGGACGCTTCTTCACACTGGCGTAAACTTGTCCAAAATATTGGGGGAATTTGGTTACTTATTCTACACTTGTTGCATTGAATGTACAGTCTAGCTCAATTATTGGGGGGGCACGTGCCCCGGCTGCCCCCTAGAGTCTACGCCTATGCTTCTTCAGACCATACTGGCTGAGACATAATTATATGACAAGTAGTGTATTTGCCCGTCATATTATGACGTCATATTATAGGCCTATATGTATCGTTGGTTATCGCCGTAGTCAAGACCGCCGTCGTCGAGACAAACGGTTTATGTTTCACAATAGAACAGAACCCGTTTGTGACGTAGCGTCCCCCGACAGACGGACACTATATGGATATTATATGTATAGATGGTCCGATTCAGGCGACAGCGCGCGACCCAGACTATGCACAAGGCTTTAAGCATAGAATTTAATTATAATATTTTTATTTAAGTAAGGCAGGCATTATAGTTTTCGATTTAAGTTATTCGCTTCGGTTTAGTTAACGATTTATTTTATTAATTCAACTTAATATAAGCCCTTCGTCCTCACAATTGATTTCAACACCTGTTCAATAAATGCCTACGTTCGATCAAAGGTAAGCCAATCCTCGGTTTGGGCCCCTAGTCTTTAATTCATGGCGTCCTCATTACACATTTCGAGTGACTACAAAAGAACGATCGCAGGCCGAAGTATTTCGTAAAATAGGCCTACCTATGAAGTAGTGCGGAAGACAATACGCCTCGTAGCCTACAGGCGAATTCTGACTGCGATAAGATATACCGGGAAGATACAGCGGGTCGTTATTCCAAGGTGCAGAGTACGAGAGTGCAAGGTAAAAAGAATTCAAATCAGTTCAAGAAAATAGCCAATAAATTATGTTACAGTTCGGCCCGGATTACCCAGAAAGATCTATTGCCATTGGAATTGACG
Source organism: Allolobophora icterica (assembly GCA_963556255.1). NCBI lineage: Eukaryota > Metazoa > Annelida > Clitellata > Crassiclitellata > Lumbricidae > Allolobophora > Allolobophora icterica. The sequence goes on along the minus strand of OY744612.1, from coordinate 33,429,198 downwards.
AAGTGGATAGGCCTACCGACTCCAAAGGACGACACTTGTAGAGAAATTACTGCAAATGTTATCCATGAAGCAGAATCTATTTAGCACTTTAACGACGAGAGTGTATTAAACCTTAAAAGTGACTGGAAAACTAATATAGCTTAACTGTGTTGGTCGAGGGGATGCCCAATGCAAAGTCCGGATATGAGAATAATAGAGGCCTGCTGCGCAAGTTGTGTTGCATGACATATGACATACGTCAGCCTGAAGCGAAGCACCGCAGAAATTATATATACATAAGACAGAGCTTAATTACGTTACCTCCCTTAATGAAGCGACCACTCCTCAACCTTCCTTGGAGAGAACGGAAACTGCTAGCAGAGACAGTGAGGAACGGCTTTTGTACGTAAAAAATAGAAGGTCATAGCCTTATCAACTGTCTTATTAACTATTGAAAAGTGTCCCGTGTCCCCCCCCCCGGCCCCGCCACCTGTCAAACAAGATCGCTGCCAGTGTATAAATAGATAATTACACGCTTAGATGTAGTTTATTTGGGTGATGCCTGTGTTCAGGAAGTGAGAATTGCAGTAGTCTAAGTTAGCGTGAACTATATATAGGTAGGCTATCGATTGTAGATGCAGGTCCTATGCTCGACTGCGCGTCGAGCATAGTACCCGGAGTCAGTCGCTAAGGAGTTAGCGACTGACTTGATGAGTTAGCGACTGACTTAGCGACTCAGTCGACTAAGTCGCATGCTTATCGACTGACTAAGTCGCTTAGACTTATCGACTGACTTAGCGACTTGCTATCGACTTCTAATGTAATCTGATATGTCCATTGAACATACCTGATTATCTAACAACAAAATGTATTTTTACCGCATGCTGTACTGAGCGTGCCATCATTTCCGTGGACATTAGATGGGACCCATATGAACTCTATACGGGTTCATTATGGGAATATGGGTCCTACATGGGCTCCGCTTCATGTGCGCATGTCCGATGACTGTGAAAATTAATGCTAATGTGAATTTGTGACGCATTTGAGTGTTTATAAAGGAATAAAGCATACCACTAAGTCAAAGCCAGTGATACTTCAGTTTTGAAAATAATTACAGTTTCAGCTTTAATTCAGTTTTTGGTTCGTAAAATTTTTTATTTGAATTCAAGTTTCAGTTGTGAAATAATTTCAATTTTTATTACAGTTTCAATGCTGAAATAATTTCCGTGTTTCAGTTACTGGAAAATTTCAGTTTCAGTTTAGCCTACACATAGATATAATTATGTGCATTGATAGACAACAACATGGACGTACAATTGATTACATGTTATCAGCTGTTAACTAGTAGAAGCACTGTTCTGTCATTGTTTTACTTGAAACCGCGATTAAAACAACAAGCAAAATATTAAGTGAACGAAGTCGCTAGCAGTCGATAGCTTAGCGACTGGTTTCGACTTGAGGGCTTAACGGCGGCGGCGGCGGCGGCGGATGGCGGCGGCGCCGGGGACTAGTCGAGCATAGGACGCGCAGTCTGCGAAGGTCACGGATATGCATGAAGCAGGAGCGGGAAAGATGGGTGATATGATCGAAGAAGCTAGGCCTAAAGGTTTGGTCAAAAATCACACCTAGGTTCACTGGCGGCGATCTTGTTTGACAGGTGGGGGGACACTTTTGAACTGATCTGTCCAAAACGAGGTCCAAAAATGTTTCTAGCCGAAAAAATTTGATGACCTTTTTTGGTGTTTCTTAGAAATGTTTGGGGTCGGATGTATGGTGTGTCCCCGCCCCCCCCCCACTCTCAAAGGTGGGGTCTTATCCCCGTCGACCCCCGGGATCACCGCCCATGCCTAGGTTGCAGACAGAATTGGCAGTGAATATGCTGATGGATGCTGAGTCAAGGATGAGGGAAATAGTGGAAGCTGGATTTTCTTGAATTCAGTTTCAGATGCATGGGCGTCCGGATGGGGAAGGGGAGGCATTTGCCCACTGGATTTTGAAAATTGTCTCGTTTTCTGTGTTCATGAATAGCTATTCCATGCAAAAACGTCGTTTTGCCCCTCCTCCTAGAAAAACTTTGCCCGCGAACGCCCATGTTCAGATGGGTTCAAGTACAGAAGATCTGACTATGCGTTACGTTAGTTTAGAGACAGGCCAATAGTTAGAAATGATATCTTTTTCAAGCGATGGTTTTTTGAGGAGTGGAGTGACTAAAGAGTATGAAGAGGAGGGGAAAATTGCCAGTAACTATAGGGCTAGATAAGGAGAGGTTGATTATTTTTGGCAATGATGCGAACAAGGTCTGGACCCTTGGAAATCGGACTTGGACCTCTTTTGGACTACTCTATGGAACCCCATTTGATTTGATTTGGCCTTCTGGAATTTGGACTCGGACTTCTCTTGGATTGCTCTCTGGAAACACCATCTGATTTGACCTAGCGCTCGTGAATAGGCTGGTGCCCTGCGCTTGGCCTTCGAGTGGCGCTGTAGAAGTTTGGAGATTACGATTACGATTACGGATGCAAACTGCACAGTCTTTCAATAAGAGGTAGGTATAGAATCTACCACGCGGACCAAAATCTAACATATGGCTTAATTATTTCTAAAGCTGTGCACAGCTTGCATCTTCTCAGTTGAAAGCAAAAGAATCCGTGAGAACGAGTTAAAAACTCACCTTGATACAACGCAAAAACACGTGTGTCCAGAACTTTCCGTGGTTTAATAACCACAAATTTCCCAGACTGCGCAGGACTTATTTTCGGAAACAATGACTTCGTATTTAAGAGCTATCATCAGTGGACGACAACTTTCGCTAGATGGCGCGCATTTTTAACTTAATATACTATACTATTACTATAGCCGTGTAGCGGGATGTGCAGGCCATAAATACTATAGGCCTACAGGTTTTTCTATAGCGACCGTATAGTCTAGATCCTGCTAATTTCAATGAATTTATCTGGTAAGATCCTTTGACTTAGCACCGCTGCCTGATTGAACAGGTCCCACGCTAGTTTCCTCTCAAGGAAAGACACAAAAGTCTGCTTCTTTTGCTGACCCAGTCTGCTACATTGGTAAGAGCGCGTGCTGCGTACCATAGTATTACTCCTCTGCGTAACAAAGCCTCCCGAAAGTGGCTTATTTCAGAGATCTCGGGCTAGCACGGTTCGTACACTGGGACATTAAAATGGCGTGGCGCCTATTCAAACGGGCAGCGGTGTTTAAGGATTTCAACCGATCAATTCATTAAAAATGAGCAGGTTTGAGGCCATACGGTCGCCATATAATTATAAAAACGTGCATACGCCCTACATTTACATTTCGTATATTAACTCAGAATAATTGGATCAAGACGGTTTCATCTGTCGAGTCGACTGAATATATGAAGTAGGCCTACTCGATCGCTCTAAAATACGCTCTTCTATATAGGCCTATAATGTATTTGCAATCTGCCAGGTATCTTTCCAAACCAGCTGAGTCAGCAAAACCGTGTACACGGACATGGCCAATCTTTCACAGCCATATCTTTCGTTGGGGACCACAGCGGGGCCATCACTTGTAACTTGTGGTCCATGACTACGCAGCGTTGTTAAAAGTATCGGGCGAATGTATACTGTGACGTTGGTTTAACGTATCTAATAGTTCGAACACTAGGCCTATATGTATACACACTAAAGCTCCTTGATCTACGCTGGTGCCAGTCATGAATGTGACTAACGCCTAGAGACAGCGCCATCTGCGGCCATCGCTCTGTCACGTGGGCGTGGCTACGGCTGGCCAATGAATACCCTTACATGTAGCCTACTTATAAGTAAAGGTAATATTAAATAGGACTTCACGAACTTAAGTGAAGTAAAAGTACTCATCACAAAGTTTACTTTTATAAAAGTAAAAAAGTATATTCTTCCAAATAAAAGGGGGCTACTCTTAAAGTAAAAAGTAAAAGTACGTACTGAGTCTTGTTTCTATAATTCGATCCAACTATATTTACTTTCACGAAGACTAATATATAGGCCTAAATTCTCAAAATGTTGTCATTCAATCGAGTGCATTTATGGTTCATCGTCAAGGGCGTCAATCCCTCCCAAGTCATTGGAGCAACTTCACCTTCCCCCTATTCTTTGCGCTCTCCCCTTCTCCCCCCTAAAATGGTGGCACACACATTGACAGATCTTCCCCTCCTCGCCCCCATTTCGTGGATGGAGCATTTGCTCCAAGGTTTCTATGGTGAAGACGTCCCTGTTCTTTAATTTAAACATTCGCGATGGATTGTCAAAATTTTCAACGGATTCATTCGTTATGAACTGGAAAGAGTGATTATAGGGATTAAATAAATAAAAGTACAAACTAAGTCCACTTTTCGACTTATATAGAAAATTTCGTTCTTTTTTTCAAGCTAGGGGCCTACGCAGGAATTAACGCTGCAAGTCATGTTTTGTGTGAAGCGGCCCTTTCTTTTGGTCACAGTTGGAAAGTAGCATATAGGCCTAGTAGTCGTGCGCTGCAGGGCCATATACAAATTTAGGCATCAATTAGATCTTTCAGCACCGACCTCTCTAACAAAATGTTATTGCGCAATCTTTAATAACGAACATTGTAACGAAAATTAAGTAAATTGTAACGAAGTAAAAGTACTGAAAGATGGGCTAAATTTTATTTCCGTTTTGTAATACTTCTTTACAAGTAAAGGTAACGAAACTTTTTCTTAAGTAAGCCCTATAGCCAGTAGAGCATTACTTCATGCTTTTATTTCGTTACTGTAGGCCTACACACTTAACACTCCCAATATCGGCCAGCTGTGGATGTAAAGAGCAGGCATGGCTTTTTAGACTCTAGCAGGCTCGACACAGAAACGTAGAGATTTTGCTATAGAAGCTCTCGTCATGTTGTTATGGACGCGCAACCTACAAGCATCCCCTCATGGAGTCCATGCAGGATCCATATTCTCATATTCTCATGGGACCCATATTTGTTCCATCTAATGCACATGGATGATGGAAATGCTAGCAGAGCAGACTTATTTCAGCCCTTTAGCATCACTCATATCTATAGTACTGTTCAAACATATGAAACATGGTAGGCCTAAAAGACAGAATGGCCCTCTGCCAGCATAGATCTCGATCCCATATTATATAGGACCGATTTTCCATTCTGGGACCCGTATATAACCCACATGGGTCCCGTTTAGGGCCTACTTCCCATGGAAATGCTGGCAGAGGCAGTGGCGGCGCTACTGTAGTGCTACACCAGGGCGAGCCAAGGCAAATGTCCTGGTAAAAGCCTTTGCCCTGATCATTGCCCTGCCAGAATTTTTCCTGCCTAGAATTTGTTCGAGGCAGAGGCCTACATCGCCTTCTGCACTGCATGGTTACTTGCATGACTGACCTGGCTATGCTCTGGTCACAAAAAGTCTGGCGCCGCCACTGGGCAGAGGTCGACCGGCGCGTTCTCGATCAAGTCGTTGTCTCGTTGGGAAACCGATTCAATCCGATAGGCCTATCAGGGTTAAGGCTAATCCTGTTACGAGGTCGCGAGACGGACCGATTTCCGAAAACGGGAAGATAGGAGGCAGGTAAACTGGCAAGGAGACTAATCCATAGCCTACGAGTAGATTCCTGTTGGAGTTAAAACACAGATGTCCCAGATAATTCGGACTGAAGTGCGAGGACAGCTATAGCTGCCTGTAGGCCAGTGTAGGGCATACCGTCGATCCGTAACCCTCGTTGCGTTAGACGGCACCAAGATCCTCCCCGTTTCTTGTTTAGAATTTAAACTGCGAAACAGGACCTGGTGAAGGGAAAAGTTGAATCAGGGTAGCAGGGTAGGATTTGTGAAAAATGAGTGCTTCAGTTTTAAGTGCTGAGTTCTGTACGTAGGCCAATTGCTGAGTTAATTCTGTGCTGTCTGCACATTACAAGCATTTCATCATAAGCTGTATAAATTTTTTACAAACTATTCTGGCAATAACCCATGTTCTTTCTCATTCTTTCTCTATCTCGGTTTGTCTCCGGACAATTTTGTTTCTTATAGGCATTGCACTTAACTGGCAAAAAATAATAATAATACGTTTAATCGTTAGATGACTCTGCTGTGAATTCTCATTCATCGTTAGGTGCGTCTTCATTAAGTTAATGGTCGATGGGTTTTCCCCGGTTTTCCCCGTGGTTGCCCATCAGATAGCTGAGTAACGGTTATGCACTACTTGGTTTCGGAGCGTAGCCTATAAAGAATTTTTCTTGATTTTATTCTTTTTCAGTTCTATTATGCTGATATTGGCAATTTTTTCTAATTGTTTGTGGTAATAACAATAATGTCTGGATGAGTCACCGGCAGAGGATTTTAATATAAGTCTGTGGTGGAATCAGGTACGTGAACCGGCCTAACTAAAAGGGAGTGGTGAGCCCACTTGAGTCGAGATTATTTAATACGGCAGGATTTCAAAATTAAGAATGAGTGAGCAATATGAATTCTATCAGATAAGAGTAAACATACAAACATACAAACATAATCAGTTGTTACTGTTGGAAAAATCTATGATTCATAGTTTTCGTTGAATTGGTGTGTAGTTTTTGAATCGATAAGTAGTTATATAAGCGCAGTCATATAAGCCGACAACTTCCTGTGCAACTTCTTCAATGTTTTCAGATACATTATTTTTAAACATTAAATTGTGTAGTGTTTGACATGTTCGGTTTTATTAGAGCGAGTGCAACAGCAACGGAATACACATCACATGAGACGTGAAAGTAGTATAAAGTATGATCAGCAATAAAACCAAACTGCATTATATTGACGTCAGGTTTAAACCTGAATTGAAGTTGGGATCCATTTTCCCGACTGTGTTAATCTCAGAGACCAGACAAGACACAAAGGTAGATTTGGCAGCTGTAAGAATTTTACAGACAATACAACACTGGCACCTGAATCTGAAGAGAATAAAAGGTAAATTGGAGGATCACCAAAACCTCTCAAACCGGCTGTGCAGCCTTCTGGCAATGGCAATTTCACAATTGTACTATGGGTGGTAAGAGTATATAGCAACCTTCTTTGACTTGGCAGACAGGAATGTGTTTATCTAGGATTGCAGATAAAGTTGAATGTAGCTGTCTGTGCCAGTTACAATCACATGGGAGAGGCAAGCATGTCAGCTTTGAAGTTTGAAAAGTTGAGCATTTTCCAAGGAGAGATAACTAATGAAAGAGTAAATGGAAGGTGGCTAATGGAGGAAAGTAACCTAAGCAGTAATGGCTGTATGATCAGACAAATGTGACTTGGAAGGAGAGATATTTTTAATGGCAGGACAACTGGATCTTGTTATAGGTAGGTCAAGTGCAAGTCCCGTGTCACGAGTTGGGAAAGAGATATGCTGTATAAGATCAAAGACAGAGAGGAGATCTTGGAATGGTTTCGAAGTATAGTTTAGGGTATCTGTGTTTATTTGACGTTGCCTGTTATGAGTTCAGAAGAAGAAGAAAATCAAGGAATTCAAGCAGCGATTGGAATTCAGGGAGAGAGAAAATGAAATGGTATACATTATGAAAGGCGAAGACCAACTTGGATGTGTATCTGGTTGCCTACTGCTAGAGGATCACCTTCAAGGTGGCAACACATATTTACAAGTGTCTACACAGAATGACACTACCATACATGGTAAAAGACTGTGTGAGGATCGTCAGCTCCTGGTCGATCTCGATTATGTTCTGGAAAGAGCTACGGCTTAGTATGGTCGGGTACAGACGCTGGGATGTATAGAAGAACATTCGGTGCATCTGGCGCAATGGTCTGAAATGTGCTGCCCATCGAACTTCATCTTCCGGAACTTTCTTTCAGAACTTCAGGAAGAAATTAAAGACTTGCTTGTTCACTTCTTCTGACTAAACCGAGCTATTACTAGCTCATTTGCGGTGTATTTAGTTATGTTAACTTGTGCGTTAAAAATTTTCATGATTATAATAATAGTATAGAATGATCAAAAATATGAAGATCAGAGTAACATCTAAGTCAATTATACAATTAAAATGTGTTGCTTTGTTTCAGATTAACGTTTGGAGTTTTCTATTTCCGACATCTTTAGTTATAGTTGCCTGAGACTATGATACGATGGCTTCGCTAAATCCAAGCCTAAAACAGGACAGCATGGAAATAACATCGAATACACCACTACCGGAGTTTGTAAACTTTGATCAGAAGTTGAAATGTACTGCCTGTAAGAAGCTGCTCTTATCGCCGATGCAGTTGCCCTGTGGCCACAGAATCTGCAAGGAATGCAAGGAACTGCTTGTAAGCTCAAAGGAATCAGAGTTACAATGTCCATCACGAGAAGAAGAATGTGGAAAATTCAGCCCTGCTGATGTAATTATTAAACTATCAGAGTTGAATTAATTAGCGGTCACTAATTTATATTTTTGGGTGCTGGATGGATTTCTTGTTAAATGATGTAACTCGCTAGAGATCATTGTCCTGAGTGCTAGCAGTAGCTGTAGGTCAAACATTGCCTGTAGCTGTACCATCATCTGAAGCTTTACCATCATCTGGAGCTCTACCATCATATGTTGGTCAAATGTCATCTGTAGCTCAAACAACTTCTGTAGATCTAGCCTGTAGTGAGCATGAGATGTGCTCTTGGTAGGAACTGACAGTGTGATGTGCTTCTTATCGCTGAAGATGTAAGATGGACACTGGTAGTGTGATGTAGTTAATTTTTAATGTGATGTAGTTGTGAGGCCAGAATGTTTACTGTGTGGGCTGTTAGATTTTCCTTTTCCAGTAGACTGACCAGGAATTTAGCTGATTTGCAGTAGGGAGCTTTGGTGAAACATAGGCTGGTGTTTTTTTGCATTTGTTACTTTAAGAAGCTGAAAGAAGCCAATATAATGAAACATACACTTATTTCTTCAGCACAATCATACAAGAATAATATTTACTGAATGAATATTAAAGACACAAGCAACTTAAGCCTCACTAATGTATTTTTTCTTTGTATATTTCTCTGTTCTAATCTTTTCTACATACTGTGAGTAACCACTGAGAGACCTTTCACACTAAACTTAATTGATGATAGCAGTTCTTAACTAACTTGGGAGCCTATCAGTAATTAGCCAGTTTTTTTTAAATTTAATTTAATTAATTTTTAATGTTCATTATTGAAGAAATTGGTTTACATAAGTAAGTAACTAAGAAGAATTAAATAAACGCAGAGCCCTCCAGGAGCCACTGGTTGGCTAAATGATTGGTATGAAGATCTGGCTCCAGATCGCTGCACAGCAACCTTTGCACTGGAAGTTCAAACCATGTGCACTCAATGTAATTATTATTGAGAGTAATAAAAATATTACTACTTTTGTTGTTACGAAAATTGTGACGTACACAAGTTGTTAAAAAAATTGTAACATACACAAAGTCACATAGAAATTTGAATCAAGCACTCAACCAACCAATCAAGGAAATTGGTTTTGTTTTGCTAATGAATCCTTCTGCTAAAAGTGTAATTATTCATGCTTTACAATTTTTTAAAGTTTTGATCTGTTTCTTTTTCAGATCTTTCCGGACTATTCTGCACTGAGAGAAATTCGACAGTTGTCCGTTTTTTGTTCATACAAAGCCTATGGTTGCAGCGATACTATGCCTTGGTCTAAACTTAAAGTTAGTAACAAAAATTCATATGAAAACCAGTGTGTAAATTAAAATTCAAGATAGGTCACATTGCTTTTAATCCTTTAATGACGAGAGGGATTAGTTGTTTTCCATGCATTTTGTGCACGCTCGTCATTAAAGGGTTAAGGGATGGTGATGGAAAGGCTTACGTGAAACTGATGAACTTTGGCAGTGTTTGTTCAGAGAGTCCCTATGTGTCTCTGGTTGCGATTGTCGTTGCATCATATTGTTGTGAAGTTGTCAGTTTGTTACAAATGCATGCAACAATTGTCCGATGACGTGTCCAGTTTTGTGTGTTTTATGCTTCAGCCAATAATCTTTCAAATGTTTGGTTATGCCCTTAAGGACTCCAGTTGATGAGAACCAGTGATTAATGCGATCTTACCTTGCCATACGTTGCTTCACCTTATATGATCTTGCTCTGTAGTACCTTGATTTGTATTACCTTACCTTACCTTGTACTGTGCTTTATACTACCTTATGTTGTCCGGTACATTACCTTGCGTTATGTTAAAATACATTATATTACATTGTCTACTTCTTGATGGTATGTTATTTAACCTTGCTTAATCTTATATTAACTAACATATAAGCGGTACTTTACCTTGCACTTCAATGCCAATTAAGTTATGGATAGTTTAAGGAAGGGCGGTGTCACATGTGTGACGTGGCAGCAGATAGCGTGACACAACGGTCGTAGAGTGGGCAGTTTCAAGTTTCTCTTTCGTTGGTCATTGTTTAGGACCTCTGTTGAGTTCTAACTACTTGATCAATGCTTGATTTATGAGGTATTGAGTCTATTGACACTAAGTACTAACAAGAAATAAAATCAGTAAAATTAACGACAATAACATTGACTAAGCAGAAGTTTGTTGTAAGATTTTTGACCAGACATAGAACACAGTAAAACTTGCTTATGCATGGAAATTTTATGGAAAATAATAGATGCCTGCTGCATTATTTTCTTATGCCTCTGATTTGTGACTAATGTACCTGGGCCCGAGTGGTTAAGGCAATCTTCCGTAATAACCATCGCAGCGTGATGTTTACTGCTGGTGATGTGAGAAAAATTTGAGGAAATAACAACAACTTGATGTAATGAATCATGAAATTTAAGCAGACTTTAATGCTTTTTGTTATAAATTTTATTGATTTATTTGTTTTACGTGTTTGTGTTTTTTTTCATAGAGTCATGCAGACCAGTGTAAATTTCGAAATAAAACGTGTACTTACTGCAACACAGAATTACCAGTCGAATTATATCAGGTAGGAGACCCATGTTTTAATGAGTCTGCGAAGAGGGAGGTAGGGTCACTCAAATGCAGACAAGAGGAGTTATGTCCAATGCAGACATCTGGATATAAATTTGATATGTACAGCTGTATATATGTATGTATGTATGTTTGTGTCAAAGACACTTATTATAACATCTTTGAGCACCTCAAAAAAGTGCTGGTACTTCACAAAGCACTAAGTAACTCACAATATCACTGGTATTTCTAGTTATTTCAGTTAAGCTTGTGCTTTAAAGACCAACTGTAGGGGGCGGTCGAACGTTGGTCATGTTTCATGGATAACCGTTTCCTCTGCTTCATGTTTAAAACATTAGATTTTAAACCATGATCACCTGTTTGTACTGCATTTCGCCTAACCAGGCAGTTGAGTACCGGTATTTACTTCTGTACACTGCTCGGTGTAGCATTATAGTTAAAGTGAACTCAAAGGCCCTTCGAAAATTTTGACAAAAATTGTTGTTTTTCTAACCATTACTAGTGTGAGATAGAGTAAGGTAATTGCCACTTACAACTTGATGTAATCCACACAGCCTTTATGTCCTCGGAAAGTAGTCTGTGAATGAAGTCCAGGCCCAAAGGAAACGATACAGCACTGGGATGACCTTTACTTATGGGTCGTATTGTTATACATCCATGCAGCTGACAATGCATTGCAACTTGTCTTAAGTCAATTGTTTCTTTGTCATTAGCTAGCACTTTTTTTAAGGAGGGGGGTTTAAAATTGATGCTTACACAGCATTACATTTCATTGTTCATTTTATCACCATTACAGTTAAACTGGTGCTAACGCAGTCTTTTGAACGAAATTCTGAAAAATGTTTTAAACTAAATTTATATAGTGATTTTTTTTAAGTATACCTGACATGGTTGTGTTCATGCATCTTTTTTAGGATTGTTAAGCCAAATACGAACTGTTGGAAAGAATAGGATGTGTATAATTTGAATGCTTTAGTACCAGAGGCTTTCAGTACAGAATGTATCAGCAATGCATGAAAGAAAGCATCTAGGTTTCAGAAAGTTCTCTGCATCGTAGTTAGTGGTTAGTAAACCTGGACTGCCAGTCGAAAGTTTGGGGGTTCAAATCTACACCAGGGCAGAAATTTGCATCAAGATTTTGGATGCACTTGAACCCCATGACCAACTCGGCTATAATGAGTATGCTGGGAAGATCAGGCAATAAAGGCAGGGACTGGAAACTCATTCTCATATACCAAGGCTGAATAAATTAAGTGACTAACCACGTCATGGCAGCCTGTGAGGGCTAGGTTTAGGGACTACTGCTCTCTTTCTGAAGAATGAAATTTTCGTATATGTAGAACGTTCTTTAAGGCTTTTCTTGTCAAGTTATTTCAATCAATCTGAACTGTTTTGTAGAATCATATCGATAATGATTGTGAACAAATCCTACTTCCATGCCCGTATAACTGTGGTGATGTTGGCCAACTTAGAAGATTACAGGTATGGCTTTTATTGCATACAATTGTTACTGCATAGACAGAATTATTCTTTTAAGACTTGAAACAGTTGCGGTAGGTAATGCCGAGACTAAAACACTTGGGGCCGTAATATGTGTGGTGTTCATGCAGTTGTTATTGTATGTTGTTGCATTCAAGCAGTGTGACCTCACCTAGTGTCTGGACATAAGTAGTTGTGCTCTACTATCAGACGTTATATCTGTGAAGTGTCCACTTTTGCTGGCTGTTATCTTTAAGCGTTTACTTTCCGGTTTTGTTTTGTGCTGTTTGCAAAGTTCGGTATTTATATTTGTGGTTGAGAAAGTCAAATCGACAACCATTCTTTGTGAGGTGTGGCTCTACACAATGGCTGATTTTGCCAGATACACTGAGATTTGGAGATTGGACATGGCAGTGAATTGTCATAATGCAGTGTAATGTACTACAACATAGACTTATGTAGCCCCATTATAAGAACCCCTTCGTAAAATACACAATGAATCGTTCATGAACAAGTGATGATGATACTGAACTTCAAAACGGCCTCTGCCTGTGAACATATGCAAAAGTATTATTATTGTTATTATTAAAATTTTTTTAACCAGCCCAGGGTCACACAGGAATGTGAATCTAAGGCACGGTAATATGCAGAATCAGACATTTTGACCGAAACTTTACTGTAGGTGGCGCTAGACATTGGTATCCTATGGAGCATAACTTATCAAGAGCTGAAATCGTCTGAAACAAAAAGCTGTAAGCCTGAGATTGCGTACAATATAAATAAATTATTAATTTAAAAACATCCGGAAATAGTTTGCTACTACGGTGATCTATGAATTGCTGATATTGCATTACTTTACGTTCCATTGCTACTGTGGCCTGTGACCAGACATTAGTGGAACACTCTATTCCAGTCAGACAGGAGTGTCTGACTGTAGTGTTAGTGATCGCAGCATCTGTGCTTTATTAACTGAAAACTGAATACTACTGATGCTACAGTGTCCAAATGATTAGAATGCTTTTCTGTATCTACTGTCAATTTATTTAGAGCCTTTAAAATGTTTGAAAAAACAGTATATAAATGCATACTGTACAAAGTGCTTCTCGATTTACAGAGATACTTAGAAGGCATCATAGTAATGCCCACATACAAACATGCTTAAATACAAATATATATATATATATATATATATATATATATATATATATATATAGATATGTGTGTGTGTGTGTGTGTGTGTCCTTGAGGTGGTCAGTCCTTGACCTTGCAGGTGGTCATAAGACAGAAAGACTAATTAGAAAGTGTCAGATTACAATTACTAGTAACAGCTGAAACGGTTTCGTGAAATCTTACATCCTGTTTCGAGTCCAGTTGTATGGGGTTTCGGATGACTGATACCTTTGATAAACCGATCCTTGATACTAGTCATGCAGTCGTTAATCTGGGATTTCAGCATAGGCCTGTAATCATTTCGTTCTGAGAAACGCTTCAATAGACGGGTAAATTCTTCTTCTCTCTGACTGACGATGGGTTTCTGTTTTTTTTTCTCCTGTTATTTAATATGAACCGGTTAAAAATTTTAAACATGATGCTGTGTTGGGTTTTCAAACATGTTCTCAGTTGCTGAGTGTGAGGTTTCATCTGGTGGCAGAGTAAAATAGTCCAGGATTTGAATCCAAATGGGTCCTGTGAGAAACTAGACATTCATTGTCGAGTCACATGGTCTCCCAAGAAAAAGTTGTCTATCTGTTGATTGTTTCATCCTGTTTTCACTTCATTCAAAAGATCCTTTAGCCCACGACCCAAATGGCTGGCTGAATTGTATCAATCAATCTATCAGATAAATCGACCACTCAGTTACTTCAGTCATTCAATCAATCAGTCAACGATTGACTGTAAATTAAGCAACCAGTCAGCAAATCAACCAATCTGTCAGTCAGATCGATCAACCAGTCAATCAAATCGATCAATCTGTCAATCAAATCGATCAACCAGTCAATCAGTTGCTTATTTTAGAAAGACTTTGTTTAGGGTATCTTGAATGTGTCACGGATAGGAATAAACATTGTTAAACATTGTTAGAGCTTATATGTTGACAATTTAGAGGTTAATTTGTTAATTATTGGAGTTATTGGGGAGGGCGTTACAGGAACCAACCTCACTGGGATGTGCTTTTCCATCAGAACAGGGTACTTGAGTTTTGATGTAGTCATTCAGTTCCCAAGCAGGGTCTGGAAATCTGGCCTGCGATCAATTATTATTAAAGCCTATATTTCACTGGGACGTACTTTTCCATCGGAACAGGGGACTTGAGTTTTGATGTAGTCAATCAGTTCCCAAGCAGGGTCTGAGAATCTAGCTTGGGGTCAATTATTATTAAAGCCTATATTTTAAGAATTTCTGTGGAAAAATTGACATGCAAAGAGTAATTTATGGGTAAACAACAGGCACTGTCCCATGGTTGAAATGATTAGCCCGGCTTTAAAAGGGGAACTTGACTTTTGACGAGCTGCAGCCATCTAACAGACACTGCTTACAACATGCTTTGCTATGACATGAATTCTGATATATAGCATGATTTGGGCTTGAATCACACCATGAATTCACTATAGGAAAATGGCCTCATTACAACAGGTCTGTGTCATAAGGTGGTTCATGATATCATTCCCTGGGACAGCATTATAATGAGCGCCTGATGTATTGTATATATAGACAGTGCAGTGGAGAGTTGGTTGACCTGTAGAACACTATAAATTGAGTGCAGCATCTGCAAATAGGTTGCTGTTGAGCTTAATGCAGCAAAATACATTTTTGTAGTTTCCCAGCAACAGCTTGCAATTTGGCCTTATATTATAGCTGTTTTTGCTCTATGTTGTTTGCCTGCAGATAATTGATGTAACCCTGAACTTGACTGGAGGATTGGGAGGTTAAAAACGACACCTGGACTGAATTTTGTCATAAAGCCTGAGGTTGCCTTTTGGCTGATGGTGTCATATTCCAAATGCCCCAGTGAATCGAACCCTGTACCGAAAACTTATTGATCTAAATTAAGCTTCCACGGGGGGGGGGGCGGGGGTCAAATGGCAAAGCTTCCTGAAGCTGAAAGCATTTACAATGCTAAGGAATAAATTTTTAAGTCTTGTGTAAGCTTAGGAGGAAGAGGAGGAGGACCTGGCCGGATTTAGCTTGGGCTTCCTCCACCCTGTGTATGGAAATGCCTATCGTAATTTCTTCTACTCTCTCCCAGGAATGATTATGTAAACCATGTTGGTCTACAGCTGCCACATTATAATTGATGGTCGTCATCCGTTAACCACCACGTGGTTGTATTTGTGGTTATGCTTTCAAATGTTTTCTAAACCACGGTGTGGTTATGGCCTGGAGCGAGGTGCAGTTGCCTGCTCCTAACAACCACGCAAATAGATTTGTTGCTGCGTGACTTCAGGCGGTCGTTGGCGTTTATCTATGCATTGCTCTAGCAACTTCCTTCAACGTCACTACTTTAGAGTTGAGAGAGATTGAGTGGCCGCTGTTTATCAGTTGCCATAAGCAGAGGAGAAGAGAGGCGGAGTTGGAAACTATGTGGGATCAAAATAGGATGAAGGTTTGTAGGAAATAGGCTCGAGCTGTGGTGGAGAATGTGATGCAAGCTAGTATAGACATGGAATGGAAATAGAATTAAGAGTATGGTGGAAATAAGGAGATGGGATTGAAGCAGGTGGAAATATGGTATATATGTAGGAGTTAGATTGGAAATAAGATGTAGTGGAAATGAGGTGGAAAGCAGTAAAAATGGAGCAATGAAGAGAGGTGGAAGGATGGTGCTTGGTGGATATGGTGGTGGCAGTTGCTAGGGTAGTATGTGTTCTCCAGCCAAAAGGTTCTTTAACCCCCCAAACCATGTGTCTGAGGAGTTTCTATGGAGGCACATCAGTAAATGTGTTGCCTTTACCATAATGGGGTTGAGAATTGTATCATATAGGAAGCTGAAAAGGATCATCGTATATAGCAATGCCATTTGAGAATGCCAATAGTATGTACTAGTATGTTTATATGTATGACTGTATGTGTGTAAATCTTGCCTTCAATATATATATATATATATGTGATATATATTTATTATATGTGTGCATATTTGTGTATATCTGGACAAATATGTAGCACCTGTTCTTAACTTCTCAAAGGAGCTTATTGATATCAATCCGTGAATGTAAAACGATAATTAACACTAGAAAAGTGCATACTGTGATTCAGTTTATCCAATAGGATGGAATTAGTTTGGAAATAATCTTGATGGAGCGGAAATGAGATGGAAAGAAGAAAGGATGGAGCAGTGAAGATGGGTGGAAGGATGATTTATCGATGGATACGGTGCAAATTAACAGTGCAATATTTGTCTAAATCTGATCTTTTTTGGTTTTTTTAGCTTGAAAGTCATAAACAAAACTGCAGGTTAAAACCGAAAGACTGTAAATACAAGAACATGGGTTGCAAATTTCAGGTAAGTTTTCCACAAATTTATATTAGGAATATTTATATTTGGTTATACGTTTTTCTAGAGCATATGATTATGCTTTAATGTTTGTCTTTTGTATGAAGATGAATGCACGCAGGATGATGGTTTTAGAATTTAGATTGAAAAGTTTGCAAATTTAAAGAAAGGTAGATAGTGTGGTGTGAAGAGGGATAAGTAGTACTGTTAAAAAAGGTATGATTATTTATTGGACACTGGTCAGCTTGTAATTTGTATGTCTCGTAACTGTAAGTGTTGTATAAATGCACTTAGATGAGTACATAAGTCTTACAGTTTGTTAATGCTGTGTATAAAATATTTAATAATGTGCCATTTGGTATGCCTTGATTGAAATGTTTGATAATGCACCATTTGGTAGGCCTTGATTGAAATGTTTAATAATGCACCATTTGGTAGGCCTTGATTTTGTATTTGTATAATGTCTGTTACATAATGTCTTGTGCCGTGAACTACATGTTGTAGTTGAGGTGGCCTCATGCTATGGAATGTACAGGCTATATTGAGATGGTTAATGGTTATATCCAGCTATGGCAATTACAGCTTTAGTTCCTGATGTGGGATTCCTTAGAACCATTGATTACTGTTAGTTGTTATGTAGCGGTGTTAGTCAAGTATAACTTAAGTGTTAGATTATGTTCTTAACACAGTATTATGGCCATAGGGATTATTACCAGTTTGGACAAGTTACATGTTGCAGAATCTGGTTTCAGTGGAGTGTGTGGTTATGTGCACAGATGCTTGTGCGTGTAACTCTTTCTGTGGTTATCCGTCTGCCTCTGTGACTGTGTGTGCATGTGCCTGACTGTGGTTTTGTTTTTATGTCTGTTGTTTTCTGTGTATATCTGTGCTTATGTCTGTGTGTACTGTAGTCTTTGTGTTAGCATCTGTCATTGACTGATTGTGTGGTTGTTTTTGGTGGTTTGGGGCCTAGGATGTTTTTAGTGGTTATAGTGTGCCAGTGATGTCAGAGTGATATCATTTGAGTGGATTCAATTCTATCTAGTATATGGCATGGTTATTCATTGTAAAGCCTTACCATGTTTATGTTATCACTTGGTGATGTTTTTATTTGCCTTTGGTGGGCCTACTAAATTCTAGTTGCTACCAGGTGTTTATTCTGCATACTGGTAATTTACAGAGAAACTTGTGATGTAATGAATATAATTATACCCTGTTGATTACATGACAATGGTGGTTGCTTGTTGAGATAAGTTTTACTTTTGTTAGGGATGGTTTTTGTTATTTTCTTGTGACTCCGTATTCAAAGTACAGTACTGAACACCACCTTTATAATTTTGGTAATAATAATATTCTAGAAATAGTATTAATATTGTTATATATCTTTATAAGTATGTATGTGTAGTAATATATATAATAATATTGGTCGTAATAAATATGATTGTATGAGTAATAATTCATCATGAAGATTTTGTGACTGCTCTTTCTTTAGGGGACAGTGGAGAAGATAGCGGAGCATGAAAGCGATTATAAGTTTCACCTTGAGATGACAATTGGTCATTCGCTGACACTCAGTCAAGAAATCAACAAACTGAAAACATCACTCGATGTAAGTGTTGCTGTAATTATGCAAATGACCTCATTGTTACCGGAGATGGGTGCAATTATGTTGATGATGCAGGGAATGGAAAGATGAACAAATGAGGAAAATACGAGATGATGATGACTCTGAATTTACAACTGATGTTAATTAGTGAATCTATTGAGGTGTTCTGTTACAATTATACTTGTAACAAAATGTGACTGTTGGTGATGATCATCATGTAGATAATAAGTTCGATGATGGTAAAGGTGATGCTGCTGATGATGATGTTGATGATGATGGTGGTGGTGGTGATGATGATGACAGTGGTGATGGTGGTAACAGTGAACATGATTTGTTAACAAATATATTGATGACGATGTTTCAGCTTCCAAACAAAATTTTTGAATTTGGTAATAATTAGTGTCATTACTAAACATATAGATCAAAGCAGCCTGTCAAAAGATGAAAAGGTGATGGACTATAGCCAGTGACTCCTCATTTTCAATGTCATTCTTCCCTTCGACTCCCTTCTCGCCTTCCTTTGCCTAATACAGCAAGGTTATTATGAACCTAAAAGGTATGGTAGGGCATATAATACATCATGGCCTAGTTCTGTGCTAATTATATAGTAATTTCATAATTATGTTTCTACAATTCCCATACTTGACTTGTAAGTGATCATGTGATGTTTTTGCCAAACAGACAGCAAATGCCGATGTCAGATCTTTACAAACAACCGTATCAACGCTGACCTGCGAGAAGGACGAAATTTATGCAAAATTTTTTGCACTTGAAAAAGAATTCCGCAAGACCAAGGTAAGAAAGACACTGCAGCTCTCTGTTTTGGCTGATGGATGGAAAGTAGTTGATGGCTACTATAGAAATATCCAGAGCATATTGTAATGGCATATAACACCTTTTAGCAGAACAAGAAATTCTGTAGTACACTCAGCAAGAGCATCTGTCAGAAATGGACAACTCTTAAGGCCATTAGAACATAGTTTGGGTGTGGTAGGGTGGGAGTCGATACTGAGTTTGGTGAGTGTAGGATAGTGATCAGCGAGTGAGTTGAGTTCATAACTGAGGATTAGTGCCAAGCTTTATGAAACTTAATGAAGAGTGTGGTTGTATTTATGGGGGTGGAAAGAAACATGTTGGATCAATCAGATCGAATGCACTGAGAAAGGAAAGAAACTGCGATGCGAGTGGATTAGAAAGGTTGTCACCGTGGTTGAAATCACTTGTGAGGATAAATTCATGTGTTGAATTGACAGCAATAAACCAGAAACAGTTATAATCTAAGCATGAAGTTATACATAAGGGACAGTTTACTGTAGAGCTCAAGCACACCATTATGATTGTATTCTGAGCTCATGGATTTAACATACAAAGACGAAATATTGATTAGGAATGATTACTTACTATGATTAGAGATTATTAATTACTATGACTCTATGTCAACTTAGGAGCATCAAAAGGACCTCATAACACAGCAGTCATCACGAGTTGAATCAGCTTCAAAAGAAGTAGAAAAAATAACTCAGGATTTCCAGCTGATCCGGATAAAGCAGAACCAACAAGATACGAAGATGACGGAGCTGGAGAAACAGCGTCGACCCAGCGTCTCATTACCAGGTGTGGACACATCTCTCATTTGCTTTTAGTTTCAGAATAGGACCTTTCGGATGAAGACAGTTGTGGTGATGATGATGGTGGTGGTGATGGGATTGATGGTGATGTTGATGAGATTGGTGATATTATACATATATATTCGTTTATTGAAAACAACTGGATGGCACACCGCACCCAGGAACATTAACACGGGAATCATAGCGAAAAAATAATATGGATAGCTAAAGCAGTAATGTAATGTTAGTTGAATGATATAATATTAGTTATATAATATTAATTAACATCCTAACATTGGTCAAAACATAGAAAGATCTTAACATTAGTTAGCTGTGGCCATGTTTGTGCAAACTAGCGAATAAGGATCTGGGGATGAAATTTCTATCATCCCCATTAAGAACGTCTGTGTTGCCATGTAGCTTTACACTGTAGAGAGATGCTTTCTAGATGTGTAAATGCAGTTGCCTTTTTGTTGACAGAGGAAATGCGGCAGCAGTTCATTTCACATGACCGTACGATCGGTCTACACGACATGCGTCTGTCCGAACTTGACCTCCGTGTTCAGTGCCTCCAGACAGCCAACTACGAAGGTGTTCTCATCTGGAAGATCGCCGATTACCACAAACGTAAGCAAGAGGCGATTGGCGGTAACATCATGTCACTCTACAGCCAACCGTTCTACACGAGCCGCTACGGCTATAAAATGTGCGGACGCGTATACCTTAACGGAGACGGAATCGGAAAGGGGACTCACCTTTCGTTCTTTTTTGTTGTTATGCAAGGTGATTATGACGATATAATCCCTTGGCCGTTTCGACAGAAAGTAACGTTGACGCTGCTCGACCAAAGGAACAATCGGCGACATCTGTCGGACACTTTTCGCCCAGATCCTAGCAGCAACAGCTTTCAGAAGCCACAGACTCCAATGAATGTTGCATCGGGGTGTCCACTTTTTGTGGCGCACTCTGTACTTGAAGATCGGGACGAGGTATATCTTCGCAATAACACGATATACATTAAAATTACTGTTGACACAAGTGACCTTTTGAACCCGTGAACTCGCAGAGTACGGACTTGCAATATGTTTTTTGACTCTGTCCAGTTGGTCACCTTCATGACTTGATCTCATTTGTGTCGACCTAATTCTCTTTTTGCTCATTGGCCACTGCTGGTACATGTGACTGATAAATCAGAACAAAGGTCGTCCGATGGCTACTGACCTGGAATCATATTGTCCAGCTGGCTAAACAGGAAGCTATGTTGGACGGAAGGAATGAGATACAGAAGAACATTCTCTTTGTAAAGTTACAATTTTATTGTAAAGTAGGAAAATTAAAATTTGCAATTTGTGATTTTCTGATTTGACGGTCAAGGAACTTTTGTGCTCAAATTTGTAGAAATTACTTGTCACAATCTGAGTAGTATCTTAAACGAATTGCTACATGTAAATATTGTCGTTAAATTAATTATCTTTCTCCCTTAGTCTTTGTTCAACGTGTTTTGTTCTTCTCTATCTGGAGATCAGAGTCCATGAACTGTACAGCTTCGAGGATATGGAGTGACACAGCCGTTGAAATACTTATTACTGCTACTACTTACTACTACTACTACTATATGCTAATGTGGCCAGGGTAGCTGATTGTTAAAGAGTGCTCGGTATGTAATGAAGATAGTAAACGATAGAGCCTTCCTTGAGACGGTTACTGTGTAGAGACCATGAGCAATCCTCTACTCGCACTGGCTTCCTGCCTCCGATTAAGATTTACCGACCTTGCGCATGTAATAAATGCAATAATAACAATTATACTACTATTACTACTACATACTACTACTAATAGTGCTGCTGTTGCTACTAGTATTACTACTATTAAGCCGACTTGTATTGTACCAAATATTGAATTCACCGGAGAACTGTGGGACTGCTTGGAAAGATGAGTTTTCATTTGCTTGCGAAATGAAAAAACATTTCCTATTTTCATTTTTATTGTCTCTTGACTTGTCTTGTGGGTTTAATTGTAATTTGTTCAAAGAGCAAAACAAATTAGAGGCACTCTCTATGTTAGCCTGTATGATGTTAAATGTCATTTTGAGCAGGACTATTACATCAGTTAGCAGGTAGATGGGAGTATGAGTTGTTAAGCTAGGAATTAAGTTAAATGACCCATGAAAACTGTCCTGTTAGATTTTGTTGTCTATTCATCTCACTTCACAACAGCCACAATTGTGCTGTGTTATTAATTTCATTACTCTTCTATTATTCTATAGTAGTTCTTAACTAATTTGTGTCAAGTTCTGTGGCACCAGTTTCCAACCTATAGATAAGTCATGATTTATGATATTTTAAGTGAAAGCTGAGTTTTTGTCCACATTTTGTAGGGTGCAGAATTGCAACAAATTGTTTTCATTTGGTCTTAATTATTCTGTTGTGATTCTGCTGCGTAATATAATGTAACTTACTGTAATGAAAGTTACTGTAATGTAACTTACTGTAATGAAAGTAACTGTAATGCAACTTACTGTAATGAAAGTTAATGTAGTGAAACTTACTGTAATGTAACTTACTAGTGAAAGTTACTGTAGTATAATTTACTGTAATGTAACTTATTTAAATGAAATTTACTGTGGTGTAACTTACTGTAATCCAACTTACTGTAATGAAAGTTACTGTAATGTAACTTACTGTAATGTAACTTACTGTAATGAAAGTCACTGTGATGTAAATTACTATAGTGTAACTTGCTGTAATGCAACTTTCTGTAATGAAAGTTACTGCAGTGTAACTTACTGTGATGTAACTTACTGTAATGAAAGTTACTGCAGTGTTACTTACTGTAATGACAGTTAATGTAATGTAACTTTCTGTAGTGTAAGCTACTATAAGGTAACATACTGTGATATAACTTACCCTGGTGTAACTTACTGTAATGAAAGGTACTGTAATGTAACTTAAGGTAATGTAATTTACTGTAGTGTAACTTACTGTGACGTAACTTTCTGTAATTTCCTAAGTGATTTTATGCCACACTTCTTTATCATATTAAGGTATTATTTTCTAACCCTAGGTTCCTGTGATCCCTGAGGATAATATATCAGTAGGGGTAAACAAGTTGTGGAAAAATTAGTCCTTATCCTCAAGACCATCCGGGTGGTGCTTATGAAGACTGGCACCAATCTACCACTAGACATGGATGGAAGACGTTCAAAGAGGTAATGCCTTTCACGTCGATTATGAAGACGGTCGGGCTCCGAAGTTAAATCTACTCCTTTGGCGTTGCTAGGGACAAGAGTTTCTATAGCAACAGGATGAACGTGCTTGTGTTGTAGGCAACCCGAGAAATTTGGCAGATTCAAGGATGGCAATCTACTCAGCTGCAGCTTCTGTTAAGGTGTCGTCTGTGAGGAGGAGTAGGAGGTGGTACCAGCATCGTATCATCGAATTTATATAGCGCCTCTCACAACTACTGTAGTCAGAGGCGCTCTCAGCACGGAAGCCCCGGGGAACAGAAATCACTTCAAGGAAGAGAGACCGATGAGGAGAAGCCAGACATTGGTTTGGCCCTAAGTGGGGGGAAGGTCGTTCCAGATCGAGGGACCCACGACGGGCAGTCCTAGGAACAAAGCGGTCAAGTCGATTGGCAGAGCGCAACGAGCGAGACGATGATGCAGCCATGGCTTATGCAAGTAGAGTGTTTCGTGGCAGCACCCAGTTGCGAGTTGGAGACTAGAGGTAGAGGATCTTATAACGGATGCGCTCAGCTAAGTGGAGCCAGTGCAAAACTTCAAACATGTAAGTAGAAATGTTTGCAAAGCGGGACAGTCGGGCTATGAGCCTAGCTGATGCATTTAGGACTGATTGGTGGGGGAGAGATGCTGTTTAGGGAGACCCATGAGAAGCGAGTTGCAGTAGTCCAAGCGTGAGCAGACAAAATGCATGGACTATGTTGGTAAGACAGAAACCGATCATCTGATGGCCTCGGTTGAGAGAAACAGGAGCGAGTCAGGCTCGAAACATGCTCTGTGAACGTGAGGAAGGACTCGATTGTGACATCCAAATCACAGACGGTAGATGAGTATGTGTAAGCAAGGAATTTCCACGACAGTAATAGAAAGTAGGCCTAGTTTAGCAAGCTGCTGCGTAGTTCCAATAGTAGTGTGTAGTCAGTGACGGTTAGTCGACATCCAGTAGTGTAGGCCAGGGACCAGGCAGTCAATAGAGCGGACAAGGGACAGCTGATCAGTTGATGGATCATATGGCGTCCCAAGGCAAGTACCACCAGTGGCACCAGTCCAAGGGACAATTTGTTAGCGCCATCTGGTCGCTTGCCGTCAGATTGCAGACCTGTGCACTCTTTCATACATGGAACGTCTGCAGTTGGACGTTGGATTACTCGCCAGATGACCCTAGATCCCTGTCCGCTTTGCGGACGTCCGCACTCCAACAGAGTACTAAGACCTAGGTTGGGCAGCACTGTTGGTCGTGCAGGTCTAGCCTAACTGTGCTATGGAGTGTGTGTAATTTCAACTTGACACTGCCGCATCCAGCAACAGGTCTCTAATTATATTTAACTAATTAGATTTAACGCAATTTACACACTCTTTGATGTCTGACTGAAGTAAATGGAGTGACCGTATGACACACGGCCCTGCGTGCTTATTTGCAGTGATTTGATCGGGTGAGATCCTTCACCATCGCTGCCCATTTGAATGGGTGCCACGATATTTAAAGTCCCCATGTACGGACCGTGCTAGAGCGACCGTATGGCCTCGACCCTTTTCATTTTTGAAAGGAATTGATCGGGTGAGGTCCTTTACCACCACCGTCCGCTCTGACAAGTGTAGACAACCGGGAAGTAGGTGTGTCAGGCACAGGCCGTACTTGAATAACTAAGTAACAAATTTAGATGCGGACGTCCGCATTAGTCACAGCCCACTCCCTCTTGTCCGCTCTTTGGTAACCCCTCCCTCTATATTTGATGACGTCCTTTATTGACGACCGCTTAGGTTAACACGCCATTGTTCTACTTGAAGCCAACTATAATAACATAACATCGCAGTGGTTTTAAGTGGTTCAGGTGACGTAATCTGTGTTAGAATCGCTGGTAAGCTATGCGGTTCTTTTTTTTATAGGCCTAGTCTTCTCACTTGTACAATTTTTAACGATCGGTCAACAAGGTGAAGAGAATTAATTATAGGCCTAATGTTTAACAAACCACCGGAGTCTATGACAACGAGCCTCTCGACATTCATCATCATCATCATCACCACAGTACTTGCTATGGCGCCACTCACCCTGTAGGCCTACGTGCTCAGGCTGCTCAGCAGCGCCTTACAAAATATAATATTATTAAAGAAAGGCCGCACGAAACAGGTTCGTCTTAAGGTGATAGCAACAGATAGAGTGGGAGTCCATGGACCGGATAAGAGTGGGAGTCCATGGACCGAATAACCTGCGGCAATGAGTTCCAGGCGCAAGATCCGGTCACAGAACCTATTGACATAATTAGGCCTATTGACCTCATCGATTCGTTTGACCAATGTTGTGCAGAAAACTGTTGCAGTTGCACTAAAACTAAACAAGTCTCTAAAACTAACAAGTCTCGCTTTATTATCTTAACCAATGCATTTAGTCTCGAAACACGCGGTTACGTAGTTTGATCAAAGCGTTAGAGAGATTTGTTAAACTATTTTACTAACAAATAACCACAGGTCCTATATAATTATGGGTTCGCAAAGCAGTCATAGGTTTGACCATATTTAGTCACTAGGTGGTATCGACGCACTTCACTTAGTAAAAATTCAATCGCTAGAGGTAGGCAGTCAAACGTGATCCTTTGCAGTTTTGTCATTCCGCCCGTCCATCGGTGTAGCCTATACATACATACATGCATACATACATACATACATACATACATACATACATACATACATACATACATACATACATACAGACAGACAGACAGACATACATACATACATACATACATACATACATACATACATACATACATACATACATACATACATACATGCATACATACATACACATATATCCATGTGATATAATGTGACCAGACATTTATGTGATATCACGTTTCATAGCCCCTCGGCTCTTGCATAAGAAATCGTGCGATTTGAAATACCGAATTTTTTCTGAATATTAGCCTATAATTACATCATCTGCTAATAAATTTCATATTATGCGCTATATAATAATTATTGCATTGTCACACTAAAGTAGCCTAAGTTTAGACTGGCTAAACTAATTTTGGACGCCCTCACTATTTATTGTCAGATCCTACCTAGATTCTTTCATTTATCAACGACATGTTCGCCATCCGTGGAGATTAACTGATGTTTATTTGCTGAAGATGTTTGTCTACAGTTTGTCTGCAGTTCTTTCACGTGCAATTACTCTATCGAATTTTCTGTGACCGTGTAACGACTAACAGACTGTAATGTAATGTAAATCTCCGAAATTTCTCAGCGCCACACAAAAGCCATGTCAGGGAGACCAGCTTATTCACCGGCGCTATATCAAATCAAATCCGCAATTGCCATATCCGCCTTATCTGTTCCGGTGCCAGGTCAGTGTCCGGGAGGTCAAGCCGAGGAGACAGCAGGGTGCTATGGTGGTAATCGATGATGATGGCGGTTGTGTGGTGGCGTAGGAATGGAATAACATTGGCAATAACCATGCTGTTGCTGTTAGAAATACGCCACCACGAGACTCTGAAATCGTCATTTTGAGCAAGCAGACGACTTTCAGCAGCGCTTTATCTACTGCTGATTTGTCTTGTGCTAATATCGCAAGAGGCTTGGGTATATCTGTTCAATCCGTTGACTCTAAACTGAATTTCAATAACCACATTTTCCTAATTAATAACACACAAAGCTGACGTCAGAGCCAACTTCATATTTCGTATGTTTATTCAAAGAAACCATAGCTGCAGTTCTCGCTGGGTCCTTGTTGGAATACTGTGCCTCTGTCTGGTTGCTATATACTGCCGCTAAATCTCATAAATGTACAAGCAGTTCAACATCGCTTAACTAAGCGCATTGCTGTATTAACCAGCTAGATCTATGCCTGAAGCTTGCCGGAATTTGTTGACTCTCTTTTGACAGATATCTGCAGCTAAGCACGGAGAGCTGACAATCATCATTGTATACGGCGCACTGACATAAGCGCCCAAGACAGCTGCGCCCAGACCACTGCGCCCCGACAAATACGCCCCGACAAATGCGCCCCGACAAACACGCCCCGACAAATGCGCCCCCGTAGGGCTTACACACGAAATTTTAATACACAGATGAAAACATTAATAAAAGAACAGTATGTAATGTAACGGGGCGGGGAGATGGTTCCAGGCACGCTGGAACGAAGATCAGAAAGACGCGGGTTCGATACCCTCTAGCCCCATAAGGTTGGCTCAGCCTTGCATTCGCTAGAGGGAGACTGTATACTTGAGCGGTAGAACAGATGGGTGCCGTTCATGGCTGCCGTATATACAGTTAACTTCGACTCCTGTAAAACTGTATCTGTTCCTACTATATATGATGTAAGGCGCTGCTGAGCACAGGTTGAGTGGCGCCATAGCAAGTACGGTGCGATAATAATATATCACAAAAAAGATAAATTTGTAATCAAACAACATAATAACCGATGTACGTCTGTCTGTCTGTCTGTCTTCCCGTAACAAACACTATTGTGACGTCACTATACTGCCGCCTTGGCGACGGCTGTCTTGACGATGATGGTCTTGACGACGGCTATAGGCCTATAATATGACGTCATAATATAACGGGGAAGTAAGCTTAATTGTTATCACTGCAATAATGGTTTTATATACCGTGATTTTTCACGGGTTACAGCTAGTGTTACTATTACTTGTCAAACATTATTAACTAATTACAGTTCTAAATTGTGCGAAATCCTCTGGAGATAGTCCATGATTAGAACAGTGCCATGCTTTGTTGTTACAACCTGCGCTCGGCGATTTAATTGCACATATAGGCCTACATATATTCTTAGTGGCCGTCGGTCAGTGTTTAATCTAGTCCCCCTCTTCTGAAGCGCAACATGTATCCTGGGATCCTGGGGGGGGGGGGAAATTTCATCCCCAAAACAGTCCATACATTATAATATTGCCGGCCTCTGGGGGGGGAACTTCAATCCTGGGGGGGGAATTCCCCCCCCGCCCAAATGACGTCTAGATTAAACACTGGCCGTCGGTCTAACCTCCCTAGCCAAATAACGTTCCAACTCCTTTTCGACAAAATTCGGTGCCGCTCGTAGTTCTGCACTAGTTTGTAGACCATTGGGTGATGGCAGTTCATAGTTTGCTGAAATGCACGCGCAGGCCTTACACTGAGTTATTGCTACGAGGAAGATTTTCTCCCATATATACGATCATGTAAGTTCCACAGTGGTATGAGAACCACTGGGGATGTTCGCCTACTCTACTGCGTCGTTGTCGTCGGATGAAAGTGTCTTCCCAATAGTCGTAAGCTTATACAGGCGCTTTTAAACTGCTCTTATGTATGTTTCTCAAATGTCTTTGACGCGTGTTAATCAAATGCAGTCCTTCATGCAACATGCAAGCACGTGGAACAAATTATAGTACACAAATTATGTGGCACAAATGTCGGGGCGCATTTGTCGCTAATTTTATGGCGCAATTGTCGGGTTTTCCTGTGGCGCATTTGACGTGGCGGCGTGGCGCATTTGTCGGGGCTTATTTGTCGTAGGCGCTTTTGACGGGTCACCATTGTATACTTGTCCTGCTTCTATTTTCTACTTTACCTTTTCTGTCTAATGCAGCCAAAATGTTTTATATTGCATTGTTTCTCAACGGTTTCTATGGCCTTCGTTATATCAGTATTCTCATATTATTTAATTGTTTTCAATGGTTTAATATTTTCACTGTTTCTCAATATTCTTTCTTTAAAAAATTTTCATCGCATAAGTTAATTGGTTCAGTTTTATCCTCGGCGTCTTTTGGATTGTAATAGTCGCATGTCATATTGCTTTTGCTCCAGTGTAACTATATATTCTGTATTTGTTCCGATAAATCAATAAATAAAATGGATGTTAATTAATTAATTAATCTCGGGATACTTCATTGTTGCTTACTAATTTCCATATGGTCGCAAAGTAATCAACTAAGTTTCTGGTGATAAATTGATCTTTTGTTGCCTGTGTCGTGCAATGATTCAATTGATCGACTCGTGGATTAGCTTTGATCCGCACGCGGTTCAGAGCGTCTACATTTTATAAATCTTAATTTCATATTGTTGCGCCGAAGCCATTCGTCAACTTTTGTCCTTCGAAGTCGGTCCGTCGGTCGGCTTTTAACTAATCGTATGGGTCCGGTCGTCGCCTCCGCCGTCGTCGCTGCCGCCTTCGTGAGTTGAGATGCCAACACGGGTCGTAATGGCAAGACTCCTTCGACGGGCTTTCATCCCGGCTGAGCGACGTCGTGGCATGCGCACACAGACAGTGGGCGCGCACATGGTCCTCGCGGCGCGTTGATTAAATACCGCTTGGTCGGAACACCGTCAAAACTATTTCAGCGGACAATTGCGGTCTCTGGTCGGCCATTTATATCGGCGCTGACAGCCGGGGCAGTCGGCTTTGACGCTGGTGGGACGCCGAAGAAAAATGACCCAGCGCACCCCAGTCTGCCTGACGGCCGGGGGATAAATGGAGAGATTGGATTCGGGATTGAAGAGCTCGATACATCCGCCGAGTATCTATGGGGATGTTATGAATGCGTCAATGGTCCATCGCGACCGGCCGACCCGTCTCAGCTGCGTCTCGATTTATTGCAATACGCCAACGGCCGGCGAATGGCGCCGACGTTGCAGGCAGCCTCGTCGCAGTCGTCGTGTGTGCGGCGATATTTGCTTCCTTCGTCTTTCCTGCCTTCCTTCCTTCCTTCCTTCCCTCGGCTGCTGCTGTTGCAGTCGGAGAAGCAGAGATGCAGAGGGTGGATGGGAGATGCGGCGGCGCCGTTTCTCATCGGACGTCAACGGACGATGCGATTGCTTTGTCCAGAATTATCGGATTCTGTTGCGTCAATGGGTCTTCGTCCTTCCTTATACTCTCCTACAGAACGCACTGCTTTGCAACGGCATCACCACCTGATGTTCTGGGGCGTCCCAGTCTCTTCCACGCTGTACTGCGCTGCTGTGCCATACAGTGTTCTTACAATTCTTAAGGCCTTCAAGACATAATGCATGTGTCAGCGCTACAGAATCTTACAAATGCTGAGGGACTTGTATGCATTACGTGTCATTGCATATAAAATCTAACAGATGTTGAAGTGCTTCTTTACATAGACTGATGTCTCAGGCCTTCAGAATCTTACAAATGCTGAGGGCTTTCGTTATGTAACGCATAGAAAAATGCGTTGCACAAGTGGTGTTAAATTAAACAGATGATCTTTCTCTTTAGCAGTGCCGGAAATGGGAATTTTGGACTGTATAACCCTATTTAGTTGAGGGATCAAACACATTGGAGTGAATGAGCGGACTTCACAGCATCAAATATACCAAGCAACATGTTTTGGCAAACTAGCAAATTATAAGGTTTTATGCTGAAGTGATAAGTAGCAGGACAACTTTGTGCACGTAAGCTTCGGCAGAGAGGGAAAGGATTTGATGCAAGGTAAAATAAGATGTCAGAACAGTCATAGGACTGCACCTTTTCAGCTTAGCGTTTCAAGAAGAGTTGGAGAACAGATCGAGTAAACTCAGACCCGATCACATAACAAAATAACGATTTCGGACGGGCTATATCGTTGCTGAGCCTACAGCCTCGTCAAATTGGGACAAGTGCCAATTCTTCGGGTAGTTGCCCTGTAAATAAGTATGCACATCTTTTGTTGAACTGACACACCTGTTAATGTTTCTGAAATAAAACGTGAAAAACGTAATATTGTTTGTCCACAATTTATTACAAAGAGTCATGGTTGACAAAAACTGTTGCAACACATTGCCGATGAGCCAGACCTCAACAAGTTGAAGGCTAAGCCTAAGTCCACACATGTAGAGTAGACTCTGATTGTGGCGCAATGCAGACAATTGAGCACATAGTCGAAGTATGTCCATAAACACATTTCAATGGCGGACTCCTGGATCTTCATCTCGCTGGCCTACAGTTGGTTGGACACGAACTGCGTATATACTCTTTCATTCTGGAAATTTATATAGCGCCTCTTAAGAGATCTACTCAGAGGCGACTTCGCTGGCTGCCAGTTCAGCGCTGACTGAACGACGTCCATTGTTTTCAGCCATGCCGTATATATACGCACAGGATTCGCGTCCAATTACTGTCATCTAGACTTCCATGGTCCGTTCGTCCGTCCGTCCGTGCGTGCATCTGTCGACGTGTGATTCATGTCCGGAAGTGCGGAGGAGGAGCGAACCGTGCTCGCGTCGAATTTTGCCGCCAGGGGGAGTGACATTAGACTGATTTGTGTGTCAGTTGCGGAGTCAGAAATATTTGGTCCGTTTAGGTAAAGGAAGAACTATTAGGGAGTGATAGGCGATTGAAGCCGGCTAGAATAATTGGCTGCTGATGTCACGCGCCGGATTCAAGGAAGCACTGACCATAACGACGACGACGAAGACGAAGTCTAGGAATGGACAATTTGGTCATTTGGCGATTAAATGGATGGACGGATGGATGGATGGATGGATGGATGGATGGATGGATGGATGGATGGATGGATGGATGGATGGATGGATGGATGGATGGATGGATGGATGGATGGATGGATGGATGGATGGAAGGGTGGATGGATGGATGGCTGGAAGGGTGGATGGATGGACAGATGGATAGGTGGATGGATGGATGGATGAATGGGTAGGTGGGTGGATGGGTGGGTGGGTGGACGGATGGGTGGATGGGTGGATGGATGGGTGGATTGATGGATGGGTGGATGGATGGGTGGATGGGTGGATGGATGGATGGATGGATGGACGGATGGATGTATGTATGGATGGATGGATGGATGAATGGAAGGAAGGATGGATGAATGGATGGATGGATGGATGGATGGATGGATGGATGGATGGATGGATGGATGGATGGATGGATGGATGGATGGATGGATGGATGGATGGATGGATGGATGATGGATGGATGGATGGATGAACAGTGGATGGATGGCTGGATGAATGGATGGACGGATGGATGGATAGAAGGATGGATGGATGGATGGATGGATGGATGGATGGATGGATGGATGGATGGATGGATGGATGGATGGATGGATGGATGGACTGATCAATGGATGGATGGGTGGATGGGTGGATGGATGGATGGATGGATTGATGGATGGATGGATGGATGGATGGTGAAATCGTGGAATGGTGGGATGGATGGTGGAATGGTGGGATGAATGGATGGATGGTAGAATGGTGGGATGAATGGATGGAGTGTAGATGCAAGGAGCAAGAAGAGAGGGAGGAATAAGTGAATGGCAGTATAGGTGGGTGAATGGAAACTGGAAAGACTAAAGGATGAAAGGTTGAATGATGAATGGATGGATGCACAGTTGGCATTCTTGTCATACGATTGCAGAGGTCCGTCAGTTTAACAACGCAACGTGTTCTGTTTTACAGAAAATGTCTAGCAGTATCAGATAAATATTGTGGTAGAACGCTCCTTGGACACTGTGTCAACAGATGTCGCGTGCAGCCTGTGGCTATCGCTCTAAACAAAGCAAAGATGTATTCATTCATACATCAGATGTACTACTGCATTTATTATTATCATGTGGTATCATGCCTGTATGTATGTATGTATGTATGTATGTATGTATGTATGTATGTATGTATGTATGTATGTATGTATGTATGTATGTATGTATGTATGTATGTATGTATGTATGTATGTATGTATGTATGTATGTATGTACGTACGTAAATATCTATCTATCTATCAATCTATCTATCTATCCATATATCTATCTATCTACCTATCTATCTATCTGTTATATCTATCTGTCTATCTATCTGCCTGTCTTTCTGCTTGTCTATATATATATATATGTACAGTATATATTTGTCTTGATACCTATCCACATATCTGTTTGTATATCTGTAGTCTGTACTATATATATATATATATATATATATATATATATATATACCTACTTACCTACAAACCTACTCTCTGTCTATGAATGTATCTATCTATGTATCTATGTATCTATGTATCTATGTATCTATCTATGTATCTATCCATCCATCCATCCATCCATCCATCCATCCATCCATCCATCCATCCATCCATCCATCCATCCATCCATCCATTATCTATCTATCTATCAATCTATCTATCTATCTATCTATCTATCTATATATCTATCTATCCATCTATCTGTCTATCTATCTACGTATGGCTCTATATATGTAGGCCTATATGTATATTAACTATTCCATGTATCACAAATCAGACATGGTAGCTCAGTTGGCCACATTAATATCTTTCCTGTGTGGACGAGACGTGGCTTTTGAGTGACCGTTATCCGGAGCATCACCTCCAACACCTCCTCCTGCTACTCAACTGCCCGGGTCATGACCCAAGCATCGATCCGGGGGTCAGAGACGATAGCCAAGGGGCAATCCTTGCCAATTGCCCCTCAGTCGCCTCGCGTGATCAATTGTTGCCACGCTGATCATATCTCGTTCCTCTGGCTTCCGTCCCCTTCGATATTTCGCCGTCATTCTGCCAATCCGTATATAATGGTTAGTCCGATCGTCGGCCGACCACAGGGTCGCCGGTTCAAATCCATGACGGATATATATTTGAAAATTTATGCTCCACTCGCGCTCTCTGGTGAACTGAGCTATAAAGTCGGGTCATTACTCAGTGAAGGAAATGAAACGGTGACAGGAAGGACTGGCCATTTGGATGCATATGATATGCCGAGGCCGGGAAAATAAAACTGTCTAACGACCGTAACAATTTCGCTTATTGGAGAGCGGTGGAAGCCAGTTGCACCAATAATCATCGTTATTATTCTCTTCAAACATTTTCAGGATCCTGCATGGGATCAATCTACTTCGGATAAATAATAATAATAATAATAATAATAATAATAATAATAATAATAATAATAATAATAATAATAATAATAATAATAATAATAATAACAATAATAATAATAATAATATTGTTATTATTATCATTAATTAATAATACAAATAATACTATTATTAATTATTATTATCACCTGCTTGTTTAGGCCTACAGATTCTTTTTTTCAGCCGGAACGAGCCGGAACGGCGTTCCGGCACCTTTTTCAGCTACTAAAAAATAATTTTTTTATTTTAATAATAAAAACAATAATTTAGTTATTTTAATTTAATTTAAGTGTTTTTGAACTGTTTTCAGTGTTTACTGAGACCCCTCCCAACCCCTAACCCCGTTTATCTCGTGATTTTAGTTCGCCCATAATTGTTGCGTTCCGGAACCTATTGTTCCGTTCCGGAACCTTTTTTTCTAGAAAAAAAGCACTGTAAACAAGTAATAATAATTCATAATCATTAAATGATTATGAATATAATTATTTATCAATATTAAGATCAGTCTCGTCGTAAATCACTGTCGACGCATATGTTGCTTCCTATCGATCATAATCATGTAGACCACATCGGGTAGAAGATCAGACTAGACTGCTCTAAAATCTAAATTAAACTGGACTAAATTAGATAACAACAGATTCGCTTATCATGTACCATGGAACCTTTCTTTGGCTGATGTGAGCCGTTGAGCACTAGTTTTTGTTCTACTCACAAGGTGGCGGCAGGAACAATTGTTTCTAACGTACATTTTAAAAAGACAAATTCAGCTATTGCTTTATTATTGTTATTAATAAAGCAATATTATCATTACTATAGTTATTACAATATTACTATTACTGTTACTATTATTATCACCATCATCATCATCGTTATCATCATCATTTAATAATCATCATTAATTTTAGAATTAAAAATTATAATATAACTTATTAATGTTTCTCTTTAGACATTTTTTAAATGTTGAGAGGATCACATTTACCTTGAGTAAAATATAATCCTTGTGGTCGTCATCGTCATTGCCAATATCATCATCATCATCATCATCATCATCATCATCATCATCATCATCATCATCATCATCATCATCATCATCATCATCATCGTCATCATTGTCATCATCATCCCAATCATCGTCGTCATCATCATCGCCATCATTGTCGTCGTCGTCATCACCACCATCGTCGTAGTCATCTGTTACATCATCGTCATCAACAACATCATCATCATTGTCATCATCATCATCATCATCATTATTATCATCATCTTAACTCTGCAACTCACTATAATTCTTGTTATTTCTCGATTGAGGCCAAGAGTTAGGTAACACAGAGGGTAGAAAGGGGCTCATAGTTGACAGTCAGTCTTTCGAGACATATGAAATGCGCTGCGGTTGCAAGGTTTTCTTGATAAGGCGCTGGTGTATATAGTGACTTAAGAAAAGCTAAGCTGGGTTAGTACTTATATGGGTGACAGTTAGTGGATAGTACGCCATCTGGCGCACTCATCAAGCCCTCCGTCTTTCATTTATATGTAGAAATGAGTAGCCTACCCCTCGGTAGTTGGAGATTAAGAATATATGCTATGTCGTTGCAATGGACTGTTAACTAGATAATCCTTCGACGTTCTTCAGCAGTTTCTGTTGACGTGTCTCAGCAATTCTTTTGCAAATGGCCCTTCAGCTCTGCAGAGGCAAAAACATTCCTATATAAATCGATATATACAGAGCCAAGAGTTTCGAGTGTAGTACCACGTAATGAACACGTCACTTAATATGTGGATCGTATACATGGTGCTGCATCAGGGCATATTTATCAGGCTGATGCTTGACAGTCGGCATTGCTTTTCAGCCGCTGAGATCCTAGTGAAGTTGCTGTCCGCGTCAGGTAGAAAGCGCTACCAGTGAGGCCCGTGTGACATCCCTGCAGGCCATATATTAACCAGAAAAGATTAATGTAGCGCCGGCAGCAGACTTTTGCCTCCAGCCGTCCGCAGAAAATCCTTCGTGCTTCGAACAACTGAGTGGTGAGCGCCATCAATGGTGGCGCCAGGATTGACGCTAGAAGGGGGGTCAAGTCACAAGGTGCCGAAAGCACAGAGGAGTTGTGCTAGCGATGTAGCCGGTGATGCAGCCGACTAATATATAGCAGCCAGGAAGCGTTCAATAGCAAGCCAACTTAAGATCGGATTTGTAATTATGATCTAGATTTTTAATATGCAGGCGTAAGTGATTACTATAACCTCCAGCTATACTATACTTCAATCTCAGAAACTATAGCTATAAATTCTATTTAGCCTGTTTGATTGACTATCTTAAACATGTAAAGCTTTAATTTTACAAGCGCCTGGTTTTAAAATGCTCAGTTTAAGTAATCTGTTATAGTCAAGAAAAATCAATAATTATGTGTAATTTGGACCAATAAACGTTGTTATGTTATGTTATGTTAAGTCTTTTCTGCATTATTCCGCTAGACCAGCGGTTCTCAACCTTTTGAGATTCAAGGAACACTTAAAAATTTTGTGTCTGGGTCACGGACCACCATTAAAAATTGTGCCAAAAACCAAATTAATACATAAGAAATGTTTTGCCATAAATCCGTGTATTATTAGTTTCCTGCTGCTATCTAGCCGATTCTGGCGATTGAAATAAAACATAAATTTAAAAAATTTACAAAATTTGTCTGTTTGCATGTTTTAAATTGTAAAAATATAAATTGTAGGCCTTGCTCGCGGACCACCAGACAAATGGCCGCGAACCACCAGTGGTCCGCGGACCACAGGTTGAGAACCGCTGCTCTAGAGTCTATAGACAGTATGGTTTCAGAGTATTTAGATTATACGAATATTATGCATGACGTCGGAATGATGAAGAATAATCTGCAGGGCAACAGTTTTACTGGCAGAGGATCAAACTTCATGGAATTTATGAAAACACTATTTAGAACCTGTAGCTTAACCATTAGTGTCTGGATGTCATTAGGGTTGGTGTCAAGCAGTGCGGTAAGTCATGGTGTCACCCCATTAAAATTTTCGAAAAAGAAATTGGCAAATAAGAATTTTCAAAAAAGAAATTGGCATAGAGTTTCAGGTTTAGGTAAATTGATACAGTACATGTAAATTGGGCTTACGAAAAATGTTTTGGTTGTTATCTCTTTTTGTTCATTTTAAAATAATAAATTTCCGCTGAAACTCTGCACAAAAATTTGTAGGCAGTCATTTTGTCATTTTGGTGTCACCCCTTCTGAAGGTGTCACCCGGCGCGCCCCGCACCCCCTATTGACGCCAGTGGTTGTCGTCCAACCACTTCCGGTTAAACTTATTACTGGAAAACGCTGCGGTTCATCTGGATCAGTTTAACCGTGGACAGATTTCCAAAACTGACTTTCCTAATCTGCAACAATTCTCTCCTGGTGTCTCTTTCTCCACTACCATGCGCGACATGGGTGTGACCTTGGACCAGGAAATCACCTCAAAGCATGTGAAGAATGCATGTCGGAAGTGGATCTATCACTTCCGTTAGATTTACACAATAGGCCCCTATTCCTTTTTCCGTACAAATCAAGCTGCCATGCATAATTGTCTTAAGGAGCTCTGCATCTTGATCTCTTCATCCCTGGTGGAAGATTTATTCCATATGCTGCGCAGCGTGCTCATGACTTGGTTGTTCCACCGGCCCTAACTTCCAGGGTCCAGCATAGAAGTTTTGCTGTGGTCAGCCCATCCTCCTGGAATAAGTTGCCTACCAACAACCTGAGGCATGAACTCCTCGGGCTCCCTTGCTCTGTTCGATCGTTTTTCTCGCGTGGTTACATCGGAACTGCTCTGACGAGTTCTCTGCGAGTGGCGATATATAAATTTGTGAATACAACTATAGTAACAATATAACTCATGCAGGAACAGTTCATTCAATGCGAACAATTCAAGTTTTATACGAAGTTCTAGATTTTATGGGAAGTATACAGTGCGCGATAGTCTGGGTTAGCGTGATGGACTGTCGACTCAGAGTTTGGAGTTAAAATCCCCGCCATGCAGGACAAAAGTTTGCTTCGAGGTTTCTGCTCCATATGTGTGCCCCCACGCGCTCACATATGCCGAGGCTAAGAAAAGTAAAGTCGCTAACACTTCATACCTATGGCTTCCTCTCGGGGCTATAGCTTATGAGACTCTTCTTCTCTATAGACTTCATATAAAAGCTGAAGTCTTGCAGTGTTGAGGTGCTTCATGTGCGTCATCAGAATTTCGCCATTGAGTGGAATATATATCTAGACGCATTCCCAACCAATCCTATCATAACTCATGGACACTTTACATTTGGTTTAGGTATAATTCTTCCGTACATTTAGGCACTTTTTATTACACCTCTTTCGGCCAAATTATATATAAAACACCTTAAGTTGTGAGGCATTCACAAGGTATAAGATAAACGTGTCGCAAGTAGCCGAGATTCACGTAAAATTGACTGAAATGATAAATAAAATACTATATCTTCATCTTCATCATCATAAACGTCGTCGTCATTATCATAATAAATCGTCAAGCATCATCATCACTACCATCAGCATCATCGTCATCATCACCATCATGTTATAATGCTGAAATCGTCATCAGCATTATATCGTCCGCAAGAACTTTTTTAGGGGGCACAATTTTGGTATAGAGAGGCAAAATTTTGTAGGGGGGGAGCAAAGTGACGTTTTTGCATAGAATGAACAAAGAACAGAAGACAACTTTAAAAATATATAATGGTCAAGGACTCACCTAAATAAGTAAGTGCTATTTGCATTGAAAATCGCTTTGTGACTGTTGTAATAATCACAATAATCAAAAGATTTTACTTTTTCAAATATTTGCAAAATCCAGTGGGAG